>OY728146.1:1184137316-1184792316 GCA_963277665.1 Viscum album
AAAACTATATTTAATGATGGTTCTCCATCAAAAGGTGATAAGTGAACCTTTAGTGAAAATTAGGGTATAAATGCCTAAAATTGAATTCTTTCTGTATTTTAAGCCTTTATCTTGCATTTGATAAAAGTAAAAACATTTAAAAAACATATCTAATCATATTTTAGTTATTTCTATCCATTCCCGCCAATACAATGGCTATGTTTTAACTACCATTTAAAATAATATGATTTTATTAATAGTGTGCAACGTATGATTTCAATGAAACTCTTTGTTGCGTATCGGGTACGCTATCGAACATAGAAACCCCTTTAAAGTAAAATTAATATTTAATTCGAAAATATTAATAAATATGAAAATGTATTATTCTTTATTTACCTGGGATGTTACAGATATCATTTTAATATATTTTTTGAAAGATGGATTTATGGTGAGTATGAGTAGATATGTTCGCTGACATTCACCAAAGTTTGGAAAACCATCATCTAAATTCAATTCAATTTCATATCAAAATTTTATATCCACAATTTTGGATACTAGGGATATCATTAAAGATGTAGAGAGGAATTGTGCCTTATCTGGTGGTTTTTATTTATCCCATGATAAATTTTAAAACGAATAATAATTGAAAATCATGGAGAATGTTATGGGCTGCATAAATCATTATGTTTTTTGAGAATTTTATCCCAATTAAGAACCCTTTCTGGAAATGTGACTTGATTGATCATGGTACAAAACATTATGAGGTTACAGTATATTCTTTTGATGAAGAATTAGATTATTGTAGTGTTGGAAATTACATTGATCTACTTAATTTCATGCAATAGGGTGGAAGTTATGTTGAAAATAATGGAAGTTCATATTCTAAAAAATTTGGAGTTCCGAATGTATCTTATGGATATCTAGAATCTAAATTCTATTTACCTTCTTAAAAAAGAGACTTAGTTGATTACGAGTTATATGATACTGATATTTTCTTCAAAATACCTATGGGAAATTAGAATTTTAATCTAATAATGAGGAATACAATCCAATTTATTTATTTTCCAAATGAGTTGATGCATATATAATTAGTGATCTAATTGACTTAAATTGTTTGGTTTTATGCCCTGATATTGGAATCACCTCAAAACCAGGGAAGATATATGTATCATCTATATGGGTGGAATCCTTAAGATATTCACCACATGGGATTGATTACTTATATTTTGATTCTAATGATGATAATGATAATGTGGTCATCCAACCATATATGTTAAAAATGCTATCTCCCAAAATCATATTAATCGAAATGGAACTCTTCTTGAAGTAATATACATGGAATATATTCTTTAATATTTTACTTCTCATAAGATCTATAGTGATAAATATTATCCAAGAGACATTTCAGCCCATGAATCTAGTATGTCTAATGAGATAGTTTTTTTTATTGATAAAACTGAATATATTTAAATGAAAATTGAATATGGGGATAAAATGACTGAGGATTCTAGAAGAGGATCTCCACATAGTTTGAAAACATCTCTACATAGGTTGGAAATGTCATGATCTAATCCTCCAACTACTCGCTATTTCTATCTTACCTTAAATTAATTGGAGCAATTAAAGGAAGATTTAATATATAAAATAGGACACCTAACTCATATATCACCTATAAAAGATAAGCATGATAAATTGGAAGAAATATATTTCCTTGTCTCTATTTTTGTTACAAATCTATAGCCCGAGTTTTCTTAGGATCAAAAATTTAGAAGAGTAAAATAATATTTTATGTTAACACATTGTATTATTTTAATAAAAAGTAAAGGATATGAGAATTCATCTAAATCAAAGAGAACTCGTTTTTTTTTTTGAGTTGGGTTCTCTAACATCTAGATAGGCATCATCCCCTTCAATACATCCTCCTATTTTAGCACCAAAAAATCATGTTTCTATTCCTCCTATTTAATTATATATTGATCTAATTTGAATAGTTTTGAGAGAGTAATTATGAAATTTAATGTTGGAATATAATTGTTCACGTGGGGAATATATCTTTTAAATAATGTTTTAAGTGGAACAAAATTATAGTCCAGAAATAGAATGTCCCAAGGATCATTGACAAGATAATGAAGTTATATTAATAGTTTTTAATGTCTTAACATTATATGATCTTTTATAAACCTGATCTAACATCTCAAATCAAATACATGGCTGAGAATATCAAAATACATCATGTAAATAGAGAATTCAAGGAATAATAAGTTTAGTTAAAGGTTTTATCACCACTCTTGAAACTAGTTTTATGAAACATAAGTCAATATTATTTTGACCGATGGAACATGGAGATGGTATCATCAAAAATATTATTGATTTGATGAGTCCATATCACTATACAATGTCAAATACTATTATTTATCTTGTATTTATACCTATGACTATATTTAATTTTTCTTATTCAATTTTGATTCCAGATTCCAAAACATATATAGAAATTAGTCCTTTTATCATTATTCCAATTTAGGCTTAGGGAAACATATAAAAATAACACTAGGTATTTCTTAATTGTCATACACTAATACATTCATATCTCTCTAATCATGAACAATCTACCACTATGTAATAGAAACCTATTAACCTACTTTTCAAAGATTAAAATTTATAATAAGGATCTTATAGGGATTTTTTTTTATTATACTACATTTTTACTTCTATAACATCATTATTATTGGCATATAATTATTATTGGAATTCATTATGGAATATTTATTTGTCATTTTATTTCTTTACATATCTTTTTTTAAAATCCTAAATGGGGGAGAAAAAGTATATCATTAAATAAAATTTATAAAAAGTACTTTTTTATGTGATTTTTAATTATCAAGAAGGAGTTAATTGTGTGATTAATCAATATAGTCCATTTTTTAATGATCCAAACTCTTGTTTAATTAATTAATAATAGATTATGTCGTGTATGATAAAAAATATTTATATAATTTAAACGAATTTTTTAATGTATGGTTTGTGATAGTGAGAATTAATCTATGACCATAAAATTTATTCTACATATGTAATAAGGAATGTCTGATCGTGTGAAGAAATTTACATCCATGTGAAAATGATAGTGGAAATATGATTTAAAACTAGAGAAAATGAATACGAAATTAAAACCATGAGAATTAATTTTGACTATGAAAGGGAGTGTGTCCATGGGAAGTAGTGTGACTATGACCCCGAGGAATAATTTTGACCGTGTGAAAGAGGTTTTATAACCATAAATTGTGATAGATTAACTAAACCATATGATTTAGTCAGTGATTTATCTTCTGTCATGCAAAATTTAAGAACCATGAACCTATTCCTCTTTGAGAATGAAATGATATTATAATCCAATGGCTTGTTTTTAGGGAATTAATATCAAATCTGAGCATTTATTTTTATGATTCTTTTTCTGTTTAGTTATTCAACACTAATTATTCTAAATTTTATATTTTTTATAGGAGTGATCTATAAATATAAAATTATCCTCACACATGAAAATAATTCATGAAATATCGATTAATATACAAGGATTACATTCCTTCTTGTATACTCTTTCTTTATGTGCTCCATTTTTAGATATGAAAATAGATATCAAATGACTTTGGTCTTTATTAGTTGAGTCTACTACTAATTTTTGGATGCTAATTAACAATGAAAATAAAGTAAAATATATAAGAAGATATGAGACATCAAATTCTCACATTATTACTCCCTTTGTATCGATTTCACTTAAGTATTTATTAGTTTTGGTATTTTTTTTATATATTTTATCATACCTCATATAGTTTAAAGATAATTTCTCATATAATTTATCACTACTATTTTTAAACTTTTATACTTTGTATAATTGTGGAAGAGTCTAGGTTAATCTTATAAATCCTTGAGTAATGTTTTTTTTTTGAAATAAAAAATCCATGTTTTTTATTATAGTATTTGATTCAATAAACATACTTTGCAGAGGGTTACCTATCTAGTAGAGAGGACTATATTCTATTGTGAAACTGAACATCTTGATTTGTTTAAATTTCATTTTGTTTTATTTAAATATTTATTACACTATTTTAAAATTTCATTTCATAAAAAATTATATGTATCAAATATAATTTTGTAGCCACTTAAAAATCAAATTCTAAATAAAATACACACATATATTTAATAATATATATATATATATGGTGTTTCTTGTGGGAACATTTGTTTCAAAAGTGAAAAATACTTTGATTTTTTTTACCTAGGTTTTCATTGATCCATTGAGAGACCACTCTGAAATAAAAAATTACATATCTTCTATTTTATTTAACTGGGGGTTTTGAAAATTTAGGGATTTTGTTTTAATAAACTTGTACATAAATTTTTATTTGATTATCAATTATCCCCCTAGTAGAAAAATCTACTATAACCAACATATACTTTTATAAGAACCTATAAATTATTTGAACATAGCCTTTAATATATATTCTATTCGACAGATAATATTAATATAAAGGGATACATATAGCGTTTTACTATCTTATGTTTGAGAATCATAAGACATTGAGATTATTAAGACAATTTTTTAAAATTATAACCTCCTAGAAATAAATTTACAAGGACCGATCCACCAATATAAATTCCACAAGATGTATATTGGATTGGAATTTTATATACATAGACATTTCTATTTGTCCATGGACAGAATGTTAATATTAATTTATATTTGGAATCATAAACATCAGTGTATGGATGAAAACTCAGAAATAATATTCTAAATGAAAGGTATCATATAATGGGTGAAATATATATGATATTTAATTAATTTAATAATTCAAGGAAATAATTTTATATCCCATGTTATTAGAATACATTATCTATGGACCTTTGATTGAAATATATGGGTTTGATTAAATACTAGTGCAAGTTAGTTCATTAATGATTTCATGATGTAATGTCTGTGGAAGATAAATAATCATGTGATGTGATGAAAAAACAATAAATCCAGATTAATGGATAACATGACAATGAGACTATATTACACAGTTTTATTAATAAAAAATTTTTTATACGTATGGAATTAAATTATTTATTTATTTATTCCTTTACATGTTTTGGAGATTCAGATATTGGTTTACCTAATTCCACTAAGAAAGAGGCTTAAAGGGTAACATACTATGTGTATCTAGAATATCATTAAATTCCATTGAATTTTTTATTAATAATAACTATTATTCTAAGGCTATGTAATAATTAATATTTATGTATTATTTATCAAATAAATTCAATCATGGGATACTCAATTTTTTAATATGTTTATTTAATGTTAGTTCATTTCTCTTCTTCATAGAGAGATAAAATAATATTTATATAATCATACACATAGTGAATAGAATAGTATATATATTAATCTATTTATAATAAAATTAAAATAAATATTAATTTACTATTTTAGTGAAAATAATATTTTTTTATTTAATAAATAATATTTATTTGATTAAACTATTAATTATTCAATGGATCAGTAATGTACATGTATGATTTATTAGTCACATTAATAGCCTGATGTAAAAGTCATTATTTTCCATGAGCATAGTAAATTTAATGGAATATAATAATAATACTGATATTATTGTTATTATAAGATATTGGAAATTAAATATAATAAATATTTGATAAAGATACATTATGAAATTATCATATAATAACCCTGACTGTATATATGCCATCATATAGTATTTTTCAATATGGTGTTTTATTCTACAATAGAGGAAGAACCACAGAATACACTATAGGAAAATTGAGAAAAATATCCACCCACCTCTTCAAAGAAAATAGAGATAATAATAGAAACCGAATTTTTTATAAATGGTGAACAATGTAAATATCTAGGTTCTACCATAATTGAACTCAACCTTCTGAGAATTTTTTTTTATAAATTCATAGAGCACATGTGGATAAAATGAGGGGAGTTATATATTTGAATATCAACCATAATTATAACATAGGAATATAAATATAAAAATTTGATGAAGAATAATTATCATTTTTAGGTATATATTAGAGAAAACGTAATGTTAAAAACATAAATATTTTATCATATTATATGAATATTCACTAAATATCATTATAAACCTTTCCATAAACATAAGGTTTTTTATCATTAGAATCATGAATGCATAAATAAGTGACACATAAAATATATACATCATATCCCACAATGTTCATCTCAACTTGAACCCTTACTAGACATATTATGCTTAAAATCATTCTTCTTATCCCAGGGAAAAGGAAACATAATAAATTGTGAACTAAAATGATCATAAATGGTACATAAAGGGGTTATCAAAAATAAATTTTGTATAATATAATCATAAATGTATGAGAATATAATCGTAACATTTGAAAATCAATCCTAGTAATTTATATATCATACTCGTGAGAAATAGAAAAATCATAGATGTTCGTAATAAATGTGTGAAAAGGTAATTAAATTACACATGAAATAAGATCATAAAATTTTCATAAGATATTGTCATGGAAGATTTGGATAAACTATGGCATAAAAATAATCTAATAAAATATATGTAAAGGATCACTTCCAATAAAATCATTTTATAGTGGATATAAAATCATTATATAAAATATCACATGATCAATCAAATAATTCTCTAATGAGTTACTTAGACCCCGTTAATATAGCCCATATGAACCACTATATTGAAGGGAATTAATATGACCACAAATCATATAGTAATAATCTATTCATATGGATGCACAATGATCTTAAAAACATTATATTTCACCATATCATACCATGTGGAAATTAAAATGGATTTCATAAATATTTCAACTTTATAATCCTAAAATAATTCATCATGGAATAACAAAAATTTAGAAGGTAAATGAGTTTCATTTCTACTTTCACATCATTATAAACTATCCAAAGAAACAAATATAGATGGTTTCATAGGAAAATATCCTAGTATACCATAACAAACATCGAAGGGTGTTAAATTAGATGAAAAATGAATTTAAAAAAAATAAAAAATATTCATTTAAAATATTTGAGATATTCTTCCATTTATATATATTTAATAATAATAAATAGAAAAATATTGAGAAAATTAATTTCATTGAAAATAAAAATTCATATTGGTAATATATGCATCAAAATAAAATAATGGACATAATGGTTTGAAATTACTCTCATGATGTGTTTGTTAAAAAATTCACATTGGTAATGAGTAATGAATATTATAATTGAGAAAATGATAAAAATAATGATTTTAAGAAACGTTGTAAAAAAAAATTTTAATTAAAATTTATTTGAATGAATCATTGGAGCATAAAAACTTTCTTTAAAACATTTTAGAAAATTTGTATTTTGAAAAAATATTCCCAACCATAAAGAGAAATAATGTTCATATTCATAAAAACAGCATTATTTTGTTTCCCAACGATTATTAAATAGAGGCAAATGAGGAGAAAATTTGAAAAAATAAAAAATAACCATCTGATAAGAAACTTACTAGTATTTTAGATGACTGAATTCATAAAATTATTTTAATGGAAATTTAAACATAAAGGGTCCCAATTAAAATTGAGATAAATGAATTGACACTTAAAGCTTTGGTAACTTTGGAATATTAAGCCCTAAGAAATAATAAATTTAAAATTAAAATTAAATATCATAAATATATGTATAATAATATTATAAAATGTAAATGGGATGGTTTATCATATATTAAATAAATATAAGTTCATAACAATACATATGTCTTAATGAAGTGGATTTGAGAACATTAATCCTTAAAACTTTGGTAAAATCCAAATAAAAACCCCATGTATGAAATAATATTTATTGTCACACTAAATAAAATTAATTATGAATTATACATGATTTAAAATTTCAGATAGGTAGCATATATAGCTCATAAGAATAAATAGGTTCATGACATAAAACATTTCTCAACAAAATAATATTTAGAAAAAGAACACTTACCTAATGTTCAATATTATTCATAAGCACTCTAAAATCCAATATAATTAATTCAAATATATTTTTATTCTATATCGATACATTATGAATTTAAAACAAATATCGAAAAATTAAATTTCAACACTTTTTTATTAATATTTATGTATATATATATTAAAATCATCATTTTTGGTGTTAATTGATACATTTTTCATGTATGTGTCAGTTTGGAAGATCTTTTAATTTTACACATATCATGGCCCAAAATATATAGAATGATAGTAATGATATAATTATCATAAATATTTATAATATTAATATTTAAAAATAATAATATAAATCAATTACTAAAAATTAATTACATTATAATATGTAGACAGTAATTCATACGTATTCACAAGTGAGGTTTCAATTTTTCAATGGATAGAACAAAAGAATGTTAAATAATATTTCACCTTTGAAAACCCATATTAATTTCATAAGTATAATTTATATTTATTAAATAGGTCATTATAAATATTTTTCCAAAGAAGTTGTGTAAAGTAAATTGCTTCGCTTCATGGATGTGGTAGTACACATGTATGCATAATTATTACTTCCATTTCACATTTATGGAAAAGTGTCATGAATAACATTATTCAATTAAGATAAAAAAATTATTATATGTTAGGTATGGATTTTGTTATTATATATGGTTTGGAAAAATATTATTGAGATAGAAGATGATGCAAAATGAAAGTGCTCAGTTATGAAGATTACCTCCTCTTTGAAGAACCTCTATTGGATCTCTTTTTAAGGATAGTAATGATGATATTTTAAGAATAAAATATCAATTATAATGAATCTAAGGAAATTAGAAAATATTTTAAACACCCTAACACAATTATACTAAAGTATTTTGGAACATTATTACAATGTCACTAGATACAAGGAACCACATTCCAAAGGACTGAATAGTTTTGTAGTCTTAAAAAACATTGTAAATACGTGAATATCACATAAAATTTAATAAGTAAAAATAAAAAATATTATTTTATTTGATTACCTAATTATTACTTTTATAATTTCCATTAATATTATTCATAAAACACTTCCTTGTATCTTGGGTAAAGGACACATAATAATGGTGTGAACTCATATACTTAGAAAGGGTATACATATAGTGGATATTAATAATTAATGAATAATATAAAAATAATAAATAATAATAAAATAAAACTATTTTAATAATAACATGAGCATGAAATAGATCCATTTATACCATAAAAAGTAAAATAATCACAGGGACATCAATTATTGATTTTAAAATGATGGAATTCATAATGTCATAATCCAAAATTTACCATCGAGGAATCACGTAAATAAAATTTATATAAATGGGAAAGGCCTAGTCCATATACCAAATAAATTTTTTCTCATGATAAATTCTGATTCATCTAGGGGATATTTAATTCAAGGCTTGAAACATCACTAAATATGTTCAATACATTTATTACATGAATAAAAAAAATACAATATTATCAATATGGATTACAAATCAATAATGACCCATTTTGGAAGAACTAGAGTACATTATATCAATAATTCCATTATAAAACATATCATATGTAATATAGTGAAACATCTAGGGTGTTACCATAAAATTATAACCTTATTGAATAATAATATTTAATAACATATGTTCATAGTGTTAAAAAAATTCAAATGTTCATTTGATAATTTCACAAAAAAATATACATTTTTACAGTGAAATTAGTTTATTAAAATTGGAAAATTTCAAAAATACTATTGATTTTTTTTTTAAAATATTCTTATGAAAATTTTAATGATTAAAAAATTAATGATGTGGTCTTATCTATGGTAAATTCTATTCATTGAATATAAGTTAAAAAAAATTCTATTCATACTTTTTTGTACAATTTAAAAAGAATATTGTTCAGAAAATGACAATAAGATTCTATATAAAACATTTTTTAAAATGTGAAACAAGACTTAAATTATTTTAATAAATCATTTTAAAATTTTAAAATAATCCTTTTATAATTTTTTTCAAAAATATGTGTATAAAATATAAAAAATATCAACGGAGTAAAAAACCAATATCGGTTTTCCTTAAAAACAATATTCTCATATCATGAATATTTAATTTGAAAATATTTAATGGAAAACATGTAATTTATTGAAATAAAATTATGTTAATTAAATTTCATGTATTTAATATATAAATATAAAATAATCTCCCAAGTGGAGACATGAAAATAAATAATCATGAGTGATGATGAGATTGTGAAATAAATTTTTTCCTCAAGTATGATTTACACTGAAAGCGTCTGAATGTATTTTTTAATAAACTATATTTCATATAAACATATTAAATTAAACATATTATATGTATAATATCATATATAATTTAATTATAAGAATTTATGACCCCATTATTAACAATTTATTGTTAAAATTACTATTTTGGTTAATAATTGCTTCATTATTTATGTGTGTTTTTTCTCGGTAGTCTTTATCCTTTTAATTTGATCAGTGTTACATCATATTAAAATTTTTAATCATGATTTAAATATAATATACATTAATAATATATATATTTAAATTATTAAATAAATTTAAGATATAGAAAAATGAATCACACCCTTCACAGAGACGGTATTTTGTTCATACGCATGAACCCTGTTTTCATTTTTTGATGAATGGAATGAAAAAAGTTATAATTAAACATTATATAATCATTATTATAACATATAAATCATATATATTATTAAAATCCATACTTTTTACCATTCATTTAAAAATAAAATGAAAAAAATAATCACATTTTTTTATGGAGGCGGTAGTCCACACATATGCATGGGAGCCATTATTGTTTTCCAACAAATTAAAATTTAAGTAGGTAAAATTGAAATTAAAATTAAAAATTAAAATTATTTCATTAATATCATATATATACATTAAATTTATCTTTATATCCACTTGATAGAGGTAGTGATAGAAAACAAATTACATCAGTTCGGGAGGCTGTAGTACGCATTCCACACAATTGACAGATTTTTTTCACACTTGAAGGAAGACGAAGATAATATAGGATATGAAATTTACATAATAAGATATAATTTTATTATAAATATTTTTTTCATATTTTTTAGAGAATATCATGAGTAGGTTGAAGAAGAAATACACCACCAATGCATGGTTAAGAACTACATCTATATAGGTTTATACATAAATTATTCATAGGAATCTTTCCAAATAAAAATAGGGAATATATGTGATCGGTAGGTATATAAGAAGGGTATTTTATTAGTGTATTGTCACGAGACGCCTTCACCAAAAGGAGGGAAAGGTCAGCAGATTGTCAAGCCCTTCCTTCTTTATGTTGAAGGAGAGATAATGACCCTCGAAACCCACCTTCTATAGGTCCCGGAGTGGCGACCAGCACCAAGGGTATGGAAAATCACATACAAATGGAAGGCATTACCCTTTTTGTTTTATAGGATCAGGAGATAAGATGATGAAACCCAACAACACCAGAACTAAAAGAAAAGTAAAGCCAAATGTAAACCATTCCCACATGCATGTTCCAAAACTAATAGCCACAAAGTATAAAAGTGACTACAAGGGTAAGTACCAAGGAAAGGAAAACAGTAACTACAACTGCCCCAAAGGTCCGAGCTAGTATGGTCCTGCATGATCCCCGAATTCATCCTGGAAACTTGAAAACAGTTTTACATACGTAGGGTGAGCATAAAAGTACACTCAGTAGGGAAAACCAAAGACTCTCGTGCACAAGTGGGGGAACGTACTAAAGTCCCATGAGAAAAAGGAGTAAACCAAACAACTAACAAGGTAAACTATCCACCAAAGTCTCACAAAGGCACACTCCCCAAATAATGCAAGTCATGTAATATATATAATAAGATCACATCGATGTTTGGGTACCCCGCGCCACTTTCCCACTGGTTATTGAGACATCCTATGCATCGAACCAATCCCTCCATTATCACTGTAGTCCCACTGCCACACTCGCTCGCACACACCTGGGCCACAGCCACATGCAGTCCCACTACCACACCCACCACCACACACCTGGGCCACAACCGCACGCAGTCCCACTTCCACAACCTGCCCACACACACCTGGGCCACAACTGTCACACGTAACCATGCCTGCAAACACATAGGCCAGAACAACCACCGCCACACCCGAAGACACCAGGGCTATAAGATCCACTGCCACGCCCGAAGGCACCTGGGTCTCATCCCGAAGACACTTGGGAAACCACCTGCCCGCACACACCTGGGCTACAACCACCACACTACCCCACCCAAAGTATCTTGGGCTAATAATGGACCTCATGCCATTACAGCCTGCCCGAAGATACTTTGGGTATCCGAGAAAGGGAGCAGAAAAGGAGCTAATAACCAGCCACTAACAGTAGTGTTGGGAAAAACACTCTCCCCCAAGAAATGGGGGTTTTCGGCACTAAGTGCTCAACTTGGGTGGGGTGTTAATAAGAAACACAAAACTAAAAGTGTATATATAGGTAACAAGAACTCACCCAAAGTTAGGTTTTTCTTCAGCCAGCCTAAAGGACACAAAAAACACTCAAGTCGGAGTAACATCTCCTGCCAACCAAACCCATTGTCCCATTCGTTTTCATGTTCATTAATGATGTTTAATTAAGTTCTACACCAACTTGGGCAACTAATACCATAAGCATAACCAAGGAAAATAATCCATCCAAACGTCAATTTAAACATTCACACTTGGTACTCTTGTAAAGTCACAACAACAAGGGGATAAGTGAGACCCCTCAAAGTACTAGAACCAAAGTATCCCTCGAGACACTACCCCATGTCCCCCAAAATGGTTTCTCATCAACAGAGGATCCCACCCCAATTTGTGATATAAACAAGGTAACCACCTGGCCTTAAAAACTCACAACCACCAAAATCATAACACAGGGGATCCCATGCCCAATTTCACAACCAACGAGAGTATAAAAATAGGGGATCCCATCCCCTCCCACGTCTCCAGAAATCGGCCCGTAAAAGAAAACAACCAAACCACTACCACCAACACAAAGCAGGGCCATGCCGGCACTTTCAGATTTAGAAGATTTAACACAATCCATGATTTCAATTTCCGTGTTCTTTAACCGGGGGTTATCACATAGGGATTGATCCTGGTGAATTCAATTTATTTAGTTGTTTATACGTGAATAACCAATTTTCTTTTCTACAGAAGGAGTTCACAACCACAAACAACCATTTAAAACATCACCAGGGGTTCATTAGTGCACAAAGAAAGACCGCCAATGGCCATGATTTTCAGTAGGCATAAGCCCGCGCAATCCAGAAAGAAGATCATAATATAAAATAGCATCAAAGATCACAGCCCCCCTTCTTTCTCTATAGAATCCGTTCATTATCTTTATTTAGGTCTGGTTTGTCCAATTCTATAGAATCAATAGCTCTCCCACCCCGCATGATACACAAAAGGGAGAGATGAAGGAGAAATTCCCTACATGTTGATCAATGGTCGACGCTAAGGCCAAAGGCATAACTTATCGTATAGCAATGCGGATCGCCTGAACAAAAAGTATCTCGTCTGAACGAAAAGTGGCTCGTGATCGAGAAAAAGAAAACCTAATGGGGTACCCTTTTAGTTTATAAGGGTCGGGGATGGTTGAGATAACAACGTCGAACCGCGTAAGGAGTGGGGGGGTTGTGGGTCGACCACGCGGCCCCACACGTTATTAAAGGGTCGGGTGGTTTAAACTTACACATACACCAGGTTAATTCATTAAATATTTAATTAAAACATTTATGGGCGTTACTTGGCTTTAAAACAAGCTTAAAGTGGTCAAAATAGGGTTTAAAACCCAATTTGTGCATGTCGCTGGAAAACCCCGACAAGGCTGGATGACATCGATCAGTCGGTCTCACCGACCAGTCCGACCGATCGACCGGTCAGTCTCAACTATTGGTTGGTCGATCGGTCTCACCGATGGGTCTTGCCGATCGGTCTTTCCGATCGTTCGCGCTGATCGGTCTCACCGATCGGTCTCACCGATAGGTCACGCCGATAGGTCAGGTCGATCGGTCTCGCTGATCGGTCTCACCAATCGGTCTCACTGATCGGTCGCGCCGATCGGTCTCGCTGATCAGTCGCGTCGATCAGTCTCCTTGATCGGTCTCGCCGATCGGTCGCACCGATCGGTTTCACTAATCGGTCTCACTGATCGGTCGCGCCGATCGGTCTCACCGATCGGTCTCACGCCGAGATGCTACCCCATTAGGATCTGGATTTTCGGCAAAGTAAAGTACCTTGAGAGTCTGGGTCATCACATCAGATACCTCTCAAACAATTATTTGCCTCGATAATTTAAACAACCCAGAAGGAAGTAACGGGTCTGAACAACCACCTCGAAAGATACCTCTCAAGAGTAACCTCATTTTTAACTAAGAACACCTCCCTGTCAAGAACCAAGCAAGATACCATGTCAAACAGCCCAGCCATGTGGGTTGGGGAGTCTCCTCCCCCATGTCAACATACTATCTGCTTTGGGTGGCACTGACTAGCCCACACGGGTTTATCGCATCCATCTTAATGCGTCTTAATTAGGGGTCGGGTTCTCCCCTCCCCGTATCCAGGACTTTTTTCACACATTCAGAGGAAAGAAAACCACATATTTCAAAGCTAAAGGTAAAATGATCCACCACAAAAAGTATAAACAGAACAGCACAAAACTCAAAATAACTCTGGGAACTGGTCATGCATCTTTGCATCCCTCCCCCATGTACTCTCCTCAAACCCACAATGTCTCCATAACACACGAACCAAGGGATTAGTTCACCCACCAAGCACCTTCTCCTCACGATCCTCTATCATCACTGGTCTCTCCACAAAAGTCATGTCATCCTCGATGTCCATCTCTCCTTAGCCGAGGATTTTTGAATCATCGTGCACATACCGACGGAGCTCGGACACATGGAATATATCATGTATCCTCAGTAGCGGCGGTCGTAACGCTTGCTGATAAGCCACTTCACCGACCTGCCGCAACACATTGAAGTGCCCGATGAACCTGGGATAAAGCTTACTCCCCTTGCCTAACCTCTATTGTCCATGCCGAGGGGAGACATCCAAGAACACATGGTCTCCATCCTCAAACTCCAAGGGTCTCCTCCTTGTATCAGCATACGACTTCTGTCGGTCTTGGGCCGCCTTCATCCTTCCCCCTATAAGCTGAACTTTCTCCGTCGTGCTCTACACCACCTCCGGGCCAAGGATACCTGCCTCTCCGACTTCGGTCCAACACACAGGTGAGCGGCATGGCCTCCCGTCCAATGCTTCAAACGGGGCCATACCAATGGTATATTGATAGCTATTATTGTTGGAGAACTATACCAAGGTCAAGTGTCGCACCCTTGATCCTCATGATTCCAGAACACATTCCCATAGCATATCCTCCAAGGTCTGGATGGTGCGCTATGTCTGTCCATCTATCTGGGTATGGAAAGCAGTGCTAAGACGCAGGTCGGTGCCAAAATCATGCTCCAATCCTCTCCAAACTCGCGAGGTAAACCGTTCATCCCTATACGAGACTATAGATCTCATAACTCCATGCAATCGCACCACCTCATCCACGTACCTTCGTGCCAAAGCATCCACTGCACTCGACTCCATGATCGCCAGAAAGTGAGCCGATTTCGTCAACTGGTCCACTACCACCCAGATGGTGTTGTATCCCCCTTGGACCTTGGGCAGTCCCGTGATGAAATCCATCGAGATGTCATCCCACTTCCACTCGGGAACATCCAGAGATAGCAGTAGGCCTCCTGGAACTCGGTATTCATCCTTCACTTCCTGACATACTAAGCACTTGGCCACAAACACTTCCACTGCTCACTTCACTCTGGGCCACCAAAACTGTCTCTTCAGTCCCTGGTACATCTTGGAAACTATTGGGTGTATTTCCAGGGGTGAGTTGTGGAACTCACTGAGAACCTTTCCGCGCATCACTTCTGGAACAAAAAACCTTTCCTGGAAAAGCATCTGGTTCTTAACATCCTCTGTCCATACTTACGGAGCATTGCCCTGGTCAACTCGGTCACGCATCACTTCTCACTCTGGTTATCCCCATTGAGACTCCTCCACTTGCTGCAAAAGAAAAGAATGCACCTTCATCTGATACTGGCAGCCTCTACCGCTATCCATCCTCGCCTCCAAGTGTAAGGCATCCAACTCCTCCATTTCCTTCCAGGTGTCCACCGAATCTCGTACCACATACTTCTGCATCCTCCTGCTCAAGCCATCGGCCACTACATTTCCCTTGTCCTCAGTATAAGGGATCTCAAAGTCATAATCCTAGAGGAACTCCATCCACCTTCTTTTCCGCAAGTTTAGGTCCCGCTGGGAGAAGGTATACCTCAAGATTTTGTGATCTGTGAAGACCACGAAGCGTTCTACGATGACGTAGTGCCTCCATAACTTCAGTGCAAAAACGAACGCTGAAAGCTCCTGGTCGTGGGTGGCATAATTACACTCATGAAGGCGTAGCTGCCTATACCCATAAGAGATCACCCTTTGTCACTGTATCAACACACATCACATGCCCTCTCTTGAAGCATCATAGAACACCTCATACACCACCCCTTATTCTAGTAATCTCAGCACTGGGGCACTAAACAACTTCTCCTTTAGATAGCTGAAGGCTGACTCGCACTGCTCCCTCCACACAAAAACCTGGTCTTTCTTGGTCAAGGCTATCAAAGGGGCTGAAACTCGATAGAAGTTGGGTACGAACCTCTGATTGTAACCTACCAACCCGAGGAAACTACAGACCTCTGCCACATTCTTCGGTGCTGCCCAAGAAACAACTGCCTCATCCTTTGATGGGTCCACCGCTACCCCCTGCTCGGACACCACGTGCCCGAGGAAGTGCACTTATCGTGTCCCGAACATGCATTTTGTCAACTTACCATAGAGCTGGTGCTGTCGGAGGACCTCCAAAACCATCCTCAGGTGCCTCGCATGGTCCTCCTCTGATCTTGAATAGACCAGGATGTCGTCGATGAACACAACTACGAACCAATACAGGTACTCCCAGAAGATGGAGTTCATAAGCCCCATGAACACAGTCGGGGTGTTCATAACACCGAAAGGCATGACTACGAACTCGAAGTGTCCATATATGCACCTGAACATCATCTTCTGGATGTCGCCCTCCTTCACTCTCAGCTGGTGGTACCCAGACCGCAGGTAGATCTTCGAGAAAGATCCTGCCTCTTTCAGCTGGTCGAAAAGATCGTCTATCCTCAGAAGAGGGTAGCGATTCTTAATCATCACCTGATTCAGCATCTTGTAGTCTATGCACAACCTAAGACCACCATCTGCCTTCTTTGTGAACAAGAATGGAGCACCCCATGGTGACGCACTTGGCGTAACATAACCCCTCTTCATCAGATCGTCAATATAGATCCGCAACTCTCATAGCTCTGAAGGTTCCATCCAGTAAGTAGCCATCGAGATCGGGCGAGTGTCGGGCTGCAGGTCTATCTTGAACATGAAATCACGTTGAGGGGGTATAGTAGTCACCTCCTCAGGGAAGACGTCCATAAACTCACGGACGATCTCTGGCACCTCCACCATCTCAGCATCTACTGACTCTACTGACAGCTCGGCTAACAAGGAGAGGATGGGTTCCTCTCACCTGATCTGCTCGCCGGTAAAGGTAACACGCCGGCCACCCAAGTCTGAGAACACAACCCTTCCTTGGAAACAGTCGATGACGGAACATACAAGGAATATCTAGTCGATTCCTAGGAGACATCGTATGGTTGTATCTATAGCAGAAGAAGATCCCCAACCGACTGATGTGGCCCTATCATCAGTCTGCATCCCCGAAAAACAAACGACAAGTCGGTCTGACCTCCGACAGGTGTGTTCATCACTAGGGGCACTGGAAGTCTCTTGGTATCTAGACCCAAGGTACAGGCTAGATTGGTTGCAACAAAGGAGTGTGAAGCTCCGGTATCGAACAAGGAAAAAACCAAGGGTACTGAACAAACTGATCGTACCTCGAACAACCTCCAGCCCTGCTGGAACTGTTGCCTCTGCAGCGTGTAGCTGTCCACGCCCAACTCCTCTGCCCCTCGGCTGTTGGACACCTCCCCGACCATGCCCCGGTCGAGGTACCTGAGGAATGCCCTGAGGTCATCCTCCTTCTCCTACGTCTTCCCTCTGAGGAGCGGGAGCTCACTATCCCTACTACTGCTGCTGGAAAGGCCTGGCTGGAAGCTGCTGCAGGGGCAGGTGTTGGGGATTTCCGCCACCACCGTACTCTACCCAGTCGGGAAACTGACTCCAAATATGTCTAGGTCTCCCACAGACGAAGCACCGTGGCCCTGGGCCCGAAGAAAAAGGGAGAGGACTAGGGGATCGAAACTGAAACTACTGCAGCCTTCTCCCTGCTGATCGTAACCTAGAGGGTCCGGACACTGGAGTCATGGTGCTGGTGGCCTTCCCCTTTGAGGGTCCCAGCTAGATCCCCTCTCATGACACACCTCATTGAGAGTGCATCCTCTCCACCTCTTTGGCCTTCTTCTGGACCTCTAAGTACGTCGGCAGGGTAAAGGGGGTAACATCATACTGGAGGGAGGGTCGGAGCGCCTCCTCCAAACAACTTTCCCGAGACTCCTCGTCAGAAAAGAGGACCGGAGAAAAATTTAGGAGGTCCTTGAACTTGATTCCTATCTCCCTTAATGACATACTCCCCTGCTGTAGGGAGAGTATCTCCTGTCTCTTTTCTGC
This sequence comes from Viscum album, assembly GCA_963277665.1. NCBI lineage: Eukaryota > Viridiplantae > Streptophyta > Magnoliopsida > Santalales > Viscaceae > Viscum > Viscum album. The sequence continues at coordinate 1,184,156,113 of OY728146.1, forward strand.
CTTCATCGTCGAGGAGAGGAATTCCGCTCAGAACTCCCTCTCGAAATCAGCCCATGCCACCTCAGCCTCTCTCCTCTCCCCCAGGTAAAGCATCCACCACTGACGTGCCGCTCCCTGCATCTAGAAGACGGACAGAGGAACCCAGTACTCGGTCGAAGCCCGGATCAAGCTGAAGGCTATCACCAGCTCCTCTAGCCAGCTCTCCGTCTTCATGTCAGAGGTGCTGCCCTCATACTTCTCGAGGGTCTGTCGCTAGATGGCCCGAAGTGTCTTCTGCCACTGGTCTTCCTCCTCATCTCGATCAACTCTCTGCTAATCAGCCAAATTAGTCTCCAGGTCCTCGATCATCTATACCACACATAGTCTCCTTCTTGGTGCCATAGCTGCAAGGTAAACAAGGAAATCCTAATCCCAAGTAGTGCAGAATATTGTCATTAAAACTTCTTAAACTTTTTGTTTATTCTTAATACCCAAAACACCCCAAAAAACATGAGAACACAAGTCATTATAATCCATGTACCTTTCCTAGGGTCTCTACCCTGCAATCATCATGGCCTCACATGGTCGTTCGGTAGGTCCAGAGTCCTTGCGTCCGATCATGGGGGGCCCTAAAATCCCGTGTCCTAACCGGTCTTCTCTGGCCTAATTCACGCACCAAGGTCACCCAACACTATTTCCCTACCATCCCATGCAATCCTCACTGTTCCAAACTCCAGACTCCATCCTATCTCTCAACCATCACCTTTGATACCATTCTGTCACGACATGCCTTCACAAAAAGGAGGGAAAGGTCAGTAGATTGTCAAGCGCTTCCTTCTTTAAGTTGAAGGAGAGATAATGACCCCCGAAACCCGCCTTCTATAGGTCCCGGAGTGGCGACTAGCACCAAGGTTATGTAAAATCACACACAAATGGAAGGCATTACCCTTTTTGTTTTATAGGATCGGGAGATAAGATAATGAAACCCAACAACACCAGAACTAAAAGAAAAGTAAAGCCAAAAGTAAATCATTCCCACATTCATGTTCCAAAAGTTAAATCCACAAATTACAAAAGTGAATTCAAGGTTAAGTACTAAGGAAAGGAAAACAGTAACTGAAACTACCCCAAAGGTCTGAGATAGTATGGTCCTACGTGATCCATGAAGTCCTCATGGAAACCTGAAAACAGTTTTATATACGTAGGGTGAGCATACAAGTACACTCAGTATGGAAAACCAAAGACTCTCGTGCACAAGTGGGGGAATGTACTAAAGTCCCATGAGAAAAAGGAGTAAACCAAGCACCTAACAAGGTAAACTATACACCCAAGTCTCACCAAGGCACACTCCCCAAATAATGAAAGTCAATTAATATATATAATAAGAGAACATCGATGTTTGGGTACCCCGCTCCACTTTCCCACTTGTTATTGAGACATCTTACGCATCGAACCAATCCCGTCATTCTCACTACAGTCTCACTGCCACACCCACCCGCACACACCTAGGCCACAACCACACGCAGTCCCACTGCCAAACCCGCGCGTACACACCTGGGCCGCAACCGCATGCATCCCCACTGCCACAACCCGCCCGCACACACCTGGGCCACAACTCTCACACGTAACCACAGCAGAAAACACCTAGGCAAGAACAACCACCACCACGCCCGAAGACACATGGGAAAGAAGATCCACTGCCACACCCGAAGACACCTACGTATCATCCCAAAGACACATGGGAAACCACCTGGCCACACACACCTAGGCTCGACCACCGCACTACCCTTCCCGAAGTTTCTTGGGCTAATAATGGACCTCAGGCTATCACAGCCTACCCGAAGATACATGGGCTATCCAGGAAAGGGAACAGAAAAAGGAGCTAATAACCAGCCACTAACAATAGTGTTGGGAAAAACACCCTCCCCCATGAAATGGGGGTGTTCGACACTATGTGCTCAACTTGGGTGGGGCACGAATAAGAAACACAAAACTAAAAGTATATATATAGGTAAAAAGAACTCACACAAAGTTAGGTTTTTCTTCAGCCAGCCTAAAGGACACAAACAAGACTCAAGTCGGAGTCACATCTCTTGCCAACCAAACCCATTGTCCCATTCTTTTTCATGTTCAGTAATGATGTTCAATTATGTTCTGCACCTACTTGGGAAACTAATACCAAAAGAATAACCAAGTAATAGAATCCATCCAAATGTCAATTTAAATATTCACACCTGGTTCTCTTGTAAAGTCACAAGAACCAGGGGATAAGTGAGATCCCTCGAAGTACTGGAACCAAAGCAACCCTTGAAACACTACCCCGTGTCCCCCAAAATGGTTTCTCATCAACAGAGGATCCCACCCCAATTCATGATATAAACAAGGTAACCACCCGGCCTTAAAAACACACAACCACCGAAAGCATAACACAAGAGATCCCATCCCCAATTTCACAACCTCCGAGAGTATAAAAACAGGGGATCCCATCCCCTCCCACATCTCCAGCAATCGTCCCATAAAAGAAAAAAACCAAACCACTACCACCAACACAAAGAAGGGCCATGCCGGTAATTTCAGATTTATTAGATTTAACACACTCCATGATTTCAATTTCAATGTGCTTTAACCAGGGGTTATCACAGAAGGATTGATCCTGGTACATTCAATTTATTTATCTGATTATACATGATTAACCAATTTATTTTTTTACATCATGTGTTCAAAACCACAAAAAAACCATTTAAAACATCACCATGGGTTCATTAGTGCACAAAGAAAGACCACCAACGGCCATGATTTTCAGTAGGCGTAAGCCCGCACAATTTAGAAAGATAATCATAATATAAATCAACATCAACAATCATAGCCCCCCCCCCTTTCTTTATAGAATCCTTTCATTATCTTTATTTAGGTCTGGTTTATCCAATTCTACAGAATAAAAAGCACGCCCACCCCGCATGATACAAAAAAGGGAGAGACAAAGGAGAAATTCCCTACTTGTTGATCAATGATCGACGCTAAGGCTGGGGGCGGAACTTCACGTATAGCGATGCAGCTCGTCTGAACGAAAAGAAGCTCATCTGAACGAAAAGGGGCTTGTGATCGAGAAAAAGAAAACCTATGGGGGTACCCTTTTAGTTTATAATGGTTGGGGATAGTTGAGATAACAACGTTGAACCGCGTAAGGAGTGGGGGGTCGTGGTTTGACCACGCGACCCTACATGTTATTAAAGGGTTGGGCGGTTTAAACATACGCATACACTAGTTTAATTAATTAAATACTTAATTAAAACATTTATGGGAGTTACCAAGCTTTAAAAAATCTTAAAGGGGTCAAAATAGGGTTAAAACCAAATTTGCGCGCGACACTGGAAAACCCCGACAAGGCTGGGTGACACCGATCGGTCGCTCTCACCGACTGGTCCCACCGATCGGCCGGTCGGTCTCATCGATCGGTTGCCCCGATCGGTCTCACCGATCGGTCTCGCCGATCGTTCGCGCCGATCGGTCTCACTGATTGGTCTCTCCCATCGGTCTCGCACATCGGTCTCACCGATCGGTATCACGCTGAGACACTACCCCTTTAGGATCCAGATTTTCTGCAAAGGAAAAGACCCTGAGAGTCTAGTACATCACAGGTATGTAGTATATATAAGTTATTTTAAGTATGGAGAGAAGGGAATATTGGGTGTCCTTTTATAAGTGGGGAGAGGACACACTTGTCCATTTTGAAAAGAATAAAATAATTTAATGTCCTATTCACACAAAAAGCCTCTAAAATATACAATTTCCAGAAATTATATGTGATTTGGTCAAAATGTATTCATATATTAGGAATTATAAAAGTTTTTATATCATTTTATCCCTTGTCTTTTTATTTTAACCTCTGTTAAACCAATTTCAACCTTAACAAAGATAATATATTTTTACTATTTTTTATTCATTATGAAAAAAAATAAGATGACATTAATACATAATATTAGTAATGAAAATTAAAAATACGTAACATGTTTTACCAAAATTAAATTATCTAAGTTTTATAATTTATTTTAATATTAATCTCACCATCATGATGAAAAATATATTTTCAATGATAATTATTTCTAAAGTATAAAGTGTTTTAATATGAAAATTAATCACAATATTGATTCCAATGATTTAAATTTAAAAAATAATATTATAATTGAACTAATTCTTTCATTAATACCTTTTTTAATAATATGAATTTTTATAAATGATTTATATTCAATGAATTTTCATTGATAAAAATTACTATTTTTAATTAATCATTGGAAATTTAATATTTTTAGAAAATTATATATATATATATATATATTAATTTAAAAATGGTGATTTAAAAATTTCATTTTATTTTTTAAATAATTTTTCTTAATTCGAAAAATTAATTTTAAATTAAATTTGGAAAAGATGTTGAGACTGCTTTTAAGAAAAAATATAACTTTTAAGCATAAAGTAAGATTTATCATTATCCCATCCATTGAAAAAATCATAACATGAATGATAAATTTTTCATTTATTATATAATTTAAAATTTTCATTAAAATAATTAAAAAATAATATATATTTTTTTATTATTATTTTAAATAAAAATTGTTTCCATAAGAACAGATTTTCATAGAAACATTTCTTTTAATTTGAAATTGTATTTATTTTAACTTCGAATCTATTGATAAACAATGAATTTATTTTATAAATGATTGAAAATATATATTTTTCATAAATTGTATAGTCCAATTTGTATACTTCAATTTAATTTCAATTTTAAAATGGTATGCTATATTATAATTTATTTTCAATCAGTGTTGTGTACATCACAAACAATTGAAAAGATTAATGTTTTCTAAAATAAAATGTAGAATAAAATATCATGATGTTAAATTATACCCCAATTAAAATTAATTTATACCTAATAATTTCAATAATATGAGACAAACAAATGAGGGTATCTCTACATCATCACATTCCCAGGTTCCCCCAGAGCTTCTTCAAATTTTGGATTACTCTAGAGAACATTAAACAATGAGTATTATTGTTCTATAGGACTTTATCCCTATAATACTTGACATATAATAGATGTTCATCATACTAAAAATTATTATCCAAGGTATATACATTGATTTTATAACAAATCAAGTATTAGGAATGTACTTCCTCATTAGTGATACATGGAACACAACATGGACTTGGGAGAGGTTCATAGGAAGTGTCGAGTGATAAACTATCATCCCTACACAATCCAGAATATCAAAAGGGAGAATATACATGGTTTTTATATTTACCTAATTTCCAAAACTCATAACTATATTACATGTAAACAACCATAGAAGACCCATTATAGAAAATTCAAATTCAATATTAAACTGATGGTTGTCTGTATATATGTTTTTTTAGACTTTGATCTGCCTTAATGTGTTGTTGAATTACTCTAACATTCATTGTCATTTCATCAGAAATATCATGTACCAAAATATTTATTTCTCAAAATTCATCCAAAAAAATTGGATTTTTAATATTATTTCAACATAGTTATTTATAAGTATCCATCTTAATGCTTGACTGAAATATAATGGTTTAAGAAAACAAGACGTGAGGAAAGTGTTTATCCCAACAAAATTTTAATTATTTGTAATAATACATCAACGTATGATATAGGGTCTGAATTTCTCTCTTATAATGAGCATCTATATGGGGATGATAAGTTTCAAAAAAACCTAACTACCAATCCAGAGCCTATTTTAAGACATTTACACAATAGTGATGTAAAAATTGGATCTCAATATGATACAATTAAATGTGTTACTCCATGAAACCTTTCCACTTATTTATTACATATTATAACTAACTAATGAAGTGAAAAATATTATTTTATAGAATTAATGATTGATTATTTTGTAAGGTGATTGACTAAAATAAAAAAAATCTTTTAAATGTTTTTGGGAGTTCAATTATAAAATCCATTGTGATGTTTCCCATTTCTATTCAGGTATGGGTAATTACTGAAACATAACATTTGAGTTTTTCTCTCTCATAATTAACATGATTATATACCAAGAACTGATATACATAGTCATCAATATCTCTCTTTATTTTTCCCCACTATAAATACACTTTCACAATTCCATACATATTTTTATATCTTTGATTAATAGATAATGATGAACTATGATCATCATAAAATAGTTCCTTATTCAAATTTTGTATAGTTGGAACACATACATAGTTCCATATCATATCATTAAATAATAATCATGGTTTAACATAGGAACAATTCTAACCATCTTTTAATGTTCCACATCTTCTTTCTACTCCTCTTCAATGATCACATTGATAGATGGTTAAACAATTATTTGAGAAATATATGATTTCTACCATTATTTCATACTTTCTATATCCATCATTTGAACACAAGAAAAAAATATTATATCTTTTATGATTGTAGTCATGGATTTGATATCATTATCCCTTCGACTCAATATGTCAACCATCAATTTCTATTTTCCATGGAAGTAAAATATTAAGAAGTCATACTCATTAATCATATCCAACCATTTTTTCTGGATAATAATAAATTCTTTCTATGTAAAACAATACCTAAAGAATTTATGATTAGTGTATATATAAAACCTATCAAAAAATAGACGATTCCTCCGTATATATAATTAAAAAATAACCATAGTTTTCAAGAAATAATGAGTTTGGTATTTTTTTATGAACATTCAATATTCATGGGGAAAATTATATCAACATATTAATTTACATGAGGTCAATTCCCCATTCCTTATTTAATCCATCAAAGTAAATTAAAAACCATATACACTATAGGGTATTGAAATCACTGTTGTGATAACTAAATTTATCATTGTTACCTTGAAATTTTAGTCACATTTATCTTTCCAAATGAGTATTTCTCCATTCAGAGGAAATTTAGTGATGGTATTTTATATTCTATGATAATTTTCTATTAATCCTCAATAATATCGATCCAAAATAAGAAAAATATGGATCTCCGTCACTATGGTTGATCTGTGACTACATTAAATAACCTATATATTTAAAGGACCCACCGACACACTAACACATTATAATATATGACCCATGAATGAATCATTTTGATTCCAGAATTCACATTTTGTTAATTTGGAATACAAATTCTCCCACCACAAGGTCTTTATAACAATTTAAAAATGTTTATAATTATCTTCCTTTCACTTTTAATATATTATAATATCATCGATAAATACATCCACAAACCATTTAAGGTAATCTCTTATTACTCTATTCATTAATCAATAAATATGGTAGGAGAATTTGTATGATCAAAATGAATTACTATAAATTTGTATTGACCATACCTAATACATATGTATGTATTGGTAATATACTAATTCTTGATCATTATCTAATAATATACATATTGAAGATCAATCTTGGAAAATATATAGTTCCATATAATTTATAAAATATATCATCGATATTGGGTAGCTGATAATTTGTTCATAATTATGATATTTTTAGTCTATTGATAATAAATATAGAGACACATGGACCCATTGATATTCTTAAGAAAATGATCTTGTGATCCCCAAGGTGAATCACTAGGATAAATGAATCCATTCTATATATTTTATTGGAGTTTATTCTTCAATTCATATACCTCAATCAGGTCCATTCTATTTGGATTCGTCAAAATTTGCATAACACTAGGTATGAGCTCTACTAATAACACCAATCATGATTTATGGAATGACTAGGAAAGTATTAAGGAAATATTTTATCATATTACAAGGTAATTGGAATTATTTAAATGTTGATATTCTACTCAACAATTAAATAACCATGGTTTTGTTGGACTTATACTTTTTATATTTTTATGTATATATCTTGATTTATCCACAGAGTCGAAGTGATATTTGGTTTTCATGGGACATAAAAATATATATATTAAATATATTAATATATTATAATGTGTTTGTATACATAATTTTAGTATAAAAAGTATTCATGTTTTTAGAGACATTGGATGAGAAATCCAAGACCACAGTTGAATCCAAAATATAGTGTTTACCCAAGGCATGGCCTAATTTTGTTCAGTGCCAGATATTTGTTTTAGGTAGATGTTGGTGGGTATATTAACTGGATTAATTAATTTAAATTTTTTAATTAATAAATTTAACTAAAATTACCAAATTCCATCATTAAATATAATTTTATGTAAACCCTCAAGGTTTTTCTACGTATCCTTCGGAGGATTTGGGAGGATGAGCATTGATATTTATTGGTCAATCATGATTTAAAGATGAAAACCATTGAGATTGAGGTGGATCTGGAAGAGAAAATGTAGTGATACTTCCTCGTTGATGGAGAACACGTTATTCAAAATTGATGAACCTTAAATTTACGTTCGTCGTGTAATTTATCAATTTCTACCATATTTTATTCATCAGGAATGGATTTAATTATCTTATTTTTCATCAATGATTTATTGATCTTCATATGATCCCTTCTATACTTTTTTTACATATCTTATCCGATAAAACCTTCTTGAACCATTATATAAAACCTCAATAGCCAATTTTTTTATCATTTATTGATATCACTTAGCTAACAACATATTCGATTTTTTATATTCATTTCACAACACTGTTTTTTGGGTTCTTCATTGTTTCCCTAGGGGGTCACAATTCAATATTTTAGGTGTGTGTTCAAGAATGATAGAACCCCTATGTTCATGGTGGTTTCACATGTGACACATATAATTGAGGTTTTTTTATATATTGGGATGTAGTTTTGGTTGTGGGTGATGCCTCAATGGATTTGGCCTATAAAGAGATGATGAAAGTGGAATGATGTAATGGATGGAGCTACATAGGATTCAGGTGGATGGAATCTGGTGACCATAGATGAATCGAGCATAAAAAACCCTAGATCTAAGACCCCAAATATGAATCATACTGAATACGATGGTGGTTTTTTCATAGGTGAAGCGCATATATCCTTTTTTGGTTTCATTGGAATACCTGACTACAAAATATGTACTATGAAGAAGACAATTCATGTAGTCCCCTTGTCACAACTACTAGTGATTTAGGTAAAGATATATATCACAGACCATGTGGACACACCACACAATATGTGATCTTATACTACTGGATTGGGTTTTAATTTGGGATTAAATGGGCTAGAACATGGATGGGAACATGGGAATAACCATCGTACAAATGGAAATTTTGTGTACTTGAACATAGTTAGGGTACTCAAACATGACCACATATATGGGAATGGCCCAATGTATACGTTCATGGCTTAGAGGATCATGGGGTAATCCCTAGGTGGTTGAGGAATATTGTGTACCACCAGTATATTCCATGTAGATTGATTTGAATTCTAAATAATTTTCTAGGGGACTACATGAACATGTGATGAGGAGAGGTAATATGTTGTCTTACCCCACATATATGTCATGTACTTATCATAGGAATATATACCTAGCATATATTATTATTTTGGACTCTTATTTTGACCCACGAGTAGCTTACCGTGAGTGTTATTCCATGTAGGATGTGATGGTAGCCTTCGTATTAAGTTTTGAGATATGATGATAGGTGTTGCAGGCGTGACACTTCTTGAGGTTATACTAGAATTATAGTAGTGATCATCATAAATATGTTGGGGTTGGAAAGCCCTATTGAACGAGAGAATTATTCCCCCTTGATAATCTATTTATTGATAGGTACCCCTTGACACAGTAGGGTGCGTGTCATATATAAACTAAGTGGAGCCACCTGACACACTAGGAAGTGATTCATCCACCTACCAAGTAGAACCCCTTGACACACTAGGGTGTGGCCATAACAGCCAAAGATTTTATGGAATGAATCTTTTAAAAAAAAAATTTTGGAATCCACAAGTTTCACATAAGACCAAGCTTAAATGAAAAATGATATACAGTTAAATATCATTATTTTAAAATGATCGTTATAAACTAACTGTTAAATTGGAGGGAATGGATACTATTAACCAAATTACAAAATTTATATATTATATATGTAATCAAATTTATTTTCATTCATCAAAATTATTTTATAGGCATAAGATAAGAATGAATCCAATTTACATATTAAAAGTCTATATTTTTTTGTAAATGCATTTTTAAAGACTTTTATTGGAACACATATCTTAAAACTAAATTTTGACACTTTTATAATTTTTTTTAAAAAAAAACTTCATTTTTAAAAGTTTAATGTTAAATTTATCTTAAGGTAAAATTTCAATATTTTTTTGAAAATATTTAATCTCGAGTGAATTAGTGAAAAATAATTTTTTTTATAAATATTCCATTTTTATAGTATTAATAGTATAATTATGATTTGAATTGTAACCTCATATATTAAATTATAAATAAAATTTATTTATCTTATTAATGGTAAAATAATATGTTTATATTATAGAATAAGTTAATAAATGTTTTAAAAAATGATAAATTAACTATTAGTATTTTTGTGAAACAAAAGTGATTATTTAAAATTTTATAATTATAATAATTAATTAAAAGAATTTTTGTTAATGAAATAGATTCCAAATTATGAATTTTTTTCTTATAATTATACTATAATTTTATGGGACCTTAATTAATTTTTCAATGTTTTATAATATTAATTATAATTTTAAAATTGATATTTTTCAAATAAATGCTGATTTTAATTAAAAATCTAATTTTTCATATTTCAAAATTATTTTAATAAAATTGAGTTATTTTTTCACTCTAAATGTCAAAAAATGGTTAGATATTTTTTTGGATTTTTCTAAAATAGTTAAACTTTTAGTGAATAGTAAAATTCAATAATTTATAGTATATATTCATTAAATGATAAATATACTATTCCTTGAGTCATCACTGATGTAAGAACTATAATATAAAGATATATATATCTATTTACTATATTTAGTTATAGAATCATCCCTATTTTTTATTGCGAAAATATAATAATCTAATGAATAAAAAAATAAAAAAAATACTCATCTCCTCCCCTATAAATTCCATCTCTTCTCCTCACACCTCTTAAGAATTTAATCCTATGAAATTTATACCCAATTCCATTCCCAAGATTCTTACCCAGGTATAAAATGTTCTGGTCTCAATAGATAACCAAAATAAATTTCCCTAAGGAAGTTCTCAAGGAGAAGAATTCAAGAGGTAAAATCCTCTTTCCCTTTCTTTATATTCTTTTCATATTATTTTATATTTTTTTATACACTCATCAACTCCTCTATATAAATATTCATGATAACTATATTTCATTATATATACTATAATTTTATTATGTAAATTTAAAATTTACCATCAATTCTCATCTCCTCTTCCTTTTATTATAAAAATGAAAACATCATCCGTGAGGTGCTGATTTAGCACCTTCATGGACAAAATGATTTAATATTTCTATTACGCCTTCAATGCTGGTCATAATAACATTTTATTGGTTAAAATAAATTATAAAATATGTATTTTAACATATTTTATTTTTTTTAAACAATATATACGCATAAAATTAATTAATAAAAAAACTAGTTTGTGATGATAGAAAAAACACCAAAATAATTGAAATGATTATCACTAATATTTTATCAAATGATTCATCCTCATACCATATAAAAAAATGAAATATATAACAATTTAATATTATTAAATTACATTAATAATATATAATTTCAAATATTGACAAATATTATCATTTTATATTATTCTCCATACATGTACACAAGTAAACCGATCCTGGAAACCAAGGAAACAAACGCTTCTAAACGATTAAATTATATCATATAACTTATCAAAAAGGACGAAAATAAAATTAATAAAAATATTATAAATCTAATAAATTTATAAAAAGTTCTTACTAAATTAATAAATATATTTAATTTGATTATCTTGGAAACTAATATTATTTGCGAAAAACATTTAGATATAAGTTAAGGGATTCTCCCCAAACATCAATTTTCCATTTGGGATGCGCTTTCTCTCTCTTTATTCTAATGTTATCCATAATTAATTTTATATAATTATTATAAATTATATGTATATATTTAAAACCCATGTATCTATATCAGATCATATATTTTTTATAAGGAAATGCATGTTTTATAAGATTTCCTTTCCAATCCCTCCTTATAAGAAAGCCCAATTAAAGGGAACTTCTCAATTTCTTATCCATTTTAAAGTACTGCTGATAATATTTTTAAATCTAAAAATAGTTTTATAATATTCATACTTTTATCATGAAAAACCTATCTATGTTCATTTTGTAGTTTTATTCAATCAATTATGCCTTTTTCTATTTCAAATATTTTTTAATATTCTCCTTAAACTACACTAAGAGGGTCATTTCTAAAGTTTCTTAAACACTCATTTTCCATCATTTTCAAATTAGTTTGAAATAATTTATCATGATCTATGCCTATTTTCCATTATTTATGTCCTAGTATGATTTAAATCTATTCTTTCAAGGAATCCATTAGGATATTCCCTTTTTTTATGCCTTATATGACACTTATTCCTTGTGTGTGGTGTTTGTATAATTTCATTTCATTTGTTATCATCATTAATTGACGATTTTATGAAATATAAGTATCTCTTATATTAGGTATATTATTATTTCATTATCCATGTTCCATTTTTTCATATGGTGTTTTATTAAAATGATGTTTTAATTTGCAAAATATTGATGAATATTTATCCTCTATTAAATAAATATATTTTGATAAGTAATATTATTTACAAATTGAATCTATTTATGAAGAATTATTTTGACTTAAATTTAATGGTGGGGACCAATATTATATATCACCTTGATGCATAAATATGATTCATGAGACAAAAAAGTTAGTGATAAACCCTTAGTGTTTGTTTCCTATAAGAATCAGAAAAGTTTTTATCCACGCACTGAAACTGTCTTGACGGTATAATGGTTCTTGTTAAAAAATACATGAAATCCAATAAATATAAAATTACATCATATAGTATTAAATTATTAAAATCCATGAGGATTTTACTATAAAAAAAATATATGGATTCGTTTTCATTCTCATTGTATTGACAACATGTGTTTTTCAAATTATTTACCTTGACATAATGTCTATTCCTTATTGACTTTAATTCACTTATTATTGTTTCACATAACCCTTACTATGAATTTGATCTTAATTTTTTATTTTATTTTTCCTCAAGTTTTGAATATAAAATATTTCAATAAGTGACAAGAAGAATTTTATTTTATTTTATTATGTAGTGTGATTAATTCCCAATTTCATAAGGGAACCATATATTTATCTAGTTTATTCAAGACTACTACAAATATTGATCCATGCTGATTTGATATCTTATATCTATGATATTGTATTAAAATGACCATTAACTCTGGGATATTGGGATCAGGGTTAATACAGTTGGTATTAGAGAAATTTTAGTAGAAACCTTATAAACTAGATTTGGGAACAAAACTCTTTGATAGAATTCAAGGAAACGCATCGAGGAACATCATAAAATTCTGGTAATGTAGAGATTATGTGGGTATTCCTATAAATATAACAATGTCTGAATACTACATGTAGGCATGGTTCTCACATAGTTGTACCTAGGGTTAACTAATCCAAAAAGGTGTGTCGGGGATGATTAGGCACAACCTGGTACACTACAACATTCCTTACTATGCACCTAGTTTGACACTCCTAGGGGATTTTCTTAGGATAATTAAAATTTTCTTTAAAACCCATTATGAAGGATTTAAAAGTAAATATGTCCAAAAGGAAAGAATTTTTATGATTATGAGAATATCTTTGCACAAAAGTTTCAATTTATGTTATGTATTTTACTAGTTTTGGGATTATAAATTATGTTTCATAATGTTCTGATCTAATATAGTGTATTAAATTGTTTAGAAATGGTGCCTAGATGAACGTATTTGAAACTCACCAATGAACATGATCTTAAGAATAATAATAATAACATATTTGATGATATTAATCCAACAATTATAAGGGAAGTAGTCTCCTAATTATTCCTATTATATGAGGAAATAATATTGTGTTCTAAAAATACATAGAAAGAATTATCCAAACCTTATTTCTTAAATGGGAATCAAGAAAAGAAAAGGTGATATTTAAAAAAGATAGATAAAGGAAATAACGGAAATATTTATTTTCCCACATGTGATAATTTTGGATGAAAACACCTTAGTATATTCTTAATAGGAAAATCAGTTTTCTTAAAGTGTGGAGAAAATGGCCACCATTCTCATAATTTCAGAGATGTAAAGAATTTTCTAATATTCAATGCTTTAACTATAAGGATATGGGGAACTACACAAATTAATGTACCAATAATCAAAGAAATATAGCTTATTAAAAGTAAAGGGATGAAGGTAAAACTTATGTTGTTACTAAATTTTATGGGTAATAATTAATGTTTTTTTTTTCATTCAATAATCATGTTAGAATATTCTACATATAATAATTATGAGATATATAAGGATTATACATCAATATTTCTTCTTTTATGTATTTGGAATCATACATGTTTTCATTACAGTTTTAAGGTGTCAAGGTATTAATATATTTAGTATGTTAGATTTAGAGATACATTATTTAGAGAATATTATGTTAAGTTGATTTTTTAAATTTATCGACCTTCCTTCTAAATCTATGTTTGTTGAATGTGGCGATATGTCTTTTAGATGAGTCTTGTGATTAAATATTTACGGAATGGATAAAGTTAAACATTGGAAATTATTATTCATTAATAAAATTTTAAAACCTTATTTATTTTATTAAGAATTTAAATGTTGAGGGAATGACTTGAGGGAAAAAATTATTTTTTAAAAGCACTTCAGGAATGAAAATAAAACAACTTAAACATTTATTTTCAATGATAAAAGAAAATATAAAAATAGATCGAAGCATAACCAAAGAATGAAATTATTCTTATAACATATAAAGTAATCAAGTAAGTTTAGGCTCTCATGTTTTTATCTAAATATAAAAAAAATAAACTCTTTGAAAAATGATTTAGAACCAAAACATTGTCAATTTAATATTCTTTCTGAGAAATCAATGGTAATTTAATCGATCGTAATATTTATAGTTTTTTGATGGTTATATTTATAATGACCATGTTCTCTATCCCTCTCCCTAAGAACTTTATAGTTATATTTCTCTTCTATTTCCTTGTTCTAGATTTAAAATAATGACTTTCTATCCAAAATCCTAGTTTTTTGTGACATTATCATTTCCCTTTCCCTCTTATTAAGAGGATAATTTATTAACCCTATTTTTAATGTGGGTTTCCCATAAAATAATTTTCAAGTATCAACATTTTATATTCTACTACTATATCCAATTTTGAGGATTCAATTTATTGAAGGAGGTGAGAATGGAAAATACTAAGCTTTTATGACATTTAACATTTTAAATTTAATTTCTTCTACAACATAGGTTTCACACAATACCAACATTGAAAGAACAATGATATATAATTAAATATCATTATTTTAAAAGACCATTTTAACCTAACTATTAAATTGACGGGAATGGATAGTATTTACCAGATTATTAAATTTATATATATTTTTTATCAAATGTTTTTAAATTAATCTAAATGATTTTATAGCCATAAGATATGATTGAATCTAATTTTACACAATAAAAGGCTATATTTTGTTCTAAGAGTTGTTTTACTACCTTTTAATGACACACTTTCTTTAAAAACACATTTTGAATCTTTTATAAATTTCATTGAAAAGAGTAAATTCATTTTTTAAAACAAAATATAAAAATTATAATTTGGTGACATTTTCGTAATTTTCAGAAAATATTTATTTTCCAGTGAATAAGTGAAAAAACCTTGTTTTTTATAAAATAGTCATTTTCATTATCTTAATAGTCTATTTATGATTTTAATTGTATGAAAACCTATAAAAGTATAAAGAGAATATAGGTATCTAATTAATTAGAATATAATATATTTTTTCCATGGAACAAGTAAATAAATGGTTTAAAAACTAATAAATTAATTATTCGTATTTTTTGTGTAATATATAATTTTACTCACAATTTCATAATTAAATTAATTATTTACAATAAAATTTATTTTCCTGAAATATATTCATAAATTGATATTTTTTGTTATGACTATAAGATTATTTTACGGGACCTCAATTAATTTTTCAAAAGTGTTATAAAATCAGTTATAATTTTAAAATCAATATTTTTATGAATAAATGATGATTTTAATTAAAAATTTAATATATCATATTTAGAATATTATTATCATAAAATAGAGAAATATTTTTAATTCTACACATCGAAAAATTGTTAGGAATAATTTTTTGGTTTTTTCTAAAATAGATGATTTTTTATGAATAGAAAAATATGGTAATATACGACATACATACATTATAAGTAAAATAAAATATTCCTTGAGTCATTTCTGATGAAAGTATCATAATATATTACTATCCATCTATATTTACTTTATTTTCATATTGAATCGTCACTATTTCTTTTCTTGATCCAAAATAAAAAAATATTGAATAAAATAATCAAAAAACGCCCCTATCCTCCACAATAAATACTTCTCCTCACCACCTCTTCTCCTCACACATATTAATCCTTTAATATTTCCAAAAATTTTCAAAATCTTCTTTCCAATAATCTTCCCCACATATAGAATGTTATGGTCTCATCAATAGACCAAAACCAACTACCCTAAGGAGATTCTCAAGGAGAATATTTCAAGAGGTAAACTCCTCTTTTAGTTTATTTATATTCATTTCTCTTTAATTTCATTTTGTATACTATCCTAACCTATTATATCCAAACATACTTGGTAAATATAGTATATTATATATACTGTAATGTTATTAATTCAATTTAAAATCCAACATGAAGTCTCTTATCCACTTTAATTGATTCAAAAAATGTAAAAATCATCCATGAGTTGCGGATTTACCACTTTTATGGACGATGTGTTTTTGTTATTCAAATCTCCCATCAAGAATGGTCATAAAATATTTTTTTGGTTAAAATAGATTAAAATATATATTTATTATATCTTTTTTTATGTTCTATAATTATTATATATATGTAATATTAATTAATAACGAAACTAGTTCATTATGATCGAGAAAAAAGAAAAATAACCTAAACGATTGTCATTAAATTTTTTTCTAATGATTCATCATCATACCATATAATAGAAAAAAATATATAAGAATTTTATATTTTTTAATTTTATTAATAAGATATAATGTCAATTCTAGACAACTATTCTCATTTTACATGATTGTATTTACATTTCTATAAGTAAAATGATCTCGAAAACCAAGGAAACAAACACTCTAGAATGATAAAATTGTATCTTATAACTCATCAAAATAGAAATAAATGGACATAAAAAAATTATAAAAAAAATACATGTAGAAAATTAATTTAATTAATTAATTATTGTATTTAATCTAATTATCTATGACATTAATATCATGTGCAGAACATATTCATACATAAGGTAAGGGATTCTCCCTGAACATCCATTTTTAATTTGGGATACACATTCTCTCTCTTTATCATAATATAATCCTTTCTTATTTTTATATAAATATTCTATATTTTTTTATATTTTCTAAACCCATTTATCTATACCAGTTTATATTTCTTTGATGGTTAAATACATGTTTTATAAGGTTTCCTTTTCAATTCCTCCTTATAAGCAAGCCAGATTAAAGGGAACTTCTCAATTTATTACTAATTTTCAAGTACTACCCATAACCTTTTTTAAGCTACCTAAATTTTTCTTAAATCACTGATTTTATCATGAAAAATAGTCATTGTTAATTTATGGTTTTAGACAAACAATAATTCCTTTTTATAGAATCTTTAATATTTTCATTAAACTGCACGAAATAGGCTCACTTCTAAAGATTATTGAACACATATTTTTCATGTTTTCACTTCAGTTGGAAATAATTTATCATGATATGGCCTATTTTCCATTATTAATGTCCATATATTATTTCAATCCATTATTTCAGGGAATCCATTAATGTATTCTCTTTTTTGTGCCTTATTTTCCACTTATTCCTTGTGTGTGGTGTATGTATACATCCCATTCATTTTTTATCTTAATTAATTAAAGATTTAATTAAATATAAATATTTCATGTATCAGAGATATTATCATTTCCTTATCCATCTTCTACTATTACATATAGTGTTTTCTATGAATGATGTTTTAATTGGGGAAATATTCATGAATCCATATAAGTAATATTTTTTATGAATTGAATATATATAGGAATAATTATTTAGAATTGCAATTATAGGTGGGTCTCGGTAATATATATCCACTAAATGCATTGACAGATCTCATGAGGGAAAAAATTCACTAAAAACCCTTTTTTATTGTTTCCGTGAATAATGACATGGGTTTTTACCCACCGGCTTAAAAGGAATTTGTGTTATCATGTTTCATGTTCCAGATACATGATGTCAAGTAAATGGGCATTTTATTCATTTAGTATTTAGTCATTAATTCCAATAATGTCTTCACTATGAAAATATATATGGATTTATTTTTATTTATAGTTTATTAAAGGCATGTGTTTTTAATATTATTTTCCTTTACATAATGTCTATGCATTATTTACATTACTTTACATATTATTGTTTCATATAACCCTTTCGAAGAATTTGAGATCACCCTTTTATTATTATTATTCCCTTGGTTGTGAATATGAAATCACTCAATAATTGACATCAACCTATTTATTTTATTTTTTTATGTATTGTGTCTAATTACTAATGTAAAAAGGGAACCATGTATGTATCAATAATCAATAATAATACTAAACATATCAATATTTGTTGATGTGATATCTTGTAACTATTCCATTGTAATAAAACAACCATTGACTCTTGGATAATGGGGTCACAGTTATTATAGCAACTCTTCTTTCTACTATGTCTTACCCACCATTATGAATAAGAAAATGTGTCATATTCCTACTAAGTGTCACCCCCTGATGAACTGTGGTTTGGGTAACTTATTCACTGAGTGGAACGCCCTATCGTACTTGGGTGTGTGGCCTCTATTATAGATTGTGCACCCATGGGGTATAGATTAGTGGTGAGGCATGGGTCATCCACATGGATTTCACAGATAGACACACAAGATAATATAAAATAGAGATGGACCATTTTAGATACAAGAACGGCTAATCATCCATAGATGAGTTTTAGAGATGGTGATCCCATATCATAGTATTCTTGGTTTCTTTATGAGCATATATCTTGGAATTTTAGCTCTTATTATGGGTTGATCTGAATTCTACAGTATCTCTCAATTTATCCTTTGTTGATTTTAGGTTTTCCTAAATGGTATGTATACAGTCAACAATATATGGGATTTTATCGGTGCATGTCATGTCTTTTAAAGAAGGAAATAAGATTAGGGTAGTAATAAATGCATCATATCTATACATTGGTACATCAACTAAGTATTGTGGTCGAGCATGGAGATCAAGAGTTAGGATCTCTATGTTATCCTCTATTCCAATTTCTGTCTAGTTGGAAAAATTTTTTTTTGTTTGGTGTGTATTTCATTCCTTTTCACTTTGGAATTATAATTTTTGTTTTGATGTATTCTCTAGATATTATTGCATAATGTATTATAAAATAGATGTTACTATCTTACTCATATACCTATGAACTTTTTAATGTATATAGTTGACTTTGTACATACATATACCCTAAAAAATGGCCCCCCATTTCATTTAATGACATCTTGATGCTTATTTTTAGCCACTATTATTTTGATGGTAGGAATGGGATTTCCACATTCAGCTATATTCATACCAGGTATGCCATGATGGACCGAGTTTTTACCGATCTGTATCAAATGTGGTTCTTGTAGGTTTTGTACACAACAGAAGTGTAGGTTGGGTGTGTACCCAACTTTGAAAGTTTTCATAATTAATGATTAATCTATTATCAATACAATGATTAACGCAAGTATATACATAATTGAATCAAATATAAAATAAAAATTAGAGAACCCAGAACTGATAAGAGAGGATCGACATATTTTATTATTATTTATTTTAATTTAATTATTGACTTACCTCCTAGGTGATTCTTTTATCAATGAGGTTTCTAAACACACCTATGAGGTGTGGCTTTATTGTGATGTAGAATCCTAGGATAGTGATTCTCTTGCGGTGATCCACGCATGCTCCACATATCTCAAGACTTCACCTAAGGAGTCTCCGAGTGCTAGCACATAAGAACCTTTCACTTGTGATATCTGTCTTTGATCGCCTTAAGAATCTCTTCCAAAGCATTCTCCTTGATCCGGTGGAGAAGGATCTCTATCTCGTTCTTGAGAGGGTTCTTGGAGTGGGAATAGTTCTTTAGGCTCGAGAGCTTTTCTCCAAGGTTGTTGTGCACAAAATGATTGTTTAGCTAGTTGAATGACCCCATTACATAAATAGATAAGAATAACATAACAGGGAATTTAATTCACTGGGTAATAATATATAATTAACATAGGTTTCTTTACATAATTTATTATTTCATGTGAAACCCCATGTCAAATAACAATATAAATGTTATTATTTCCATGACATGTTCTTAACATGCACGTTATATTTAAATATTATTTAACCAAATAATACATAATATTATTTCTCACCTGACCCATAAATTGGTTCAACAATCCTTCTCAATATTTAACATGCCTTTAATAATGGATATTTGTTTATTAAATAAATATAACTACATTATTAGTGATAAATAAATATTCTTTCCACAATATATTCTCAAAAATAACTAGAGGTAAAATACATGACATCAAGAATACTTGAATAATTATTAAACCACAACCAGGAATAATAATTATTCAACTTGTTAAATAAATATTTTATTTAACTGAGATACTATCTACAATTAGTGTGTGTCCCTCTAGGCCTCTTTCATGTTGGCATTAGGCTGGATTTCTTAAATTTCATTATTACTATCTAGAAATGGTTCAATGCACCCAAGTGAAATAATTTGATGTCACAATGGCATGTCACCTCAAAAGAACTTTTACTATATAATATAATCCCTTTGACCCAATATCTCCAATCAAGTGGGTTGCATGCAAGTTCCATCAAACCATTTTCTCGATTTCTCATTTCGTGACTTTCGAGAGTCGAACATGCATAGAGAACACCAAGGACATGGATTTAGTTAGGTTATATCATCCCCATAAAAGGGTGTGATATATCTACTACTGTAGAAGTGATATATCCTTTCTCATATTATTCATTAATGCAGTATTACTCGTGACACCCCCAATATATCCAACCTCTCCGCAGACATCTGTTGTCACGGTTTTCGTCAATACAAAAATGTGAGAGGTACATAATTCTCCTTAATAATAATCTTAATTTATAAGGAACAATACACACATCCATATATAAGAAAGCCCATTGACACATTTGAATGTGGATTTCCTACTAGCGTGTCCTGTTCTTATAATATCCTTTTTGATATTACCATGGTTCCACACCATGAGAAGGTTCCTCAAGCTATTATGAGTCCCCACCCCTGATATCCTATATCATTTGTGTCCCTTAAAATTATATCATCTGTCCATAGAAAATATATTCAAGAATAGTTTCATGGAACTTAAGGTTTCCCATTATAGTAGATATCTACTATGACATTATTTTCTTTTCACATGATTTTTAATGTTTAGTGGGATATAATTAAGTGATTAAAAATGTATAGACAATATTTATACAGAAAATATTTTTATTTTAGTTACATCTTGTATGCTTGTTAGTTCATTAATTATGTTATCACATCAAACATCCTTAATGAATAACTATACAATTGACAAAAATAAAATAAAGGGTATGATGATAAGTAGTATTATTGGTTTGTTTATCTTGTGGTTAAAAGACTAACCCTGAGATATGGGGAAACATCTTGAACCATTTAAGGTTCGTGTTTATATCTTTCCATCTCTCCATATTTGTATCTCCATGGATTGGTTTCACCTCATATCCTAACATGAACTGCCTCCACCATCTTGGGGAATCCATCCATTACATATTCTTTCAACACACACAGAGATGAGGGGTAAATTTGGTTTTGCATAAAAGAAACCATGAGCATGTAGGACCTACATATTAATGAGGATATGGAACACATGCCACCAATTTTAATTAAATAAATAAATTAAAAAGAAACCAATAAAAAATAAGGGTCTTGTCTAGATCATGACCATCCACAAACATGCAACAAATTATGTATTTAATATAACTAGAAATAAATTCATTAATTCTTATTATTAATATAAATTGTGTTCAAATAGATTAATAAATATATGTAATTAATCAATAATTTTTATCCTAATCCTTTTTTTTTTAATTTCCTTAAGATTCTCATCCATAAAATTGTACGTAACTTTTACCTTAGAGGAAACCCAGTGAATACCCGTGAAAAACTACTTATCTTGTTTTATACTTGTATACATTTTATTCTTTATGAAATGTAGCATGCACACAGAATTTTAATTGTTATACAAATAATGAATGATTTGAAGATCTTTTAATATCACACTAATATTAATCAAACATTTATATATATATATATATATATATTAAACACCAATAAAATGTTGTATCCTAGATTAACAACCAGAAAAAGGTACATTTCTCAAGAGTCTACATAATATAATAATAAAATTTTAAATCTATTTAATCTGGAAAAAGTACATGACATGTACATCTGACTACACGGAATGTACCCACCTCATTGTCCATTATAGGTACATGTCCGGGGAAAAAAGTGTGTGATGTGTACTTATAAAATCTTCGGACTACACTGTGTATCCAGTGGGCCACATGCCGTGTAGACTCCTTGTTACATGGTCACAAGCTAGGTAATCCATATATGGGATACAGAACATGACCCTAACCTGAAGAGACTACACACTGTGTCCAATTGGTCACATGGTGTGTATTTTGGCTAACCATGTGCATGTCTATCATAGTCAACACGCGGTGTAGGATTTAACTAGACCCCATGTCATTAATGCACATGGCTTGAGTAATTGCTGATTAATCCTGATGCATTAAACACAAATATACAGAGTGTAGATCCGACTAGACAAAGTGTATTCTTATGTTGTCTCGATAGAACCGTCAGAGCCTCTTAATGAGATCCTTGATTTAATTTTATTCATAAAATCATTCATTTCGGTTAGATCTACGGGAAATGATCAGGGATGAATAGATCTAAATGTTGTTTAATCAATTATTAATCCGAGATTAATACAACGATGAACACCATTATCCACAGAATTGAATCAAAGATAAAAGTAAAAGAGGATAACTTGGCCCCAAGAATATAAGATCGACATATTTTGTGTATGTTTAATTTAATTAAATTATATAATTTCCTCCAAGGTGATTATTTCTTCATTGATGCATTCCGCCATGAGTCTGAGGTGGGACTTCATTGTGATGAATAATTCAAGGATATGAATCTTCGAGTGGTGAACCACACATACTCTATGTATCTCCAGAAGTCGTTGGAGGATTCTCTGGGTGATAGTGTGGAAGAACCTTGCACTTGTGATGCCCACCTTTGATCGCCTTAAGAATCGCATCCAAATCATTATCCTTGATCTAGTGGAGGAGGATCTCTCTCATTCTTGATAGAATTCTTGGAGAGGGAATAGTTCACTAGGATCGGGAGCTTTTCTCCATGGATGTTGTGCAAAAAATGATTTGTTAGCCATTCGAATGACCCCTTGGATTAAATAGAGAGTAATAACATAACATGGCATTTAATTCACCAGGTAATAACAAATAATTAGCACATGTTCCATTACAAAATTTATTATTCCTTGTGAAATACAATGTCAAATAATAATAGCAAAGGTATTATTTACATGACATGTGATTAACTTGTAAGTTATTTTTAAAAACTATTTAACAAAATAGTATTTAATATTATTTATCATCAGACCCAGAACATAGTCCTCCAATCCTCCTCAATAGTTACATATCCTTGAATAATGACTATTTATTAATTAAATAAATATATCTGCTTTATTCGTTGATATATGAATATTATGTCCCCAATATATTCCCTCTGATAACTAGTATCAAAATAAATTTAATCAGGCATAATTGAATAATTATTAAACCACAACAAGGAATAATATTTATTCAACTTGTCAAATAAATAAATTATCTAACTGAGATACTGGCTACACTTTTTGTGTGGCCCTCTAGGATACATTCTCATTGGAATTAGGTGGGCTTTCCTTAAGTCCAATATTAATTTCTATCAATGGGTCAAATAACCAAAGATAAAGAAGTTTATGTCAAAATGACATCTCACCTCTTATGAAATTTTACCGTGTAATATAATTCATTTGTCCCAATATCTCTAATTAATCGGGTTGCATGAATGTTCCATCAACCCATGTCCTTGATTTCTCATTCTTTTACATACTAGAATTGAACTTTCCTAGAGAACACCATGGAAATATATTTAGTTAGGAGATATCATTTCTATCAAAGTTCTTAAGATATATAATTTCGTAGATGTGAAAAATCTTTTATTGTGTTATTCATTAATGCATTATTACTCATGATGTACCCAACATATCCTACCTCTCCATGAACAACTATCATCATAGTTTTCATCAATACACATAAGTGAGTGATTACTAATTACAATTAATAATAATATTAATGTATAATAACCAATATAGACATCCGTAGATAGGAACATCCAATAAAACTTATGAATTTGGATTTCCTTCTGGCTGGTCTTGTTCTCAAAATATCATGTTGGATATTACCAAGGGAGCACACCTTGAAGAGGTTCCTCAATGTTTCATGAGTCCCCACCACTGATATAATGTATCATTTGTGTCCATTCAATTGATATCATCCAGCCATAGAATAAATATTAAATAATTGGGTCATGGAACTTTCGGTTTCTCATCATATCCAGGATATTCTGTGACATTTTAATACGAAAACTATTATTTGGAAATTATCACATACTATGTCATGTAGAAAAACAATTATGATTTTATAAGTTGTTTATTAATATTCATCCAATTAATACATGTTTATCATAAATTACAATGATGTTGGTTTCTAGGGAACCAACACCAACAGTTCTCCCTTGGGTCACTGTTTGGAGTTGGACCCATGGTGATGATCGATTTGGAAACATAGGGAAATAGAGATGGAGTTTCTTGATTTTATCTTTCAGGGTAGGGATCTAGGTTTTAAGGTGGTGGCTAACACACCCATTAACCATAACATAGATTATCTTATTTTCAACATAGAATAAAGATACCCGATTTATAGGGAATTTTGGTACATGCATCATATAGGATTGATTCATTTGAATATCCTTCTTGATCAAGTTACCCATATATACTCTAATATAAATATGGTACATATTTATCACTTTTAAAATGACTTTTTGAAGAAATTTATTCTGGTTGTTGACACGGGGTGACAATGATGATCCACTGAGTGTGAATGCCTCAGTTCAAGGTCCATCGCATGATGTGTTTCCTCTAAGCGGGCAGAAAGAGGCTCCCCCACCTTTTGAGTAGTATATAGTACTAGTAGTACAAGATTAATATTCTCATATAATTATCACACTATGTGAGTACCATTATTAGATATCATTAAGGATTTGTAGTGATCTAGATCCTCAAGAAGTATAGGATTTTATTGATTTAGTGATATCAGTATTTTGTCTTATGGGAACCCTGACTGATCATATCATATTTATATATGCCAATTTTTTTTATTAGAGTGTCATTTAATTATTGGAGTCTCATTATAAAGGCCCATTATCAGACAATAATCTCAAGGACCCACTTCTATTAGCTATATAATAGGGAGTATTAGTCCTCATTCCTCAATATATTTTTTATCATTGTTCTTTACGATATGCAAAAGGGTAGTGTTAAGGTTAATGAGTATGTCATTATATTTACAAACCATATGTGGTACTCCCATAACATGGTGTAAAATGGTTACTTATCATCATGGATGTTTGATAAGGTTTTTTAGAGAGACATATGTTCTGGTGTCTTCTCGTTATGAACTACTACCCTTTTTGGACTATTGGAGGGGTCTCTAGTTATGGAGATAATCCTAGATGTGTGACACTTAATGACTAGAGATGGCGATGGAAATCATGGGGATGAGTCATATGTATATGTTAGAAGGCTTAAGTCATTAGGGACACAATGAGGGAGACCATCCCATGGTCAGACTCATACTTGAGGATCTACGATGTAGAGTTCTCATAGGGGAATCAGTCATCCAATAGAGGGGAGATGCAATGAAATTGATAGGATAGGTCACATGGAAAGTGATTTCCAACCCAACATTCTAAATAGGGTTGGAAGGTAGAGTATGTACCACCATGACATAGGAATTTTCATGATAAGAGATCTCTTAGACATGGCCTAGTAAGCCCATAGAAATGAAATTTTTGCCTAGGATAATGAATAACTCCATATATAGGAGATACTAATGGGGATCTATGCTATAATTTACTCCCACAACCACCACCAAGTGAGAAAAAAAGCATAGGGAGTTAAATGTTAGTGTCAAGGGAAGTTGCATGCTATTGAGGTCTATGACCTAGCAACTCATGAGATGATATGAGTTATTATTTGTGTCTTTTCAACACTTTATTCAGTACTTATAGAATGATTCATCAGTTACACTTTCATTTCTATATCCATTGTGCTAAATCTAGAGCTCCCCATTGAGGCCTTATCCCAACAAGTGTGTCTAGTGGTTCTGACTGGGAATGATTCTACGATATCACATACCTACAAGAAGTGATAGATGGTTCTCAGTAGAGAGACTTTCCAGTGGTACATATTGGTCATCAAAATGAATCATTATGATTAAAGTATAGTTGTAGATAGTTTTTCCATTATTTTTTCCCTGATTAAATGTTACCATAGATAAGTTAGATTCTTATGGATAGATGGGATTAGATTATCCTTTTCAAGAGAGAGAGATATATAATGGATGAGTGAATGGGTCTTTCAAGAAGGAATGTATAATCCATAACCCATAAGTTGGTGATTTTATCCCTTTATGTAGTGGGGTCATCAAGAATGTTGATTCCTTTAGTAGTGGTGGATTATATGGACATATTCCTCAAGGATGTTATGGGACTACCTTCAAGGCAGGAGAGGGACATCTAAATCGACTTGCACCTCAATACCACACTATATATATTCAACATATCATATGGTCATTATCGACCTCTAGGAGATGAGGGTATAGTTGAAGGACCATCATGATATTAGTGTTATCAAACCTAGTGTTTTCCTCTTGGTAGCTCCAGTTTTGTTCTAGAAAAAGATATTTGATATCATAAGAGTGTTCATGGTTTATCGTCAAATAAATTAAGTGAATATAACAAAAAACTACCTCTTTTGGAATATTGATGAACTCTATGATAGATTGGGAGGATAGAACTAGTTTTCAATAATCTATATTAGGTTCGACTTCCACGAACTAGGTGTTCATGGGGATGATATATCTAATACAACATTCCAATGTCAATACATGTTTGATTATTTCATAGGTTTTTCATTCGTTGTTCCGAATTACCCAGACCTTTTTATAGATCTGATGAATTTGATTTTCAAGCCATACTTGGATAGATTTTTTGTTGTCTTCATTGATGAAATAATCATTTAATTTTCATTGTAAGATGATCATGTAGAGAACTTGAGTATGGTATTAAAATTACTCTAAGAGAACCATCTATATGGTTTTCTCACTAAGTGTCACTTCGGGATATGTTAGGATCTCTTTCTAGGGAATTCTATATCTGAGTATGGTTTATCTATAGATAAAATGAATATTGATATAGTGTTTTTTTCTGATCCACCTATGTGCATGTTGAAGGTGTGTAATATTCTTGTCTTAGAAGGGTACTACACAGGGTTTGTGCATTACTCCTCATGTTTTGAATCACCTTGAAACACTATGACCAAAATAGGTTATCATTTTTTATACAAAAATGTGTAACAAAGACTTTAAGCAATTAAGGATAAGGTTAACCAATGAACATGTGTTGAGATTAGAAGAGGTTGGAATTGAGTATATAGTGTGTTTTATACCATTGATTTTGTTCTTCGATACATGTTGATATAGGGTAATGTAGTGATCTCATATGTGTCAAGGAAGATTAGACCCCCTGAGAAGAACAAAACCTCTCATAACCCAGATTTGGTAGTGTGAGTCTTCACTTTGAAGATGTGAATGCACTATAATTTGGATGGGAATATTGTTTATAACATATACCACCATAGTATCAGTTATTTATTCACATAGATTGATCTTCACCTAAGATAATAACATTAGTATAAGTTCCTATAAGACTAGGAATTAAATATTGTTTATAATTCAGAGAAGGGTAATGTCTTTGAAGATTCCCAAAGTAGAGATTCCTACACATTCAAGGTGGATGAAGTTTTTGTGACATAGGATTCATTGAAGCTAATACTACTTAATGATATGGGTGTAATTTTAACTCTAGATGATGAAGGTTACTCCTTTTATTCTTCAACATGTGAGATAAGGTCATTTTGGAGAGAGTAATTGTGAGGTTCTCTTTGAAAAGATATCCAAAAGATATTCACTAGATGAAATCTTTTAACGAGGGGAGTATATCATCCTTTTATAAGGATGGTTGTTGGTTCTAGTCATGTAGTGAGAAGAGGTGATGAGGGAGTTTCACACTTATCCATTAGCTATACATCCCAGTGTGGAAAAATAAGTACAAGGACCATTAGAGATAGATCTGGTGGGATCGAATGAGGTAGTTCATTACTGAGTGCATCTCTCAATGTCTTAAATGTCATTATGAAAATGGATGATCACCAGGTTCCAACATGATTTACACTAACTCTAGAGATCCAAAAGTGGAAATGGAATTGAATTTCCTTGGACTTGGTGATGGGTATTCCATGGACAATAAGTGGCCATGATGTAATCATGGTGATTGATGAATTTATCATCTATTTGAAAAAATTTATATCAATCAGGGAGTAGATCTAAGTGGATAATCTTGGGTAATTGTATATATACACTACGCCAAAAAATGGCAAGGGAAGCGCTACCCCTTTATCAGCGCTAATAAAGGGGGGCTTTATCAGCGCTGAAAAATTTTATATTTCAAAAAAAATCTGGAAAAATAAATTATTCTTATATAAGTATATTTATATTGATATAACTACAATATATATTTGTTTAATATGTTCTAGATACGTATAAATAGAATATTACATTTAATATATAAGAAATTTAGTGAAAATGGCTTCATAATATTTTTAAAAAAATATTATTAATTAATAATTTTCTAATTATTATCGATTAAAAATCATTTAATAATAATTTTAGGACACAAAAAATGAAAACAATTAATAAAAGATCTAAAATATGTTGAAAATGTAACTCAAACTTCAAACGGACATAACTTATAATCCGGGTGTCCGTTTGAGCTCTACAGCATATCAAATTGAAGTCTGCGATGAGCTCTACGCACTAGTGGTCCAGGAAAAGCCTCTTTCACATTTTTCGAGCCCAAAAAATTCCCAGAAGACCTCTAAAACTAAGTTTCTAGTCGAGATGCCCCGATTTTTTTACATTCAAACAAGTATAACTTCTGATTCGGATGTTTCTTAGGCATGTACCACATATTATATCAAAAATTGTTTTATTTTATTCGATTTGAATGGTTGTGGCGTTGAAACAGAATTCTAGATTATATGTTATGTTCGTTTTAACATTTTATGGCTTTTCAAATACACATATATATGTATTTATTCGTAAATATATATGTGTCTGTGTGTGGGGGGTGTCCGTGTGTGTGTCTGTGTGTTGTATATATGTATATATTTATATATTTATTTATTTACAAGCTTATAAAAACACCTCAAAAACATATTTTTTTCATAAATGTATTTAAAACTAATCTTATATGTACATTCTATGGATTTTCAAATACACATATATATGTATTTATTTATAAATATAAATGTGTTTGTCTGTGTGTGTCTCTGTGTGTGTATGTGTGTTGTATATATCTTTGTATGTGTTTTGTATATATCTATGTATGTATGTATTTATTTATTTATTTATAAACACAAATAAAAAACATATTTTTTCATAATTGTATTTAAAACTAATCTTATATGTATATATTAATATACAAATAAATATACGTATAAATAATTATAACTAAATATATATATATAAATATATTAATATACAAATTAATACATATATACTTATATATGAATAAGTATATTTGTATTAATATGAATCTCTATCAATATATGAATAAATATAACTATATATATATAGATATATCATTAAATAGAGATCAAAACGAAATGGATTAGTGGAAAAGGTGCAGCTGTGAAAGGGGGGAGGTCCTGGGTTCGAGTTTAGGTGGAAGAGAATGGGGTGCCACTATAAGAACTCGGAGTATTTGCGACGGGATCCCGTCGCAAATAACTCATCGCAGAAAATGGAATTGCAATTAAAACTATTAGTGACAGTCTCGTCGCTAATAATATTAATAGCGATGGGAAAGATTACCGTCGCGAATACTTCTCGGGTTATTTTTAAAAAACCTATTTGCGACGAGCCCATTGCAAAGAAATTTTGTGACGAGTATCTTTGCCCACAGCAAATAGTTATTTCAAAATAACTATTCGTGGTGGGCTCCTATTCTCGCCGCAAATATCTTTTCAAAAAACCCTATTTGTGACGGCCCCGTTGCAAATACCTTTTGCGACGGGCCTCTTTTCCCACCGTAAATAGTTATTTTGAAATAACTATTCGCAATAGGCCCAACGCAAATACCTTTTGCGATGGGTCCTTATCCCGTCGCAAATAAGTATAAAAAACATAAAAAAAGAAATAATAATATAATTAAAAATAATATTTTAATAATAATAATAAAATTATAATTCAATCAAATATTAAAATAAAAAATAATTCCAATATTTAAAACATTATAATTAATTATAATTTTAAATATATTTAAAATGTTTAATATAATAATATATGAATAATATTAAAAAATATTAACAATCATATTAACACTATAATATAAAAAATATAATATAATATAATATAATAATCTTATTATTGTTATTAATATTTATCAAAATCTATTATTAATATTATTAAAATAATTAAAATATGAAAATTATCAATATTTTAAATATATATATATATATATTAAAAAATAATACTAATAATAAATCATAATTGTTTTAAATAATAAATCATAATTTTTTATCAATATGTGCAACAAAGAAAATATAAAAATAATAATAAAATAGTAAGAGTAATATTATTATTAATAAAATAAAAAAAATAAAAAAATACTAATAATGAATAATAAACTATTAAAAATAAATATGAATTAAATAATGCAACATTAACACCAATATAAAAAATCCAGAAACTATAAATAGAAAATAATTCATATTTTGAATTCAAAAAACGTTATAACATCAAAATAAATCCCTGGTATGAAGGAGGGGGGAGCTGGTCACTGGTCCGAAGGAGGGGGAAAGCTGGAGGATCTGGAGGAGCAGGTCAAGGAAACTCTATCCCTAATGCATAAGTCAGACGGCGCATGTACTCCATATGCTCTTGATGCTGCTGCTGCCTCCGACTCATCTGCTCATCATGCTCCTACTGCTGTCATCGGCACTCCTCCTCATGCTACTGCTGCTTCTGAGACATCTCCTCCTTCTCTTTATGGAGACTCTCTATCAGCTCAGTTTGTGATCGCAACTGATCCTCATACTGTGATGCGGAAGATGATGCATGAGCTCCTCTCGATCTGGACGCCGACATCGCAGCACTACCATAATAAGCTGTAGGAGTCAACTGAGAGTTGATACCAACTACTCGGCCCTTCTCGAAGCCATACGGGGTAGCCTGCATCCATGCGGCCTCATCAAAATGATGGCCACTGGTATGATCAGATGTCTCGGACTGACCCTCATCCTGGGTCTGTGACGTCGCAGCCTCATATGACTCCTTCAGTTGCAATTTGAAATTAAAATTGTTAATATATTATATGCAGTTAATTTTCAAACTGAAAAACAAATAATACTGACCACAATTTGACGCTGGAGATCACCTATAATCACCCCAGTAACTAGATCACTATACATCTTCTGATATACGTCGAACTTCGTAATATTGGGCTGCTCGATAGCCTATAAAAATATAAAATAAACTGTTAATATTTAAAGTTATATAAAATATTTTTAAAAAATGTACATATCAGATGTTGTCTATGCGTACTGAATGTATAACTCCTAGCTCAGTGAGTCACCTCCTGCCTCCCCCGATTATACCTCCCCAATGATGATCTCCCTTAAATTCCACCACTCAACCTGTGTGAACATAATCCATCCCATATGTGGGATGAAATGTATTCTGGTCGGTGGGCTCTACAAGACTCATCAAACATGGTCACTCTAGATTTTTTCATGGTCATTTTTCTTAAATTGTGTAAAAACTGATGTAATCGCTGACGCATCACCACCTCCCATGCCTCGTGGATGGCGTCACGCATGGTATCATCGATCGGATACAATAAAACCTACAAATAATTTACAATATCAAGTTATAAATGAAATAAATTTCAAAATAAAAACTATTTATTTACGTACCAACCAATGGTCGAACATGGCCTGCTGCACATCAACGGAAATCTGTTCCGACGTGGTCCATGGCTGAGAAAAAGAGTTCGAAAAATACCACTTCCCTGTCCGACTGCTATATGCGGAAAACTGTAAAAAAAATAATCGAACATTTATTATGTAAATAAAATAATGAAATATTAATAAAATGCACAGGTTATCATACCTCTGTGTGCATGGATCGAACCCAAGACGTGGAAGTCGCTCAGGGATGGGGTCAGGGATCATCATTCGTGCAAGAACATGCCCCCTCCCCATACTCCCTGAAGTGTCAGTAGGCTAAGGGTCAAATGACCCTAATTCATCCTCATCCAAAGGTAGGTCATCCTCCGACAACTGACGAAATAGCTCATCGTTCATCCGAAACAGAAAATGAATATTGTTAGAAAATAATTAAAAATTATTATTATATATACATATATATAAGTTATGATTATATATAACTAGCATTTAATTGTATTAATGTCCACCTTCATCATCATCTTCATATCTGATGATGTAATCTTCATATTCCTCCTCAATATCATCGATATCCATTTGAGTTTCAGTCCCATCATATCTTAGCATTTCAAATTCATTTTTAACATCATTAACATCATTGTCACCATCGAATCTTAATTGTGGGATGTCATCATTGATACTCCTGTTTCTTTGTGAAAAATATGGATTTTTAGTAGTCTCTTAAAAAACTTCAATTCCTTTCACTTTAGTGAAACAAGCTTAACTTTGAGAAAACTGATTGTCTCAAATTTTTATTTTTATTATGCTCCACCAATGACTCAGGTCTCTTGACATAGCATAGTAATTTTCATAATAAACTTGATGTGCCTGTTGAGCCAATAAAAATGGTTCATTTACTGCAAGAAGACCTTTATATTTAATATTTATGATTCCATGAGTAGGATGAACATGAACTCCTCTCTCAGTATCAAACCACCGACATTGGAACATCATTATGTAATTTTGTCCTAGATAACAGAGTATAATAATTTCATCAAGCATGCCATCAAAGTCAACTTCATTTTCTCTATATTGAGATCCTCTCAAGAAAATTCCACTGTTCATTGTTTTTTTATTCCCCATATGCACGTGTATGAAATATAAATCCATTCACCACATACGCATTATAATATTTAACCATTTTTGTTGGTGGGTTTCTCAATATACACAGACGTTTGTCAATTTTATCAGCATGTGGAGACACCTAAAAATTAGTAAAATAATTATCAATATAATAAAAAATAAACTGAATGAGAAGTTAAAACATGAAGAATTTATGTTACCAGTTTTTTAAACCACAGAGAAATTTTTTTCTATCGGCGTTCTTCGAGATCACCTTCTATAATTTGTGGAAGTTATTTCTTGATATGATTATCATATAACCTAAAAAAATAAAGTTACTTATTGTAACATAAATGATAGAATATGTTATAGAAGCACTTACAATACAAATGATTTCATCTCTTCACCATTGAGCAGAACATACGTATGAGCTCTATGATGTTCATCATCTGAAATCCATCATTCAAGAACTCCACTGAAACCAAGCTCTGACTAATTAAAAACTGATAATTGATTGTCTATTCCATCATAAACATTCCCCTCATTCTGTTCCATGAGGTTTTGTTTTGAGGGATACACAGATTCAAAATACTGAGAGTAGAAAAAAGATATTTCTTCTTGCAAATAAGCTTAAGCAATTGATCCTTAAACATATGCTTTGTTACGTACTTTTTTTTAAACTTCTGCATGCATCTTTCGAATGGGTACATCCATCGAAATTGTACTTCACCTCCACACTTTGCTTCATGTGTAAAATGTAATATCAAATGTTCCATTGAGTCAAATAAAGATAGCGGAAATATTTTTTATAGTAATAATATAATTACAACACATCTTCTTCAAGTTTTCTTAGAACATTGTAATCTACTGTCGCTGCACAAATGTCTCGAAAAAAATATGACATGTCTGTTATCGAATCCCAAATCAACAGTCCTCTTAATCCAATTAGCATATGTCTTTCCATTATAACATGACAATCATGACCTTTTAATCTGCTAATATAACCTTTCTTTACACATCTACCCAAATTGAAAGCACAGCCATCTGGAAGTCTCAAATCTACAATCCACTGACAAAATAATAAGCGACTTTCTTTGGACAGTGTATAAGCTGCTTTTGGCTTCATTAAACTTTGTGTTCTGACATTCTCATACAGTTCGAGTTCTGGGCGCCTACAAATTTGGGAAAGATCTAATCATGCCTTTACATTATCTTTTCTCTTACCAGGTGTATCCAAAACTGCATGAAATAAATTATCAAAATAGTCTTTCTCAATATGCATAACATCCAGCATGTGGTAGACCAAAAAATCAGACCAATATGGAAAATCCCAAAAAATGCTCTGTTTTATCCAATTGTGTTCTTTCCCAAAGCTAGAAATTTTCTGTTGGTTTATTGTGGGTCCAAATTTGGTGGGAGGTAATGAAAATACAACTGATTTTAACTCCATACCTGATATCATTTTAGGAGGTCCATCTATATCAATTGTACTTTCTCTAAAATGAGATTTTTTCCTCCTAAAAGGATGATTAGTTGGAAGAAATCTACGATTACAGTCAAAATAACAAGGTTTTTTTCCATAGAAAAGTATAAATTCTTTGTTCTCTCCCATAGAGTAAGGACATGATTTCAGTCTATGTGTACTCCAGCCAGATAACATGTCATATGACGGGAAGTCAGTAATTGTCCACATCAATGTTTCTCTTAGTATGAAATTCTGTTCCACAGCAACATCATATGTATTGACACCAGTACTCCACAATATATTTAATTCATCAATCAATGGTTTCAAATATACATCAATATTTTTTTTCGGATGTCTTGGGATTAATAAAGTCAAAAAGATATTGGGATCCTTTATCTGGATCCAATAAAGTAAATTGTATGGAGTAATAAAGATAGGCCAACATGAATACTGACTACCATAAGATCCAAACGGAAAGAAACCATCATTGGAAAGACCAAGTTGCACGTTTTGAGATTCTAAAGAAAATGATGGATGAACTCTATCAAAATGTTTCCATGAATCACCATCAGCTGGATGATTCAAGATTTTACTGGTTGAAATATTCATTTTGTGCCATGACATCATTGTCGCTGTATTCTTAGAAATGAATATACGATGCAGTCTGGATATAAGCAGAAAATATCTCAGCTGTTTTACAGGAATCAAGCCAGACTTCCCATGTTGCGCTTCTTTATAAATTGGTTATCTACGTGTGGGAAAACTATCCAACGACTCATTTTCACCAGAATATAAAATGCAATCATTTGAACATGCATGAATCTTCTGACAACTAAGTCCCAAATTCCGAACCAGCCTCTTACTTTCATAGTAATTTGTAGGAAAAACATTTCCTTCAGGTAACAGTGTTTTAACCAAAGAAAATATCTAATCAAAACAGTTGTTTGAAATTCCATTATCTGATTTGATATCCATGAATTTTTCAACTGCTTCTAACTTTCTTATCTTGCAACCAGGATATAATGCATCCTTAGTAGACCTTAGCAACTCATAAAATTCAGATGCTGCCAACTCAAGAGTTGAATCAATATCATTCTGATTTTCGGTATGTTGAACAGATGGACCTGAAACATCATGTACTAAATGTTAAAACTGCGATGGATTCGGAATCAAGTTAGTATCACCTTCTCTAGAACTGTGTTCACCGTGTTGATACCAAAAAACATAATCCGGTTGAAAACCAAAACACAAGAGATGTCCCCCAACTTTATCAAATGTGTGAAACGTTCTCAGGGCACATTTTTTACAAGGACATTTTATTGTGCCTTCTGAAACAAATTCTGGATTTGATGATGCAAATGATAAGAAAGTCTCCACACCCTCAATATATATAGGATTTAAACCAGAACTGTTTGGATTTCTACGTTGATTTATCCATACGCGGTCTTCTAATAATGACTGTTGCTGACTTCATTGTTCCATATTTTTCTAAAAAACATTAAAACATTACTAGTTTTAAATAATAAGATATTATAAAAATTCCCAAATAGAAGATATTAGAACTACTTCTAAATAATTACCACTATTTACAAGCGACACAATTTGAAGTGAAATTACTGCTAATTATTGCTAATTATCGATAATTATTACAAATTATTGGTAATTATCGGTAATTATTAATAATTATTGGTAATTACTGATAATTATTCGCAACATGATTTGATCTATTCTTAATAAGTTCAAATCTTAAGGGGTATTTAATATTTAGGTAATGCTCAATATAAAGTTTGAGTCAGCTGTGTACAATGTTAACTTAGAAAAATCCCCAAAAAATAAGATATTAGAACTACTTATTAATAATTACCACTACTTATGAGCGACACAATTTTCAGTGAAATTACAGCTAATTACTTTTAATTATTGGTAATTATTGGTAACTACTGATAATTATTCAAAGCATGATTTGATCTATTCTTAACATGTTCATATGTTAAAGGGTCGTTAATATTTAGGACATGCTTAATAAAAGTTTGTGTCATCCATGTACAATGTAAACTCTATAATTTTCTTTTCTTGGTTGATCATTTCACAAGTAGTGTTGCAATAAGATGACCCAAGTCATGTCATTCACGTCTTTAAGAATCACTTCGCATTACCGTTTACATAAATCATTTTCCCTAAAAATTTAATCCCTTAAATTTTCAAGGAATAATGGTATGTAAAGGGTCATGTGATATGATTCTTATAGATGAGAAAGATATGACATGGATCGTCTTATTGCAACGCTACTTACGAGGTGATCAACCAAGAAAACAAAATTATAGAGTTTACATTGGACACAACTGACGCAAAATTTTTATTGAACATAACCTAAATATTAATATTATTTTTTCATAAATATTAATCACATAATAATAACATATGTTACTAATTATATACTAATTATATACTTATTATGTTACTAATGAGTAATGGGAAGATATGCAGAGACCAGGTGATTAACCACTCGTTCAATGGAAAAGAAAACGTGATTGACCACTCATCCACCTTAATTCTCTTTTCATCTATGTGTTGACGATTGATAGGAAACTTCTCTCTCCACATGTAATATTCACATTCACTGGCAGGTTGATTTTGAGAGTGAATCCAAATATTACATGTGGAGACAGAAGTTTCCTGTCAAGCGTCAACACATAGATGAAAAGATAATTGAGGTGGATGAGTGGTCAATCGCTTTTGTTTTTTCATTGAATGAGTGGTCAATCACGTTTACTGCTAATTATTTTAATCACTTGCTAATTATTTTAATCACATGCTAATTATTTTAATCACTTGGTAATTATTTTAATCACTTGCTAATTATTTTAATCACTTGCTAATTATTTTAATCACTTGCTAGTTATTTTAATCACTTGCTAATTATTTTCATCATTTGAATTAAATTACAATTTATTTTAATTCCTAATTATTTGAATTAAATACCTATTTATTTTATATGATAATTATTTTAATTATTTGCTAATTATTTTAATTATTATTTTAGTCACTTTCTAATTATTTTAATCATTTGAATTAAAAAACTATTTATTTTAATTCCTAATTATTTGAATTAAATCTCTATTTATTTTATTTGATAATTATTTTAATTATTTTCTAATTATTTTAATTATTTTCAAATTATTTTAATTAATTATTTGAATTAAATATCTATTTATTTTAATTATTAATTATTTGTATTAAATCTCTACTTATTTTATTTGATAATTATTTTAATTAGTTGTTAATTATTTTATGAAATTATTTGTATTAAATCGCTATTTATTTTAATTAATTCAAAATTATTTTAATTAAATCCCTAATTATTTTAATCACTTGCTAATTATTTTAATCACTTTCTAATTATTTTAATCGCTTGCTAATTATTTTAATCACTTGTTAATAATTTTAATCACTTGATCATAATTATTTGAATAAAATCGCTATTTGTTTTATTTGATAATTATTTTAATTATTTGCTAATTATTTTAATTAATTATTTTTGTTTTTTTCTAATTATTTTAATTAATTATTTAAATTAAATATCTATTTATTTTATTTTATTTGATAATTATTTTAATTATTTACTAATTATTTTAATTATTTATTTTATTTATTTGCTAATTATTTTAATTAATTATTTGAATTAAATCGCTATTTATTTTATTTATTTCCTAATTATTTTAATAAATCTGTAATTATTTTAATCACTTTCTAGTTATTTTAATCACTTTCTAATTATTTTAATCACTTGCTAATTATTTTAATCACTTAATTATTTTAATCACTTGCTAATTATTTTAATTCCTAATTATTTGAATTAAATCGCTATTTATTTTATTTGATAATTATTTTAATTATTTGATAATTATTTTAATTATTTGCTAATTATTTTAATTAATTATTTGAATTAAATCGCTATTTATTTTAATTATTTGATAATTATTTGAATAAATCTAATTAAATCTCTATTTATTTTAATTGATGATTATTTTAATTATTTGATAATTGTTTTAATTATTTGCTAATTATTTTAATTATTTGATAATTGTTTTAATTATTTACTAATTATTTCAATTATTTGCTAATTATTTTAATTATTTTTACTATTTGAATTAAATCGCTATTTATTTTAATAATTTTCTAATTATTTGAATAAATCTAATTATTTGAATAAATCAATTTTAATTATTTGTAAATTTCTAATTAAATTTAATTATTACCAAATAAATATCCCCCGGGAGTGTCAAACTAAGAGTGCAGCAAGGCCCGTTGTCATGTACCAAGATACCTCGGATCAAGCCCGAAACTCCTTGTCAGAGTTTTCACTCTTAGGTACATATGTGCTAGAGTCGTCTCTACTTGTTCATATCCAGACAAGGATTTATTTGATTGATAAACCAAAAACTATACTAATTATACCTTATTAATTATAACTAATTATTTATAATTATTTATAACATTATCATTTTATTAATAAAACTAAATATAAATAATAAATTAATTTAAATCTAATTTAATTTGGACAATAATTAAAATTAATATAAAAAATGAAATAAATATAAAATTAAATAAAACGTAAATACCTTTGAAATCTTGAAGCTATGGACCCCTTTGATTTCCTTTCGACAGTCTCGCAAAAAGAATTGAATTTTTTTTTTGCTTAACCCTAAAGCTTCAAGAAGAAGAGAGGAGAGGAAGAAGATTTGATTGTTTTTAAAACTGAAACGGATGGTGGTATATATAGGTTGGCATATTTGTGACGGGATTATTTGCGACAGATTACCCATTGCAAATACCGCTATTAGTGACGGGTCTCGTCGTAAATTCTCTTTGCCCGCATTAATTACAGTCGGCGGTTAAAAAGACTTCTGCAATGGTAACCATCGCAAATACTTACCTACAAACATAACTTTAGCGACGGGCGGATTTTTCCGTCGCAAATACCCTAACGCAGTAAATTATATTTGCGACCGGATTATTTTCTATGGGTACCCATCGCAAATAGCAGTATTTTCGACGGGTACTCCTCACAAATTCCCACCGCCCGCATTAATTACAGTCAGCGTTTAAAAAGGATTTTGCGACGGGAACCATCGCAAATACTTACCTACCCACATAACGTTAGCGACGAGTGGAGTTTCCCCTCCCAAATACCCTGACGCGGTAAATACTAGTTGCGACGGGTGGCTTTACCCATCCCAAATAGTATTTACCGTGGCAGGGTATTTACGAAGGGGAGTAGCCAGCCATCTCAAATACTTTACCCACGTTATGGCACAAAATCCGCCCCAAACCTATTGCGACGGGGACATTATCCCCATCGCAAATGATAAGTTATTTGCGACGGGAATATATTCCGGTCAAAAATATCCCTTTTGTCAGACCTGTTGCGACGGGAATATGTCTCATCACAAATAACGCATCGCAATAAACCCTTTTTCTCATAGTGTGTGCGCGTATGAGGATGCACGGGAAGGGCCGCGCGCAGGAAGGGCTGCGTGCGGGAGACCTCCTAGCACTGATAAAGGCCCCTTTTATCAGCGCTAAAAAAACGCTGACAAAGGGGTCGTTTATCAGTGCTTTTTTAGCGCTGATAAAGGGGGCCTTTTTCAGGGCTTTTCGGAGCGCTGATAAAAGGGAACCCCTATATTTGCTTTGAGCATTACAGCGCTTTTTTAGCACTGTTAAAGCCCTTTTTTATCACTAATATAGGTCATTTTTTTAGTAGTGATAGGAAATTTTATGTTTTCCTTAGGTACCCCTGACAATCATCTCCAACCATGTTGCTTGGTTTGCCTCACAATTATGGTGGATACATTAATTGTATTTTGGGATC
Organism: Viscum album; assembly: GCA_963277665.1. Lineage (NCBI taxonomy): Eukaryota > Viridiplantae > Streptophyta > Magnoliopsida > Santalales > Viscaceae > Viscum > Viscum album. Next base: position 1,184,197,362 of record OY728146.1, read on the forward strand.
CATCTATGGATGAGCATGAAATTTCACCAACAGAAGGATTGGAGGACTGACCAGTCTATCCAAGTGTTGGAGGATATGTTTAGAGCCTATTTATTGGACCTTATTTTGAAATGGGAGGATCTCTATCCATTGGTAGAGATTTATTATAATGACATATTTATCTCAAATATAATCATGGAACTATAAAAGAACATATAATGTAGACCCTTCAGGTCACCACTATACTAGATTGAGCTAGTATAGCCATATCATTTTAGGATAGGGATGGTATAGGTAATGACAAAGAAGATTCTTATGATCTGCGAGCGCATGAAGATGGCCCAAAAAAGATAGAAATATTTCACAAATCAACATTTTAGGAATTTAGAGTTTGAAAATGGGTACCATGATTTCTATAGATTCTACACATAGTGTGGGTTCTATATATTTAGATAGGGAATAAGCAAAATCAGAGATGTTCATTGGGTTGTTTGAGATCCTACAGAGGCTTGGTGAGGATGATTTTGACCTATCCATGCCCCCACAGTTGAACTAAGTGCATGAAATCTTCCATGTGTTATAGCCATAGAGATATATGAATTCTCATACACACAATATTTATTGGGGAAATATGGATATCAATGATGGATTCACCTTCATGGATAATATAATGCAGTTCGGGGACCATAAAGAGATGATCCTTCATAGAAGAATCGTGTCTTTCAATTTTTTTCTTTGATGGCATTAGAGAATACATAAAATCTCCTGGGAGTGTGAGAGTCTGATATGGATTTAATATGTAACCTTTTTTGTAGTTTTTTGATTTTAGGAATAAATATCATTAAATGAGAATATAATATGTAGACTTTGGTTTGATTGATTTTCCTGTTTAACAATTTTAGGTATATATTTGGATTTATCCTTATAAAGGGTGTAATTATTTGATAACTAGGGAATCCTTAGTTAATATATTAAATATATTAAGATAATTTAATTCACGTACAAGAAAAAATTCCGTATAAATAGGTTTTATATTATTAGAGACCTCATATGGGAATTATGGGACCACGATTGAATCTTGAATAGGGGGTTTACCGTTGGTGCAACCTAATGTTGTTGGTGCCAAAAATTCAGTTGAGGTAGCCATTGGTAGGTATATTAAGTAGATTAATTAATATAATTCATTAAATAATTCATTTATTAACCACAATTTTATTCCCTGTATAAATAAAATTTTATGGAAATTCACTAGGGTTTTCCACATAACGTTGGGTGGATTTGAGGAGTAGATCACCATTCTATTTTTGAAGATCGTGATTAGAGAATGATGTGAGAACAGATCAAGCTGAATCGAGAGCTAGATAATGTAGTGGGTCTTATTTATCACTAGTAAACACAATATTCACCAATGACCAATCATAAATTGAGGTAGGGAATGTTATTTATGGATTTTCACCCAATTTTATTCGTAAATCATGAATTTAATTATCTAAATTATCATATGTGTTTTATTGATTTTAATATGATCCCTATCTTAATTAATTTGACTTATTTTATTTGATAAATCTTTGATTCACATTGTTATCACAACATTGTATCCCTATTTGTGATTATTGTTTAATATTTCATAACCAAAATATGATTCACTTTGCGCATGTGCATGTATCTGCACTGTTCATCGTGTTCTTCAACATTGGCACACGAGGTCATGGTTTGAAATTTCTTGGTTGGGTTTGAGTGTGATAAAACCCTCATATTCATATTTCATGCAATAATGTTATACATTATGGATAATTTTAGATATCTCCAAATGGATTTTCTATTTATGTTGATGTCTCCATGGATTGGGAATGTGGAGTAGCAACATCAGGGGCTCGGTGGGAACGATGAAGCTGTGCAGGTGACAAGTGTCTAAAATATGTCTATCAATGATGGATCATGCACATATGACCCAAAATATGAGACCCAAGGAGTTTATAGTGGGATAAATAGTAGAAGATATGGTATTTTAGGTGAATCATGTATAGAATTTGTGTGTTTCTACAAAAAAAATCTGACTACATGGAATGTAATTCTATGAAAAACACCATGTTGTCACATAGAAGCATTGGCTAGGGTTTCAGGAAGAGATAAATTTCCCATGTCATGTGGAACAACTGCAAACCATATGTCCTTATAATAATTGATCAATGTGAACTCCAAGAGTACATGGGAATGGGAATATTTATTCACATTGTCATGATTATAGTACATGGTCACAATTGTATAATAAAACATTTCTAGGATACTTGACCACTATCAAGATCATGGGTACAGTTATACGTACACACCCATGAGATAAAATAAAATGGGAAGCTCTCCTCTGGATAAGACACACTGTCTACCACAAATAAACATCATGTATAGTTACATGAAATCAAAATAAATGTCCAGCAGAAAACATAACTAGGCTACGAGGTGATATCACACACCATGTGACCCCAAATACATGTAGTGTACTTATACCAAGAAATTATAACATGTGTATATTCTTATTTTAGATTTGGATTTTATCCTGGGAGTATCTTATCCAAAGTGTTTTCCATGTAGAATGAGATTGTATAATTAATAGCGGATTTTGAGGTATGACATGAGGTTTTGTGAGCATGCCTCTAATTCAGGTGATGATCAATGGATAGTGGTGATCGAGTGGAATCATCAGAGAGATTCAATGGTTTTTAAACCCTTTATTACACCAGGGATTGGGTCCCACGTGATCCTCTATCTACTAAGTGGAAAACCTAAATCACTAGTGCGTGATTCTAATATCTACTGAGTGGTACACACCTCACCCGATACATTAGAGAGCGATTCCTCTACCTAATAAGTGGAATACCCTGACACATTAGGGTATGGGTCCTCTATCTACATAGTAGTACCACCTGAAACCCTAGAGAAGGGGTCGTATACATAATAAGTAGAACTCCCATGACACACTAAGTAACATGTCCTCTATTCATTGAGTGGAACATCCTATGGTAATAAGGTGTGGTTCATTTTTGAGATTGTTCCCCATTAGGTTGTGTAATAGTTATGATGCATGTGTACCCACATAGAGTTCTCATAAAAACTCACTAGATGTTATGCATCAGAGATGGACCTTTGGAGCTATAGACAGACTCATAATCAATGGATGGGATATATAGAAGGAGATCTCATTTCCCTCTCATATGGGTTTCTTTATGAGCATATATAATGGAGTTTTATTTCCCCCTTGTTATGGGTTGAGAAAAATTTAATAGTATATCTCTATTAGACACATTATGATTTTTATGAATCCTATTTATTATGTATATACACATGAATTCATGATATTTTCCCACATGTGTCTTAACTTGTGCAGATATTAGGAAGATCATTGGAGATATCAGGGGAGCTTAGTGATACATTGGTGGATAAACCAATTGTGGTGGTCAGATATGAAGATCAGAAGATGAGATCCCTCAGTTATCCTCTTTTCTAGTTTTTTTCTATTTAGGACATATATTCTTGTTGTGAATCTGTTTTTCCCATATTTAAATTAGATTTATAATGTCACGCTGTTATATATTTCATATAGGTTATTTCATTAATTATTATACTCCAGATGATACATTCTAATTTCGATACCTATTCACTTTTTAATTTAGACAGTTGAGTGTGTGTGTGTTGGTATCTTAAACAAAGGCCTCCCATTTAATTTTATTCATTTTTTATGCTTTTTACTAGCCCATGGACTATTGGTGGAGAGCTTTGGGTTTTGGCACCTTTATTTATTCCATCTAGGTATCCTAAGTGGGATAGTTTGTGACAAACCATTTGATATAAATATCCCTCGTGAATAGGATAAAAACCCCATATGATGGAGGAAAATTCCATTGGGTGTCTTGTTTTTTACCCACACTAATAGAAGAATAAAGTTTGATTCAGAATATCAAATGAGACATTTATTCTGTGAAACTTGACATGGGATATATATTGGGAGAGACAATCAATATCCAATATTATGTACAAAACAACTTGGGGAAGAATAACAAAATTCATAAGAAGAACATTATAGGAAACTTCAAACATAGAGGAGTGATGTACTTGAGATGTAGTCATCCTACCATTATGAGGTTTGATCACCAAATCAATATCTTATTGTAGTGTTGGAAATGTGATACACCAAGAAAATTCATCATACATATAGGAGTGGGTATAGACCTTAATCAAATAAAATATTTTCAATCCTAGAGGGGATGATATAATGTATCATTATCCATGCCAATAAGAACTTCCAATTTGGTTGTTGTAATTACATAATCATAAATTTATCTCCTTTGATTATTTTGTGTTATGTACCCTTGATATTTTTGGAAAATATTGGAATAGTTCTTCATATCCATAAAACTAAAGAACATTACATGGATGTATTCTCTGTTACCTTAGATTTCATTAGCCTGATTCCCTTTTTCTCAACACATAATGCAGACTCCTATTCCTTCTAGGAACATTCCAAGGTGTTTATTTACACAAGTATCACATGTTATAAAATTCATCTTTAATTTATTGTCCATATCTATTATTTCCCCATAGACCTTTTTCTATTTTTAAAATTTAAATCTCAAAAACATGGTGAATTATTTCTTTCTGTTGATAGAATATGACACTATGTACTCATATGATTAGAACTTTTGAGTGACTAGTTCCATTTGAAAGGTTCTATTAATCCCATTATTGAAATAGTTAATATTGGTATTTGGAATGTGTACATTGTTCAAATAATGTGTTTATATCCTTGTAAAGTTTTCTTCATACATAACTAGATTTTCCACTTCCTTTTATCTTAATTTTTATAATTGTCTCTCTGTATGTACCCATTGCTTATGAGGAAAATATTTTTCAAATAAAAGTCCCTTAAAATATTTCCATTCTATGCTTGATATTTCCTCCTCATCCTTAGTGTTTTGAATCAATGACAATAATTGATCCATATCCCCTAGGAGATGATATAAATGCATGAAAAACATCTCACATTCATTAATTCCAAAAGAAATAAATATATTCTCTAATGAAGTTTTTCATTTCTAAACTATAAATGGATTTTTTTTTAATTTTTTTTATGACGTAGGTTGATGACACATGAAGTGGTGTGAAATTATTACCCAAAATTTTGGATTAGTAATATACTCCATACAAGAAAGGATATTTGTAATGACATGTGATAGCTGCACCAATATAGTTACATTTTTTTCAGCTCTAATATAAGTTTCATCTCCATATTTATTATTTTTCGAGGAGGGAATTCCATTCTTGGAATACATTATTTCATATAATTTCTATTCCTTGAACTAGAAACCATTTCTAAAAAATTTCATACAATTTATTATATCATAAAAATATGACTCATAATGTATAATTTCAAAAACCATGATACATAGATGTTAAATTGAATATTTTATTCATAGTTATTCCCATAATCCTAAATATTGTTCCTTTGGAATGATTCTCAAATAATAAAAATTTATCAAATCCCCCATAAAAATTCCCATTGAAAATTTGAATTAACAAAGGTATATATCCTCATAATGTATAACTAAGTGAGCAATAATGGAATACTAACCATGAACCATAATTATGCTCGGGATATACTAAAATCCTAAAATTTTAGGCATAAATAGCCTTAAATGTCTCTACTCCAAAACTAGGTAGAATTTTAGTGGTGATAAAAGGTTTTATTTCAAATAAATTCACATAATCACAACCTTTCAAAAACATTATGATGGTATCCTATAATTTTAATTTTATCCTCAAATTCATTTATATTGTTAAATTCAATAATATTTGTTTTTATAAATCCATATCCCTTAGTTTCTAATAAATTTGATAAGATACCAACTTTATAGACCCCAACACTAGTATCATATAGCTTTTGGTTAGTTTATTAAATTAGAACTTTATAAATGGAACCACATCCCAAAGTATTGGATTGTTTAATAGTCTTGGATAACTTGATACATACATTAATCCTATATTAAATAAAAAACTCAAAATACATTATAGTATTTTATTTGAGAAAACCATTATTCCCTTTTCTATATCCCCTTATAAAAATCATAATACACTTACTAGTGTACTTGGTAAAGGAAAAATATGAATGTGGTGATCTCAAACATGAAGTAAGAGTATGCGTACACCAGAAGCTAATACAGCATGAATAATATGAAAAAATAAATGATAGTAACATAATTTCATAAAAATAATCAAATGAGAGAGAAAAATATCCTTTTATTTTAAAACAAATAACATAATCACATGGATATGATTAGAAAATTTCGTAATTATTGAATTTTTAATGAATGAGATCTAAAACATAACATTAAGGCCTTATTCTCTGGCTTCTTATAGAAATTGGTAAGGCCATGTCCAAATAACCAATCTTGTTTGCTTCATGAGACCTACCAATGCATCAAGAGATTATATAATTCTAATCCCCACCCATCACATTATAATTATAATAAAATCATCATATGAAAAAACCTTACAACGTAATCATATTTCCTTAAAAATAATTAACTATCTCAATTATAAGAGTTGGAATACAAAATATAAACACTTTCCCTAGTAATTATTATAATAAACCATCAAGATAAAAATTATGTGTTCTATAATAAGATTATAATCTAAATAAATCATAATATTTGATAAATTATGTTGAAATATCTGATAATATTTAAAATATATCACTCAAAAATTTCATGAGGAAAATACCATTTTTCATATTGAAAACAATTTTTTAATATAAAAAATATCTAAAATTGAAAGGAAAATATTTTCGTTTAAAATTAACTTGCAAAAATTAATTTAATATTCAAATTCATTATTGGTCATGAAGGTGGTAAATTATTCTTATTCTATATAATCTCAAAAACTATGATTCCAAAACATTTTTTTAATGGTCAATAAAGTACCATGTTTGGAAGGTGATAAGATTATTCATTATAATACACTTAATAAAAAGTAAATAATGGGTAAAAATAACTTTATTAAATAATAATATAATTTTTAAACCAACAGTTTGTCCATTTTATGGGTAAATGGAAACAAAAGGTAAAAATTCATGACCGAGTAGAAAACAATTGTCAGTTTTCCTTTAAATATTATTTTTGTATCTAGAGAACTTAATGAGATGAAATTGAAATAAAATGTTGTAATTTATAGAAATAAGTAAAATATAAGAATTTATAATGGGTTTATGATATAAATATAAAATAATTTCCCTAGTGAATATATGTATATAAACAACCCCAATTAATGATGAGATTTTATAATAAACACTTACCTCAGTTACAACATCTTTAAACTATGTCAAAAAATCATATATAATAAATATAAATTTATAAAAATTATATTCTAGAACCATAATAATGTATATAATCCCCTAAATGTATTATATTTATTATTTTATCTCCTGTTTAATATTAAATATCTCTTAAAAGCATTGTTTTAAAAAATAACTACTTTGTATTTATGTATGTTTTGGTTCAGTAGTTTTGGGTTGTGTGCATTGATTGTGGTCCAATAATATACATGATATTAATCATGATATAAATATCATATATATTCCTTATATATTAATTCATTTTAATCCATAAAAGTTATAGATATAAAATTGAATCACACAGTGCAAAGATATGATAGCCTATATGTTCTCATTAAGGTTGTATTCGTTTATCGAAGAATGGAATGAAATAACGATAAATAATAATTAAACATTTAAAAATAATTAATAAATTAAATTAATCTTAAATATTCACTAAATCCATCCTTAATACCATTCATATGAAAATAAAATGGAAATAATATCACATCGCATTGGGGATGTGGTAGTCCTCATGTACACAAAAGTAACATTATCATTTCTCAATAGATTAGCAGTTAAGAAAGAAACATATGATATTATAATTCAATAAGTATAATTTTTTAATAAATATAATATATAAATATTTATTAAATAATTATATCATCCCATGACAGGTAGTGATGGAAAAAAATTACATCGGTTCGCGAGTTAGTAGTCTTCCATAGACATGATTGGCTATTTCATTTCCCATTTGATGGAAGAGTATATGGATATATAATATACCATTTAAAAACATAAAATGTTAGGAAATGGAATATATTGGTGTTATTATATCATTTCATTTTCAGAATATTTTAATGTTGTAGAGGAATAAATAAAATAAAAATGCATGGTTAAGAACAATACCTTTTATTTAGACAACTACTTTAGGTTTATACATAAATCCATCCTAGGATGATTTTATGGTCATACCAGGGAATCAATGTAATGTGAAGGGATATATTGAAGGTATTTTAGTTGATATTTTATGTACTAAAATATTTTTGTGGTGTGGAGAGGATGGAAGGGGGTGTTATTTTATAAGTGGAGGTTAGGGAACAATTATCAATTTTGAAAGGAATCATATAATTTAATGACATATTAATAAAATATTTCTCCATAATAGAACATTGACGAATAATATAATATATAAATAATAACAATTTCCAAAAACATATATTAGAAAAGTTTTTAGGCCATTTGTACCATCATACTTTTAATTTAACTCTTGGTAAGACTGATTCAACCTTAATCGCTGTAAAAATATTTAATTGCCTCAGCTGTTAATTATGTGAAAAAAAGTAAGTTGAAGTTATTAACTAATTTTAATTATTAATCATCCATATATAGACTCCATTTTTTATAATTACATTTAATTTACTTGTATAATTTAATTTCAAATTGAACATTCAATCAGGATGAAAAGTGGGCTTTGAAATAAAATGTTTTCTAATATAAAAATGGTATTAATATAAAGATTCAACAAAAAACTAATTAAAATGACCTAAATCGGATTAATGATATAATAATTGTACTAAATTTTATTTTTAAATATTTTTAAACAAAATTTAGCTTTCGAAATGCTTAAAATGAAATGAATTTTTTAATAAAAATCGGTATTTTTAATATTCATCCTTAAATTAATTTTTTTATAAAATCACAAAAACTCAGTATAAGATATTGTTTGTTTTTTATTTAAAATATAAAGTTAATTTATTCAAATTAATTTTATATATGTGACAAAAATAATTTTTAAAATAAATGTACGAAACATGAAGAAGGATTTTTTAGAAAAATAATGTTGTTAAGAATAATTCTAGATGTATTCATATCTGATGAACAAAAAAATATGATGGTTGAATAAATATTTTATTTAATATACAATAAAAATTATTTTTTAAAATCATTCACCAATAATTATTAACTTAATTTACTAAGATAAAATCTGATTTAGTGCATAAAAACATATTGTCAGGAAAACTTTTCATTCACATTCAAATGATATCTATTTTCAACTATAAACAATTAATGACAAGTGAATTTATTTTATACTTTTTAGACAACATAATTTCCATAATTTATATAATACAATTCTTAAAATCTAATATAATGTCTAGTTTATAATGGTATACTGTATTATGGTTCATTAAGACTCAGAGTTGCGTATATCAAAGACTATCAATGATTTTAGATTTTTATAAAAAAAATTGTAATATAATACTCAACATGTTATAGTATTGGATATGGTTAGTCAGGATAATTGTATCACAATATTTTAGTATGAGAGGAAATTTGGAGTCTATATATAAGAGAGAGGAGGGGAACCCTAGGAACTTCATAAAATATTAAATTAATATAAATTTTGATTCATGTTCACATGGGATAACATATATATATTTATATAATATAATGATTATAAGAAAAAATAATATCATAAATTAATATTTATAGATGTTTAAGTGACTATTTAACACTTATATATTAGTTCAAACCCCTTATTAATCATCTTTTCAAATATCATGTAATCACAATGTTTTATTCGTTTGGGGTCATGAATGTTATAGTAAATGAAATGTGACCCATAATTTTATTTTGGATTATATTTTAGATCATACATCATTAATTAGTGTAATGAAATACTTTTAATGAATTTTAATCCATTCAATAAAATATTATTTATCATAATATTGCATTAAATTCATTTTCAAGACAATTCATATAGATAACTTAAAAATCATACAGTAATTCAATTAAATTATAAAATTTTAAAAAATCGATAGTACATTATATTTATCTAAAAAAATCTTGGAACACAATTAATCAATCATAAATTATTACTTTTTATGTATTTATAATCATTTACATAACTTCTTTACTGCTTACACAAACATTATGCTGCTGTAACATATACATTTAAGGAAATTCTTACATCACTAAAAAATCAAACTATATTACCATGATAATTTTTTTCCTCTTTAAAATAACCATTTATAACTAATCATATCCTATTTTTATCACTATTACATAATATTAGATATATCAAAAAATTTAATGTGTATTTTTTTATTTATTCTATTCTTAAAATAATATTAAGGTCATTATCTAACAAAATTTGCATCAAGCTTCCATTTTTTTAAATATTTAATGATGATAATTGATATAAAATATTAAAAAATAATTAATGTAGAAGTTAGATACATTTTTAAAGCCATATCACATTATTTTTAACTTTAATTATGTGATTTAACCTTACCGTAGTGAAAAATATTTATCACTATTACATTTATTTAACATCAAAAAAGATAAACTATTCACAAATATGTAAGTTGTTATTCAAAATATAGAATATATTTTAATGACACTCAATCCCTCAATGTTTATGAAATTATATTTAAAATAAAAACGTAAAAGGAAATGAAAAATTATTTCCCAAAAAAATGAATTTTAATATATATAATGATTTTTGTAAAAACAAATTATCATAATGTCAAATTTAATGAAATTAATTTGATTATTTTCATTAAAAAGGATATAATTACATTTTAAAACCAATTACAAATAAAATTTAACTTTTTTAAATACACGAATATAAAATATAGATTAAAAACTAATTACCTTTCACTATTTATTGAAATAGATACCTTTTCAAAAAATCCCAAAATACCATCATAAACTAGTTTTCATATGTATTTTTCAAAAATATTATCCTTTTTGTAAAAACAAATTCTAGTTGTGGGGGAATTTAATTATAAAATTGTTGTATAAAAATAAATAAAAACAAATTTTCATGAAATATATTTTTTGAAACATATAATGAATTCACTAAAATTTGAGTTCTGATTTCATTAACATTAAATAATATATTTTAATTCATTTGAATAATTATACATATGTTTCATAATGTGGTTACTCGTATTCATAAATTAAAATTTAAAAACTAGGATATTTTATACCATTGTTCATTTTATGTTTACTGTTTCATGTCAAGCAAGCTATCAAAATTTTTTAATTCATTTAAAGAGAAAAATATTAAAATGTCTAAGGGTGTTTTATTATATTTTTTATATTATTAGTTAATTATTTTTGAATGATCCTATCTTGGGAAAACCATGGGTACATTTTTCTTGTTCTTAAAATTTATACCATGAATTCAATAAAAACCCAAAATATGAAACTTAGTCAAGGTTTATGATATGCCTCTAGAAATAGATGGGATATTAGTGAAGTCATATTTTAATTTAAAATTATATAAAATATTATGATCAATTTCATATTATTATTTTTAGTTTTCAATTTACAAAATTTCAAATGTTATCAAATTTTGAGATAACTTGTTCATCAGAATGAACCTGTTAAGGTTTATAAAAAATACTCTAACAATGCTGTTAGAGGTTCCAAATATACTATATGTGTGAAATAGTTAACTGTTGAGTAATTATAAATTACAAATCATATTCCCATTATAAACCACATAATGAGAGAGAAATAAAAATCACATCGCATTGTTTGGATCTGTATGTGATGTCATTGAACATCGTGTTATAACATAATTTGTGTCATATGGTTGGGCATGGATTAAATATTCTATAGCCATTGTACATGTTGAGTAACACCACATGGTTCTAAACTCGTACACATCATGGAATATGTTGTGGTTTCTAGGCATGTGACATAATTCATAATGTGTTACAATGTGGGTATCCAACTATACATTCCATGTAAAATGAGAAAGATCACATAAGTCACATGTTAATATGTCATGAATTACATATGGATAAACACATGGGATGATTTAATTGATGCAAAAAATATGTGTTGTTTTCTTTTTATTCCATGTGACATGGGTTATTACATTATATTTTTGAGAAATACAAAAGTTTTATGACATATAGATAGATGTGCACCTAGTGTGATTAATGTTATTACAAATAAGATATAAACGAAGTGATTTGGTGTTCCATGTTGAATAAAGTATTGATAAATTATATTCATGTTAATACAATAATTACATGATGTGTAATGGTTATCATATATATCATGTTCATTACAAACATTACAAGTGATACACCTCATGTTTATTAGTGGCATGATTTGTGATTATACAAACCGTATAGACTATATGGAATGACCCATGAATCTACACATCATGAATACGTAGTTAAACCATGTTCTCATACATGTCATGTATTTACACATTAACTTAGAAGGAATATACACTAAATGAGCACGACGATATGTCAACAGATATTATAGGTTGGGTAAGTGTTAATCTCCATAATTGTAGATACTATTACATAGAATGTACATGGAGTTCCTCATAAAATGTAGTCACCATGTATATATTAATTTATTTCAATTAATTTAATATGTAATAGAAGGAACACACTATGTGAACTACATTACACATGCCTTATAAATAAATATATTAATATTAGAAATTAAATTTATCAAATTTATTTAAAACAATACAGGATATGAATAAAATTATATCTCTGATATGTTTTTGAAAATATATTTAGAGAGGTAATAAATTAAATATTTAATTATAATAAATATATAACATTTAAAATGAATTTAAATGGTTTTTAATATGCCTAAATACACTGTTGATGCATGTTGTATCTAATCATGAAATTGAATGACATGTGTATATATTGGAATGATTTATTTAATTTAATTATTGTCACCATTGTTTTATATGAAATATTGTAACTAAATTAACTTTAATGATATGTCAATCATCTCTACATAAATTATTATATAGATTACAATATGTAAAAGGTTTATTAATGAAGAAATTAAAAATGAGATGAGGTACTTTAGTATCATAGATAAGGTGAATCCAACCATATAGATAATCATATTTTTAACGAAATTATACTACTCAATCCAATAATGGGATCATAGAGTTATTTCCCATAGGTATATCTTTAGTTTATCTCCATTCAATAAACTAGATAGTAGATAAGTTCTCATGACCACATCACATTTGTTTTGAGGGAATGGTGGTTTATTTCTCTATGAGAGTCAAGATTTATTTTTATGATTAAGTGAGATCATATAATTTAAATAGATTAATGATATTTTTATGATAAAATAAAAGTAAAATATAATTCATATATAATTTTATCACAAATGGTTAATAAATTGAGTAAATTTCACATAATATTAATGATAATGTGATGGATGAAATAAAAAATTTCTAATCATATGTTAAAAAATCCCTTAAAAAATATTACGTCATAAAATTCCTTCCAACTCTCTATTTATGAGGAATCCAATTTTAATGTATAGTTCGGGCTATAGTCCGGGAAAATTTCAATTTCATGGTGTCTTACCAAAGATAATGGGAACACTTAACAAAGTTGGTATTAAGGGTGATGACTATAGTCTACCAAATACAATTTAAAGGTTAGAACTATGAAAATTCTTGTATTTGGTTTTTAGGATTTTAGATTCCACTCAATTGAACAAATAACTTTGAGTAAATGTAGCTAGAAAGTAATTCCTACCTAAATACCAATGAGTAATTTGTGTGGATGTAGACTAAGTTATGAGAAAGGGAATATATATCATTTTCAAGAGAATAAATGAGTAACATATAATTTCAAATCCTATTGTGAGGATTTTTAGAATTTAATAAAATAGTTGGACACTATTAAAACAAAATTTTAACATAAAAAATGTCATCTTGTTAATGTATTAAAATCAACTTTTTTTTATTACAGAAAAATGGCCTAAAAACCCAAGGGAACACTGAATTTATTCTTAAATAAAGAAAATAACCATAAGATTATAAATTTTCATGGGGGTAAAATGAAAATTTTAAATTTATTATGTTTGGAAAATTTATATTATGTATTGGAATCACATCATTCAATTCAGTCACCTGCGCTGGTGAGCGAATGGTAAAAGGATGCCTACAAAAAATACAAGAAGGATTATTCTGAAGAATATTGCATCATGATATTATCTATGTATAAAATGTTTATCATGAAACCAAAATACGTAGAAGCATAAACCATGATAACACATCTCCTATAGAATGGAAAAGGAAATGAGAGTCTAGATTGAAACAAAATTTACACTACACTTTACATGTGGAAACAATAAGATGGGTACCTAACAGGTGATCATTATTTTATGATGTTGAAGTATATCGATCAGTTAATGGTGTTTAGATTTCATATAGATAATAAATTGTCCATTATTCCATTATTATAATCTAAACAATCCATATGGTCTATATTTATTATGAATTAAAAAAACAAATAGTATTTATAGGATTCTTATGAATCATTTGACTAAACCTTTCCATGATGATATTGATTTGTTGTAAAATTGTTTCTCAACCCTTATATTGTATGAATTGAAATTAATATTATATAATCATATGAATCGTACTATATCAATGGTTTATTTTAAACATCCTTTAATTCAATAATAAATTTAGAGGGAGCTAAATGGATATGAGACTATTTACATCACATGTGAAAAGAATGGTCACGTGAAAAATGAAAATAATGGATTGAAGAAGAAGAAAGTGAAATATTATACTTTAGTTATATTAATCATTGAAAACAATATTTTTTTAATTCTGTGGTTATTGAGTACAATATGTATCTCATATATTTGAATCCACATACTAGAACCAAGGATGATGTGTAAGAAAATAAGATGTAAGGTGGACTTTTAAACCTATTAAAAAAGGGTGATTCATAAGCCAACAATGTGAAGGTCACACTATCATATTGCTAAGGGGATGGATTCTTATAAAAGTACACATTTTTATTTAGAGTTACAATAATATTTGTCTCCGGGTACCATTATATAATAAAATTTTATATTATTTCATATTTGTAAGGAATGTTGTTATAGTATATTATTCCAATTATTCACTTAATAACACATGAGTCATAGATATATAATATAATTTTTCAATATTGAATTAATATTTTATGACTAAAATATTCCCCATTTATGGGATGATTATTCTTGGTCAAGTATAACTAAAATCTATTATCATGGATATACCCAGAAGGGTGTTCCGAATCATTAGAGCTAGAAGACAATAGCATTTTGACATACTTAATTATTATATATTATGTTATTGAATCCATTAAATAATAATGGTCATAATGAAAAATATATAAAATTATATTAGTAAAAAAATGTATAAATTATTCTATGGGGAAGTTAAAAATAAAATCATATACTTTATGAGATTCATTTATATAATTTTAGGGATTTAATGTGGAGTTTTGAATATACTATTTAAATGATATAATATCATAGAGTAGGTTGAGTGAGATGATATCTCGATGAATTAGTCATATATCATTTAAATAGGGACTGAAGATATTCTTAAACTTACACAACCATATAAACATCAGAGTGACACTGGTAGTAAATGGAGGATCGATAATGACTCCTCTAAATTTTTCAAGTCTTACATAATACCTTTCATGAAATATTATAATTATATAAGAATAACACTTAACCATATCCTAACACAATTTAATAATATATATATTATAAGTTATAATATTAAACCAATATATTATTTAAATATTAATTTTATTTTAATAAAAACCACTTATTACAGTTATGCTTAATAACAAAATTACTTTCCAAAAATACTATATACATCTCAATTGAATAAGATAAAATATATGTAGGATATAATAATATATATGTTGAAAAGTTGTTAGTCTTGTGATTTAATATATTTATATTGTTGGAATAAGATTTTATTTTGTAATAGTTGGAGTAAGATATAAATTATAGGATTCAAGGATTTAGGTGTAAATGGGTTGGCCAAGGATAAATAATTTTATATGAAATAGTATTAGTAATTATTCAAATAACACATAACTTATAAGAATGATAATACCCAAAGGTGTTTTTTATATTAACATGTTATGGTTATATTATATATGATGTGAATAATCAATCCAATAAGAAAGAGGAAAATGACAAAATAATATAAATAATGAGTTTAACTAAATCTAGAATTGGACTTCAGGGTTCAAAATAAAATTATTCATTTTTTTTAAAATTTCCCTAGTTGATACAAATCCATTGGATGATATTTAATAAGAATCTTGATATGGTTATAAATGATGGAACCAATAAGTAAAGATTGGACACTAATTATTCAATAAAAAATATGTCATTATTTTTAATGATATTTATTCATCAGTCTTCATGCTAAAATTCCATAGAATTTAACTTTTCATATTAACCATATATGATCCTGATATTTTGAAATTAGGTTGTAATTCCGACTTTATAAATGGGAATCTTGTAGAAGATATCAATATTATTTAACCATAATGTTTGGGTTGTGAATTAAATATTCCATTAAGCCAAGGTTCTTGTAATTCACATTAGTCATATGCAACATGAAGATATATGTATACCAGAAGACATGCTCTAGAGAAACCATGGAACCACTTTCTTAATCATATTTTATGATTGGATGGTACCGCATGGAGTATTATGTCACTATAGGAAAAATCGAATTTAGAAGGAATTTTTATGGCAGTTTGGAAGACAACTTCTAAATGATTTTTATTATTTTTTAGTTCTTTTAGAGAAACAATTTAATCTATAGTGATTTATTGAAAACCCACTATTAAATCTGATTTGTTAATTTATTTTTTTAACCATAATGTATTTCTTTTAAAAATAACCACTAAATTAATGATAATAAAACATTAATTTAGTTTTTTATAATTTTTTAATAATTAATAACTAATAATTTTTATTTATTTAAATTTTATTCTATAAGAATTGTTAATAATTATTAAACAAAAATTATTTTTCATTATTTATAATATTATTTATTTATTAATGATTAATTATTTATAACTATTATTTATTTATTATAGAAGAAATTTAATTATAAAATATTATTTATCAATTATTTTGTAATTATTAAATATAAACTAATTTGGAGTTAATAATCATTAATTATTAGTATTTTAATATTTTTACATATAAACAAACATAGACATATGTATATATATATATAATGATATATATATATATATATTTGTATTTATATATATTTATTTAAAATTATTTATATTTCTTATATATATATGTATATTAATTTATTATATATATATATATACATTTTTATATAATTTTTATATTGTTTATATTTATACATGTTTATATATATATATATTATTATATATATAATATGTTAGTATATATATATATATATATATATATGTATATATATGTATTTATGTATTTTTATATGTGTTTATATATAAATTTATATAAATTTATTGTTATATACAATTATATTTAAATATACATATATGTATTTATATATATTTATGAATATATATATGTGTATTAATATTTATTGTATTGGTATAAATATATATGTATGTATGTATATTGATATGTGTTTATAGAAATATATATATTTATGTGTATATAGAATTATATATATTGTTATTTATATATATTATGTGCATAGATATATATATGAGTGTATGAATGTCTGTATATTTTTACGTATTTATATGTACATCATTATATATATGTGTTTATATAAAATTATATTTCTATATATATCCATATAATTATATAGAGGTATATATGTTTTTATACAAATTTTTGTAAATTTATTTATATAAATAAATAGTTAATAGATATTTATTTGAATTTTAGTATATATCAAATATATAAATGTCTACATGTACACATATTTATATGTAATTATGTTTTTATATTTATGTATTTATACATTTGGAATGTGTGTGTGTGTGTGTGTGTGTGTGTATACACGTATATAGGTACTTAAAGGTATCTATATTTTTTTATATAAGTATATTAATGCATTCTTGGTCACTAAATATTGGAATTGTTGTGGTGGTATAGGCTTCGTAGAATAAAAAATAAGTAACAAGGTCACATATCAACCTATAAATATATTTTACTAAAAATATAACCATATATTAGTGGAAATAATTGAGTGGGGTTGTGAATGAAGGATTTAAATTTTTTTTATGATTCTTTTAGGAAAACCCCTTACAACTTGTTAATGTGATTTTACATCACAGCTAAGAAAACACAAAGAAAGGTCACAACAGATTTACATGGTTTACCTTTTGAAATGAAAGGCTAATTCTTGGAATATACTAGATTTCATAGTGAAAATATGACCATGTTGGACCACAATATAGGAATATTGAGCTGGGATTATACTTACACTATTATTGAATTTTGTCTCTTAACCATGTTAGAGTGATTCTTCGAGCTAACAGAAACATTTATTTATTATATATTACATCATTTTTCATTATTATTTGTTTCAGATCCCAAAAAATGACACACCATAACCTACAGGTTTAGTGTTTTTATATAAAAGATACACAAATAACTTATGTTACAACATTTTCAACATCGCCCATAAACATTATTCTCTATAGATGTTATATTTGAAACATCAAACCTAATGAAATGATACATAATAACATATGAGAAAGAAAATCTTAGTAAGTGTAAAATAAAAACCGACAATCAAACATCATAACAGAGTATTGTTGCGCTTCTCGCCAACTTTTTTTAAATTATCACACACACTCATTAAACTATTTAAAAATTTTATTCAAATTATTTTTAGTTATACTTATTGGAAAATTCTTATAATAATAAATAGAACCTTGAAGGATCCCTAAAAATGTCTTAATTGAGGTTTTGAAACCTTGCAAGATGGATAAAATGACCAATGATTGTGATTTAAGTAAGCGGAGTATCATCATGGTGATACTACATACAAATTCACTAGATTTATGTTTTTGTGGACTAGAAAATGGTGGATATAATGGATGGTAGGCCAAAATATTCGAAGCCCTATGGCCACACCCATGGTCTTAGTTGTTTTGAAGCCAGAATGACTAAGCTTTTTATACCATGTTGTTGTGTAGGGAACTTCGTCTTGGGGAGAATTGAAGATTCAGTTATTTATGGTAAAATATTATTAAATTCAGCCTCAAATGTAATATTTTCTACATGAATGATTCCAGATTATTTCTCATGGATTTCATGGATATAAATAGTTAAATCATGGAGGCTTGTGAAAAAACAAAAACAGTTAAATATTATCATTCATTATTCAATTCCAATATGATATAATCCACAAATCTCTCATAATATCATTTATTTTCAAAATCAACTATATTAAAATATTTATTGTGTGATTGATATAATATCTCATCACTCTCATCCATTTCTCATTCCATCGTAGGGTATCTTTATATTATTTTTAGAGAATTGTGAATATGATAAGACACAAAATCTCTAATGAAATACTCCCCCCCCCCCCCTTCATCATTCTTCTATCATTCTACTCACAATAACTAATGTGAGGTACTCAGTTCTATATTCCATATCAGTTAAATATAAAATGAAAATTTTATTTAGTTTTTCTAGATATACCCATTAAACATATTATTTTGATTATAATTATAGTTTCAGAAAAAAAACATAAAAGGAAAGATATTATTATTATATTGGCTACTTCTAAATCCATGGATCTAACACATAAAATACTAATGTGATCAGAATGGTAAATGTAAGGGATCTTCTTGATCTATTATTAAAAATCTTTACCATATTATGTTACTTATTTACTGTCATAATTATTATTTATTAATAAATTTCAATTTTTTCATTTACTCAATTGTTTAATCTGGCAATATGCATAATCACATTATTTATGAATCAATAATCCTTTTATTATTACACATTTAAATTTTTTATGTTGTTGTGATTTCCACTTGGATTTAATTGATTTTTTTATCTCATAAAAGGAAATAATTTTCATAAATCATATAAAACTGTTTTATATTTATGAATTTATTTATTATTTTTACTTTGTTGTTAATTTGAATTTTCCTTCCTCTTGCCAGTTTACCCAAATATAACCAAAATTGGCATCCAAGGTGCCTCAAATTAATTTATTTAATTTTTTAAATCCATTTATAAGATATTTATTTTCAAAATCATTAACCTCTTTTTTAAGAAATGTTCTTATAAAATTGGGTTTTTCTAACAAACGTGGTTCTCATAAAGAACAATCTATGGGTCATACTCTTTTTTTACGGTAAAAATAAGTGTTACCTAAAAATAGCCATACCAAATTTTCTAATATCAATTTTTTATCTTGGATGGAATACAGTTATGGTTATATATAAGCAAACCATTGAAAAAGAAGATAAATGGTCTCTATATGATATTTATGTTTTAAATTTAGATGTTAAATAAAATAATTCCATGCATTGTAGTTTCTATAAAATTGAATTTAATGATCTTTCTATAAGAAAAAAATGAAATGAGATTTAGGAACAATTATATGTAACTAATGAATGAATATAAAAAATTCAAATATAGAAGATTTTATCTATCTATGAAATCCATTTAATGTTTGTTTATGCATCATAGTAAATTAATTTTTAAAATGATTACTCAATTTATTATTATACTTATTGATTTAAAGGCTCATACTGACACTATTTATATGAAAAAATTAGTTATGAATGAAATTTCTGTTTTACCAAGATTTAGGGATCCTAAATTTCCTATGATCTAAGAAGATAAATACATAAAAAACATGGTGTTTGATGATCTCACAAGATATCAAATGAAATTTAAGATATATATGAGAATAAAATCAAAAAATATGGCTAATGAGGTCAGTGAATCAAAAAATAAATTTTCCATCAATGTAGTCAAGAATGACTCTTCTTAAAGTGTTGTCACAATTAATAAAATTTTAAAATCATGAACAAGTAAATGAAAAGAAAATATTTTCCAATCACTTCAGAATGAAAATAGGAAAATGGAATTTACATTATTTAGTTGAAAAAATAAGGGCTATAATAAGCTGGATTGTCCCATGAAAACAATAAGAATCTATGTGAGAATTATTAAAAATATAAAACTTTTAATAATAGTGAGGATTCAATTTCATCTTATTACTTAAGAGAAAAATTCTTGAGTTCCTCATGGCCAATGTTGAGGTATGTTAGAAATCAAATTATTCATGTTCTTGTTCTCATTATTATACTTCATTAACCTATATGTTATGTTATAAAGATCTTATTTTTTCTAGTGATCAACATCAAGATTGTTTATATGAACTATTTTCAAAATTTAATAAATATATTGAAGTTATAAAATTATTATTTTTGAAAAAGATAAACTTTTAATAGAAAATTAAAATTTTATTATTAATTTAAATGAAAAAATTAATATAAAAAATATGGAATTTAAAATTAATGACCTCCAAATACACATTTAAATATCATTCAAGGTAATGAAACCAATAATAATACTTTAGAATTTCAATGTTTTGTTAGATGTAAATCTGGGACTGGTTTTTCAAAAATACAATATAGTTTTTAAAAATTATAAATGGATTAATTTGGTGAAAGTAATTTCTCAGTATAAATATTGTAATTATTGTTAAAAATTTAGTCATTCTCTATATGAATGTAATTATTAAAAATATAGATATTCTAGTTCCAAGAAAATTCATCATTTATCTCCCATATCCTATGAAAAATCACATTCTAACCATGTTTGGATTCCAAAATATGTATTGGATATCTTAGGAGAACATAATATATTGTTTTGAAATCAATTTTTCTCATTATATTTTATAGTAAAATTGTCTCAAATGAAATCAATGAGAAGATATGTGACATCCCGGACCCAGCTTCCCATCAACCCGAGCCCCGAGCCTGGTTAGCCACATAACCCCTGGCTTGTCTCCCCACAGGCTAGGGCCTGCCGACTTGCATTGGGGGTGTAATGGTAAGTCAGTGGGGAGACAGTACCCACATGTCAGAGTATACAGCGGAATAGCAGCAAAGTAATAGAAATAGAGGAAGCACAACCAAAGGATAAACATGAGAAAAGGGGAAACATAAAAACAAACAACAGAACTAAGGAAAACTATGATAGATATACAAAAGGCACATAGGCAGTGTCTGATAAAAAATGAATGTATGTCATGCTGATATAATAGAAATAGAAGAAAAGCATGCTATACAATAATACAAAAAGAACAAAAGTAGTCAACGAGCATCTCTAGCCAATCTCGATCCTCTATTCTAGATCTCCAGCTAGAACATACATGTATCAAGAACCTGAAGTTGGGCCTTTGCCCCTACCAGTACCTGCAGAAGTGAAGTCTACACGGGTTCCCATGAGGTTGCCCAGGTAGGGTGTAAGAAAAGTCTCAGTAGGCCACCACCAACGATGTCTACGTGTAATCCAAATAGGTGTTCGCATGCAACAATGAGTAATATACTGTAAGTGAGTAAAACAAAGTAAATAAACAACCCTCCCGCTCAGGTTCTGGAAGGACACCTGGCGGGTCTACCTTCTTCAGCTCATGGCTGGAAATCTGAACAAACACCAGAGGTATATAGGTTATCACTGGCACAAGGTAAACATTCCTCTCGTCCAAAAGTAATGTAGCTGGCATGGGATAGAAATGCCTCCCACCCATAAGGTTATATAGGCACGAGGTATAAATGCCTCTCATCCTTAATCACTATAGTTGGTGTGGGGTAGAAATGCCTCCCACCCGTAAGGGTATATAGGAACGAGGTATAAATGCCTCTTGTCCTCAACCACTGTAGTTGGTGTGGGGTAGAAATGCTTCCCACCCATAAGGTTATATAGGCACGAGGTATAAATGCCTCTCGTCC
Source organism: Viscum album (assembly GCA_963277665.1). Lineage (NCBI taxonomy): Eukaryota > Viridiplantae > Streptophyta > Magnoliopsida > Santalales > Viscaceae > Viscum > Viscum album. The sequence continues at coordinate 1,184,220,486 of OY728146.1, forward strand.
CCAATCATTGTAGTTGTCATGGGGTAGAAATGCCTCCCACCCGTAAGGTTATATATGCACGAGGTATAAATGCCTCTCCTCCTCAATCACTGTAGTTGGCATGGGGTAGAAATGCCTCCCACCCGTAAGGTTGTATAGGCTCGAGGTATAAATGCCTCTCGTCCTTAATCACTGAGATTTATCTGGCATGGGGTAAAAATGCATCCCGCCCACACATGGGTTGTCACAAGCATGTCAACACAAGAAATCATAACCATTCACATCACAACATATAAGGCAAAGCATCTTATATCACATCACATTAACAATGCATGGAATTTCCCAATCACATCATAAGGAAAACAATCATCTCAAGGCAATGTACATTTCAATTCATTCACGGGGTTCAGGCTATGTCATCCTAGCCAACCTCTAACCAAGCCATTCCATCTTCTTAACATGGAAAATGGATTTCAAGACATATCGTTAAGGTTTAAAGGTGAAAAGGGCAAATTCCCAAGGCATATCACCTATGGTTGACCACTCCTGGTCCACACCCAATCTAAACACCCAAAAAAGGTTAGATTCATCAATCTCATCTCACATGGGTCATTTAGATATGAAGCAGTCATTATAAATATGGGTTTTGGTGAAATAAAAACCACAACACGACAACAATAACTCAAAAATGAAAAAACCCAAAATGGAAACCATGTGACCACCTACCTTAGAGTTGTTGGAATAGGATCACATGATAAAAGCCTCAAGATTATTAGTAGATTGGAAGAGGTCTGAGTTCCAGTCCAATGTCTTGAAAATAGTGCATATGAGCCAGCATCAAAATAACAAGATGGATGGCAAGATTTTTCGAGGAGAAAGGGGTACGTGAGGTAAGCCTTACCTTGGCCCTTCCAATGCTTCTGTCGAATTATGGAACGGACACTGGGGGAAAAACCCACAAGAGATTGACTGAGAAGAGGGTTTGGGAGCTCAAAGAGGCTTCTCCTCTGGTTCTGTCTGTAGGAGGAAGAAAAAAATGGGTCTAAACTTAAATAGGTTTTTAAGGGAAAAACTGTAAATTTACCCAGAACAGGGTCGCACGGTTTAGGCGCACGATTTACCAAACCATGCGCAAACCGTGTGCACTTCCCTACCTCCATAAAAAGTTTCACACGGGTTAGGAACATGGTTTACCGAAACCATGCGCAAACAGTGCGTACCTCCCTGCTTCCAGACCAAAGGCCGCACGGTTTACCCAAACCGTGTGCAAGTCGTGCGCAGGTCGTGCGCCCCTGTCTGCAAGTCCATTTCCCAAACTCCCGGTCTCCGAACAACCCCTGACACTCCCCGAACCTTCCTTAGAACAGTACACACATTAAACAAGTTCAAAGGAAATATTTTAAAGAAGAAATAATGATATGTACCTTCTCTAAAGCGTCGGGTCATTACAACCTCCCCTCATTAAAGAAACTCGTCCCTGAGTGGGACTTCTAAGGGTACTGAGGTGTCATCAACAAAAAGTTCTGGCCATTGAGAATGAATATCAGCCTCTCCCTCCCTGGTCTCATCATGTACCCGGCCGTGCTGCAATAGCACCCATACAAGAGGAACAGTCCTGTCACGGAGTGTCTTCACACTATGGTCAACAATTCGCATTAGATACTCCTCGATGGAAGCATTCATATCCAGTTCAACCTCATCAGAATGAAAAACATGAGTCGGATCTGAAAAGTACCGGCATAGTTGAGATACATGAAAAACATCGTGCATGGCCTGGTATCTCTGTGGAAGTGCAGGCTGGTAAGCTACTGGCCCGATCCGCTTCATCACCTCAAAGGGTCCTCCGAACCGCAGTGAGAGATTACCCTACTTCCATATACATTTCTGCCCCAACCTGGGCGAGACCTTCAAGAAAACCTGACCCCCAACCTCGAACTCAAGAGGTCTCTGGTGCTTGTTGGCATAGGACTGTTGTTTATACTGAGCTGTCTGCATACGCTTCCTAATAAGCTATATATGCTATGTAGTCTCCTTTAAAAGATGTGGTCCTAGAACATCTTCCTCCCTGCTTCAAGCCAACACATAGGCGAGCGACAAGACCTACCATACAAGGCTTCATAGTGATCCATCTAAATGGTATCCTGGAAGCTATTGTTATAACTGAACTTGAAAAGAGGAATGTGTTTCTCCCATGAACCTCAAAAATCGAGAACACATGCATGTAACATATCCTCTAGTACCTGTATAGTTCGCTCGGTGTGTCCGTCAGTATGCGGGTAATAGGTCATGCTGAAAAGTACCTGTGTGCCCAAGGCCTTCTGTAAACCCTACCAGAACCGAGATGTAAAACTATGATCACTGTCTGAGACAATAGATCAAGGTGCTCCATGAAGGCACACTATCTCCTTGACATACAGTCTTCCCAAGTCATCAACTGTGAAGGTCTCCCACACTGGTAAGAAATGTGTGACCTTCTTTAAACGGTCGATGATAACCCATACTGCATCATTGCCACAAGGTGACCTAGGTAAACTGGTTACAAAGTCCATAGAAACATCATCCCATTTCTGCTCCAGAATGGACAACGGCTGCAAAACCCCTGTCGGACGCTGTTGTTCCACCTTCACCTGCTGACAGGTGGAACAATGCGTAATGAAACCATCTATCTCCCACTTTATTCTAGGACACCAGTACTATCGTTGCAAATCATGATACATTTTTTTGATTCCTGGGTGAACTTCCCAAGCGGAGGCACGGAAATCCCTCATCATCTCCTCTCTCATGTCTGCTCGGACCCATACACTCCCTCGGAACAATAAAGTATCACCTTCATCCATGGTCCAATCTGTAGATGCATCATCAGCGTCACTTTCTCGTAGAACAAGGCCTTCCAGATCTGATAACTACCTTGCCCTGACCCATTCCAAAAGAGTAGATATCACCGCTAAGGCTAAGAGAACGGTCTGACCCTGACCCTCCTGAACCTCAACGTGAATCTCCGAAAATAGGTCCATCACCTTTCACTCCTCATTAGATTCCCGAACCACTTGCGACTGAGTTTTCCAGATCAGCACATCGGCTACTGAATTCCCTTTCCCAAGAGTGTAGGCCAGTTCGAAATCAAAGGATTGCAGGTACTCGACCCACCTGTGTTGCCTGAGATTTAGATCATGCGGAGTGAAGATATATTTGAGGCTTTTGTGGTCAGTGAATACCACAAAACGCTCTCCCAACAAGTAGTGTCTCCAAAAGCGTAAGGCATGTACAACCTCTGCGAGCTCAAGGCCGTGCGTCAGATAATTCCATTCATGAGTCTTTAACTGATGAGATCCATACGCAACGACTCGCTTGTCCTGCATCAAGATAGATCCAACCCCGATACCTGACGCATCACAAAATACCATATAAGATTTTCCTAGATCTGACAAGACCAGTATCAGTACTGAAGTTAGTCTACACTTCAGTTCCTGGAAAGCTACTTCACAAGGTTCTGACCAATCGAATCTCACCCCCTTTTTGGTGAAAGTTGTAAGCGGTGCTGCTAGGCGTGAAAAGTCCTGAATAAAATGCCTATAATATCCAGCAAGCCCCAAAAAAACTCCTGATATCAAAGATGTTTTTGGGCTGCTCCCAAGAAATTACATCACTCACCATCTCGGGGTCAACTGAAACTCCAAACTCATAAATAATGTGACCCAGGAAGTGAACCTTATTTATCCAAAAGTGGAATTTACTAAGCTTAGCATAAAGCTGATGCTCTCTTGGTGTATTCATCACGATCTCAAGATGGGTTTCATGGTCGTGTCTCGAGCGTGAATAGAGTAAGATATCATCCACAAATACAACCACAAAAGAATCAATGTAAGGGGGAAAGATACGATTCATAAGATCCATAAACACTTCAGGTGCATTTGTAAGCCCAAAGAGCATGATTAGGTACTCATAGAGACCAAACCTTGTCCTGACCATCATGTGAGGTATGTCTGAAGTCCTAACACGCACCTGGTGATAACCTGACCTCAAATCTATCTTTGAAAAAACCTTATCTCCACGGAGCTGATCGAAGAGGTCTTCAACTCGGGGTAAAGGATATCGATTCTTAATAGTCATATAATTTAACTTATGATAATCTACGAAAAGACAAAGGGTACCATCTGCCTTCTTGAAAAAAGAACCGGTGATCCCCAAGGAGAAGTATTGGGACGTATAAAGACTTTTTCTTCCAGGTCCTCCAGCTGACTCTTAAGCTCCAGAAGTTATTTATGTACCATCCTATAAGGAGGAATGGTCACTGATGCTACTCTTGGTATAATCTAAATAGTAAAATCCACCTCTCATAGTGGAGGTAGACCAGAGAGATCATCAGGAAAGACATCACTGAAAATCTCCACCACCAGAGGATAAACAGAGGGTTGTAGCCCTTGGTCATCGAGATAAATACTGAAAACCTATGATGTGACACCACCTAAACTCTGGTGTTCCAGTCCTACTCATGTCGCACTAAGATACCATTCTCCCTTATGCATATACATGTCGCCCTCTGGTGACGTAAATGCCACCCTCTGACGATAGCAATCAATATGGGCTGTATAGGGAACTAACTCGTCCATCCCGATTATTACATCAAGACCTTTCATCTCCAGAACATACAGGTTCCACCCGAAAAGGTAATCACCCACCTCGAGAGGAAAATTCTGATAACAACGAATGCCCTCTAAACGGATACTTGAAGGGGTATCTAACGTGATCATACCATGATATGAATCAACATCGAGGACCAAACTTCGAGTAATCGCCTCCGATATAAAAGAGTGAGAAACAAATGTTTCAAACAAAGAAGATACTAACATAGAGGCAACTAGAATCGTACCTCGTACAGTAGATGGTCTGGTATACATCTCATGTGGCGCTGGCTCGACTGCATACAACTGGCCAGTACCACGGCCATGAGTCACTGCCTGGCTACCTTGATCAAACCCGCCCTACTGGCACTGAGAGTCAACCCCTGATTACCTCTGCCTCGACTGCCGCCATGGCCTGATCAACCGGAGGTATTCCAGCCGCCTGACAGATGTGATCCTCTCAATCTAGTGCCAGATCATTGAGAGGGTAACGATCCCTGCTCACTGGACCCTGGGGGAAAAGTCCTGCCGAAGCAGTGGAGATGGCCCAACCTACCACAACCTCTGCACTCCACTGGGTTTCGCGTACACTGCCTCTTCATATGTCCCGGCACCCCACATTGGTGACAGATAGAAGTACCACCTGAAAAAAAGGTCTGACCCCCACTAATACTGTGAGAGTCATCAAAACACCGCTTCTTCCCAGAAGCAAATCAACTAGAACCCTTCAGTTCCGAACCGCCCTGGTTCACACTGTCTGCTTCACTCATGTTCCTCTATATAATCAAATCCTGATTGACGATCTCTAAAACGGTCATCATCCAGAACACATAAACCAGCGACCGAATGGCATAACACATCACATTCTCAAAATGACTAGCGGTCGTGATATCATCAGCAGCTAGTGTAAGAGAAAAACTTTGTAAGTCAGTTAAACGGGATGAATATTCCATGACTGTCATGGTCCCTTGCTTCAGATTCATAAACTCCCTAGCTATGTCAGCCCTCAATGTCTGGGGAAAGAAGTAATCATAGAAGACGGTCTGGAAATCAATCTAGATCATCTCTCTTTGTTGTCCCGACTGGGTGATGACATCCCACCACCTCCTGGCTGAACCACGTAGCATATAAGCTGCGAGCTTGTCCCTCCACTCTGGAGGCGTCCCAAGGTGCTGAAAGATGGTCAGAATAGCCTCCAACCAAGACTCAGCAGCCAAAGGTCCCCCATCTCCCGTAAATGTAGGAGGATGCTGCGACTGAAACTCGTGGGTCAACTCTACCATACTCGGGGTAGGTCGCACTCCACCTTGCACACTCTACATCATACGGAAGATGTTCTCATGGAACTGGGCATCAGTGACCATCTCAAGAATAGCAAGAAGAGCCATAGGTGGCTCGACAGGAAGATCAACGGGTGGCTCAGGGCTCGCCACCTCATGAACGTGATCGCCACCGCCTTCAGCATGCGCGACTTGAGGATATCTCGGAGGCATAGTGCTACAATTCCAAACGAATGTCTCAAAATAAGAAACCAAAAAAATTAAAGGTTGAACTCTAGATGATAAGACAGGTACTAAGCCTTCCTAACCCTAATATCACCTATCCATACCCATAGGAATCCTTAGAAAAAACCCACATCTAATCAAATTAACTTAATCCTGTGATATGGCATTTCCCAGTCGATAAGGGCCCACACTCCTCATGAACTGAAAGATGTAACACACTTGGATGTCATGCCTTATTTATTTGTTCTAATCAAGTATTTTAATTTCCTTTAAAGAAAATGATTAGTTTAGTTGGAATGTCATTTTCATATCCATAAGGGCCCATACACCTTATGAGCCATGGAGTGACACCTACTAAAACCACATCATTCCTCAATCCACAACAAGAATGAAGGCCTAGCACAAAGGAACACATATTAGCAAGTCTTGGAAATAAACAACAGACAATGCTCACTGAAAATTTAAACATGGCATAAAATATGCCTAGACTAATCATATTGTGCCTATCGTGATGCATATTCTCTTGCATAACCCTCATTTCATCGGGTCGAACCCTGAAATCCAAATTCCAACATTGAAAATCTCAATAACATCACAAAAATGTGAATCACCCGACGGTGAAATGATATCAATAGTAAATAGAAGAATCATTAGCAACATAAAACAGGAACTTGGTCTTTCCCTCATACATGGGTTCGCGACGCCCAAGCACGACTTATAACTAATTCCCTATGCATTCCCATTATTCAAGTCTATCATTGAAAAATAGTAAAGCACGAAAGAAAGAAATACTCTGATACCACTTTGTGACATCCCAGACCTGGATGCCCATCAACCCGAGCCCCGAGCCTGGTTGGCCACATAACCCCTAGCTCATCTCCCAATAGTCAAGGGGATGCCGACTAACAGCGGGGGTGTAATGGTAAGTCAGTGGGGAGACTGTACCCCCATGTCAGAGTACAAGACGGAATAGTAGCAAAGTAATAGAAATAGAGGAATCACAACCAAAGGATAAACATGATAAAAGGGGAAACATACAACCAAACAACAGAAGTAAGGAAAACTCTGATAGATATAAAAAAGCCACATAGGCAGTGTCTAATACAAAACAAATGCATGGCATGATGATACAATGGAAATAGAAGACAAGTATGCTATAAAATAATACAAAAATAAAAAAAATAGTCCACAAGAATCTCAAGCCAAGCTCGATCCTTTGCTCTGGATCTCCAGCTAGAACATACATGTATCAACAACCTGAAGCTGGGCCTTTTCCCCTACTAGTACCTGCAGCAGTGAAGTCTACACGGGTGCCCAAGAGGCCGCTCGGGTAGGGTGTGAGACAAGTGTCAGTAGGCCACCACCAATGATGTCTACGTGTAATCCAAATAGGTGTTCGCATGAAACAATGCGTAATATACTACAATTGAGTAAAACAAAGTAAATAAACAACCCTCCCGCTCAGGTTCCGGAAGGACACCTCGCGGGTCTACCTGCTTCAGCTCATTGCTGGAAATCCGAAAAAAAACTCTGGAGGTATAGAGGTTATCACTGGCACGAGGTAAACATGCCTCTCATCCACAAGTACTATAGCTGGCGTGGGGTAGAAATGCCTCCCACCTTTAAGGCTATATAGGCATGAGGTATAAATGCATCTCATCCTCAAACATTGTAGTTGCCATGGGGTAGAAATGCCTCCCACCCGTAAGGTTATATAGGCACAAGATATAAATGCCTCTCGTCCTCAATCACTGTAGTTGGTGTGGGGTAGAAATTCCTCCCACCTGTAAGGTTATATAGGCATGAGGTATAAATTCCTCTCATCCTCAATCACTATAGTTGGCATGGGGTAGAAATTCCTCCCACCCATAAGGTTATATAGGCACGAGGTATAAATGCCGCTCATCCTCAATCAATATAGTCATCGTGGGGTAGAAATTCCTCCCACACGTAAGGTTATATAGGCACGAGGTATAAATGCCTCTCATCCTTAATCACTAAGATTTATCTGGAACTGGGAAAAAATGTCTCCCGCCCACACTTGGGTTTTCACAAGCATGTAAACACAAGAAAGCATAACCATTCACATCACAATATATAAAGCAAAGCATCTTATATCACATCACATTAGCAATGCATGGAATTTACCAAACACATCATAAGGAAAACAATCATCTCAAGGAAATGTACATTTCAATTCGTTCACGGGGTTTAGGCTATCTCATCCTAGCCAACCTCTAACCAAGCAATCCCATTTTCCTAACATGGAAAATGGATTTCAAGACATATCGTTAAGGTTAAAAGGTGAAAAAGGGAAAATTCTCAAGGCATATCACCTATGGTTGATCACTCCCAGTCCACACCAAATCTAAACACCCAAACAAGGTTAGATTCATCAATCTCATATCACACAGGTCATTTAGATATGAAGAAGTCATTATAAATACGGGTTTTAGAGAAAGACAAACCAAGACACGAAAACAATAACTCAAAAAGGAGAAAACACAAAATGGAAACCACGTGACCACAGAACATAGAGTTGTAGGCATAGGCTCGCTTGATATCAACCTCGGATTCGCAGTATATTGGGAGAGATCTGAGTTCCAGTCCAATGCCCTAAAAATAGGGCACATGAGCCCGCATCAAAATAACAAGATAGAAGGAATGATTTTCCAAGGAGAAAGGGGTGCGTGAGGTAAGCCTTACCTTGGACCTTCTAATGCTTCCGTCGGATCAAGGAACAGACACCGGGGGAAAAACCACAAGATATTGAGTGAGAAGAGGGTTTGGGAGCTCAAATAGTCATTTCTCTAGTTCTATCTACATAAGGAAGAAAGAAATGGGTCTAAACATAAATATATTTTTAAGGGAAAACTGTAAATTTACCCAGAATAGGGTCGCATGGTTTAGGAGAATGGTTTACCAAACTATGCGCAAACTGTGTGCACTTCCCTGCATCTAGAAAAAGGGTCACAAGGGTTAGGCGCATATTTTACCCAAACCATGCGCAAACCGTGCGCACCTCCCTGCTTCCAGACCAAAGGTTGCACGGTTTACCCAAACTGTGCGCAAGCCCTGCGCAGGTCGTGTGCCCCTGTCTGCAAGTCCATTTCCATAAATCCTGGGCTCCGAACAACCCCAGACACTCCCCGGACCTTCCTTAGAACATTACACACATTATACAAGCTCAAAGTAAAGATTTGAAAGAAAAAATAAAAATCTTCACCTTTGCTAAAGATTCGGGTCGTTAAAAGATACATAATAAATGGATAATTGGTTATTGAGAAACATTTGTGGTGATCCTATATATTACAATTATCTAAATATTTTTTATGGAGGATATGTCACATTTAGATATGATTCGAAATGTAAAATTATAGAAAAATTTATTTTAAAAACCCTGAACCCAAAATTCCAGAGTCGGTGACTTACTTTAGAATATTAGTATAAGTAAAATAGATAACATCCCATAGGACCGAATAGTTTAGTAGCTTCAGAAAACCAGATATAAAAAATATTACTACGTTAAAAACTGAAATGGAATGTAGAATATAAATTACATGGGAAACATCCATATTCTCTTAGATTATCCCTGCATGTCAATCATAATATACATCTTGGCATCTTTGGAAAAAATGTGACATAATAAAGGGGAGATCTTAGATGATCAGTAAGGGTATGAATATAACATATGATATCATGAATAAGATTAAATAATAAGGCACAAATAATAACTAGAAACACATTCCATTAAAACATAATATTCATCATAATATAGAAGGAGTAAAAGATGATCAAATAATGCCATATTAATTATCACATGAGAACGAAACATAAAAAAGGATATTACAATACTCATATAATCACATGGATTACCAATAACTAATATCATAGTGAGGGAATTCATAATGAGATATATCATAAACATACAATCAAGTCCTCAACCAAGAAGTCTACATAAATGGGTAAGGCCTAGACCAAAACATGGTGTAGATTATATCATGATACCTATCGATTAATTGAGGGTCTATAGTGGGCCCTACCAAACTCATACTATGACACATTCATTCATAATATGAATGAGGTGAAAGATAATAAACATATTCATTTATATTGAAATTATCATTTTAAATGTAATTAATTTCCACAATAAGTAAATATATCCATAAAATATCCCGAGAAATCTGGAAAATCATATTATGATAGTATATCCCCATTAAAAATTATCATATACTGTTAAATAAAAAATGGTATGTGGTTTCATAACCTTAAACTAAAATTAAGCATAAGACTCAACCGGGGGTTTAAATGTAGATGAAAACACTCTAACAAAATCATTGAAAACTTCTTGAGAGAAGTAACCTTTTAACTTTGTAAAGAAGAGTTGTTTTGGAAAAATAATTGTATTATTCATAAAATAAGATTAGAGAAAATTATATCCTTGGAATGAAAATTAAAAATATACAATAATGTTTAAGTAATATTAAAATTACATCCACAATGAAATTTGGCATGAAAGAGGTATAACCCAATGAAAGGGAGTTGGGTTCGAGAATCTCATTACCACTTTGCATATAGTCGAACTGTATGCCCCATAAAATTTATGATCCTCAAATGAAACATTGAATATCATGAAGATAAATATATTCATGATATAATATTTCAAATTTTAAAATACATACACCACTCACAAGAAAATATTGGGGAATAAGCCATGCCTCCCATAAAGAAAAGTTAGGTTCCCTTACTTTATATCTGTAACCATTCTGCACTTGTACATAATGTCCTTAATAATAAAATATTATTAATTAATTACTTAATTAATAACCTATAAAACATATATATTATTTATTACAATATTATTAATTTTATTTATGACCATTTATATAGGTTATAATGTTTAATTTTTTTTGTTTCGGGTGCGTTTGTTTTCTGGGTTTTCATAGTTATTTTGATTGTATACTAGTATTAAAGATCATGTAAAATTAAAATAATCCTTCAGAATTGGAATCATATGTTATTAATGAAAAAAATATGTTTAAATGGTCTTATATATCATTTGGTTATGAGTTATGAGGTTGATTAATTAGATAAAGCATTAATAAAAATGATTGAATTTATTTTGGTGGTTTTCACGACCATCACGATTCAGTATAGTTTTTTAAGATAATACATTTATATACTAATTCAAAAAAAATAAGTTTTAATACACATATTATAATCTGTTTTAAAAATAAAAATGGTCTTAGGACCAGCCTTGAAGGTAGTAATGGGAAATTAAATCTCATTTTCCACGAAGGTGGTGAATCAACACCTCAGAGATGATGTTTTCAATTTTTGAAAAAAAGGAGAGTTGAATAGATTTGATGATGGATATTACATTAACAAAATAAAATATCAGTATATATAGAATAATTTATTTATCATGTTACTTTGTATATGGGGTTTTAGGGAAGGATACTAAAAGAATATAAATTAAAATAAAAAGAGTTAGGTTTTTACCGCTTGAGTGTCATCTCCTCGAGAACCTCTTTAATGCACTTGGAAATGGTATTTTAGTGGTACAAAAAAGACCAAAATGATATGAAGAGTATTGGGAGTAGAATTGGTCAGAATATAAGGAATCATCAAGTATTATAATTTATGAGGAGAATGGGTTGTGGTGTGATATTTATAGTGGGAGGAGTGGGGTGTTTTTTATTATTTTATTCATTTGTTTGTTATTTTGGCTCAAGACCATTAATAGTGATGATTCTTGTGACTATGTATTATAAATAATGCTTGTGAGTTAAAAACAATGGTTCTTACATCATTGATAGATCATCCATGACACAAACATTCATGTGATAGTCTTATAATTATAAATACCGTAAATTAATTTATATCACTATTCAAAAAAATCAACTATTTTAGAAAAAAACCGAAAATTTAACTTACCATTTTTTGATAGGTATATTTCAAAAATAGAATCCATTTTATGAAAATAATTTTCTTAAAATATGCGAAATTTTATTTTAAAAAAATCATAATTTATTCAAAAAATATTTATTTTAATATTATATCCAGTTTTATGGAACTTTGAAAAATTAATAATGGTATCATATAATTATCTCATAATTATAATGAAATAAAATATTATTATATTATTCTATATTATGAAAATATTATTTCTTTTAAATTATTTTATTAATTATAAAATTGTATATAAACGTATACAATTCGCAAAAACACCAACAAATAATTTATCATTTTTAAAACACTTATTTAATTATTTCATGAAGAAAAAATATCATATTTTCAATTATGAGATACCTAAATTTATTTTATTATGTCATTGGTGACGTTATTATTATAATGACCATATTACTATTTCTAATTGTCACATCACTATTCCAACAGTTATGTTAATATTTAATAGTATATCATGGTTTGTTTAAGCTCATTATTTCATGAAACATAAGCTATCGAAGATGTTACATTTAAAATATATATACCATAAAACTTTTTGGGTGTTACATTCTCCCCACCATCAAAAATTTAATCCTCAAATTTTCCATAATGTCACCACATAAAAAGATTTGTCTTGTTCTTTATCATAATTTCCTTTTGTTCCCACATCACCTCTTCAATTTTATGAATTTTTCAAAGTACCATTACCAGTTGAGTCATGTGATTCCTCAACACATGTTCTATAGTGTCCATAATTTTGATAGGATATTAATAAAAAGATAAATCTGTTTCCAATTCTATTTCATTAGAACTGATAACATGCATTGGTTATGGCATGTACTTCCCAAACTATGAGATGTGTGACACATTATGTTCTTTAGAAAGGATAGGAGGCATTTTGAAATAATAATCCATATCACCAATTCTCTCCATAATTTAAAATGGTCAAATTTACCTTGGGCTTATTTTCCATTTCCTTCAATATATTATAACCCCCTTCCATAGGGATACCTTTTAGAAAATATGATCTCCCACTTGAAACACCAATTATGTACTCCAATTATCAATATAGCCCATTTTCCAAATTTGTGCTTCTTTTATATGGGTTTAAATAGTATTTAACATTGTTGTTGCTTCATCTACATGTTGTAGGAATATAATCTTTATTTCTCCAACCTCATCCCAACATATTGTCATATATAATCTCTAACCATATAATGCTTCATAATACACCATTAGAATACTTGAACAGATACAATTTTCATTTGAAAATTTGACCAAAGGTCAATATTGATCTCACATACCTTGACAGTCAAGATAGTAGGACCTCAACATGTTTTCTAAATATTGAATAGTGCTTTTAGATTATCTATCAGTTTGAGGGTTATAAGTTTTACTCAAATGGAGCTCAGTATCATGACCCTTCTGAATACATTTATAGAATTTTGATGTTAAACAATGATCTTGATCAGACAAGATCAATAGAGGTGAACCATTAAGTCTTAAAACTTCATTAATATAGAGTCTTTCAAGGTGCTCCAAAGTTAAATCATCCCTTATAGTGAGGAAATGTGTATATATGGTATGTCAATAAACAATTATCCATATTTAATCATTCTTCCAATGAGTATTTGGTAATCTAGTGTCAAAAACCAAAGTAATGTCATCCTATTTCTATATAGAAATAGGTAAAGTTTCCATGAATCGTCTAGTATTATTTCATTAGGTCTTCACCAATTAATAAACTAAACACCTTAATACATAATCATTTATTTTATCTCTTTATATTATCCCTAAAAAAAATTTCAATCAAATATATATATATATATTAGTGCAACCACAGTGTATAGAGAAATTCAAGCTTTGAGCATCATCCAATAATTAAATTTTTATTTATTGATAGAGAGAACACAAAAATATTCTCCAATTTCAAAATTTCATATTTATATAAAAGGTTTAAAAAAATTTCATCATTCACATCTTTAATTTTCTTTTGAAATTCTCATCACCTAACTGAAATTTGTTTATCCTTACTAATAAAGAAGATTTTTAAACCAATTGAAAAATTCATGATGCTTCACCTTCTTGATAATTACCATATCTATGTTTAATATATTCATATACATAAGATCCCTATAAATCAATATTTTGTTCATAACTCCATAATCTTTTATGGTCAATGCATATGTTACCTTATTTTCTTTACCTAGGTAATAGTGTATTGAACAATCATAATCCTCAAGTGGCACAATCCATTGCCTTTAACTCATATTGAGTTATTTCCATAAGAATATATATTTGAACATATTTTTATCTATATATATTTCACATATATAACAATTGAGATGGTGTGTCCATATCTATAGAGAGAATATTACACCTGCTAAGTCAAGATCATGAGTTATATAGTTCTGTTCAGAAGTTTTTAACTACATTGATGCATAAGTAACAACTCTCTCATTATGTATAAATACAAAAATATGTCCTTTATTCAATGCATCAATATAATTCACAAATCCACCAATTCATGATGGTAGAATCTTGGTTGAAGCATTCACTAATCTCCTCTTCAATTCATTAAATAATTATTCACATTCAATTTTCTAAATAAACTGAAACTCTTCACGAGTAATCACGGTCAATGGGTTAACTAATCAAGAAAAATTATGAATGAAATAAAATTAATATCATGATAAAACAATCAAACTATGTATATCAGTTACGTTCACTGGTGTAGGAAATTTCTTGATTGCCTCTTTTTTTAAGATCACCGAATATTCCATCCTTAGAGAAAATATGGACAAGAAACAAAACTTTTTGAATCTATAATTCAAACAATATAAATTTCTAATATAACACTTTTCTTTTAAGAGTTTGCTGAAAAATCCCCAAGTGGTTATAATGGTCCTAATATCAATTGTAGTACACCAATATATCTTCAATAAATATCACAAAAATATATCAAGATATTTGTTGAATACTCTATTCGTTAGATACATAAAAATATATGGTGTATTATTTAGTCCAAATGGAATTAATTTAAACTTATAATGTCCATAACTTTTTCCAAACACAATATTTGGAATATATTCCTTCTTTAAACATAATTAATGATATCTATAATGAAGAAAAATCTTTAAAAAATATCCATCTTGATGAAGTTAGTAAAATAAGTCATTAATTCAATATAGAGGATAATTGTTCTTTATAAAAATAGCTTTGAACTCTCTATAATAAATACACAATATCATATGTCTATATTTATTCTTAATAAAAAGAATAATATATATACAAGGATAAATAGTATGGAGTATAAATACTTTACCACCTCATTCCTCTAGTTTTTCTTTAACTCTATTAAATCCACCATGGCCATTATTTTTGTAGTCTTTGATATAGGTCTTTCATTAGGTATTAAATCAAGAAAAAAAGACAACTTACCACTCTAGTGGATGTTCATGTAATTACTATGGAAATACATTATGTATTACTCTATAATATGTACATCATCATTTTAAAGAGAAACTTTTTCATCAGTAAGTTTTATCTTCTCTTATTCTCTATGAATCTCATTTAGAAGAGCTACTGGAGGTGGATCTATATATGACTCAAATGATGAATTCTCTCCTCTAAAGATAATAAATTTCATATTTTTATCAAGAATCATAATTTCAATCTCTTTGTAATAATTTTTTTCATTATAATTTGAAATCAAATCCATACCAAGTATTATATTAAAAAATAATAGTTATAATAAAAAATTCAGAAATTAAACCACGTTTTTGTATCACACTAGGAACTTATTAACACATATTTTAGTACAATAAGATTTCCACTAAGAGTTTTGACATAAAAATCCATTGTTAAGGTGAGTTTAAAATAAATAATATTTATAGAAACCGAGGAAGATATTAAAGAATGTGATGATCAAGAATCAAATAATGCTTTAGAAAAATTTTAGTTAAAGATTAAAGGACTTACCATCATATAATTAGGAACTTGATCCTCAATAGTTATGACTGCATAAACATATAATTTTTACCTTAGCATATTTTGGGGAATGTAACCTTCAAATCATTCACATTTATGTTCATATTTTCTGATCTCCTTGAAAATTAAGAATTTCACATTCTACAATTCTTTATTACCCTTAAAATCATGGGATTGTTGGCCATTTTATAAAAACTTGTAACAAACTTTTGTTCTTGATAGGCTTGTTCCATGATGTTTCATTCCACATTTATTTCCTGTTGGAAATTATATTATCTCTTATTCTAAATTATATAATTTCCTTTTCCATGGTACTAAGAATAAATATTCTTATATTCATTCCCTTCTGAGCCATATGGCTTGGAAATTTATTTCTCTATCTTGATGGAAAATGATACTATATCCTCATATGATGTGAATATTTGGGAGACTAGTTACCATCGTAGAAATTGATTATGACCATCAATGAAATAGTCATTATTTCTCCTTTTATTATGTTTGTAGTATATGGTATGTGTTGATAACCTTGTAGTGTTGGATATATATATTGAAACCTTTTCATCCTCTTTATATATCATAGTAAAGAATTTTACCTCCATGTTCATTCCCTATTCGTGAGGGAAATATTTTTCTAAGAAAATTTCATTAAAATCATTCCATTGTATATTTTCAATTTCTACTTCCTTCTTTGTGTTTTGAATTAATGACCACCATTTATTTTCATCTTCCAAGAGTTGATAAACTACCATGATAAACTTCCCACATTTATTACTTTATAATTTGATAAATTTTTTATCTAAAGAAGTCATCAATTTCTCAAATAAAAATGGGTTTTTAGTCTCATTTAATGATAGATGTTTTTTTATCATGAAGCAGACTAACATTGTTACACCACATTATAGATTAGATTGCTCCATGTGAGTAAGGTTATGGATTATAATCTGAGTCATTTTTCATAGTATAGTTTTAATTAGTTCATCTCTAGTTGTAGCTAAAACTCCAACATCATTATCTTGAATAGGAGGTAAATTCCAGCATGGAATACCTCCATTGATATGGTTTCAATTCCTTCCACTATGACCCATTTATTCAATGGAATTCACTAGATTTGACTAGAAAATATTGAAACTTGTGAATCCTTAATGAATAACTATTTTAAAAATAATAAACTTGGTTACATTAGAAATATTCTCAGAGTCAGTAATATGGGTAAATTTATAAAATATATACTTTCCTAAATTTATTCTCCAATCTTTCTACTAAACTTTCTCTGATACCAACTATAAAGACCCCGAACCTGGTAGACTGGATTTGGAAACAGACTTTATTATAATGGTATTAGTAAAATAGATCACATTTCAAAGGACCAAATAGTTTTGTAGATTTGGAAAAATATATAAAACTAAATTTTTACATTACAAACTGAAATGTAATACAACATAGAAAATCCAATGAAAACATCCCTATTCTCTATGATTGTCCTTGCACGTTAGTAGTAATATATATCTAAGAATCTTGGGGAAAAATAAAACATATGAAAGGGGTCAGATCAAATTCTAAGTAAGGGTGAAAATAAAATAGAATATATCATGAAAAATAATAAATAATAAAGAAATGATAATAAGTAAAATCACACCACATTAAAATATAATCTTAATCATAACATCGTAAAATATGATCAAATTATTCTATATAAATAATCCCATGAGAATAAAACTTTACCATGTATATTCTAATAGTAGTATCATCACATGGATTACCAATAACTAATCTCATAATTAGGTAATGAATAATATAGGACATCATAAACAAACCATCAAGTCATCGGCTAAGAATTATATATAAGTGGGAAAATCCTCAACAAAAACTAGGTTTATTTTGTACCATGATACCAACCAATGCATTGAGAAACTATATCAGGCCCCACCCAATACAGAGGAGATGAAATGAATTACTCATCTAAAATAGGTGAAATATAATCAACATTTATATTCATATTCAATATTTCATTTTAAATGTATATAATATCCCCAATCAATAAACATAGTCATAAACTATGAAGAGTAATATGATGAATGTTATCAAGATAGTGCATCCCTAGTAAAAATAATCATAAAACATTAAATGTAATATGATATATGGTATCATAAGTTATCAACCTCAATTAATAATAATATTTAATAGAGTATTTTCAAAAATGAAAAAACTCTAACAAAATCATTGAAAATGTATTGAGATAAATACACATTATTACTTTGGAAAGAAGAGTAAATTTGAGAAAATATTTTTATTTCTCCTAATACCATATTGGATACATGTATATCCTCAAAATGAAAAGGAATGAAGAAATTATGTTTGAGGAAGATTAAATTCATATCCACACTGAAATTTAGAATGAATATGGTATAACCTAGTGAAAGGGAGTTGGGTTTTAGAATCCCCTTACCACATTGAAAACATTCAAAATTTATGCCCTATAAAATTAATGATCATAAAATGACTCCTTTAATAAAATTAAGATAATTGGATTCAATTTATAATATAAAAAATTTATGATTTCATATACCACACAAATAAAACAAGTTGTGAATAAGTCATACCTCACAGAAATAAAAGTGAGAAAAGAAACAGTTACCTTATATATAATGATAATTGGATTCATTTTACAATTTAATTAGTTTTATTAATGACCATTTTGGTGGGTTATAATTTTTAATTGAGTTGTTATATGTTCATTTGGCTTCATTGTTTTCGTGATCGGTTCACTTGTATAGAATTATAGAAGGTCATGTAAATGAGAATAACAATCCATAATTTAAATTATATGTCATTAATTAATATAAATAAATTTAAATGTTCTTATATATAAATTTTTTATTTTATGAGGATGATTTTTTAGGTAAGACTTTAATCAAAAATGATTTAACTAATTTTGATAGTTTTTATGGCCTTCATGAATTAGTATCATTTTATTTAATAATATGGTTATATACCAGTTCAAAGGCATTAAATAAGTTGTTAATAAAAAAACTAAAATCCATTTTGACCATAAAAATGTTTTAATACCATCCATGAATAAGGTAATGGAGATTAAAACCTTGTCATCCATAAAGGTAGTGAATCGACACCTCACATACGATTTTTTCAACTTTAGAACAATAGGATATGAAGAGATATT
The DNA here is from genome assembly GCA_963277665.1 of Viscum album. Taxonomy (NCBI): domain Eukaryota; kingdom Viridiplantae; phylum Streptophyta; class Magnoliopsida; order Santalales; family Viscaceae; genus Viscum; species Viscum album. The sequence continues at coordinate 1,184,239,709 of OY728146.1, forward strand.
TTTTTATGAATATTACATTTAAAAAATAAAATTACATTATATTTGTAATAATATATTATCAAGTCACTTTGGATAGGGGAGGTGAGGAAAGGATATGAAAATAAATGAAATTAAATGAAAACGAGGAAGGGATTTACCTCTTGAGTGTTGTCTCCTTGAGAACCTCCTTAAGTCACATGGAAATAGTCTTTTGATGATACTAAGAATACTATAACATGGTTAAGAGGTTTGATATTTGAATTGGGTAGAATATAAGAATGATTTATGGCTATAAAGGTGTGAGTAGAAGGGGTGGTGAGGGATGGTATTTACAATGAGATGAGAGAGTTGTTTTTGTTTTTTGGATAAAGAGTAACAATAGTATTGATTATTGTGAATATTTATAGTAATTAGTGCATGTGAGTTATAACTAAAGGTGATTATATCATCCACACACCGACCATGATATAAAAATTCATGTATTTGTCTTATAATAGTAATTACCATAAATTATCGTATTTCACTATTAAAAAAATTGAATTATTATGGAAAAATACCAAAGATTGGCCCTAACTATTTATCAATGATTATATTTCAAAAATGGACTCCATTTTATGAAAATAATCTTAAAAATAATATAAATTTATTGATTATTTAAAATCACCATATATTCAAAAAAAATACAGATTATAATATTTTAACCGATTTTTTTAGACATTGAAAAATTAATAATGTTATCATAAAAATATATTATAATTATAAAAAAATAATATTAATTTATGATTATATGTGATGAATATTTGTTTTATTTTAAATTATTATATTTATTATAAAATTTTTAATATACATTTTCCTTTCACAAAAATACAAACACTTAATTTTTAATTTTTAAAACATATTTTTCTTATTTCATGACATAAATATATCATATATTCATTTCTATTTTCACATCCATGATTTTATTTTGAGGTGATTCTTTTTTTATTTTGGCCATTTATTTACTTGTAGGTTTTCATGTGAGTTTTTGTTTGAAATGGATTTTTTGGGCTCAAATATAGTTATTGCACGATAGGTGCATAGTTAGGGGAAACCATGCACCGACCTAGATAAAATCATATTCCAAGCATATGGGAACTATCAAGGCCACATGGCCAGACACACGAGTGTGATTCCTCTTCCAAAAAAATATTTCAACCTCGTTCCTCATGGAAAGAGAGGGATGCATGGTTTCTACACATTTTGGAAAACCATACGAGTAAACTATGTGACATTTCTAGGTTATTAAAAAATGGAAATTTACACTTTTTCCATCTTCAGATTTTACTCTAAATCACCCATAATCTGACCCATATTGGATTATCAATCCTATAAGATTTCTCAAATCCTTTTAGGACCACATTGATCTCCAATCATTTGGGGTTTTTGACATTGGTTCTTTAAGAAATCATCAAGTAAGTCTCTTTTCTCGGTATTTCTTCCTTCATATAGGGTTTCTCTTCCCCCCACATTGGGTTCTTCTTTTCTAGTGGGTTTTTTCACCTAATAAGGGTTTTATCATGGGTTTTTGTGTGAAATATTTATGTTTGTGATTTGATATTTCATTTATGGGGTTCACTTGTAGTGCAGTTTGGATTTTCCATCAGTTTCGAGATGTTTCCAAGATTGAGGAAGGTTATTCTATGCTTTTAATTTATTAGAATAAATTAGTATGTTTTCATGGTTTCATAAAAAAATTATATGGAATATGTTTGTCGGGATAAGTTTTTTTCAATGTGATTTGAAGAGTGTATGTGTTAGAAGATGGTTTCATAAAAGAAGTTGATGGTGTTTTATGTGTGCCTCTATATTTTGATTTATAAATGTGATCACAATATTGTGTGAAAGGTGTGATATATATTGTAAAAAGGTTTTGAGATTCATATGTGATTGAATTTTAAAGGAAATGAGATTTTTCACATGTGAGATTCTTTTTTGGGCTTCTTAAATGTTTGATTTGAACTATAAAAATGATGTGAAGAACATTTTAAAATATATTAGTGTGCATATGAATTTAATAAGGGGATTTAACTATGTAAATGTTTGGATTTCATGTGTTATCTCCTCCATGTTTTCTCAAAAAGGGCATTATAAATTCTGAAAATAGTGTGAAATGTGTTTCCAAATTTCCTTGGTGTGTGTGGTTTTGAAAGTGGGTTTGATTATGGAAAATGGTTGTTTTGATGTGAACTTTGGTTGTTAAATGAATGTATTTGTGAATGAAACGGTTTCTCAAGTGTGTTTAAGATCCTTGGAATGTGTTTGTGAAAGTGATGATTTATATGAAATGTGAAATGGAAATTAATCGCAAATGTAATCCTAGTTATCTAGGTTGGAGAACTAGAAATACTATTCTAGTTGATTCGGTGGGGTCATAGCCAAGTTTCTTCTAGGAATATTTATCATACAACACTAACTAAACATGTGACATGATCAGAGACCACTAGACCGTGGGATGAATTTCCCTAAAGTGTCTTATTAATGAGGATGTTTTGTGTTTTTTTGGAGGATCTTATAAATGAGGTATGAGGTTCCTACGGTCGCACTAGTGCAAGTTACCTATAGGGATTGCCCAGGGTGCTCTTTTGTGATATGGTTCTTATGAAGTTATGGTAACCATCAAAATACTATGGAACTTTTGTGCATTTTAATTTCAAAGTGGGTTTCTATTTGGAAAGGTTTCCCTTAAAAATGTGTTTGAAAATAAATTTTCTAATAAATGTTTCCAATCTTCATATGAAAAATGTACATGGTGATTGACCTTATAATGTTATGGAATGTAATCTTTTCTTTTGGTATAATCCAACTAAGAATTGGCTCACACACTACATACACCATTGTGTGTATATAGACTTTGTAATGTATTACCCTACTAAAGGAAATATGTCTCATGGTTATGGTGAATCCAAATTCTACTATCCACTTCTTATAGGTGTTGGTGGTGGTAGCTTCAGTGTGATTTATCTCTCATTAAATGAAGGATTTTGAGTTGTGGAATAGTTTTTTACCTTACCGTTATAAAATTTTGGTTTTGGTTAATGTTGTAAAATTTTAATTTCATAATTATCATTTCCCTTTTTGGTTATGATTATCAGTTATGTGAGGATTTATTATTTTTTATGGTTGTTCATGGTTAAATATTTGGGTGAGATAGTTCCCAAATGGGTTTCATTGATACCCAAGAAAATTTTTCTGGCCCGTGGGGATTGGGAACGCCCTTTGGGATATGTCTCGGGCCAGGTCATGTGTCTGGTTGAATGGAATGCTGGATTGGTTCATGAAATAAATGTATCAGAGTATGTTTCATGCTTTTTGGGTCAAGTTATTTAAGAAGTGTCTAGATATACTGGATCTAGGACTATCGTGGATTGAGGTTCTAATTATTTGTATTGTCTCGGTCTAATGCTTTTCAAGACAAGAATCAGGTTTCCATTAGATGTTGGGAAATTTTGTTTGACTTATCCTCTAAGTGATATGTATATGATGAAAATTATGCGTGGACACTAGCAAGGGGTGAAGGGGTTATCCCTTTTATTGTGATGTTTATGGTTTTGATTTGATTAATGGATATTTTTGGGAATTAATATTGTTATTGATGAGAATTTTTAGAATGTTGTGTTGGTGGTTTTATTTATGGGTTTTCCTTGTGAGTGTTTCTTATTGTATCAAAATTACTCCCCAAACACCTCCTGTGAAACTATGGTAAGAGGCTGGAGAGAGATTTCCCTTTCCAATTTATCAGATACTAGTGAAAACCATGGTTTGGGTTGTCCAACTTTTGGGTTAGGGTACGGGCTCTGGTCTTCTCATGGTAGGGAAGCCAAACTAGGTACTAAAAAGGACAAGGATTAGGAGTTCATAATGAATAATCCTTCTTCCTTCTAGGGTAGCACGGATCCCCAGGAAGCTGAGGATTTTCTTGATAATATTGATAGAATGTTTGATATTCTTGACACTCCTATGGTATTCAAGGTAAATTTTTATTCATTCGTGGTGGAAGGTCACAGATAGAAGTGGTGGGACTCGGTGGTGCAAGTGGGGAATCATGAGCATAGGGGTGAAATGATTTTAAGGATGTTTTCAAAAAATAAGTATTTCCATGAGTCCTTATAATTCAACAAGTCCTAATAGTTCTTGGATCTTCGACAAGGATACCTGATCATGATGGAGTATTCTAACCACTTCACAGTGTTAGATCAGTTCTCACCTATGGTAGTTTCAAAAGAGATACTAAAGGATCGAAAGTTCAATAGGGGTATGTGACCATAAAACTGATCCCAAGTGGTATTATTCATGTTAATGACTTAAATCAGGGATGTTAATAATTATTTGAAGATATAGATTTATCGTAGAGAAAATTATGGTTTTTCTAGAACAATGTTAGTACCAGTCAGGAGTAGTGAAATCTTGTTTGAGAAGAAGAGGAAGCGGGATGAGAAAGATAAGAGGGTAGGTGGTAGAACATAACATCAATTTTGGTTGAATTTGTCTATGTATTTTGATGTTGTGTATGTTTTCTTCCATTAGTGTGGTAATGTGGGGAATATGCGGTCAGTAGGTTTAGCTCCACTAAGTCCATTCCATCAGTGTGGATCTATGGGTAACTTGTAATGATTTTTTAATGTGTCCCGCCCTTACCAGGGTGGTTCAATATACATAGATTTCAATGGGATCTAAGCCTTGTATTAAATATTTTGGACAACAAGTTCATAGTTCGGAGGTAATGGAAGAAGGGATGGATTTTTTTGGGACAAGTTATTTTAGGGAAGAGCCACAAGTCAGTGGTCATTCTTAGGCATAGTCATAGACGAGTCGTATTCATGTTTTGGGTAGAGGATGAGTAGAGTTAGATTATGGGAATGTCGTAGATCAAGGTAACATTATAATTTCAGCATATTTAGAAATTTCCTTACTTGATACTGGTGATTTAGTTTTTAAATTTTTGTCTATCTTGTGGAAATGATGAAATTTATGTTTGAGCATATGCCTTATGCGATGGAGGTAGTAATGAAACTTTTTAATATGTAATAGTAGGGTTCCAAGTGTCCATATTGGAAAATTACCATGTCCATGGTCGATCTTGAATGAGATTTCATGGTTTTTTGAGATGGACCTCTTATAAGTGATTCTCTGTATGTATTGGATGATGTATTTTCAGGTGCACATTCATTTCTATTGGTGGTGAGTGAGTTTTGTTTTGAACAAGGTGAAAGTACATAGGGTTTTTAATGTGAATGGGATCCTTGGTTAGGATGTGATGGACCTCCACTTATAGTGTTGGGAAATATATGTCTCTTTAGTTTTTCCCATGTTAAAGGATGATAGTAGTGCTCCCGACGTTGGATTACGTCCTTTGGTGGGTGTGTTTTCAGAGGTATTTCCAAAATCATTTTTTGGATTTTCATCTCAAATGTGATGTGGAGTTAACCATTGATTTAGAATCAGGAACATAACCAATATCTCTTCCCCCGTACCATATGTCCCCCACTAAGATGATGCAATTAAATTTATGATTGGATGATTCAGAATACAAAGGGTTCATTCACATGCAATTCTCACCTTGGGAAACCCTGTCTTGTTTTCTAATAATTCTAATGGATATATTTTATTGTGTATTGTTTTCTGAAATTTGAATAAGGGGACGATCAAGAAAAAATTTCCTTTTCTCCATATTTATGAACATTTTGATCAGATTAAGGGGGCATGGTGGTTCTCTATGATCAATTTTCATTTTGGGTATCACAATGTAACATTTAAAGAGGAAGAAATTTAAAAAATATACTTGTGAAGCTGGTATGACCATTATTATTTTTTATTCAAGACTTTTGGGTGGATAAATGCTTCAGAGGTCTTTTTGGTTCTTATGAATAGGGTGTTTCATCAGTATCTTATCTCATTTGTCATAATATTTTTGGATGAAATCCCTCTATATTTTGAGACTAAGGAAGAGAATTAGAGACAAATAATGATTATTCCATGTTCTCTTCAAGATCATATTATTTATTATAAGTTTTCTAAGTTCACCTTACGGATTAGAGAGGTGATGTTTCTATGTCATGTGATCTCAAAACGAGGGGTTTTAGTAGACCCTGAGAAAAGCAGTGCAGTTATGTCATGGGAATATCTGAATAATTTTTTTTTAATTAGAATATTTTTGGACCTATAAGAATGATGGTTCTTAACCAGAAAGGGAAAAGTTTTAATAGAGTTCAGAGGGTCATGTGTCTTATTTGGAGGTTAAGAAGTGATTTACCACAACCCTTGATTTGGTTTTTATAGATTCTAAAAATGGATACATGGTCTATTGTGATGGTTCTAGTGTGGTTTTGGGGAAAGTGCTGATGTCATATTACCATGTGGTGGTGTATGGTTCATTCCAAATCCGACCACATGAAAAGAATTACCCCACCCATGACCTTATGTTAGTGTTGGTGATTTATGTCTTAATCGGATGGTGTCATTATCTTTTCATGGAAAATTTTTTAGTTTATTTTAATAATAAGACATTAGCCTATATTTCATCCCATAATTACTTGAAATAGAGGAAGAATATTTGGGTTGAGTGCCTTCAGGGGTTCAATTTTTATATTTTCTATACCCTAGGAAAAGAAATGAGGTTTCAGGTACCTTGATCATGAGAGTTATTATGAATGAATTGAAAGAGTCTAGTGACGGGTGGAATTTTATGGGAATTTTTTTCCCAATTGAATCTATCAACCAAGGAGAATAGTGGAGGTGTGTTCTTGGCTTGTGTTCATCTGACCCTTTCCCTTCTAGAGTTGATCCAACACAAGCATCCAAGTGATGAATTATTATAGTGTTCTATGTAGTTTCTAAATGGAGGGGAGGTGCCTTATGAATGATTGTTTTCCCATGAGGTATATTTTTTCTTTAGAGGTCGCTTTGTAGTGAATTTTTCATTATATAAGGTGGTGATATAGGATATCCACCAGTCTTAGTGGTTAGTTCATGCTAGAACCACATAGTTGTTTTATAATGTATTTCAGTAGTTATGGTGTCCAATATTGAGTCAGTATGTTTATGAATTTTTATCACGGTGTTATACATGTCAGTTGGTTAGAGAATAGCACTAAAGGCCCTATAGTCTTCTTCAACCACTACCCATTCCTACATGGAAGTGAGATGAGATCAGTAAAGACTTTATTGTTTTCCTTCCTCATACACCTTAGGGATGAAATTCTATTGGGGTAGTGACTGACCATCTGACCATGTCGGCCCATTTCAGTTCGATTTTGGACTCTTCCAAAGTGTATGAGTTCGGTCAGTTTTATGATCAAGAGATGGTGAGGCATAATGGTCTGTCATTGGAAATAATTTCAAATAGGGACCCTCTCTTTACTTAATGGTTTTTGGAGGGACATTATAAGTAAATTGTATTTCAATTCATGTTGAGTACGACATACCACCTTCAAACGGATGGCCAGACATAGTGAGAGAATCATATTTTTGAATAAATTATCTAGGAATGTATTTTAGATTTTAATGATTTTTGGGATAGTATTTTGGGGTTATTTTGGTTTATAGATAACAATAGTTACCAATCCTCAATTCTATTTGGTTATTTTGAGGTGCTTTATGGTCGGTCGTGTGAGTCACCTTTGTGCTTGGTGGTGGTGGGAGAGACTTCATTCATGGGACTGATATTTGTGCAATACAAATCTAGAAAAGTTACATGGATTAGGTTGTGTTTGATTATGGCAGAGAGTCTCCACAATTTCTATGCCAACCAATGGTACCAATCATTATAAATTACAATGATAAATCAGGTGTTTTTGAATGTAGCCCCTCTCTTGGGTCACCATAATCTTGTAAACAAGTTGAATCTAATTCCAAGGTATGTCAAAAAAATTTGAGATTAACAAGTGTATTGGTAAGGTTGAATACCAATTAGCTTTTCCTTCTCAATTGATTTCTATTCTTAATGTGTTCTATATCTCTCAGTTGAAGAAATACAATCCAAATTCATCTCATATGTTGAATTGGGGGGATGTGGAGATGGAATCAGATTTATATGTATTTGAGTGGATAGTGCTAATTGTGTATTCATAGGAGAAAGTGATTTGTGTGAATTATATGTTGTTGGTCTGATTTATTTGGAATCATAGTAGTGATGAGCATGGAACTTGGTAGTGGAAGTCTTGGTTTGAAGAGGAGTACCCTTTTTTATTCTCTGACCAGAAATTTGATGACTTTTTAGGGGGGGAAAGTTTTCATGGTGGGGAAAGTTCTCACATCCATGATTTTATTTTGATTCATTCATTTATTTATTTTTGTGATGTGTTTACCCCTTGGTTTTCCCAAGAGTTTTTGTTGAAAATGGATTTTTTGGGCATGACAGTAGGTGGAACACTATTAGTACACAGTTAGGGGAAACTGTGCACCATCCTAGAGAAAAATGTATGCCCAGGGAAATGGCATTGTGTTAGCCACACTTCCATCCATTACCGCATTCTCCCTCCCCTAAGAAATCTTACAACCTTATTCCTTTTGCATAGATAAGGACACACTATTGCTACACAGTTTTCAAAACTATGTATTCTAACACTGCGACTTGTCGAGGTCATTAAAAATTGGAAATTTACTCATTTTCTATCTTTATATATAACCCTAAATAACCCCTAATACACTAAATATGGGATTTGAAACCATACGACACTCTATAAATCCTTCATGGACCCCTTGAAATCCATATATTTTGGTGGTTTTGACTGTGGTTCTTTAAACAATCATCAATTAAGTACTGTATCTGTTGATTTCTTCCTTCTTCTAGGGTTTCTCTTCCTCTATCTTTGGGTTCTTTTTTTTATAGGTTGATTTACCTAATAAGGGTTTGATCTTGAGTTTTTAGCGAAATATTTATGTTTTTTATTCAATATCTCTTTTATAGGGTTCACTTGTGGTGAGATTGTGGTTTTCCATCGATTTCTAGAAATTTCCAAGCATGAGGAAGTTGGTTCAATGTGTTTACATTATTACATGAAATTTTTATCCTTTCTTTGTTTCATAAACGTGTTTTATAGAATATGTGTGTGGTTAAAAATATGTTTTCAAAATGATTTAAAGTGCATATGTTTTGGAATATGGTTTTCTAAAAGAAGTTGGTTGTGTTTCATGTCCACCTTTTTGTTTTTATTTATAATTTTATTAGTGGATTATGTGAAAGGTGAAAAATATGTTTTAAAAAAGGTTTTAAGATACATAAGTGATGAACATATTTTTTATAAAGGAAATGGATTTTTTTTTACATGAGCTTATTTTTTATATTTTTTAAATGTGTTCTATGAATTGTGCAATTGATGCAATGAACAATTTAAAATGGATTAGTATGCATAGGAATTTAAAATTTGGATTTTTATATATAAATGGTTGGATTTTATGTGTGATCTTATTTATCTATTTTAAAAAATGGATTTATGAATTTTTCAAATAGCACAAAATGTGTTTCCAAATGGATTTAGTGTGTGTGAATTTGAATGTGGTTTTGATTGTGGAAAATGGTTGATTCCATGTGAAATTTGGTTGTCGGATGAATGAGTTTGGGAAATAAATGTCTTCTAATGTGTGTTCATGATTCTTGGAATTTTTTTGTGGATATGATTATTTATGTGACAAGTGAATTGAAAATTGAGCACAAAGGGAATCCCGGTTATCTAGGTGGGATTACTATAACTAGTATTCTAGTTGATTCTTGGGGGTATGGCATGGTTTCTTCTAGCTTGATTGATTAAATAAGACAAACTAAACATGTGATATGATCATAGACCACTAGACCATGGGATTAACTCCTATATAGTGGATTATGCATAAGGATGTAGTTTGGTTTTGTTGGAGGATCTTATAGCAGAGGTATGAGATTACTAGGGTCCCAATAGTGTTAGGTAACTATAGGAACTTCTAGGGTTCCCCCTTGTGACATGGTTCTTATGTTGTGGTGCTCACTGACAGTATGTGATGGATGTTTTGTACATTGTAATTTTAATGTTGAGAAAGTATTCATTTAAAATTGTTTTCCTGAATTTTTTTTCAAAAAAAATGTTTCAAATGTTCTTATGAAAAATGTTCATATTAATTTATCTACTAACATAATGACATGAAATCATTTCTTCATGTGGACTCAAATCAGGATTTTTCTCACACCCTATATACACCATTGGGTGTATGCAGACTTTTTTATGTATGTTCTCAGTAATGAAAAGTTGTTTTGTGGTGAAGATAGATCTAGCTTTTAGTGTTCTACTTCTTACAGGTGGTGATGGCCCTCTCATTACATAGATAATTTTGAGTTGTGGGTTAGTTTTTTCCCTTTCCATTATGTAAATTTAGATTTTTTTAAATTTGTAAAATGTAAATTTGAAAATATTTGTATGCCTCTTTTTTTATCATTTGTTTGACAATGTATTATTATTGATGGTTGTTCATGGTTAAATATATGGATGAAAACATTTCCAAATGTGTTTCATCAATACACATGCACTATTTTCCAGCCTGTATGGATCGAGAATTCTCTTCAGGTCATGAATCGGGATAGGTTGAGTTTCAGTATGAATAGAATTCCAATCTGGTTCATGAAATATGAGAAATCCAAATTTTATTTATACTATCATAGGGTTAGTTATTATTCAAATGGACAAATTACTATTTCTAATGGACATATCACTATTCTAATGGTTTTGTTAATATTTAATTGTATATAATGGTTCGTTTATGTTTGGTTATGTATTGTACATAAGTTTTTGAATATGTTAAATTTAAAAGATATATACCCTAAAAATCATGGGGTGTTATAGGTAAAACTGATTTCTCTAACACTATTAGGGTTAAAAATGTTTTATTTTTAATTGCTTGAAACAAAATTTACTATGTCTTTTTAAATTATGTAATAGTGTTTTTTAAAGTATGTTTGTAATGTGATTAATTCTAAATGAATGCCTTTATTTTCCACATTTCAATTTTAAAATTTATTTTTATAGATATAAAATATATTATATGTTAAAAAATTTAGTGTTTATGTTAAAAATACAATGAAACATGTATTTGGAATCAATTCCTAGGACATTATAACATTTAGTCTCTTTTTATGTTTAACCTTAATGGAATAATATGAGATTTACCAAAATTTCCATCTAATGATAAGATAGTTTGTGAATGTTTTGAACATAATATGCAACAAATATGCTATTTAAAATACAAAAAAGTGATATCCTCTAAAAATTTCATATAACTATTCCAACTTGATCTTTTTGAAAAAAACTAATGTTTCTACCATTGGAGGAAAAAATATATCATTTTATTTATAGATAAATATAAAATATTCACATTGGTTTTCATCATAGACTGTTAAAATGTGTCTTGAAATGTATATAGAAATTCTTCTAGGAAAGTTTAAAATGAAAAATACAACAAACTCTTTTCCCATAGAAGTTACCATGGTGGATAATTTGATAACAAAGGATTTCATGAGACTTGAGATTCTCTAGGTTGTCATCACTCCTCATCCACTCTTAAAACCCCTTAACCAAAAAAGGTTATAAACAGATGAAATAGGAAACCCAATGAATTTTATGGAAACACATGAATGAATTTAACCGTTATCAATTTTTCATTGCTTTGATAGTCAATAAAACATGTTTTATCTATTAATATTTCTAATAAAAACACTTGTAGAAAAATATCATTATGATATGTTGAATTGAAAGATTCCTAATGTCTGAGTCATTAATGTTATTGGATAAAAATACCAATAATAGTAAGGACATTCCTTTAATGTTATCACTAAATTTTAATTAGGTGTCATATATAGGAACTTAAAATTATTTAATGTTTTATGATTCTTTATCAGGTTACTAAGGCATAAGAAGAGTATATTAACATAAAATTAGATGTGAATCTTTCCAAATCGCATCCATAATTTGATGATTATGTTCACCAAACCAGTTTGACTATACCTAAACCACATTCTTATGAAGTAATTCAATATGATCTAGAATTTCCATATACTTCATTACCAAAATCATGGGTTCAATTAAAAGACCACCACCTTGATAATTCTATCAATAAATTCAAATGTGGAACAAAAACTAGATGGACGATATAAAATGAGGTTTAACATCATGCTATTCTCCCTCATATTTAACCTCATTCCATTAATGGAAATATTAATAATGAGAATTGGATGCATTATATTCAAAAGAAGTTAAACCAATTTAAATGGAAAATTTTTTGGACTCTCAGGTAATATAACTATAATAATCTTATTATTGGAATTAAGTGGGGTTGTCAAAAAAAACCTCAACAATCAAAGAATTATCAATGGTAAAAATGACAAACTTGTTTGTTAAAGCTATAATCATGAAAAAGGTATTGTTTATGGTGAATCCTTTATACCTATTGCTTGACTTGGATCTTGTAGAATCATATGGGAATTCACAAATCATTTTAATTTCATTCATTTTAAAATGGATTAAAATGTTAAGTTATAAATGGTTATATTTTAAAACAAATTTATCAACCAAATGTTTTTAGAAATAATATATTTCTAAACAATGTTTTCACGTTATGTAATTCTATTTAATAATTAAATCAAGATACAGAAACATTTTATTAGTTGTTAAATAAATTCATTTAGGAAATGATTAAAAATAGGAAAATTTGATTCCAATATTTTACTCAAAACCCTCTATAATGATTTATTAACACATTAATGTTTTAATGATGATATTATATTCATATTAACTAAATAATTTTTTCAATGAATTTTTCAATTTATTAATTTAATACTTGGAAATGGGGTTTATGGGAGGAATAATATTCCTCCTTGGTTTTCCTATTACCCAAAATTATGATGGATATTTTTTTAACCAAATTAAATTAATTAATAAAATTCTTGAGATGTTAGTCATTTATCATGCTATGAAAATTATAACTCCCATGAGTAAAAATTGTTTGATAACGATGGATACAACTAGAAATTCAATCGATAGAGAACTTTTATGAAGTATTATTATAATTATTCCTTACTATACTATAACCTATCTAGATATCATTCTTATTGTATGGAATTAGGCTTGTTTTAGAAAAAATTAAATTGAATCTCATTTAAAAGGCCTTAAAAGATTTTTTATTTATTTGAATGAAAAATGAAATTTTAGATTATTTTATAATAAAAAAACATATATTTATTATACTTTCTTTTATTATGTTTATTTTGGTTGATTCTAACTAGATATGAAAATTCATAGTGGTTCATTTTATCTATAAATAAAATCCATCATCATAAGTAATAGTAAGAGGAAAAATAATTTTTCTCCTTCTATAGTAGTAATGGAATACATATATGCTAGGAATTATTGTACTCATGTTATGTGGATGAAACATACTCTCTAAGATTTTTGGATAACATAATCTCTCATACCTATCATGTGTGAAAACACATGTGTGATTAATATCTCATAAGATTATATCCAATACTCTTGCACTAATAACATTGATCCCAGACATCATTTTCAAGGATATCACTTTTAGAAAGCTAATATTATTTTTGAATTTTATTTTACTAACCATTATTATTATTATATCATCTTTAAACCCATACTATTGGTTTAATAGACTTTATTATATGTTATATAGGTATGATTGCATTGTTATATATCTCTCTTAACGTTGTAAAGCTCAAAAATTAATCAATCTATATTTATTTTCAAACAAATAGGTGGGAATCTACTGCACACTGAGTTTGATACTGTTGGCACCCATAATTATGCACTAGAAAAATTTTAAAACAACATTTTTGAATTTTGAGGCCCATGAAAACATAATTTATGAGTTGGGTAATGGATTTTATTGAAGTGTAATTTGAGGAAAATATATTGTGATTTATCAATAATGGAACATATTATGACCCTTATTATATCCATTTTATTTAGAAAATTTTTTTCTAATAATTTTATGGGTGACCATAGCATAAACATGGGCATCGATGACAACTAGTTGTCTGGATTTATCAAGTGCACATGCAGGAATCTCATAAACCCCACTAAAGAGCGAGCACATCCAACCAGACTAGTAGTTGAAGGTGGGTGAGCATATCACTCATGGTGATCATACACAGTGCATGTAGGGTGTTCAGAGGAGGTCCACTCAGTGTCATCATATAAACAATGAGGGATTGGGTGCACGTGTTGCGGGTTTTGACTCCACTTCTATCTCAAGGGATGGACGACATATCTAATATTGTTAATTGATCACCAACACTAAAAATCAAATGATGTGGGAAAGGAGTTGGGATTGAAAATGTTCTTCTATAAATAATATATGGAAATATCCACTACGTCTTAATCAAATCATAAGTATCCATATGATCACCTGGTGTGATTATCTTAAATGAACAACCAACGTCTCTATGCACCAGTGTCACTAGTTTGACCCTAAGACTCCAGCCGTTGACTCCATCTCCCTAAATCCTTCAAGAGAGATAGTATTGATGATAAAGCCAAGAAACAATGGATTGTTTGATCATACAAATACATTCATGAAGCTTTTCATGCTTGTACTTATTCAAAGGAAAGGACGATAAATCACATGAACCTCATCAATCACTTGATTGATCAAGAATCATGTCATTGTATATCCACTGAGCTGCATCACATGGAATATAGGTCTTGAATTCATGAGTTTTTTTAGATCAAAATCCACCATCCAAGAAACCTTCACATTATGTTCACAAGTGATGTTTTATGGATCATGTTATTCATGTATCATTGATGATTATTGTGATTTATCAATGTATCAAATGAAAAAAAAATTACGATTCTTAAAGCTAGGATGATATCATGAAGTTAAAATAAAAAATATTGTATCTTATATTAGAAAGATATTTTTCTTATTTTGTAGTTATATTTCAATCGGGAGAATCCCTTGGATCATATCTTGTATTTTTTCACAGAAGTTCCACACAACCATGTGATTTTTTCAAGGCTATCATATGATACCCCCCGTGGTCATAAATTAGTTTTCCACAGACACATCTGACATCACATGAAGGTGATCACATGATCTGTGAAAGCTTAATGTGATAGATTCTAGTGGTACTGTGATTTTTTTACTCTTAGAATGAAATCCATTCCTAAAAATCACAAAATTCAAAATAATCCAAACATAAAATTTCATCACAACATACTCCCATAAATTCTATATTTTGTAATATAATGGGATGCTAGAAAAATACCTATCATGTGATCACATAATTCCATCTCATGAAAGAAGGCTGACTTTGTGTGGATGAATCCATCGTGTGATGAACATTGTATATAGTGAATTTTGAAATGTGAAGAGATGTGAATATCATAAGATACGATGCCAGCACCTCAATACAATTCGCTGTACATTCACACCATGCAGAGAGGCATAGAAATGGCCACATATGCCTATATAAACCACCAATACACTTAAAAACACACAAGAGATGAGGGGAAGAGGGATAAAAATAGATGAAAAGGATTGAAGCAGGGGAGAAGATTCAGCGAATATCTTTAGAGAATATATCGAGGTAATTACAATACTACCTTCTTGAGAACCTTCTACGAGATTCCATTATGAGAATTCATCATGTGATCACCTTAAAATAATGTGGTCATATGAAACAAATAACATCATCTGAACCATCCTATTATGTGATGCATACATATGGCTTGTGAATGCGACTCATTGTCATGTAGCAATGACATGAACCACCACTGTGGTTTTTTGACCAGGAAATGAAAACACCTATGTATTGATAATATTATTTGTATTTTAAATATTTATCCCATGAAAATTGTTGTCCATGAGGCATTATGAATGAAATACATGGATAGAAAACATCAACCCTTGGATTTGATCATGTGAAACAGTCATGTGACTCACTTAAGGGAACACAATCGTATAGAATATTAGTGGTCTCATGTTTCCATCGAGTGAATAAATTCTAGAAAATTCATCATGATATTGAAAATACATACTGAATAGGTCAATTTGATCATGTAAAAGGCCCTATAAATTTCCAATTTGATCATTAAAATTACATTGGACTTGTTGGAATGGATCATGTAAAAGGCCCTGTAATTTTTTGATCTGATCATGCAAATAATCTTGGATGTGTCAGCCAATATCATGAAAAGTACATACAATATTCGCTTTGATTATGAGAATCACCCTATACATGTCCGTATTAATCGCGTGAAGAACCCTCTAAATATCATCTTAGATCATGAGAAGCACCATTAACATGTCATCTTTGATCACATAAAGCACCAGAGACATGTCATGAAGAAAAACTTGGACTTGTTTTCCATAAATACACCTTATTATATGTTTTGATGATATACTAGACATGTAAAAAAAGACACCAAATAAATGTTAGGAAGGAAATCAGTACATGTTTGGAATACAGTCATAATTTCTCAGGAAGACACCATGGTTATGTCAGGAAGACACCCAAAGACATGTCAACCTTATCCAGAAGACTCATTTGTACAAACACCATGTAAGCTCATAGCCATGAGCGTTTGTATTAGTTCCCACTTTACAAGGGTAATTTTCTTAATGGGTGTGGGTTACACACTCATCAGACCCTATTTATGTCATGGTATTAGCTTACACATTAGGTCATACAAAGTATATTGAATATAACTTCCATGTAAATCATCTATATTTATCTTCTATAGAATAGAGAACGAATGTTTAACATGGGCATAAAAACTGATATAAGCCTTTATCATTCCTAGATCATTGGGATAATAATAATCCCTTCATGTGTAATCGCATATCTTAAAACATCAACATGATGAGAATAATTGAACTATGAAAACTCGTATTTTTATCCAAACATGATACATAGGATACCTTCCTATGGCCTAAGCTCTAATGGGAATCCAACTTAATGTAAGGCCCTCTATATCCAAAATATTCTAAACTCATGGGACTAAATTCTCCCAGAAGTCAACAATCCATTATTTTCCATTTTATTAAGTGAATTGAGATTATACACAAGAATCCTTTGAAATGTAATCTCAGATTGTTCCATGAAGTACATCAAACCCATTAGTGTGTTAGAGATGTAATTAATTATGAGAAATATGATTCCTATTATAAATAGAATATCAAGAAAAACATATGAATACCAAAGAACCATTCCATTTTCTATATGATATTGTAATCATGCATTTCTATTGGAATAAATAATGTGTATTCCCATACATATTTTGTCTCAGGTGATGTGTCCAATCTTCTACTATTTCATGTTTCTCAAACCAAGCCTGACTCTTGTGGTCTTAGAGATCAGTGAAATTTTACTAACAACATGATGAGGATTCCCTCACTCTGGGTGCTAAATTGTTATGTGATCCTAATTATATATCATATTCACTCAAATGAAAAAAACTAGATGATGTCATTTAAGGAATCCTTACACAAATATGTCTCACTCAAGGCCTCTAATGGCACATATTTTATGATGAAGAAGCCTGTAACATGATGTAAATCAATTATAATCACTATCTTAACAAGATAAGTAGGATTCCACTCCAAGGATCGATAAAGATATTAATATCCCTTCCAAAAAACGTTAAACTATAAGGTATAGTCCTTTCATACAACCTTAAACCATTTCGAACAAACTATGTGGGTTTTGAAACCTATTCTAACAGGATACGAAGGATTCCTTGTAGTGGTTTAATCCCATATCCATGACACAAATAACCTACATAGATGGAAATAAAATATAGTGAGTGAAAACATGTCTATAAACTAGTTCATCATTAATTGATAAGAGAATAGTTGAGATCATATGACACATAGTTTTTCTCATCAACACAAGGTCCTAGTCAAGTCATTGGAACATGGGTAACTTGTCTTGTCCCCTCCAAATTTTTTTCATTTTCTAAAATAAACCAATTTTTGGGTGAGTGGGAACTTTACAGGCTAACGTTTCTTGTATTGATTAATGGGAAGGATTCCAGGAACATATGATAAATATATAAGGGAGTCCCAAAATATAAAATAAATCCCCCCAACAAGGGTGTGATAATCTCGACCTCCCATCCTTTCAACTAATGTGAGTTCCTAACTTCATTTGGTTTGAAACCCCAATTGATCATCTACCTTTGAAATGTTTATTGATTCATTGTCATTCATGTGGGAACTGTTTAGAGTTTCTATTAGATAAAAAAATGATAAAATAGATGCAGATGACTATTCAACCACCCTCAACCACCCATAACCAAGCATTGGGTGAAACCATCCACATTTGTCGATAAACAAAATGGTGAACTTGATATGAAATCCTTTACTGTGTAAATCCTTCCACAAGTATTAAAGGATAGACTAACTAGTTCCCATCAGGAATTTTTTTATAATTTTTTTAAGGACAAATGGATATTTTGACATGAAATCATTTAACAATGTCAGTATTTTCATGAGTATAAAAGTATAGATTCTCTAGTTCCAGTCAGGCCATTTGGTCAGGAATAAATGGGGACTCGGAAGGGAAATACATTATCCATGTTAAAACATTCATAATTGGAAAAAGAAAACTTATTTATCCTTTAAATATGAATATAATATGATAAAACATATATTATTATATATATGGGTTCACTAATAAGATGTATTTTTTCCACTCTAAGACATTTGAGGATTTATACAATCCAAATGGAATTGTCGAATGTTTCAACGGATTACGAGGTCATTCGGAAGGCTGATAATGCATGGATAACAATATAGGATGATGTGAACAAACAACTGATACATTTATCATGTGTTTCATCCATAATGGACTTAACCCTGAGGCCCCAACACCTGTTGTCCTTTGCTGAAAACCTCCAGTTATAGATATTTAATTTATCTATCCATGAGTTCCACTTCAATGTATCCCTCTAAAATTTGTAGGTATCTTATGAAATCCTTTAGAATATGAAGCACCACTAACCCTATTTCCTAAAACAATTTTCGGAAGTACAAGTGGCCCTTGTTTCAATATTCAACTTCATTGGAAGATTATCCCTATAGTGTAGAAACACATACCCTCTCAAATTAATAGAGGTGGATGAGGAAAATAACTATTTCAACTCAACCACTAAATATCTATATAGGAGGGATCTCATCCATTATAGTAATCATTAAATAAATATTACTATAATTTCATAGGGAGCAATATAGCAATTTGAGACCCCCCCAACCATCCAAATTGGGGAATTCAGTATGAGAGCCCGCCTATAGTGTCCCAACATTGAAACTCCCGAGGAAGTTTATATCTCAGTTATCGCCAATGTGTTAGAATCCCATTAGTGTATCCTAATAGTGGCCCAAAATCAATATTCGATCATCACTATAAATTATCCTCTTACATCATCACAATTAGCCTTGGTGACTATGTAATCCCAATGAGGACCCCAATTATAGGATTTATTGCATTTTTACCATGTTTAATCTAGGTATCATCTTCAATATAGGTTCCAAACAACCAATTGGTACAATGGGAACTAATCCACCCAATGATATAGTGTGCGCTTAAAAACTATATAGTATAGAAGGAATAATATCACCAAATGGCATATCAGGAACTAATCAATCAAATGAGATACTCTATTGAAGTGGAGAACCAACCTTCTTATGTATCTATAAATATGATATCCATGAAATATCAAGACTTCTCATTATATCTGAATGACAATATTCCTAAAGAGTACAATCTTGTCCTTCAGCATTCATCTGTGTTATAGTAGATTGTCCACTAGCAAACTCTGACACAGGAAAAGAAGGACAATGTGGTATCTATTATGAATCTACAAATGTTATTATAAACAATTTTGGTGTTTTAAATTGAAATGTTAATTGAGTGTATGCCTAGTGTAAATAATGGATTTGGTCGCCAAGATCTATTTTCAGACTCCCATTATCATCCACTCACACTCCATTTACAAAAGAGATGAGGTATTCATTCCTTATTCCAGTAAAAACCTAAAATATGAAAAGGAAATTTTTTTGAAGGAACAGATCACCCAAATCCTATAAGATAATGATTATATCTAAAAAATAATTGGGGGAATTATCATGGGATCACGTCACTAGAATAACACATCTGAACCTTCCCACATAGGTCCTCTATGTACTGTAGTTCCACAACCCATAGGGTAGGGGGATTTCACATTATTTATCATATCATCTGGTGATTTTTAGAAATTAATCTCCTCACCCCATAACACAAGGCTGGGGGAATTTTCATATTCTCAAGACACCAAACCTATATGGATGAGGGAATTTCAATATTCTATATCCCCTCATTAGGGGTACTTTATAACTGTCTGACCTCAGTCTTCACCACAAATAAATCAAAATAATGGAGTTTTTCCAATCAATGGGAAGCATTTACCTCATCCAAGGCCCCTAATTATTTACTACATGCCCCCAAACCAATAAGGACTAAGGATCTTAACCCATGCTCCAAACCCAGTCATGTTCCAACATTAAAGAAGGTATTGATAGTATCATGAATAAGCATTGTGGTCTTTCATATCTTGATGACTGATAGTTAATGGTATATTCATTTCAACCAAAACATGTCCCCATGTTTTTTACTATGAAATTCTTAATTATGTGATAAAAATAAAAAAACAAGGAAGCTAAGTGAGTTAGGGTATATAGGCCATACAAATCACTACCCCTACCACCAAACTCTTTGGAATAAAATATAGAGAATCTATAAATTTAAATACTATATTCATAATCATAGAGATAATGGGGTATTGGGACCCCCTGGGTCTATCCAGTTTATGGGTGATCTGCATGGCTTCCCATAAAATGCCTCAAACAGTGTCATGTCGATGGTGGAGTGATAGTTGTTGTAGTATGTGAACTCCACAAAAGGCATGTGGCCCTCCCAACTAAAAATAAAGTCAAATACACAATTAACAAATCATGTCCTTTAGGGTATGTATGGTCTTCTATTTCTGACCATCCATCTATGGATTAAAATCTATGCTCAAGTGCAGTTGTGTCACAAATGCCTCCTATAATTGCTTCCAAAACCTGGATGTAAAGCAGGAATCGTGATCTGAGATGATCATAAAAGGAACCCTATGAATCCGCACTATCTCCTTGACGTAATGGCATCTAAAGACCTCTACTGATCCTTGCTCCTAGATGGGTAGAAAGGGAGCTGACTTAGTGATATGGTCAACGATCACCCAGATGGAATCGTGACCCCTGGATGTATACAGTTACCCTATCACAAATTCTATCAAGATACCATGCCATTTCCACACTGGTGCCTCGAGGGGTTGGGGCCAGCCTGCTGGAACCTGATGCTCAGCCATCACTTGCTGGAATGTGAGGCATCGTGAAATGAACTTGACCACGGATTTCTTCATCCCCGACCACCAGTACTGACGTTGGAGGTTTTGGTACATTTTCTTCACTCCAGGATATACAACCAATGGGGATGTATGGAACTCCCTCAACATCTCCTCATGCAATGTCACTGGTACAATGGTGAACCCTATGAAAAGGATGGAATACTCCCCACCAATCGAAAATCCATCAGGAGCCCGTCCTGAGGATCATTGAGTATGACGATCCTCACAATATCATCCACCAGCTACGACTTCCTAACTCAATGTAATAGTGTGGGATTAACAGTAATTGAATAAAGGTAAGCATCTCCACCATCATCCATGAAGGATATTTACTTCACGTATAACTGCTCTGTCACCTCACTTTGTATTGTTAAACTGGTCCTCTTAATGAGAGTATCTTCCACAACATTCCTCTTCCCAGGAGTATAGACTATCTCAAATTCATAGTCCTAGAGGAACTCTTTCCATCGTCGTTGTCTTAGGTTTATTTCCTTCTGGGATGAGATATACCTAATAATTTTGTGGTCAGAGTAAACTGTAAACCATTCACCCATAATGTAGTGCCTCCACAGCATCAAGGAAATGACCAGTATTGCTATATCTTAGTTTTGGGTCACGTAGTTCTTCTCATGATTCATCAACTGTCTTTAGTCATAGGCGATCACTGCTCTCTTAGGCATCAATACAAAACCTATTTCGGACCCTAATGAATCTCAGTAAACTGCATACCCAATTCCCTCTTCAGGTAGTCTCAAGATGGGGGAACTAGTCGTCCTTATCCTCAACTCATGGAAACTATGTTGGCATTTCTCCATACACATGAAGGGTTTTTTCATCCATGTCAAAGCCGATAAGGGTGATTTCACTATGGGAAAGTTGGCTACAAATCATCGATAGAAACCAGCCAACCCAAAGAAACTCTTCACCCGAGTCACATCGCTGGGTAGATCCCATGAAAGCACTACCTCTATCTATGATATATCTAACACAACTCTAGCCTTTGAGATGATGTGTCCCATAATGTGGACCTCCTGAATCTAGAACTAGAACTTTGATAGCTTACCATAATTCTGGTGCTCTTGGAGTTTATCCAGAACTATCTGCAAATGTGTAGCATGCTCCTCCTCCGACACTGAGTACACCAAGATTTCATTAATGAAAACCATGACAAACAGGTCAAGGTATGGCTAGAAGATCCTATTTATGAGTCCCATGAACACTTCTAGGGAGTTATTCACACCGAAAGGCATCACCAAGAACACAAAGAGGCCATACTGTCACCTGATGGCTTTTTTCGGTACATACTTGTCCCCTACCCAAAGATGGTGATATCTTGATATGATATCTATCTCTGAGAACAACTTCTCTCCATTCATCTGGTCAAAGAGGACATCAATTCATGGAAGTGGATACTTGTTCTTCACAGTCACCTGGTTCAGGAACCATATGTCCATAAAAAACCTCAAACTCTTGTTAGCCTTCTTGTAAAAAATCACCAGGGCTACCCATGGAGAAACACTGGGCCTTAAAACCCACATCTTCTGGTTGTCCTATAGTTATTCCATCATATCATGAAGCTCTGTGGGAGCCATCTGATATGTCGGTGTGGATAACTGTGCCATCTTGGGGTTCAGTTCGATGCAAAAGTCTACCTCTCTGCGAGGAGGTAGTCCTGAAACATCCTTAGGAAAAACATCCTCATACTCATCCAACACTATAGAAAATATTGGACTCCTCTCATCCAATGCACCGAGGGTGAGCCTAGACAACAGTTTATTGATCTCTTGCACCCTCCTCCAATAGATTATATCCTACACTGCAAGGGTTTCCTTCTTTTCACTGAAGGAAAACCTGGTCCCATTTATATGGAAACACCACACTGTACACATAAAATAGTCAATCTGAGCATGGACTGTGGATAACCAGTCCATACCAAAGATGACGTCGTAAGGCCTCTACACCTCTATTAAGAGATCCCAGCCGAATCTCTCGCTTCTTAGAGTAATCTCTCACTTCTAGAACTATTTTGTAATCATTGAATTACCTCCTTCAAAAGTATCTATCCATAAAGATCAAGCCAAAAACTCCAATGGAATATCCAAGGTCCAAATGAGATCCATGGAAAAGAATGAGGGACTAGAACATATTTTGATAAGAACTACAGCTAGAGTAGAGATGATATAGATCATACCTTAGATCATCTTTGGAGTGTAGTGGTCACAAGCCTCTACGTCCTGGAGCTCAAATCTCCCTTGTCTTCCTACTCCTTTAGGTCGGGGTAGACCACCTAGGGGTGGTGGTGGTAACACCTCAAACCATCTCCCACTACCTACCGCTTGGCCAACTCCCCTACCTCATCTGCTTCCCTGTAGACCTCATCGCTCGAACCAATGTCACTACCACAGAGGCCCCAGGACCATATGATGCTCATATGTATGGTGGATTGGTCCATCACTTGCCATGTGTCCATGCCCGCTGCATGTGAAGCACTTCCTAGCTTCTTACTAACTCCCCCTAGTCTGGGAGCCCCACACTACTGACCCTGAGTCATGGGGTCACCCACTGAAAGACCTAACCTGCTTGGGCCAATGGGTCTGTTGTCTATTGTATGCCAAAGACTCTTCCACCTAGGGTCTGTTGGATACTCTAGTTGTCGACACCTACTCTGCCAAGAATCTATCCACAATAATGGATCTATTCATCACCCAATCCTGGGTAGGGATGCTAAGAGAAAACACTAATGCTCTGATCTCCCACCTGAGTCCCTCCTCAACGGCTCAAGGCCTGAATAAAGGGTCTCGCACCTTGTCTTTAGAGTAGCGGGAAATCTTCGTGAACCTCGCTGAGTACTCAGCCACCATCATGATGCCCTTCTGTAGGTGAATCAACTCTTTATTGCACATAGAGCTCAAGGTTGAGGGGGAAAAATCCTCCTAGAAAATCCGATCGAAGTCTTCCTAGGTAAGGGTTACCTCATCAGGCATCTAAGTCGTCAAGTTCCACCATCTCCCTACCGATCCCCGGAGAAGGCTCCCTGCTAATATTTCCATCTAGGTAGGTGGTTTCCAATCTAAGAGGAAGACCCACATTACATTCTCCAGCCAATCGTCAACAACCAGAGGATCCATCTCTCCGCTGAACCTGGGAGGTATCTATCTCTGAAACTCGTGCAAGCCAAAGAGTCTATGCAGATCCTCTACCAGAGCCACTGGTAGTAGATGATGACCATCAAGTGGTGGTAGCACTGGTGCACCCCCTGGTGGGGCCATCTCAAGCATTGGTCCCTGAACAGATGCATCATCTCTAGTAGGTATGTCATCATGTATCGGGATCCTGGTTAGTCATCATCATGGAGGCATCATGATATAGATCAAGATGTACAATAGTTAGAAGTTTATACCTAGTGAGATTTATTTTATTCAAAAAAACATAAGGAGACACTTATTAAACAAATGTTTTCATGTAATGAGCCAAAAATCAAAATTAATGGTCCTGGTGTATGGATACACCGGCCGCCGCACCAACATTACACTACACGAATCTGAAATTCAGACTCGCAACACATAACATTGTTTCCCCAAAACAAAACACAGACTCTGAGTCCTTTTATTAGTACCTACTTCCCTATGATTCCACTTTTTCACGACCCATCCCCCAGGGCCCATGTCGTGACTACCCCAAGATCGCCTCTTAAAGGGTAGGGGCCAGTAACTAGCATTGAAGGATTCAACTTGCAAGTGTGAGGCATTTTCCTAAGTACATGTATGAACACACACGCCCAACAAAATCCCATCACACTAAAAGGAAAAAAACTAGTATACTAAAACATTATTGAGTACAATGTATAGCTAAAAGAAAGTGTTCCAAAATAAATTCCCCACAAACATAACTGAAATAGAAAAGTACAAAAAGGAGTTCTAATGGATATCCATGGAAATCCCCACCTGATCATAAGAGTAGTGAAGCTAATGGAAGCTAGAGTAGTATTTCCTTTCTTCCTAGTTCCACTTGGCCCCACCTGGTCCTAGGCCACCATGCCCACCATTGACGCGATGATCAGTCCTGTCTCACTAGTCTCCACCGGGTCCCGGTCCACCAAGGTCTCTATTGAAGCGTCGATCATCTACATAAGACATGACATGCATTGAAGAGTCACATTTAAGGGTTAGTAACACGAAACATAATAGGGACCCCCACCCCCACCCCCCAAGTAAAGGCCACGCAACAATTCTCAAAGTAATGAATGAAGCACGAGACATCTCACACCAGGTATATTCTTGGGTTGTGATAGTAGAATCATCAGTCATATCATCAAAATCATTAGATGTTGGAGAACTCCTCCTCTATCGAGTACAGTGGGCCTTCCATGTCATAGAGAGCTGGTTTACACTAACCTTGGACTACTATGTGTACTCATCCTTGATGAGTAACATGGGTATGTTGGGTCAGATAGTGCTGCTCCCCATTGTGGCCCCCCCCTGGGCACATAGAGTCGCATCCCACCATACCCAAACTGAGGTACTACTCCTGTAGAGTATCATGGGTCTTCCTAGTCACATAGAGCTTATCCCCTCAGTGGCCCTACTATGTCGCATTGAGCTTCTTTCCATGGGGTCGTCGTCGAGATTTCTTCAGGTCTCAGCCAACCGCATGGTTCCATATGTAGCACACTTGGGAGAACCACTTCTCAAGACATTATTCACATATCTACATCAATTAATTTCATTACAAATCATGAAAAAAAATTCATCATCAATTGGGTCCCAACGCCATAAATATCTTGCCAATTGGATGTGATGTTTGCAAGATACATGTGTTTTAGTAAACAGGGGACCGGTTGCGACAGGGCTCGGTCTGGCCTGGTCGGACTGACATGACCAACCATGCACAAGGGTCCCACATACCTTGGTTTAATTAGATGGAATTTACCTGACCTGGTTCTGGTTGGGGTTGGTCTGGTCCAACCTGGCCTGTGGGCCAGGCCCATTAGGCCTTGCTGGACCCGGCCCAGTTTGGCAGAGGGTCCTGCCCACCGGGTCGCCCGGCGACCAGGTCTACTCTTGCCAGGCCTGTCGGCATGGCTTCGGCCTGCCGGTGCAGGTCTGGCCTACTAGGTCATAGGTCTAACCCACTATCGTGGGACCGACCTAGACTTCTGGGTCATGGGTGTGGCCCGTTGGTGTGGGGGCATGGACGGCTTTCCCGTTGACTTGCCACACGGTGCAGCTGGTGGGAGCGCCGGGCTGGGACGTGGAAACCGGCCATGTCTAGTCCCTTATGCCATGTGGGAAAACATGGGGGATCCACCTCTATCCACAGTTGATGGACCGCGATGTCCATTCAGTCCGGGTGGCCCGGACTTAGGCCACCCCTCCACGCAGCGCCTTCCTGGCTCAGCATCACCACGCAACTACCACGGCCAGGCGGTCATAGCTTCCTGTCACTGCCACGCATCGATGGGCACACTGTTGTCTCTACCTACTGCCACCACCATGGGCCCTCACTGACCGGTGTCAGCACCGACATGCAGATGGTCCCTTCCGTGGGCCACCAGATCTGCTTCAGTGATCCATTCTCCCACCGTTTGTTCCAAATGGTCTCTCAGGTCACCGCCATCCCTGCTAAAGATTCAGAATTGAACTGCAACCTCTTTGAGAATTCGACCACCAAGAATGCACGAACTGAGGTTCTCGGGCCTTTTTCATGTTGGTCTAGGACCTCTACATTAGATATTTAAATCAAGGGGGATATTTATGGATTAATGATCAATCATTTCATGCATTGTTTTAATCATGGATATTAAATTCTCAAGAAAAGTCACCTTGCTACAAAACTGCACAAAACGCAGATCAACTTGTTCATGAGTTGATCCATTTTTTTCATTTCTATAAAAGAAGGGTGGGGAAGAACATTGAAATAAAAATTAAACCCCTATATATTTGACATTTTATGATGTAGTGTTTGGGCTCGAGGATTCAAGATGTCGACATTGTCACTTCCATCTCCGTTCTTCGAGGTGCATCGATGACGATGAAGATCTGTCGACGTTTGTCATTCTTTTTTAGAGATGAGATTCACCAAAGTTTCTTTAGATAATCCTTCATGTTTTAATTATCTTCCCACCAATTCCTTGGACAAATAAAAAAGGAATTCACATTATAGTGTTTTAGTTACGCAGCGATGTCATGTCGTTACACTGTTTCATTTATGAATTAGTGTCGCTATTGTACTTCCTTTATTCCATCATTACAATACATGATACAGGCCATTAATGAGCTACATGAATGATCCTTGTCACTGCCTCATCGCTTCACCACATCGTCACCATGTCACCGCTCGTCGGATGACAAAAGAAAATTAATTAACTTTTTTAAGGTAATTTTATTATTTTCCAAAATGTCTGAAAATAAACATTTCTGTTCATCCCTTGACAGCCGAATTTAATTTCATTCTAGGTGAATCCTAGCATTCCAATTTCAATGGTGTCCTCATATTTATGATCTGACCACTGATTAAAAAGATTACAAAAACCCACTCGTGCGTTTGATGAATGTACATTAAAAAAGTTCACAATTCCATTTCGGGCTCTTCGGGTATCGGAATCACATGTTGTAAGATCACACGGTCTCAGAAACATTCCATATTAATAAAAATAATATACATGGAATTTATGAAACATTAAAATTTTTGTGTAATTGTATTACATTTTGAAAACACTATCATAATATGTGATATAGATTTTTGTTCTACTCTATTGAATGGAAGTGTATGATATACATATATAGAAGATAAAGATTCGGTATATTTCCATATATATTTATTAATCATACCATATAATATTGGGATGTAATACTCATTGATTATGCTACATCATGTTCTAAATAAATTGATAAATGTTCCAACTTTTGATATCAAAGGTACAGATAAATATGATAGGTCAATCGTATGTAATAATATATTTATCATTCATAATATATAACTGATTTCGAGCACTGATGGCCAACCAAGAACATCATATGATACACATTAAATAAATAATCATGACTAATTTTTTGTAAATAGTTTATGTACCAAAATCCCAAATTTATATTCTAGGTTTTAATTCCATTTACTAATGGTGATTAATAAAAAATAATATTTATATTAAATTCATTTAGGACTTTAATTATATTATTTATAAACATTTTATAAACAAAAATGAATGGTATTTTTTTTACAATTATACTTTTATAATGTCTTCATAAATTAATTTTTTATAAAAATATTATAATTATTTATTTAAATGTAGATGAATGATTTATTAGTAAATATTCCATAATATGAAAATTTTCGATTAAAATACATTTTCCAGAAGTGTATAGAATTCCCAATGAATTATAAATAACATGTTTATGAAGACCTCATAATAGTAATTTTTTAGTGATTATAAATTTTAACATAATAGTAAATATAATGTGATTATATTTTAGGATAATGATGCACTCATAAAATTTAATTTGAAATGTTGTAATGAGGGGAAATATTTATATTTTTATTTATATGAAATTATATTTTTATGGTGATTTATTCTATCATGGATTTAATAATTTATGTAAGTGCTATTTTATGTATAATGGTTACAAAATAGAAAATTTAAATATAAAATGATTATATTCAAAAATAATTTATATATTTACTAATAAATTCCGTATAATGAATATTATGACAGACATCATATTATGAAATCAATATTAATTTTTTATATTTAGGAATATGTAATGTACATATTGAATAGATACATTTATAATGTTCTTAAAGAGAGATTTTATTTTATTAATAGTTCATAACATGTTAAATCTTTTAAAAATATGTTATTTTTTTAATTTCTTTCTTTAATATTTTGTCATGTTTATAAATTTTTATCAAATTTTAATATCACATATTATTTAATTTAGTCCATATATTTCATTTTATAAATTTCAAAAACTTGAATAATTTTCTTTCTATGATTACATAAGATATATTTTTGAACTATAGGGACCATGGATTTTAATTAATATATTTTTCTATCATTTTTTTGTTTAATTTATTTTATAAAAATAAGTAATTATATTTATAATTAATTATATTATCTACTAACTAAATTTTAAATGGATAGAAGAGAATTATGGCAGACTTATTAGTATCCTAGACACTTATTCTATTTCTGGGAAATGTGGAAGTTGTCAATATATATCTCTCTAGGATTAATCTTATAGAGATTATCTGTATTATATCTTTATAATCCTATAAATTAAATGTTCATGTATGTTATGATTAATAGGAAATTTTATATGTGTAAATAAATTTTATTTCTATTTTATATTGTGTAATGAAAAAAGGGGTTCTATGAAAAGTTATTGAATAATATTATATAGATATATTAATTTAATTGATGGAATATAATTCAAAAAATAAATAATTCGAATAATTTTTATATAAAGGAAATAACACAAGTTATGATTGTGATATTACATACCATTTAGAATACAATGTGATATATTCCTTCCAAACTATAACATGTTATAAATGAATTCATTTAATAGGGTAGGTTCTCCCACTATTGGTTGTCTCTATATTTTCATGTGTATAGAATGGTGTAAATGGATAACACTAAGTGTTTCATAATTCAACACCAATATTACATCTAGGATTCACATTACCAAGAATCCTTATGATTTAAGATACCATATATATAAAAATTAGTTTATCCTTATTTTCTATTTGATAAATACTTTTTGACTCAACTATCAAGGTTTAATATATAATATTAGTGACATGATTCCCTATCGAAATAATAATGTGTTTAGAGGAAAAAAATAAGACTAATTACATAGTGAAATATAGATCTTTTCCCACTATTAGGAATGATGAGATAATAAGTGGTCATAATTATGATGGGATACCATGTAATAAAATTCAATATAAAATTATTGTGAAACATTATAATAATATGATAAAATATCCTTTTATGGATAATAAAATTTTCAATAACATTCTTATCTTGTAGATCAGTCTTATAATAAGGATATAAATATTTTAAGAAACTCAACTAGCTGGTAACTTGAAGATAATACATAATTAAAGAGAAATTATATATTCTAGAGAAACACCATAAAAATTAACCATGTGTCTATGTTGTTCAACATTTGAATCCTTATGTTAATGAGAAACATTAAATTATCAAATTAGGGTTTTAAAGGAATTAGATGAGAAATTACCAAGGGAATTTTTTGTTCTACAGAGAAGGTATATATTTTTGGACATGACAATCTATTTTTGAGTGTAAAGGATTTTATGAGGATTTTTATAGTTAAAGAATTAATTTTTTTATCATTGAGATAATTGTAATGAAAATTTGAAATGTTTTTATGAATTTTTAAATCATGTTCTGAATTTTTTTAGAATAAATAAACTTGGAATATGTTGTATATGATATAGTGATATATATAATAAAAGAGGCAATAAAAATTTAAATTTTAAGAAGATAAGTTAGTTAGAGAGTAAAAAAATGAATCCTCGGGTATGAATTCATAGTCATTGAATTATCATGTTATTATAAGGAATAAGGTGTAATGACTCATGGAGATTGAATTATTTGAGATTCCTAAATGTGTTTTGTGACATTTAGTGGAATATTAATGTTAGGGTTCTATGTTATAGAAATCAATTATTTAGTTGTAAAGGGTATTTCTAACAAAAGTTTTACATTAAAATTTGGTACAAAAAAATATTATCAATAAAAATAGAATAATTAATAAAGGTCAATTTTTTTGTTAAAATTATTAAAAAAACTATTACTTAAAAAAATATTGATTGTAAAAAGATATTATATAGAACAGATTAATATTAATAAAATATGTTTATAGTTATATCATTTCTATGATTTAATAGTATTCATTTGTTAATAAATAGTTATTATATTAATTACTATTTGATCTTAAGGGAAAATCTAATTTGATAGGGTTCCTAGAAAAAAATATGATAATCATATAAATAAATTTAAGTAGAAAACAAACATTGACATAATAACATTTGTTATTGTGGAGTTAAGATTGTTGGATATATTCATGTAGTTAAGAATTATGAATTTTATTCTTTTATCTCATAACTATTCAGATTTTCATTCCTAATATATGTTTCCCACTAAATATTTTGGAGGGATGTTTTGATCATATAGTAAAATATAGATAAGATAGGATTTAAATATAAAGGATATATGTTTACAAAACCCTGAGATTGTATACAAAAAATAATGATAATTTAAAATCCTTTCATAGAAATAATGATTGACAGGTTCATATATAGGTATTTATTAATTATTCCTAAATGAGTTTGGAAATATAAATTTTATTATATGAATGAAAATACATATTTTATTTTTCATTTTTGTTGGATTAATTTATTTATCTGTTGCAATACATTTCTAGAAAATTATAAATAATTAACATCCGACATTAGGTATTAGATTTATCCCTATAAATTTTAATCCCGAAGTATTATATGTTGGGAAACAAATTTATTTTTTCATGTGTTTAAAACCTTAATCGAGAAATAGAATGTTCTATTAAGGTAGGAAAAATATTTGTGTGCACTAGATGGCCCACTATGTACATCAGATAAAGTGCCATACACTATTCCTTCAGTACTTTATGGGTTCATATATTATATATAGGGTATTCACTACCTATGGTTGGATAGGTACCTAGCATGAGAACCCTAATTCATAGATACAATCATTACACAATCCTTTAGGATTAGCTAATTAGGGGGTTGTTGGTTATAATGATGATCATGTCATTCAATAAATTTAAACTGATATTATTTTATTTATTTGAATAAAAATTATGATATTTATGACCTCAAATGAAATACATTTCAGAGTGAGTGGTATCATTTAAATAGTACATTTGATTTTCTTATTCATTAAGGTGAGGGGAATATGATGTATTCATCAATAATTGTTGGAGGTATTTTATTTATTCACTATCCTAGTTTGTATATAATCAATGACTCTATTAAATATTCCTTTGACATATGTGATTAAATACTATTGTGTACAATATTCACTTGATGTATTAAACATGAGAAATACATGATAATTTTTTTGAAAGAATGTGATGAAACTGGTGGGAATGGTAATAGTGGTACTTTTTTATAGAGATTATAAAATATCCCATTATATATTGAGAAACATGGATAGTTTTCTAGATTCGTATATTCTCTTACATTTT
The DNA here is from genome assembly GCA_963277665.1 of Viscum album. Classification (NCBI taxonomy): domain Eukaryota; kingdom Viridiplantae; phylum Streptophyta; class Magnoliopsida; order Santalales; family Viscaceae; genus Viscum; species Viscum album. The sequence continues at coordinate 1,184,272,383 of OY728146.1, forward strand.
TAGGTATTGTGATTTATAATTATTATCAATTTTCTAAAAGATGTTGTTTCCAAAAATTGTTGTTAATTGATTTTAAGATTTATTTTACATATATTGAATCTCTAAAAGTATTTTATGTTTATTACAAATTATTTTTGAATAAAAATTACAAATGTTTTACATATGGTGTGATCCAAGGTGATGTCGATTATAGATTTCCAAAACTATTTTTCATGATATCTAAAAGTTTTTTAGTTATGATTTCTTAAGATATCATATATGATTTTATATGATGTGAAATGAAATAAATCCTTTTATCCTTTTTGGAATGTGTGAGGTTGATATTGATTCTCCCAAATGCTATGATGCATTTGATATACTTCTGATATATTGTATGTGAGAATATAGTTATATCATAATAAATTTTATTAAGAAACCATGAAACTATATACTCAATCGTATTATATGATTGGATCATATAATAAAGAATATTATTTTTCTAATCATATGGTATGACATAATATAGAATCCTACTATCATTGAAGTAAAAAAGAAAATAATTATCATTCCAGATTCTTAAATGTTATCTATTTTAAAGGTGATATTTCATAAAATGAAAAAATTCAAGGAGGGTTAAATTATAATGATAAATGAAAGGTTAGTTTAAAAATCAAAAACATTGTTATTATGTTTAATTTAATTCATTTAAACTCTAGGGGAATTATTAAAGGAATAATAATAATTGATAATAGTTATCAAGAGGGGTGTGGACTCTTTTGTTGCATGAATGGATTAGCCTTGGTTGAAACTCTCTTAAACCCAAATATTTATTTCATCTTCCTCCCTTCTTACTATGAGGCTCTATAACACCATGGTAATAAGTTTAATCACACTATAATTCCATGGGATTCATTTATCCCTTGGATTCCTCTCAAAGTAAAAATTTCATTGGGCCAACACTTATGTGATCTTTATGAATCATAAGGGATGAAGTTTAATATATCAACAATAGACAACAACATTGGTGTATGATACATGATCAATTACTTATTTTATAGTGCACATGGTTTTCGTATTCTATCAAAGTTTTATTTATATTTTTATAATTTAAATTAGTTACCTATAAATTGTAATTAATTTTCGATAAATATAAGCCTCTTAGGTGGAAAAAATAAATTCAAATAATATATGAATGTCGTAGGTATCTATTTAGGTGTTGAGTAAATAATCATGATAATATAATAATTATTTTGGTCAATCAAAAATATAATATTTATTAATTAGTAATGAATTTTATCCTCTTTTCTATAATTTCTTGGTGTATCACGAATTTTATCCATGTAAAATATATTGGTAACATATAGAAAATAGATTTTTTTTGAAATAAAGGTAGTTAAGATTAATATAAAGTCTATTTATCTAATAATACCTTAATATGAAAAACTAATTTCTAGGTAACAAGATTCAATGTGAATGTTTTATGGGGTCTCATAGATCAAGTCATAGTACATAGATTTGTATTTTATTAAATAATCCAAAATGAATGAATTTTTGAGAGAATTCTTTTCATATGTCACTTGGTGTGAAATCGATCAATGATTCTATTTTTATACAAAGGGGTGGTAATTTCGATGGATTGAATTTTATAATCATTAATAATTTAAATATATCTTATAATTCATTATTTGATTTTTTTTATATTGTATGTGCATCTAGAATGGGGGAAAATATTTTATAAAACTAAAGGAACTATATAATATAGCAGTCAGAAGTTTCAAAACAGGCATGAGAATGTATGAAACATATTTTCCTAGAACATAGAGATGTTAAAAAACTAGTTATCACGGGTATACAAAAATATTATTCTTATTGATAAATTGGATGATATATATCACATTAATGCTATGAATATAACTAATATAAGCTTATATGATGGAATTATATCCATATCAATATATGACGATAATGTTTCATCTTCATATATGGATTATAAAGTAGTTTAAGGAATGATTTCTTCCATTTAATTGAGTTGTTTCAAGAGAGAAAAATATAGTAACAATATATATTATAAAAATATTTTATTTGAAATATTATATAATAATTTACGATAAGGATAGTGGAACATAGGTTAATACATGAGAATGTGAACTTTTAAGGTATTTTTCTCAAGGGGATGTAGTTATAGAATGTAGAGTATCCATATAAGAGTGATCTATGCCCAATACATATATATATATATATATATATCACTATAATAATTCTCATCATCTGAGATATAACATGTGTATTGAACTTTTGAGATTGTGGGATTCTAGTAGATTGGATTCCATAGAACTAACTTCATATATTATTTTATTTACCAGAATATTAATAAATATCATTTGATATTTTGTGTGTTCTTTTTTACAAAATTAATGTGTTATAGTCCCTAGTGTATTACTTACATTAAGAAAAATAAGTAGTTCGTTGCTATTATGAGAACATACAAATCCTATGAAAATATACTTTAACATATAACCTATGATATAGATAACATCTTTGAGGTGAGACATATATGTTGTTTGACCATATAGTAAGGGGGCACATAACAGTTTCCAAATTATTCTTATGATGATCTCAGTTTTCATTATTTTAAAAGGGAGGATATGTGGATATAACCATCAATAAGAATAAAACGTGTTTTTTGTTTCATTGGATATTCCTATTTGTGGATGTATGTGACATTCATTATAATTGAACTAATTATTAATGTATATCATGAATTATATACTTTGATGTATGGATGATAATTGTAACAACATATACTCATGAAAAAAAATATGTTGGGTGCATTAAAAGTGATATGACATTTGAATATTTGAATGAAAGTTTTTTTCATTTTCAATTTAATATATGAATATTTTTATGTACCCTTGATTTAATTGGAACTATCTAATTAAATACATGTTCATGGTAGTTCTTCAATTATTTCATTTCATAAAATTAGGAAATTTTAAATCAACCATGTAGGGTGATGACATATATGTATCTTTCATGATGAGATATGATGAAAACGGGCTTAAATTACATATTAGTGTTCATTATAGGGCAGTTATCATTACAAAATTAACATTTTTCCCCATGGGATACCTGATTTGATTCTAGAAACTGATCTTAAACATTAATATATTCACCTGATGTGAATGAAAATGACTTATAAATGGACACACACTAAGTGAATTCATAATTTCATTAGTTATAGTGAATATAATAATAAAAATAAAATCTATTCCTGAATTTTGGAATATTATATATTATAGTATTTTTGATGAAACACATTAATTCATTATATAATATGGTTTAGAATATGTTAGGATAATTTTTTATGAAATTTATTATTCATAAGGTAATATATATTTATATTTATACACTATACAAGTGAATAAACTAATATAAATAAACATTTAGTTATGTGAATGTTAAAATTAATATTAATTCATTTTTTTAGTGAAAATATTTTTTATTTAATGTATAATATTTATTTTGTTTAGAATTTTATTATTCAATAGTTCAATGATGTTTTTGGAGGACTAACGGGTTAAGTTGATTTTCCCACTGGAGGTGTTATATTTATACATGAGTTTATAAGATGACATGGAATTTTATAATAATGATATTGTTATTTTTTACCAGTGTAACTATATGAAATAGATATTTGATAATGTTCTATTGATCAATAATATCATATTAATCATATGTATATATTCCATGTTATATACTTTTTCAACATAAAATTTTTATGCACATAAAAGAAAACTACAATGAATTACCTCAAACCATAATTAAAAATACTCCACCCACCAACTCTAGAGTATAGAATAAATAAGAGAACCCTATGTTTTGATTGAAAATGAATGATATAAATCTCTATGATCCTCTATGATATCACTCAAAATACCAATAATGTAGTTCAATGATTTATTATTCCTGTGTAGATACAAAATGAGTAGTACAATATTAGATTATCATCTGAAATGATAACATTATGGGAGTTGAATAGGACATTTATTACGAAAAGATATTGAATTTATGTTTATCCTTATTTTAATTTTTTTATAAATTAAATATAAAAGATAATCTCTTAATTTTTTTTGAGTATATTCATTATTTCTTATAGATTTATTCATTGAATTTGATGAAACAAATCAAGAACTCCCATGATGCTTCTATTACACCACCTAACCATAATAATTATGTTTTTATATTTATTAATGTTACAATTTTCTATAATCGTCCATGTAGGGGGTTAAACTGACCAAAAAATGTCCCATGAATATCATTATGAAGTGATTCAGTTATAAAATTATTACAAAAGATATATAATTATCTTTCTTATATGTTTTATTTGAATACATTATAATCTGGAAGAGGTAGAAGAAGAATATAAATGAAAATTATTGATAATACATCATTACATACATAGTAGAAATTATATATTCTCATGAAACCCTTCTTGTATTTGAATGAATTAAGGATGTTTATTAAGAATAGAAGTGCCCAAAATAATATAAACTTATTGGGGATATAACATAGGTAGAGATTCAATATAAAAATGAAGAAAATGTGTTTTATTATTTGGGAAGAGCATGGGTCCTTCATTAAATGATATGAATCATCATTTTAAAAAATAAATAATCATTAATGAATATGGAATGTAGTTTCTCATGAAATGTGGAATCATTTTTGAATCATAATTTTTATAGGTAATGCATCCCCACATTCACACAATGTATAGATAAAGTTAGAGATATTATAGGTGTTTACTCCTTAATTTTACACTTTTTACATTCCCTTGGTTATTTAAATTTGACCTAAAATAGATATTTAGATTGGAATAATTAATCTAGTTTTTAGATTTAATTCATAAATCTAATTGAAATTTATTTTGAAATAAATATATATAACCCATTTTTTTGTAAAATATACTTTTGTGAAAAAAATGGATTTTTTTAATACTTAATACCAACTAATAATAATTAATGGGATTATAATTTAATTTTTTATATATTAAAATAAAAATTTATTCTAAATTTATTCTTTATGTATCATCAATTCTATTTATTATGATAAAAGACACATTATATATATATATAATATTTGAAACAATTGTCTATTTATGATATTTAATAATTTTTTTCTTATTTATAACCATCTATTAATACTTCCATAAACATCAATATATATATATATATAATATTTCATTAAATTTTATACACTAAATAAGAAAATTTTAACTTTTAAATAAAAACATCTAATATATAAAAATATTAATGATTCAAAATAAAACATTGTTATTTTGATTTGAGAAATAACATTTCTGTTCCTTGTTATACCTTAAATATTTATATATATTAATTTATTTACTATAACAATAAATAATTTAATTTTATGTAACCATTTTATTGGAATTATTCTTTAACATTAAAATGTTTTAAAACAATGATCACATTATAATAATAATTCCATTAGAATAATATGACTTTTAATAATTTGATTAGTATATTTTTCAACAATTCTAAATTTAGTTATATTATTTAAAATATTTTTTCGTAATAAAAATGTATATTTTCCAGGACTAAATAAGAATTATTTATGTCAACAATATATTAGTAATTATAATTAGGTAATATTATTACCTTAATTATATACAATGACTATATAACAAATTAAAAATGTTAAGTAATAGTTATTTTACCCCAATTAAATTAAATAAATTTGTTTCCATTCTCTCATCCCAATTTAATGTTTTCATTATACTGGGATTCATCATGGATTTTTTTAAAAATATTTCTCCATCCAAGAGTTTTTTTCTCATTGTGGATTTCATAATAATAACAGTGATACCCAATGATGATTTTGATCTAGGGGACTTTTGTAATGGTTCGGACCTCTCTGGTCCATTCCTTTGGGAAAATCAGGTGTATGAGTTGTTTCGGGAGGTCAAGGTGACATATCCCCAACACTTTTCCAAAATTTCCATTTCACTGAACAGTTACAACAGTAGACCGTTGTGAACTATGCATCGGTAACCTTCTGTGAACAATGTCATCGGTGTCCTTTTTTGAACAGTGTCATCAGTGAACTTAGGTGAACAGTGTCATTGGTAACCTTATGTGAATAGTGCAACAGTGTCCTTGTGTGAACAGTGCATTGGTGACCTTCTGTGAACAGTGTCATCGGTGACCTTATGTTAACAGTGTCATCGGTAACCTTATGTGATTATTACAACGGTGACCTTGTGTGAACAGTGACATTAGTGACCTTATGTGAACAGTGTCATCGGTGACCTTCTTTGAATAGTGTCATCAGTAACCTTATGTGAAGAGTGCACCGGTGACCTTATGTGAAAAGTTTAATCGGTGACCTTATGTGAACAATTCCATTGGTCACCTTATGTGAACAGTGCAATTGTGACCTTGGGTGAACAGTGACATCAGTGACCCTCTGCGAACAGTGTCATCGGTGACCTTCTATGAACAGTGAAACGGTGACCTTGTGTGAACAGTGACATCAGTGACCTTCTGTGAACAGTGTCATTGGTGACCTTTTTTGAACAGTGTCATCAGTAACCTTATCTGAACAGTGCATCGGTGACCTTCTGTGAACAGTGCCATCGGTGACCTTATGTGAATAGTATCATCAGTAACCTTATGTGAATAGTGCAACAGTGACCTTGTGTGAATAGTGACATCGGTGACCTTATGTGAACAATTTCATCGGTGACCTTATGTGAATACTGTAATAGTAAACTTATATGAACAGTGTCATCGGTAACCTTAAGTAAAAAATCCAACGGTGAGGTACCAACGGTGACCTTTTCTTTCTTTTGCCAAATTTTGAGTTCTGTGAATAGTGTTTCCAGAATAGTAGGTGTACAGTGTTTCCAGAATGGTAGGTGTATAGTATTTTCAGAACATTAGGTGTACAGTGTTTCGAGAACGGTACGTGTACAATGTTTCCAGAACGGTAGGTGTACAGTGTTTTCAAAACGGTAGGGTGTATAGTGTTTCCAGCTTCCTACAGTTTCTCCCCTTTATGTTTCCTTTGACATAAAATGAATTTAAAGCCTTTTTTTAAAGACTCTAAGGCCGATTCAAAGGCCATTACTCTTATATTAATTATTTCTAAGGCTTGGGATGTTTTTACTTGTTCAAACCGCTTTATTTAATGTGATCCATTTTTAATGGGAAATCAAGTGTATCTTAAACCATCTCTTTGTTAAATCATCAAAACGGACAATATATGTTCCTCCCTTGTTCTTCCTCCTTGTTCTCTGGTGTGAGATGCTTGAACCTTTCTTTCCTTCCTATAGGAATCGGGAGATCCAACTTTTCCCCATAGATCGGTTTTTCTAACGTCCTTCTTGTTGTAAGTTCACCCCCTATTTCTGTCCAACCAAGAAGTATCCATCAATCTTTGATATAAGGTATGTTTTATCATCATTCTTTTGGGGTTCATCTACTCTTGTTTCTCCTTTCCATATTATAGAATGTGATCTGCATGCTTCTAATGAAGTTTTCATGGGTTTCTGTTGGCGCGGTCGTATCGTGGCATCCTTAGGTGGATGCAGTTGTCACGAGAGGAGGCAATCGTGATCCGGTGTGTGGATTGTTCTCGTATAAAGAATTTCAAGAACCATTTGATGTAAGGGATTCGTTGATTCTCTCTTATTTTATGTGAAAATATATCTTTATCATGTTTTATCCCACTGAATGACAATGGAATTGACATAATAAATATTTGAACGGGATAAATAAATTTATATGGATCATATGTTTTTGCCTCTTGTATTGTTAGATAGTGTGAGATCTATGCTTTCTTTGCTTAGCTATTCATTCATTATGTAAATCATTAATGAATGTAAACTGGTATTAATTGATAATTGTTTGGATAAAGATAAAGAGGCATGAAAATGAATCTAGTTCTTGTGGTAATTTGATGTTAATCAAATTGGCACAGTAAGCATGTTTAATTATTTGTGAAAACTTACGGATTAGGTTTCCCGAATTCGGAAACTATGAATAGTAATCGGTTAACCCAAGATGGATTAATGAACCAATTGTTTGATAAAAGATAATTCCTTTTAGGGTTCTAAGTTACCCTCTTGATTATTAATGGTCCAAGAGCCAAATTGTTATGATTTTTATTTTCCTAATGCTTGTGTTGTGATGCCAGCTTGGATGGATTTTTTGATATGTGGGATAATATAGGATTTTTGGTTGTGGAAGAAAATGACGCCTTGGGTGGAAATAGGCATCATTTTATGCATTTGGGTGTCAGAGAGGACACCAGGGATGATGGAACGAGATGGATGGGATTGTTGGATGTTTGCTGTTTCTTTCTGGTTGATTATCTGTTTTACCTTTACCCACTGCCTAAGGCAGCTAGTCTTGCTTACCCTTATTCTGAAAGAGGCAAAGACACATGGGGTATGCCATGTGATTTCCGTGTTTAGATACTCAAGGGAGGATGGGTATACACTCTTGCTACAGGCGGCAAAGACTCGACGGGTAGTAAATCTACTCACCCTGTTGATCCCCCTTGTGTTTCGTAGCAAAGAATGTTTTTCCAGAATTCCTAGGAAAGTGGTAAATTAATTATGTAATGAATAATTGAATAAATGGTGTTAACCCATGGGGTTGGAGTTTTCTGGAACAAGATGATGAGGTTGTAATTTTAAAGGGGCGGTGGACTTTGGGTGTGATGCTAATGAAACTTAATGTGGAATTGTAAATGGTTAATTAATGTTTAAATAATTAATTAACCTAAAGTGGAACTGATAAAAATGGAATGAAGCAAGGTAATAAAGTTTTTTAAATGGTTTTTTACTTATAGAATACCTATTCTTAGAAGTGGCAGTCGGGAGTCTGAGAGGCGTTAGCTGCAGTTGAGTCTAAGACTAGGTTATTCCCATAGTGTGGTTGTGAGCTATAGTTTATTCTGTACTTTTTCTGTTTCTATATGATACTCTACCCTGTTAGTAAGGGAAACTGACACATCAGGAATTCTGAGCCCTGGGGGGTGTTTTCCCCAACATTCTGATGGGGGGATGGATGGATGAATACCCCCTTTGGCCCCACTCTCTTCTCTTGGTAGTTACATGTGCTGGTAGGCAAAGTGGTTAGTTTTCCCCATATATGTGTGTAGATGGATATAATGGCTTGTGGTTATTCACACGCATATATTCTAGATATAGTATCGTATGGACTACTATATGTGTAACGTGTATAGGCTGTGATGGCTTGAGGATCCTTACTTAGTGTATCGGTTGTAATGGCTTGAGGTATAATACTCGACGTATGATACAAGTTATGCGAGCTGTGGTGGCTTCTGGGAACTACCTAGTTACATTCTTGCATGGACATGGTGATTTTGTTGCACGAGGTTCATATTGTGGTTCTTCACCCAGGTGTCTGTGGGAAAGCCTTTTTGGAGAGAGATGCTTCAGACGTGCGACATTAGGGAAAAGCGGAAAACCAGTAGGGAAGTATTAGCGGGGTACCCTTGATATTATTTATTATATTATATACCCTTGTATGTGTAACTTGGTGAGAGTATCAAGGGTGAGGATGGGAACTTAGTATACCAGTTTTGATGATGAGTTAGTTTCACTTGGTGCTTTAGCATGCTATCTTGACTTTTACACAAGAGGCTTCAGAGAGGATCTTACTGAGTATACTGTTATACTCACCCTATGTATATATAAATAGTTTTTTAGGCCACTTGAATCCGGTTGGAGATCAAGTTGGTTTATACTAGTTTGGGGTTACAGGAGGTGTTCGGTCTTGTGGTTGCTGCTGTTTTTACTTTCTTTTGGGTACTTGCAGTTTTCCCCTTCCAGTTGTATTACTTTTGCATGACATTACATATGTGCACTTGGGTTTTCTTTTATATTTCACTTTGTATTTAGAGTTGGTTGGTGTCTATCTTATCTCTCTCTTCCGCATGTGTTCTCTTAGAGGGTAATTCCTCCCATTTGTGTGTTTATTATACCCTCGGTGCTAGTCGCCAACTCGGGGCCTACTGGAGGTGGGACTCAGGGGGTCATTATCTCCCTTCTCACATTTCTGACCCAGGAGGGGTACACTTTGTGGGGAGGGGGTCGTGACAACTTCCAATTTATTAAAATATTAATATTTTGTATTTTCACTCTATATTATTTTAATACTTTATTATGAGATTTAATCATCTATGGTTTTTAATAATCTATGGTATGAAAAACATGATTTAATCCACATTTTTTGCAATATTACATAAAAAGTAAAGGAATCATCATTATTTTGATTTGGATCAAGTATGTATTATTTTATATCCATGTTTATTTTAATTAGAAAGAATAAAATGATTAAAATTTTGTAATAAAATGCGTATTCAAATTTAGGATATTTCATTAGTCATTTCCACCTTTTTCAATAAAACTAATCATTCCACCATATGTTTATTTATGTTGTGTAAATTTAAATTCACTTTTCCCGCTATATTACAGAATTGTATTAGTGAATATTCCTTAAATCTATCCCCTATGTAATAATTATCATGAACTCGGAATTTCTCTATATTCTAAACTAATATCTTATTTAGACATTCTAAATATCCTTATCATATAATAATAGATTCAAATAGGTCAAAGTCCCTAATTTACAAATAATAACATTATATCCTTTATTATTCTTTCACACATCCTTTGTTTTTCACAATTGTTAGATTTTTGAACTAAAATTAAAAATTTTCCATGATCCCAAGAGATCATTCAAACATTTCGAAATTATATTTCAAACCTATTAGGATATGTAAAATTGTTTTATGTTATTATTACCGTCATATACATTTATTCAGTAGCTACAACTTTAACTTTATTTACCACCCATTGAACATGAGGTTTATTCCTCAGAATATCTACATGATTAATAAAATAAATATTTTAGTAATGGGATTTATGGAAACCTATATAAATGTTAAAATAAAAATTTATATCTTCTTTTAATATCTTAACTTCTTTCACATATAATTATATTTTCTAAAATATTTTCAATTAGTGAATTTTCCACATTGAAATGTTTCATCATTTAGTTCTCTATGATTATTGATTTGGAATATGTTTTTGAAACAAATGAGTGTAAATAATAGAAAAAAATACTAGAAATATCACTAACATAATTCTATAAACTCATGTAACATGACTAATTAACATCCTTAAGCAATAATGTCACTGTGATATTAGTCAAACTTAAGATCCTCATAGAATAATAAATACTATGAAAATTGTTTGAGTTAAACCATATGATGAACACATTAACACTTTTTCTATTAACAAATTATACCACCTATTTTAAAAATATTTCATCATCTCTATATATATTTTCAATTAATTTATATAGCTCTAGGACTATTCATTATCTCTACCACAAGTCTTAACACATCATAACAATTTCAAGTCATAAAATTTTAGTATTTACTAAACAATATGTTTATATTCGTTTTTTATTGAAAAAAATTAATGAAATATGATCATTTCCCATAAGAATGTTTCTTATATATTCCACTCATAATATGGGACCATAGTATTTGGCCAAATATAATTTTTTCCATTGAAATTAGCTTGATACTTATTGATAATCGATATTGGTATTTTCCACCACATAGATTTTAGACAGGGATTCATACTAATTTAGCATATTTATGACCACATGACAATATAAATTTAATAGTTTAAAAATATCATTATTAGATTAGTATTAAATAGAAAGTGTAATTCTATAAATAAAAACTTATTGTTCCTATCATGGATCTATTACTACTTGTAATTATAGATGTTGACATTCTTGAACTAGTTATTTCTTTGAGATTTGATGTTTTATTCACCAATTCTAATGCATCCATTCCTTATTAATGTTTCTACCCTCATTAAATGAAATATTCCTATAGACTATATATCTCCAATAATTATACATTTTTTAATAAGAATTATTAAAAATAGAAAATGTTGAAAATGTGTCATTATCGAATATACTCATATAGAGAAAGGTTGTTTCTCTTCAAAAACTAACAAATTGTGTGAAATATTTTTCCAATCTATATAAGTGTTACTCATCTTAATGACACCACTTGTTAAATTTTTTTATTTTATTGTCATCTTCCTTCTCATATCTTATTTTGTTTGGTACCCATATCTTGAGTAGTGTTGTTCTCAAAATAATATACTTTCAAAAACTTGTTTTATCATTTTAAATAAATCTTCCTTTATTGATACAAGTTTATGTGTATTGTTTCGTCTGAAATTCAAAAGGGGTGACCTTTATTTTACACACTATTTGATATAAATTAGAGTAACATAATATTTCGTATAATAATTCCTTTATTTCTCATTCTACTTAAATGATATATACTATAGTCTCATATTTATTGGTGATTGACACAACCTTCCTTAACATTTATCATCATATTCTTTCAGAATCATGAATTATTAATTTAATGAGTAGATTTTTCTTCCTTATTTCAGAGTATCCTTTACCCCTATGGAGAAATTTGAGGAATAATGTTTCTTTTATTCCTTATCATAGTATAGTACATAACCATATATTCATTTTTAGGACATACAAATAATTTTCAAATAAAATCACACATTAAAATTTGTTTTCATTGATGGGATGTATCAATAAGGATCATGTGATTGAAAAACATTGAATCCCTCTCTTACAAATCCATTTTGTGTAAAATTTATAATATTACATTCATATTCCCTTTCTATTTTAATTATACATTTATACACTTCTTCTTTCAACAAGTTGATGTCTCAATGTGGGAGACTATTGTACCTGACATCATTCTAGATCATAAATCTCCCACTCAACATTATTATTCATAATTTTTTTCTCATTCCATTGGACTATAATATTCATTATTAGATAATTTTTCACAACATTCAATTATTTTAATTCATATTCTCATTGAATCATTAATTTAAAAAAAATCATTATAATATTAATCCATTTTTATACTCTAATTTAAATAATAGATAATTTTATGAATTGTATCATGCCATTCTTTTATCATATTATCTATTCTCCCAATGAGAATCATTATTTCCATTTATCTTATTAAAAATCATCTATTTTGTCTGTAGAATCAACTATTAGAGTTCATTTTTTCCAATTTCATCCATGAAGTATTTTACTTAACTACTCAAGGGTTGATAATATTCTATTCCAAAACAAGGGAATGATTTATATTTACTATAATATATTGTTTCCATTATTTCATCATCATTATCAATGAATATAACTGATTTTATACTATAGTATCATATTTTTATTAAATATTTCTATCATATTGGTAAATAAATTCAATTCCCATTAACAGCATTTGGGTAACCAAATATATGTTTTTCAACTCATATGATTCATCTTCTTAAAAAAATTCTTAATACAATGGTACATAAGGAACATACATTCTATTAATTCAAGACATTCACATATATATATAACATGGATTAAATCATTAAAAAATATAAATATACGTTAAAAAATTACAACTTAATCCAAATAACATTTGAATTAATTCAGTGGAATATCTCATTGTAGACATCCTCTTATAAATAATACATTAACATTATATAAGGATGGGTATAAATAATTAAATTTATTTATTCCATATAAAATATAATTCCACATCGACTTTTCAAAATGTATCTAATTTTCAAAATATTATATGTAATTCAAAAAAAATACCTATGTATTTTAAAATAAGTACATCTTCTAATTACAAAAATAAATTCTAAAAAAACAATGGGTAATCGACCAAGAAGACCAATCTTTTATTATTGTGAACTATTTACATGATTTTTTTAGGTATAATTCAAAGGATAACATATAGTCTATGATACATATTTTTAGAACACAATAACTATAGAGTGTAGGGGAGGTCAATTGGGGAGTATTCTAATTAAAAAAAATCTCTTCTTTATTCAAACCATCAAGGTAATATTACAATTCTAGAAGCAGTTCATGTTCTAACTGTAATGTTTTTGCATCCAAACTAATCCATAAAAAATATGGAATTTAAAACACAATTAAAAAAATATTTTAATTGATTTAGTCACTCTAGGAAACATCAAAGGTCAATATATATAATTAGGTGTCATAATACTAATATTAAATAACGCACAATTGAGTGAATAAAAATTATATAGTAGTTAACTATTAATTATTGACCACACTACATTTAAAATGGGTTTTTGATGGATATCTTTTTCCTTAGTGTTAAAACATTTTCCTATCTCTCTACTGATTACATCATTGATATTATTTACTATTAACTGAATTAATGGACTTAATTAGGATATGCTATGATCAGATATGCACCATAAATCTACATTAGATGCTTTATTAATGTTCATATTTATGCCCTCTACCATCAATATATAATAGGTATGATAAAATAAACTGCATGCTAAATGAATTAATCTTATTTTCTCCATATACTCATTAAAAAATATAGTATTCCTCATTAAAGTATCCTAATACGAACCTTTTCATTGTAGGGGAATCATCATTTTTAGGCTGCCTCTCCCTTTCTCGTTTATTCTAAATAAATCAATATCTATAAATCATTAATACACATAACTTTATATGATAATGATGAACCTATACTCTCCTTTATGTTATGAAAAATAAAAAATGTTATTTTACCCTTATTTTATTATACGGCCCCATGCCTTAAACCTTACTTAATCTTGAGTTATTACAAGATTACACATTGAGGATCTTTTCATGTTTAGATTTTTAGAGAATTAGGACATGACTATTACATCTCAAAAGATTACAATGTAGAAACTTCTACTAAGTTTTCATAAAATAAAAACTCTTAAAAAGAAACATGTCTAGTTCCATGTTTTAGGTAGCATGACTTTCCCTTGATCCCATCCTTGACCCTATTCCGCATTAAGTCCTGTGAAAATCATTTCAAAAACTTGGGATGAGCATAAAAATCTCAGTAAGGGATACACAAAGAATGAAAACAGTTAGTTTTTCAAAATAATAAGTAAACCATGTATACTTTATCAAAGTAATACCTTTAACCTTTTAGAAGTAGTAAAAAAACTCTTCAATGAATAAAAGATCATTACTTACCCTTTTGTAACCAAAAGATTACCATAAATCCCATATAAAGAACACATAACATAAAAAAGTTAACTTGGGACATAAACATACTTAAATTGAATAACCATACGGTCGACTTCCACACATACTTAATGGAATAGCCATACGGCCGAATTCCACACATACTTAATGGAATAGCCATACGGACAACTTCCATACCCAATGCATTAGAGGTTATAACATAACCACTCGTCCTGGTATTCACGGCACCACCTGTCATAATGTCCAAGTAACATTATATAATCATAAGACAATAAACAAATATAATGGAAAGAAAACATTTCCACATTTCGATCACAATATATAACTTAAATATATCGACATAACAAATCCATTATAAAAACCATTTTCAATACCAACATACATAAAAGAGTATATTGTATTTATTTTATTTTAAAAAACATTACAGTTGTTGAGGAAGCCAAATACCAAATAATACTCACGGCGGCGGAAAAGGTCGTTGTCACTGCGTACGTTAAAAGAAACATTCCTTTTTTTAGTTTAGTAAAACGATTCGTATAAAAAGATTCCTTTTGAATAAAATTAAAATTCAATGGGGTTTATACACCGTATAAAAGAAAGTTGTGTGTAAAACCAAATATGCCTCAATGAAAGGAGTTTGAGACGAAGTCCCTTACAAAGTCGGTATACTTAGATTAAGGATAAATCAATTACATGATTATGTGTGACAAATACGAATACACAAAATATAAGTGGATATTAAGTGTAAAATAATCAGAGGTCATTCACACATAATCATGGAAAAACAAAACCAATGAAATAGATATTTAACTCAATGAAATGAGATTGAGTTATGATTTTCGATACAAGTCCGTCTAAAAGACATAAGAATTTATCAATGAGATGATTATATGTAGAAATAGTATATCCACACAAAGGTTTGTGGAAACTACAACATAGATATTCCACACATAATCTTGGAATAATAAAATCAAGAATTAGAGGTTTAACCCAAATAATTGAAAGTGGGTTAAGAAGTTCCCTTACAGAAATTTGACATCCTACGGTGTCACTTCAAAACTCATAAAATGAGTTGATGAGAGATAAAATGGGTATCTCATCACTTGGACATAAAATTTACATTAATAAGGATATATAAGAACATATACCAACATAATAGTATGTGAATTAAAAGACATAACAAAAGAAGTCTTTTAAAAAGAGGAGGGTGAAAGGTTCCCTTACCGACTTGGGTAACTTTCGAAACGTACACCCCATTGAAGAAGGGTCATACAATGAATATTTAAGTACCCATAAATGAAATTATATTACACAAAGAGTATAATAATGGGAATTACATACACCACTCAAAGGAAATTGTGGAAAATGTAGTATAAATTTCACGGGAATAAAAGTGAGATGAAAAATCCTTTACGAAAACTCGGCAGCCTAACGGCACCACTTAAAACTTGCGAAAATGGATTGATGAGATAAAATATATTATCTCATCATATTACAATAAAATTTACATAAAGAGTAATATAAAAGAACATCCCCCGTTATAACAAATAGGAGTTTAAAAGAAGTGACATAAATGAGAGTACTTAAAAAAAGAGAGAGGTTAGATCTCTTACAAAAATTCGGCAGCCTAACGGCGCCACTCAAAACATCCAAAATGGATTGATGAGATATGAACATAAAAAAGTACAGTAGGAGAAATATAAAAGAACATCCCAATCATAATAAAGATGATCTTAAATGGAATTACATAAAAGAGTGTACTTAAAAAGAAAGAGGGGTGTAGGATCCCTTACCTCATGTCCGACATGACTCGATCGTTCTTTAATCTCCTGAATAATAAAATTTGGTCAATTTATAATTGCTTAAGGACCTTAATTAAATATTATTATTCAGTTCATATCAAATATTATAATGTCATAATAATTGGTTAATAAAGTGAGTTCATATCAGACGTTTTTGTCGATGTTCAGTACATGAGTAAAAATTGAACATGTTGGAAAAAAAAATTCCATGTAGTTATAGGTACATCATCTCCAGATAATTATTTATGTTTTAAATATCATATATATCCAGTATAAATTCATATTATACTATTCCATAGCATTTGAAGATAAAAAATTAAAAGCACCGTTCATGGAGACGGTAGGCCATACGTACGCATGAACGCTACTTTCATTTTTTTCCATATTAATGGAATTAAAAAAAAATGAGAGATATATATATTATAATTACAGAATGATACCCATAATTTAGATGTAATATATTACATATATATCCATTATATATATGTACTTATAATAGTACATAACATTTGGAGATAAGAAAAGAAATGTATCGTTCATGGAGACGGGAAGCCGTACGTACGCATGAACGCTACTTTCATTTATTTTTTTTAATATTCAATGGAATTAAATAATAAAGATATAAAGGTATATTATAATTCCAGTAGGATAACATATGTAATACCATAAATTCTATAAGGCACTAGCCTTAAACCTTACTTAATCTTGAGTTATTACAAGATTGCACATTGAGAATCTTTTCAGGTTTAGAGTTTTAGAGAATTAGATCATAAAACTTGCATTACATTCCACATTTAAACAAAGTGGTTATATAAAATATAGTATTCATTTTTCCAATCAACGGAAACATATTTAAAATAAAACATGGATTCTTTCTTGACACTTCCTTGAAACTATCATCATATCATGTACCCTTCCCTTGACATGTGAAAAATATTTCAAAAACTTGGGATGAGCATAAAAAGCTCAGAAAGGGATATAAAAATATGGAAAGGAAACATGAGTACATGTATACATTAGAATGAAATCATAATTTACCCATAAATTATAAGCACTTTAACATACCTCATAAAATCATGAATAAATCATAGAAATCATAAGACATAAAGGTAACTTGAGGCATTCATAACATTCTTACGTAGGGAGTAACCCTCTTGGTTACGTTTGGAATACTCATCACAGTATATTCCCTAAATCTCTTCGGATAAACCTTAAAGTTTAACCCCTTCACGTTACCCAATGCATTGGAGAGCTATATCGGGCTCACCCGCCCTTAGTTTATCACGGAACCACCCGTCTTCATAATAATTCCCAAGAACCATAACATAATCGTATCACATAAAACATGCATAAAGGAAACATAAAATTTCCACATTTCAATCACAATATATCAATACAACACATTGATATAAAAACATTATGAAAACCATTTTTAATACCAAAATAAAAGAAAATAAAAACATGGTATTTATTTTTCTTTTAAAAAAATGGTATGGTTTGTAGAGGAAGCCGAAACTCAAATAATGGTCACTGCGGCGGAGAAGTCACTGTCGCCGCATACGTACGACAAAACATTCCCTTTTGTCGTTTAGTAAAATGCTTTGTATAAAAAATATTCCTTTCGGATAAATGTAAAAGTCAAAGGGGTTTATACACCTTATAAAATAAGGTTGTGTATAAAACAAAATATGCCTCAATGAAAGGAGATTGAGTTGAAGTCCCATACAAAGACGGTATCCTTGGATTAAGGATAAATCAATTACATAATTATGTGTGAAAAAATAATACACTAAATATAAGTGGATATTAAGTGTAAAAAAATCAGAGGTTATTCACACATATTCATAGAATGACATATTCAAGGAGTACAAGCTTATCCCAAAGAATCAGAATTGGTTTAAGAAGTTCCCTTGCAAAAATTTGACAGCCTAACGGCGTCACTACAAAATTCAGAAAATGAGTTGATGAGAGATAAAAAGGGTATCTCATCACTTGGACATAAAATTTAAATCACTAAGGATATATAAGAACATATCCCAACATAATTTTATGTGAATTAAAATACATAACAAAAGAAGTCTTTTAAAAAGAGGAGGGTGAAAAGTTCCCTTATCGACATGGGTATATTTCGAAACATACACCCCATGAAAGAAGGACAATACAACATTGATGTAAATACACATAAATGAAATTATATTAAACAATGAGTAAAATAATGGTAAGTACATACATCGCTCAAAGGAAATTGTGGCAAATGTAGCATAAATCTCACGAGAATAAAAGTGAGATGAAAAATCCCTTACGAAAACTCGGCAGCCTAACGGTGCCACTTAAAACTTCCAAAATGGATTGATGAGATCAAATAGGGTCTCTCATCATATTATAATAAAATTTACAGAAATATGGATATAAAATAACATCCCCCATCAAAACAAATAGGAGCTCAAAAGAAGTGACATAAATGAGAGTACTTAAAAAGAAAGAGAGAGGTTAGATCTCTTACGAAAATTCGGCAGCCTAACGGCACCACTCAAAACTTCTAAAATGGATTGATGAGAGAGAATAGGGTCTCTCATCATATGAAAATAAAAATTACAGTAAGATTAATATAAAAGAACATCCCAACCACAAGAAAGATGTTCTTAAAAGGAATGATATAAAGGAGTGTACTTAAAAAGAAAGAGAGGAGTAGGATCCCTTACCTCGGGTCTGACATGACTCGATCATTCTTTAACGTCCTGAATAATAAACATGAGTTAATTTCTAATTTCTTAAGAACCTTTATCAAGTTCATTATTCCTTTTATATCACTTATTTCCATGTTATAAACATTTTTTAATCTTTTAAGTTAATAATGTTTGTTTTGTCGATATTTGGTTCTTAAGTCGAAAGTGGACTTTTTACAATTACATGTTGTTCATGTGGTCAAAGGATCATTATAAAATGATATTCATGATTTGGATATCATATACATCTAGAATATACATGTATTTATAATATTACATAATAATTTAGAGGTAATAAATTAAATGCACCGTTCATGGAGACGGTATGTCGTACGTACACATGAACGCTACTTTCATTTCTATGTCATATTAATGGAATTAAAACTAAATGAGAGGTATGTATATTTTAATTACAGAATTATATTCATCATTTATATGTAACATACATAATATATAATAACTTTAAATACATTCTTTATACATCCCAAATATGGCATTAACGAATCAAATCACTTTGAGGGGGCGGTAGTCCGCACTTCCTAAAAAGAAATTATCATGTTTACCCACAATGGAAACCATAAAGGTATTCCAAAAAAGAAAAATACATAAGCTTAAGTAAAACATAAACATATTATATATCATATATAAATATAGTGACATCTTAATTGCCACCTTTTAAGGTGTTATAAGAGTGTTGAACAATCATCGTTTCGTGAGGTAGAAATTTGCCATCCACAGAAACAGTATGTTCTTTAACCATTTGATGTAGCTGTGTGTAAGTGTAGCTCTAATTATTCTTATAACAACATCCTAGTATATTGAAGATACTGTATTGTTTACAAAATAAATGAATAAAAAGTGTTTAGGGGGTTGGAGAAGCAAAATAATACAAAAGAACACAAGTGAAGACATTACCTTAAAATCGGGTAACTCTTTTTGATTTGAGCTGAAAGGCTTCCTTGGGAAGACTTCTGCCCAAAGTGAGGCTTATAAGAGTAAGAGAGGGATTTTTAGAGGCAAAATGAGCAGGGTTCGGCTGAGCCAAAGGCTTGAGAGGTGTGGGTAAGGTGGTAGAGGTGGGGGCTTTTTATAAGAGGAGAGGAGGGGAACTCTTGTAAAGTTACAAAATGTTACTTTATTTTCAATTGCATTTCGAATTTTAAAGGTCCCACATTGATGTATTTAGAGGATAATGTGGTAAGGGTTAGAAATATACTCATCCAATAGGTTTTTGACAAGTGTAAGTTATAGTTTTAACATTATCTTTTCATTTTATTTAAATCCTTTATTAATTAGGTAATCGCTACATCATCATGATGTCATATATAATTTAATTTATTTAATGTCTAAAAATTAGAAAAAAAATATAATGATGTAGGAAATCGTTTTATATTTCTAATGAATATTTATAGTCAAAAATGTTATTTGTATAACTCCATTTAAAAATTGTTTTAGTGAAACATCTCATGCTTGTGACATTTTTATTTTAACTTTAAATAAAAAGTTATTTATGTCATTTTCCAACCAAAGTGGCTCCATGGGGTCCCCAAGTTGACCCATGGATTTTTTTGGTCGTCCATGACACATCCAATGAGGGTAGGACATGTGTCTAGGTCATTTCACATTATTAAAACATTATTTTTACCTTAAATTACACTAATTACCTCTAATCGCGATTAATAACATAAAAGTTATTATTCACCAAAAAATTATTTTAATCCCATTGAACCACATTTTACTTCCTAATGAAAACCATGTATGTTGTATTTTTGAAATTCAAAACACAGAGGTGGAAAAGTTTCATTTAAACGAAAAATGAGTTTCTTTAACTACCACTTAGTGGTTTCACTATTCATGAAAAATTGAAGTTTTTCAGAAAAATACAAAAAATTCACCCTAAGCTATATTTGATATTCCGAACTCAAAAATGATTTCTATTTTACAAAATTCAAAACATATAAGTTGAATTAATTAATTTAATAATTAATTCCCGCTATCAAAAACAAATAGTGTGTTTTTATGAAACAATATCTATTAAAAGATTGACACTAGTTTAAGTCCAATTTCAAAGTGAAATTAATTCCAATGACCACTATTGGATTAAATGGTAAAAATATATTCTAATTTTACTTTAAAAACAGGTCAAAAGATAATCTAATAAAATAAATAAATTAGATTAAAAAGTGGTTTTGAATTAAAATACAACATTTTTCACTATTCATTAAAAAATGAACTTTATCGGAAAGATACAAAAAATTTACACAAAATAAATTTTGATGTCTCTATTCTAAAGAAGAATTTTATTTTGTCAAATATAACACATAAAATTGTCAAAAAGTGGATTTAAAAGAGGTTCTCCATCAAAAGGCGGTTAATCGACCTTCTAAAGAACATTAGAATGTTTACGCTTAAAAAATTGAATTCATTCTCATTTTTAATCCTCTAACATTTATTGTAAAAAGTAAAAATATTTGACAAACATATATAATCATTTTGTATTTAGTTCTGTTCATTTCCGCCATTACAATGGCTAGGCGTTAACTACCATTTTAAATAATATTATTTTATTATTAGAGTGCAACGTAAGATTCCCAAGAAACTCGTTGTTGTGTATGAGGTACGCCATCGAGCATAGCGTCCCCATTAAAGTAATATTAATATTTTATTCACAAATATGGATAAATATAAAAATGTCATATTCTTTATTTACCTGGGGTGTTACATCCTTCCCCCCTTTTGGGAATTGCGTCCTCGCAATTTTAAAATTGGGCCCGGAAACATCCTTGAAAGTCCCACATCGGAACAAGAGTCGGTAAAACAATCACTTTAAAATAAAGAATGATAAGTACAGAGGTCACCCAAGTTAACCCATACTAGGATTCCATGTAGTAAAACATGGACATAGAGGAGAAAACATAGGGTCATGTTCTGATGGAGAGTGATAGAAAACATGTTTAGGAGTAAGTTAACCATAAGAAAATCACAAACTTGTGATGGGTTAAATGGTATTCGATTACCCAGTAGGAAAAGTTAATAGACAACATTTTTGTTTCTTTTTTTTGAGGAATTTATTCATAAGGAAACATAATTACTTATCATGTTTACTTTCAACTTTTATTATATTTCTTACACAAACTCATATTTTCTCCAAAAGATGAGTATTTAGGAAGACTAGTTCACTATAATCAACTTCTAGAGAATCACCTAATCCTCAAAAGATAACTATATACTTCCCATGTCTTTAGACTTTAACCAAAACCAGAACCAAAATGGTTAGTACAAGATCAGATAATCCAGAAAAGGATAACCCTTTATAAAAATAAAATCTATTCTCAATCTCCAAAATTTGTCCAACAAAACCCAAAGTTCAACGAGGACCATTTGATAAACAATATTTCCATAAAATTCTTCATAGTAAACCAAAATAAGATTGAAACCCAAATATTTGAAGGATTTAGTCACATAGTCTTCCAAGGTACAAATTAACTTTTATCTCCAAATAACATTGGTTGCTCTTAAATTCTCATATTGAAAAGTAATTAACCTAATCCCATATCCTCGATGATAGGTTAATCATTTCTATAGATAACCCAAGATAAACTTACTCTTGATTCCTAAAATAATCTAACTAAAAATAATTAGTCAAACTAACCAGGGACTTCACGTAGTCCAGTGGTAGGCGAAAAATACCAGTCTCACTTTGGTTGTGGGTTCAATTCCCACAGCTTTGTCCGACATGACAGGTTGTCACGCGGTCTATGTGTTGTCCTTTTTCCAAAACTATATAATTCTTAAAACATTCCCCAAAACGAGATAAAATCTTCAAAAATTATCATAACATATTTTAACCTCGAGTTTATCTCATGCCTTTAATTTTACATCATAACATATAATAACCCATAATTACCTAAAAAGTAAGGATCATATAAACTCTAATGGTTACCTTTATAATTATTACCTGAACTTCCACATTGATTGGTCATCTCGTACATGATGCATTACAGATCATACCAAGGTTCAAGTGGTTGATCATGACTCCTTGATAGTTGGTTTAGAACAACCATGAGTTTCTTCATTGAATCCCCCATTTTATCTAGTATCTTAATCAGAGAACCACCACAGTTTCCTTCAAACCTGTTGTCTCTTTGGTGCCTGCTAGAACCATCCATTCACTAAAAACCGAAATGTCAGTGTGAGTATATCAACAAAACAATCATGTACAAATTAGGAAGGTAAACACTAAGATATACTTACTCAATCACTTTATCTAAAACTATGAATCTTTCTGAAATCCTAACCATTATGGTAATTTCACTTGTGCTTAGAGAATACCCTAACCTATAAAGTTATCTAAACCGACCTTTGATACCAACTATAAGGACCCAGCCTTAAACCTTACTTAATCTTGAGTTATTACAGGATTACACATTGAGGATCTTTTCAGGTTTAGAGTTTTAGAGAATTAGATCATAAAACTTGCATTACAGTCCACATTTAAACAAAGTGGTTACATAAAATATATTATTCATTTTTTCCATCAACGGAAACATATTTAAAATAAAACATGGATTCTTTCTTGACACTTCCTTGACACTATCATCATATCATGTACCCTTCCCTTGACCTGTGAAAAACATTTCAAAAACTTGGGATGAGCATAAAAATCTCAGTAAGGGATATAAAAATATGGAAAGGAAACATGAGTACATGTATACATTAGAATGAAATCATACTTTACCCATAAAACATAAGCACTTTAACATACCTCATAAAATCATGAATAAATCATAGAAATCATAAGACATAAAGGTAACTTCAGGCATTCATAACATTCTTACGTAGGGAGTAACCCTCTTGGTTACGTTTGGAATACCCATCACAGTATATTCCCTAAATCTCTTCGGAGAAACCATAACGTTTAACCCCTTCGCATTACCCAATGCATTGGAGAGCTATATAGGGATCACCCACCCTTAGTTTATCACGGAACCACCAGTCTTCATAATAATTCCCATGAAACATAACATAATCGTATCACATAAAACATGCATAAATAAAATATAACATTTCCACATTTCAATCACAAGATATCAATACAACACATTGATATAAAAACATTATGAAAACCATTTTCAAGACCAAAATAAAATAAAATAAAAACATGATATTTATTTTTCTTTTTAAAAAAAGGTATGTCTTGTAGAGGAAGCCGAAACTCAAATAATGGTCACGGCGGTGGAGAAGTCATTGTCGCCGCATACGTACGAAAAAACATTCCCTTTTGTCATTTAGTAAAACGCTTTGTATAAATAAGATTCCTTTTGAATAAACTTAAAAGTAAAAGGGGTTTATACACCGTATAAAAAAGGTTGTGTATAAAACAAAATATGCCTCAATGAAAGGAGATTGAGATGAAGTCCCATACAAAGATGGTATCCTTGGATTAAGGATAAATCAATTACATAATTATGTGTGACAAACTAATACACCAAATATAAGTGGATATTAAGTGTAAAAAAATCAGAGGTTATTCACACATATTCATATAACTACATATTCAAGGAGTACAAGCTTATCCCAAAGAATCAAAATTGGGTTAAGAAGTTCCCTTGCAAAAATTTGATAGCCTAACGGTGTCACTACAAAATTCAAAAAATGAGTTGATGAGAGATAAAAAGGGTATCTCATAACTTGGACATAAAATTTAAATCACTAAGGATATATAAGAACATATCCCAACATAATATTATGTGAATTAAAAGACATAACAAAATAATTATTTTAAAAAGAGGAGGGTGAAAAGTTCCCTTACCGACATGGGTATCTTTCAAAACATACACCCCGTGAAAGAAGGAAAATACAACATTGATGTAAATACTCATAAATGAAATTATATTACACAATGAGTAAAATAATGGTCAGTACATACACCACTCAAATGAAATTGTGTAAAATGTAGCATAAATCTCACGGGAATAAAAGTGAGATGAAAAATCCCTTACGAAAACTCGGCAGCCTAACGGCGCCACTTAAAACATTCAAAAATGGAATGATGAGATCAAATAGGGTCTCTCATCATATTACAATAAAATGTACAGAAATAGGGATATAAAAGAACATCCCCCATCATAAAAAATATGATCTCAAAAGAAGTGACATAAAGGAGAGTACTTATAAAGAAAGAGAGAGGTTAGATCTCTTACGAAAATTCGGCAGCCTAACGGTGCCACTCAAAACTTCCAAAATGGATTGATGAGAGAGAATAGGGTCTCTCATCAAATGAACATAAAAATTAACATAAGATTAATATAAAAGAAAATACCAATCAAAAGAAATATGATCTTAAAAGGAATGACATAAAGGAGTGTACTTAAAAAGAAAAAGAGGAGTAGGATCCCTTACCTTGGGTCCGACTTGACTCGATCGTTCTTTAACGTCCTGAATAAAAAACTTGAGTTAATTTATACTTTCTTAAGAACCTTTTTCAAGTTCATTATTCCTTTTATATCACTTATTTCCATGTTATAAACATTATGTAATCATTTAAGTTAATAATGTTTGTTTTGTTGATATTTGGTTCTTAAGTCGAAAGTGGACTTCTTACAATTACATGTTGTTCGTGTGGTCAAAGGTTCATTATATCCAGAATGATATTCATGATTTGGATATCATATATATAATATATATCCAGAATATACATGTATTTATAATTTTACATAATCATTTAGAGGTAAGAAATGAAATGCACCGTTCATGGAGATGGTAAGTAGTACGTACGCATGAATGCTAATTCATTTCTATGTCATAATAATGGAATTAAAACTAAATGAGAGGTATGTATATTTTAATTCCAGAATTATATTCATCATTTATATTTAACATAAATCATATATAATAACTTTAAATACATCCTTTATACATCCCACATATGACATTAACGAATCATATCAATTTGAGGGGGCGGTAGTCCGCACTTCCTAAAATGAAATTATCATGTTTACCCATAATGGAAAACATAAAGGTATGCCACAAAAGAAAAATACATAAGCTTAAGTAAAAAATAAACATATTATATATCATATATAAATATAGTGAAATCTTAATGGCCACCTTTTAAGGTGTTATATGAGTGTTGAACAATCATCGTTTCATGAGGCAGAAATTCGCCATCCACAGAAACAGTATGTTCTTTAACCATTTCATGTAGGTGTGTGTATGTGTAGCTCGAATTATTCTTATAACAACATCATAGTATATTTATGATACCTTATTTGTTACAAAATAAATTAATAAAAAGAGTTTACGGTGTTGGAGAAGCAAAATAAAACAAAAGAACACAAGTGAAGACATTTCCTTAAAATCGTGTAACTCTTTTTGATTTGAGCTCAAAGGCTTCCTTGAGAAGACTTCTGCCCAAAGTGAGGCTTCTAGGAGTAAGATAGGGATTTGGAGAGGCAAAATGGGCAGGGTTTGGCCAAGCCAAATGCTTGAGAGGTTTGAGTAAGGTGGTAGAGGTGGGGGTCTTTTATAAGAGGAGAGGAGGTGCACTCTTGTAAAGTTACAAAATGTTACTTTATTTTCAAATGAGTTTCTAATTTTAAAGGTCCCACATTGATTTATTTCGAGGATAAGGTGTTAAGGGTTCGAAATATACTCATCCAATAGGTTTTTGACAAGTTTATGGTATAGTTTTAACATTATCGTTTCATTTTATTTAAATCCTTTATTAATGAGGTAATCGTTGCATCATCATGATGTCATAAAAAATTTAATTTATTTAATGTCTAAAAATTATAAAAAAAATATAATGATGTGGGAAATATATTTATATTTATAATTAATATTTATAGTAAAAAAATATGACTTGTATAATTCCATTTAAAAATTGTTTTAGTGAAACATCTCATGCTTGTGACATTTTTATTTTAACTTTAAATAAAGAGTTATTTATGTCATTTTCCAACCAAAGTGGCTCCATGGGGTCCCCAAGTTGACCCAGGGATTTTCTTGGTCGGCCATGACACATCCAATGAGGGTAGGACACGTGTCTAGGTCATTTCACATTATTAAAACATTATTTTTACCTTAAATTACACTAATCACCTCTAATCGCGATTAAGAACATAAAAGTTACTATTCACTAAAAAATTATTTTAATCTCATTAAACCACATTTTACTTCCTAATGACAACCATGTATGTAGGATTTTTGAAATTCAAAACACAGAGCTGGAAAAGTTTCATTTAAACAATAAATCAGTTTCTCTAACTACCACTTAGTGGTTTCACTATTCATCAAAAATTGAAGTTTTTCAGAAAAATACCAAAAATTCACCCGAAACTATATTTGATATTCTAAACTCAAAAATGATGTCTATTTTACAAAATTCAAACCATATAATTTGCATTAATTAATTTAATAATTAATTCCCGCTGTCAAAACAAATAGCGTGTTTTTATGAAACAATATCTATTAAAAGATTGACACTAGTTTAAGTCCAATTTCAAAGTGAAATTATTTCCAATGACCACTATTAGATTAAATGGTAAAAATATATTATAATTTTACTTTAAAAACAATAAAAAAGATAATCTAATAATATAAATAAATTATATTAAAAAGAGGTTTTGAATTAAAATACAACATTTTTCACTATTCATTAAAAAATGAACTTTATCGGAAAGATGCCAAAAATTTACACAAAGTAAATTTTGATGTCTCTATTCTAAAGAATAATTTTATTTTGTCAAATATAACACATAAAATTGTCAAAAAGTTCATTTAAAATAGGTTCTCCATCAAAAGGCGGTTAATCGACCTTCTAAAGAACATTAGAATGTTTACGCTTAAAAAATTGTATTCATTCACATTTTTAATCCTCTAACATTTATTGTAAAAAGTAAAAATATTTTAAAAACATATATAATTATTTTTTATTTAGTTCTGTTCATTTCCTCCATTACAACGGCTAGGCTTTAACTACCATTTATAATAATATTATTTTATTATTAGAGTGCAACGTAAGATTCCCAAGAAACTCGTTGTTGTGTATGGGGTACGCCATAGAGCATAGCGTCCCCTTTAAAGTAATATTAATATTTTATTCACAAATATGGATAAATATAAAAATTTCAGATTATTTATTTACCTAGGGTGTTACAAATTCCATCCATTATACGTCCCACATATGGCATTAACGAATCAAATCACTTTGAGGGGGCGGTAGTCCGCACTTCCTAAAATGAAGATATCGCGTTTACCCATAATGGAAACCATAAAGGTATGACATAAATGAAAAATACATAAGCTTAAGGAAAAAATAAACATATTATATATCATATATAAATATATTGACATCTTAATGGCCACCTTTGAAGGTGTTA
Organism: Viscum album; assembly: GCA_963277665.1. NCBI lineage: Eukaryota > Viridiplantae > Streptophyta > Magnoliopsida > Santalales > Viscaceae > Viscum > Viscum album. Next base: position 1,184,301,452 of record OY728146.1, read on the forward strand.
CAAGAATATTGAACAATCGTCGTTTCGTGAGGCAGTAATTCGCCATCCACAGAAACAGTATGTTCTTTAACCATTAGATGAAGGTGAGTGTAAGTGTAGCTAGAATAATTCACATAAAAACATCCTATTATATTGATGGTACTGTTTTTGTTACAAAATAAAATAATAAAAATGGTTTAGGGGGTTGGATAAGCAAAATAAAACAAAAGAACAGAAGGGAAGACATTACCTTTAAATCGGGTAACTTCCTTTGATTTGAGCTCAAAGGCTTCCTTGGAAAGGATTCGGACCAATGTGAGGCTTCAATGATGAATATAGGGATGTGGAGAGATGAAATGGGCAGGGGTTGGCCGATCCAAAGGCTTGATAGGTGTGTGTAAGGTGGTAGAGGTTGGGGCATTTTATAAGAGGAGAGGAGGGGCACTCTTGGAAAGTTACAAAATGTTAGTTTATTTTCAAATGCTTTTCAGATTTTAAAGGTCCCACATTGATAAAATTCTAGGATAAGGTGATAAGGGTTATATATATACCCATCCAATAGGTTTTTGACAAGTTTAGGTTTTAGTTGTTACATTATCTTTTCATTTTTTTTAAATCGTTAAATAATGAGGTAATCGCTGCATCATCATGATGTCATAAATAATTTAATTTATTTAATGTCTATAAATTATAAAAAAATATAATTATGTAGGAAATATTTTTATCTTTCTAATGAATATTTATAGTCAAAAATATGACTTGTATAACCCCATTTAAAAATTGTTTTACTAAAACATCTCATGCTTGTGACATTTTTATTTTAACTTTAAATAAAAAGTTATTTATGTAATTTTCCAACCAAAGTGGCTCCATGGGGTCCCCAAGTTGACCCATGGATTTTCTTGGTCGGAAATGACACATCAAATTAGGTTAGGACATGTGTCTAGGTCATTTCACATTATTAAAACATTATTTTTACATTAAATTAAACTAATTACCTCTAATCGCGATTAAGAACATAAAAGTTACTATTCACCAAAAAATTATTTCAATCCCATTGAACCACATTTTACTTTCTAATGACAACCATGTATATCTGATTTTTGAAATTCAAAACACAGAGGTGGCAAATTTTCATTTAAACGAAAAATCAGTTTCATTAACTACCACTTAGTGGTTTCACTATTCATCAAAAATTGAAGTTCTTCAGAAAAATACCAAAACTTCACCCTAATCTATATTTGATATTACAAATTCAAAAATGAAGTCTATTTTAAAAAATTCAAAACATATAAGTTTCATTAACTAATTTAATAATTAATTCCCGCTGTCAGAGCAAATAGCGTGTTTTTATGAAACAATAAGTATCAAAAGATTGACACTAGTTTAAGTCCGATTTCAAAGTGAAATTAATTACAATGACCAAAATTGGATTAAATGGTAAAAATATATTCTAATTGAACTATAAAACCAATTCAAAATATAATATAATCATATAAATAAATTATATTAAAAAGTGGTTTTGAATTAAAATACAACATTTTTCACTATTCATTAAAAATGAACTTTATCGGAAAAATACCAAAAATTTACACAAAGTAAATTTTGATGTCCCGATTCTAAAGAAGAATTTTATTTTGTCAAATATAATGCATAAAATTGTCAAAAAGTGGATTTAAAAGAGGTTCTCCATCAAAAGACAGTTAATCGACCTTTTAATGAATATTAGAATGTTTACGCTTAAAATTGGATTCATTCGCATTTTTAATCTTCTAACATTTATTGTAAAGAGTAAAAATATTTGACAAACATATATAATAATTTTTTAGTTAGTTCTGTTCATTCCCGCCATTACAATAGCTAGGCGTTAACTACCATTTAAAATAATAATATTTTATTATTAGAGTGCAACATAAGATTCCCAAGAAACTCGTTGTTGCGTATTGGGTACGCCATCGATCATAGGGTCCCCTTTAAAGTAATATTAATATTTTATTCACAAATATGGATAAATATAAAAATTTCATATTCTTTATTTACCTGGGGTGTTACATTTATTCTCTATATTTTTTTAATATTATTCATCTCCTCCTCTCTTTGATAGATTTATAAATATCATTACCCTTTTTATAATAATTATTTCCTTCAAATATGATAGTGTGGTTTTTTCTATATTTAAAAAATATAATTAATATATTATTTTATGTATCCATCCAACTAATCAATTATTACGATCAATTATCATTATTTGAATGCTTTCAGATAATTTTATAGGTACCATATGATTTAATATTATTAAAAAAAGTCTAACTAGGTTAAACATATCTCCAAAATCTCAAACCATATCTACTCACATTAAAATTTAAAAAAAATACTATGTATGTTATTTAAACTACTAGATCACAGTGTGTTACTTATTTATGTTAAATGAAATCCTTTAATGGTGACAATATTTCAGTGTGATACCATTCGTTAAGGCATTATTAGTCCTTATTATTTTACTATATTATATTCCTATAAATAAAAACAATATTGATAACTTGTTTAACATGAATCAATTGACTATAATGTGATGTGGAAAATCTGATAAATTTTATTAAAAAAATAAAGACTAATTAAAAATATAGAAAATAAAAAACTGTAAAAAAAATTAGAAATGCCCATGATATAGGATTATGAACACTTATGAATTTAAAATAGAATTATAAAATAAATTTATTTTATCTTTATATATTTTATTTAATTTTAAAGACTAAATTTATATATTCATATTTTAAATTTTATAGAATGATATTTAGTTTTTAATTTTTTATGTAAAAATTATCATATGGTGTAATTTGTAGATTTTCTAAAAAAATGAAAATTTATTTGAATAGTGAAAGAAATAAATTATTATTGCACTGTAACATTATAAATATATCATAGTATAAGAATTGTTTAAATGTATTTGAGTTATTTTTTATATAAAATTTAAAAGATTATAAATTAAAATATAACATTTGTAAATACATGGTTGAATTTATAAAACCCATGTTTATCATTTTGGAATCATATGTAATATTTTACTCAAAAAAAACTATTTTTTGTAAATGTTTTTTTTCATTAGTTATAGAAATAAAAAAATAATATCTATAAGTTAAATTTAATTTCTAGCTAAAACATTATGATTACTAAGATTAATTTTATCAAATATGATAATAGTAAAACTATAACTTTAAATGATTTATTTTGTTAACTTTGTGTTATTTTTATCAAATAAAATAAACTAATAACTTATTGAAAAGGGATCTAATAGAGTATTAATATATATATATATATATATATATATATATATTATTAATTCAATTAGATACTATGTAATAAAATGAATTGTTATGGTTGAAAGTAATATTTTTAAATATAACTTTTTTTATATAATAATTATTATAATTTGAATGAAAATATTATTTTCTATGAAATTTAGTTAAATTATATAGATGATGAATTTAGGTTTCTAAAATTAAAATAAAATATAATTAGATAACTTATATTTTTAAATAAATATAATTTTCTTGGGTAATTATTACTTAACATGGAAAATAACAAAAATAGTAAATTTTTAGAACCTACCTGTGATAGATATGAAATATGTTTAAAAATGTGTAAAAATGATTAGTAGATTCTTTAATTAAATTAGGTCCCCTAAATAATATTAATCTTACAATTTATTTTCTATTGAATGTTTAATATTGTCATTCTATCATTGAAAAGTAATGGGTGTTTACAAGAAAAATAATTTGCATCAATTATGAAGGGATTTATCTTACAACACATTTCTCCACCCCTTAAAAAGGAAAAAATCAACTAAAACACTGACATATTATCTCAATAACTCTCTCTTCACACTTAATAGAGTTCATTTCCATTTAGAAATTTGATGCTACTAATCCCTAAGGTTTTACAAAATAGATTACAACCAAATGGGGAGTTAATGTTCTAAATGTTCCCTTTTATTTATTATAATATTATACACACTAAAATATATTCTAAAAATGTATGTATGATATGATAATTATTATTAATTTTCTTATTTTTTTTATAATAATATAATATAATTTTTTTCATTCCTACAAATCCATTTTAAAAATGAATATGTCATCATGAAAACGTGAAGACCACTACCTCGATGAATGAAATTCATGATATTTAATCACTTATATACATATAAGGCTCTAAAATCATATATAAAGTATTAATATAATATTTATTACTTTTTTATGTGTTATAAATTACATACCACTTCATATATTCTAAAAAATCTACAAAAATTTAATTTTTCACTCATGCATAGGTGTAGATTACTGCCTCAATGAAAGCGTTGTATTTCATTTTTTACTCTAGTCATTTATAATATTTTGAAATATATTTTAACCTATTTAAAAATAATAAAATTAGTTAAATAAAATAATTATAGTTATATAATAATGATATTATTCCAAATAATCCACTTACATATCCATACTAACCCATGCATTAAATATTATTCTTCGTTAGTTTTGTTTAACCACATATTTGAATAAAACTATATGTCTCTATCATAGATTTATAAAGAAAAAATTTGTGAGTATATATTAATTAGAAATTAATTTTTCATGTAGTTATGTAATTCATATATAAATATTTAATATATTATTATTTTATTAGACATTACTCATAAGAAATTACCAAATAAAAAATTTCACTAACTTCATCATCACAAATCATAACAAAAATACTTATGTAATAAAATTATAAAATTATAAATCATTTTTAAAATCCTATTGTAGTAACTTTATTTATATAAAAATAGTGAACCATGAATCTATAAACATGTATAGACATTACCATTATGAAAATAATTCTGAAAAAATAATAAAAACTAATTACATCCAATTATGAATGTAATATATAATAAAATAATATATTTGAAACAATTTATTACCAAATAAGTTTTCTAAAAGTTTATTATTATGAATAATATTATAAAATAGGTTATTAAGATTATAATTTTTTTATACAAGTGTTTAAATCATTCTCTTCTAATTGAGATTATGGGTACGAGTATTGGGAAACTCAATTCTCATTCATTGAGTAACTATTGTACTTAATGAACTTATTTTAAATAACTTGAGAACATTATACACTTTGATTTTATTATGTTTTATTTTCTAAATAATTTTCTTGTGTATTTATATTTCTAAAAAATTCCATTTATAAAAGTGTAGAAACCAAAACACCAATAATTAAGAGTCAATGTATACTATATTATATTTTTATAATATATAATGTATCTCATCCTGAACTATCGATAAAAACAGTGGTATTCAAGAATTTGATAGAATCATGATTGAAATATAAAATTACAAATATAAAATTCATTATATAAAACTGATCTTTCATCATTGATATTATTCTAAATATCCTCATTCATATACTAAGGACAATAAATAAAATAAATTATGGGATAACATGCTCAGTAATAGTTATGTACAACAAAATATATAATGAATCAATAAATAATAATCAATATGTATGCTAAATAACTGAAAAAACGTTTCATTTAAGTAATAGATTATGAATTAAATGAATACATGCATAGTATAAATGAAACAATATTATGGAAAATAATAAATAAATATTCAATGGAGTAAATTATTACTATTGGACATCAAGATTTCAGAAAACATGTTTTCTATACTATCAAATACTTGTGCTAAGAAAATTTATTTTATTGGTTGGTATAAACTTAAAACATATTTAGTTTGGGAGATTGATTTGTCTCATGATACTTGTTGATGAATTTAAGGGCTATTTATAACTAGGTCCCACCCATCCCAGTTAATAAAATGAATTCCACAAATATTGAATGATCAATTTAATTTATAAACAATATTACCTAATAATAAATATTCATATTTGAGTAATGAATACAGAATATCAATATTTTCCCATTAAATAAAACAATAATCATAAAAACATCATGTATTGAATTTTTATATAGTTTAGGTAATACTTATATCTATTGAACAAAAAAATTAATACTTAAGATAAATTTAATTTTTAACGATAAAAAGAAAAAAATCAAGAGAATATTAATGAATACATAATTAATGAAAGATCCCTTTCAGTTCCTTATAGAAATATGTTTTTTAGTAAAATGAACTATTTTGGAAATTGGATGTATAATAATAAAATAATTTATCATTAAATTTTTATCTTATGAAAATTATTTAATACATGTTGAGGAATTTAAATATCATAAAATGGTTATAGTGAAATGAAAATCCATTAACATCATATAAGATAACAAAACATTCATTTTAGATTTTGTAAAGTCACTTAAAAATGATATTTTCATAAAATAATTATAATGATCATTTTAAAACCTTTTAAAAAGTGAATTATAATTTGAAATGTCCTTGGTAAATCATTTGATTAAATTAAAATAATTCTGTAAAATATTTTATAAAACCCATTAACATGGTTGAAAAATATAGCCAATCAAAAGAGAAATATGACTAGATTTTATTTTAAATCTTCAACATGAAATAGGTAATTCAATTGAATAATTAATCATCATTAATAATGATATATTCATATTAATTTTAAAAAATTGGTAGTATATACAACACATAAAATTAAATAGGTTCATAACCCAAAATATATCTCAATAGAGTAAAAATTAGGATGAAATCGCTTACCTGATGTTTGACTTTCCTCATAAGTGATTTTAACCTCCTATATGATATATTCAAGTATATTAAAATTATGTAACATAAATATATTCAATTATATAATATAATTTATTATCTATTTTAAATAACTTATCACCCATTTGTTAATAGTATTTTATTATTATAATTTTTTTAGTGTTAAGTACTTCATTTTACTTGTATGTTTTGATTCAGTAGTTTTATCCATTGTACATTGATTATTGTTTAATAATATTTATATATTTATTAATGATATGAATATCATATATATCATATATATGTATATATTCATCCATAAAATATATATATAGAAAAACTAATTACATTATTCATGTATATTGTAGGTTATACGTACGTATAAACATTATTTTCAATTTTTGACAGCTGGAACGAAAGAAAAGTAAATAATAATTATCATTTCAATATTTATTATTATTTCATATATTACATATAATTTAATTTCATTTATATTTATAACTATCCATTTAATCATAAGATAAGAACAAATTGTATCACAATGTGGAGGTGGTAGTCCACACGTATACATGAGAGATGATATCATTTTATAACTAATTGGAAGATAACAAAGTATATATGATATTATAAGTATAGAATCATAATTTTTTCAGGAATTTACTATATATTAAATATATTCACATTTATAAAAAATCATATGAGGTTATAATGAAAATCATTTAATCGGTTCGTGAGGCGATAGTCCACTGAACACCCAATCGATAGTTTTATTTCCCATTTGATAGAGAGGAGATGGACAAATGTAATTCCATAAATATGAAAACATCTCAATATAATTTATGCATTACTATTAGTTTTTTTAATCATTAGAATATAATAGAATGTGTTAATAGAAGAAGAAAAATGACAGTTCTCTGGGAATATGATTCCATATTATTCAAAAGAGAACCCTTAAATATCCTTTTAATAGGCTTACATAATTTATTTTGTGAAACCCATCAATAAGAAACAATTTATATAGATGTTGATTATTGTATTTTTAAGGTGTTGGTTGATCAATTTTTCTAAATTTTAACTAATGATAAGTGATAAGGGGTATCCTTATATAAGTGAGGGGAGTGGCTTTGTTTCAATTCCATAATGTATTAAATTAACATAAATATGGATTAAGCTACATAAGGCCCAAAATTATAATTACATGGATATAATATTGAATAAATAATTTGGTGATATTTTGTATATATATAAGATAATTATTCAATCATTAAAATTTAAAAATGAATAATAGCATTTAAAAAATTAATTTATGTTTTAAAAGAAAATTTATGGACATAAAAACTATTCTATGTCATTATGGAAAAATATTTTAGATATTAAAATCAAGAAAATAAAATTTTATGAATTTATCCTTTACTTAAATATTATAAAGGTAAAATCCAATTCTAAATGGAAAAAGGTCATACTTTGTCCATATGGAATGTTATTGTTGAAATATACTCAACCAATGAAATACATGTATGTTTTGGATTTATTTTTAATGGATCATCACATTAATTTTAACATTAAATACATGATTAACCAAATAATGAAGTGATAAATTTTAACACAGATACTATACAAAATGTGTTAAAGAAAATGAACCTATTTACAAAAAATGAACTTTTATTAAAATATGGTATAATAATTATTCAAATTTAATAAATTATACTAATTAAATATAATGGATTTATATATTGATTTAGTATTAAATTCAAAACTATTATGATTATTTTTTCATTAAATGAAATTGTTATTTTACAAAAAAAAATCAATATTTACTAAAATATCAATAATTTTAGAAAAATAAAAAAATTAAAGTAAGAAAACATTGACATGATTCATAAAAAATAAAATAATTTTAAAATAATTATCTTTTATTTTGTTTTCATGGTTCTTTTAAACTCATCATTTTCAGTAAATTAAGCAATCAAAAAAAATTAAAGGGAAATACATAATAAAATCTTGGATACTTACATTTTACCCCTTATATGGTAATTTCACCTTAAAAAGTATATAACACTAATAAAAAAATCTATGTATTATTCTATCTAATCAAATAATATGGGTCCCATGTAGCTTCCTTAATTTTATAATTTCTCTAAAAAACATTGATAATATTAGTGTTCTTTTTTCATAGAAATTTCTCTCTGTGATCTATATTTTCTACTAATAGTTCCTTATAAGGGAGTTGATTATATGTCATTATGATGAATGAGATTAAAAAATTTAAAGTATTATATATTAACTTTTTATGGAGGGATACATGGAACACATCACAAACATGAGGAACATTTGGTTTAATCGCCAAGTGATAAGCTACCATCAAAATATAATTATGATTTTCAAAAGCTCATTATATTTAGGGATTTTCATTTAATTCATTAAAAATATCAGAATAGTATCTAATGGAGTTATTTATAGTATGTATCCATCAAAAACATTGAACATTATATCATTCCATCTATTTTAATCATAAATTTTTTGTCAGATCTGAGCCTCCCCTATGTGTTGTTAAATGGATCTATCATTTAATGCCTTTTCCATAACTAGAAGGGGTCCTAATAGATTTATTTATCCACAATTATCCCAAAACATTAGTGCTATGAAATTTCTATAACATTGGGATTCTTAAGGATCTAGGTTTACACTTAATTGAAAGCTACTACTATTATAAAATTTTCCAAATGGTGGTATTGATACTAACCAAAAATGAAATCCATAGAGAAATATCTCAATACGTATTGTATAGATTTAATGGTCCTACTAAACTGACCATATATATATGGATTATAATCTTTATAGAAACTCTAGGTTTAACTCAATTTTTTAGAGACACATCAGAAGTATTTCGATATAATGATATTATTGAGAGGCGTACTCTACGAAATCTCTAAACATACTTAATGGTTTACTGAGTAAGATGATAAAGTGTTAAATATTAAATAATATAAATTAAATGATATTATTTCATTTGGATATCTACATCAACAAAAATATAGTTTTTACATTTCATGTTTTTTAGTGTCTGATAATGAAATATATGGTAATATTTTCCATTTTGTAATTGGTAATGGTTGTAACATCACCATATAATTTAACTTCACAGACTTATCTTTCTAATGGACAATTAATTGATATATAAGTCCTAAAATATCACTTTTCATGTTATCTAAATATAAATATTTTTTTATATCTCCATATATCTTACCACATCTATAATTAATAGAGAATGTTGAACTGTGGGCTTCATCCAACAACTCATTCTTCAACTACGATATTGATGTGAGACATACTCGATACCTGAACATTATTAAACATTCCTAGCATTATTTTTCAATTCCATATTATCTTTATGTGCCTTCATAAGCATCTCAAATATGTATGATTGAATATTATTCTTAAAAAGATAATATTTTTCCCTTTCCTCATGATTTCAAGATCTATCATCTAAAATTCCATGAATATTTGATCTATTCATATCCTCAACATGGAAAAAACATGAATGATAATTAACACTTAGATCATCACCCACATTTTTCATCTTCCCATAGTGGTATAGTATTATGAAATTATATTCAATGATAATATGAAACTGTATTATTTGATGCATATTAAAAAAAATATGTTTAAATATATAAAATAAATATTAATTCCTAGTATATATATCAAAACTTTTGTTATACAGAAAATTATTATATATTATCAATGAAAAAATTAATGATTCTCACTCCAAATCATGAGTTAGTTAATTTTGATCATGAATTTTTATTTTGTGGGAGGCATAATATATAACCATATCATTCTTCATATGGGTGAATCCCAGTTACTTTATAGTGCATCATTATTTGATTCAAAACCATTCTCCATTGTATGGTAGTGTAATAATAGGTGTTCTAGAAAACCTTATATTCAATTAATTGAAAATTTTCTAAATATTCATCTATAAACATGAATATTTCCTTCTTATGAGATATCTTATTCTTTCATTACATAGTTATAAGAAATTTATCGCAAATAATCCACAATATCCATCCAACCCATGAAAACTATGGATATCAATTAACATGATTGTTCTTGGTTGTGGTTCAATAATTTCCATCATCGAAGAGCATATGTTTAAATCATTTATTAAAATTATATGACCCAAGAATTACATTTTTGGTATACAAAATTCACATTTGGTGAGTTTTGTATAAAAATGATACTTCCTTGGGGTTATTAACATGATTAATGAATATTATTCATGATCTTCCCTTTTATTTGAGTTTATAAGAATATGTTTTATAAATAATTTTTAAAACTAATCATGATAATATATAAAAACACTATTAATTAAACATATGAAGATATTAGGGGAATTTATGACTCCAAATTTAATTAATATAAAATCATAAAGACCAAACATCATATGAATGATTTTCATGGGTATATCATCCTTCTTAAATATTTTTTAACGATGTCTATATCGAAGATAAAGCATAGATAATATTTAGCCACTCCTAGTGGACCAAAATTATCATCGATGAGAGGTTGTTGAAGATTACTCTTAATTGTGATCTTATTAAGTTCATGATAATAAATTAAAATATTTATGATCTATTTTTATTCATAATAAAAATAACAGGTTCACCCTATTGTGAATAACTATGCTAAATCAATACCATGTCAAAATATTCATGGGGAGTTTATTCAATTAAAAAAATCCATCAGGTTCATTATGTATTGATTCATTGAAATAAGTGTAACAGCAGTTATGATTTCAATTGTTTACTCAACATCATAATTTCTAGGAAGATGATGCTTCTCATTGATAAAGACATGAACAAACACCAATACAATAGGAATATCATCAAGGTTAGGTGTCACCCCATCCATATGATATAAATATCCCTCTTGAGTATGTAGTAAAACCAATATGATGGAAGTAATTACCATTTAGAGTTTAGGTTCACCAATACATCAATAGACAATCACATTTTAACTGTAAATATAAAATGTATCATACAAAATAATAATTTTTAGGGAATTAATCCATTGTTTAGGAACTGAAGGAATAGTAGTCTCGTTCAAATATTGAGGCTTTAATATCATGATGTGATACAACATTGGATAATCAAACTATAAAAAACATGTTTCTATATTAATAAAAAGTTATTCATCCTAAATTTATTATAATACAATAATATGGAATTTATCTACTCAATTCCAATATCGGTTATATTGGCTTGCACGGTTGGGAAATCATTAAATTATCTATAGTTACTGGATCCCTTCAATATGTTATGTTCCATAAATTAATAATTGAACACTCTATGTTATCTCATAATCATCAAAAATATTTATCCATAAAATATAATATTTCTCAATAGAAAAATGTTTTAAAATATTATAAGGTATTATCACAATTCTGATGTAATTTATGTTCATTTAGAGTTTAGTTCCCAATGTTTTTACTAAGATTTTTTAATACCAACTATAAAACTCAAAATACTGCAATGTAGATATAGTTTCAAAATTATTAAATTGTTATAAAATACAATATATCTCTTCTTATTGAAGGACCGATCAGATTAGTAGTCGTAAATAACTGAATAAAAATACAATTCCCATTTTCCATAAATATATAAAATATATCACATAGAAACATTTTAGTGACATTTAAATTATTCACAATATCCTCATTAAAATCATTGGAAAATTAAACAAATAAAGAGTAATTTTAAATGCTAAATAAAAGTTAAAAATATTAGAATATAATATGAATCAATTTGGAATATTTAATATGATAAGATATTTAACTAAGAAAATTTTTCGTTCAATCAATAACATGAGAAGAAATTGCATCCATACATATCATCAATATAGTAATATCATGTATAATAATAAATAAATTACCTTTGATGTAAATTATTAATATTTTACATTATTATTTCATCCATCATGATATTTAAGATACAAAGAATTATTCCAATATAATTTAATTTATGGGTAGGTATACACTAGAAAGACATTAATTTTGGCCAACTAATTTTCCATATAAGAATTGTTGATGCATATAGGGGATATCTATAACTGGGCCCCACTCATCAATGCATTTATAATGCATTCCATATATATTAAAGAATCAATTAAATTAAAAAATAAATATCTAATGTCAAGAAATGTCCATATTTGAGTAAAGAATATGAAATATGATTTTCCTCTATTCAATCAAATATTATTCATAAAAAAATACATTTTTAAACTTTTATAATTTTTATGAAATAATTATATCCTTTATATAAAAAATATAGAGATTTAAGTGATATTTAATTTCTAATGATAAATAAAATGATAAATCATAATATAAATATTATAACCATAAATTTAAATAATGATTAATTTAAATTCATCAAAAATATAGGCTTTTAGAGAAAACCATAACATTGGAAAATAGAAGTGGAATATTTTTATTTCATTAAAATTTTATCATTCTAAAAATATCAAAAAATAATAATCTCAATAGTCATTAACTTTAATATTGGGTGGAGAATCCATTAATGTCAAAGATGTTAAAAATAAACATTTTTTCTTATGTAAAGATAGCTGAAATTGGTATTTTTGGGAAAACATTTTAAATATTCCATTAAAACATTATAAAAACAAATATAATAAAGAAAATATCTCTGATATATCTTTTCTTTAAGTCAAAAAGTCTCTGGAAAAATATTTATTAAGAAACATTGACTTAGAAGAAAAATAAACCCCTCAAAAAAAATATGATGGGATTCAATTTTACACATTCCAAATGAAAGTGTAAAATTAATTGAATAGTTAATAATTAAAAATAAAAATATATTTATATTAAATATATCAGTGAGTTAGTATGTAATACATGTAAAATTTATAGGGTTATAATACTAAATATGCCTGAATGTAGTCAAAATTGAGAAAAAAAATAACTTACCTCAAGATATAATTGATTTGTAAATGATTATAAACTAGATTATAATAAATTTATATTTATTTTATTTAAAAATAGACAATTATCCATATCTATAATATTATATTTAATCTATATATAGAATATTATCACTTGTTTTTTAACTATATTTTACTATAATAATTGTTTCAGGTGTTAACTGATATATTGTACATGTATGTTTTGTTTCGTTAGTTCTAGTCCATGAACATTGACAATTATTCCATAATCTCTAGAGTTTTATTAATGATAAAAATATCATATAGAATAAATATAATGTTATTTATTTTCATAAAAAAAATATTGAGATTTAGAAATGAATTACATTGTTCTTGAAGACCGTAGTCTAAACGTACTCATGAATGTTGATTCACTTATCGAAGGATGGAATAAAAGAAAGAAAAATAAAAGTTCATATTTTGATAGTTATTATTATATCATATATATCATATATATTCATTAAATATATCCTAGATACAATCCATGTTAATTAAATAAAAACAAATCACATAACTTTGTTGATTCCGTAGTCTGTGTGCACTTACAAGAAAATTTGTCATATTTCAATAGATTAAATGGTAGAATGATATATATGATATTATAATTCAATAAGGGTATTTATTTAATTAATATAATATATATTCACTATATTAATCTTTGTGTAATCCCATATAAGATGGTAATGGAAAAAATCACATTAGTTTGTGCAGCGATAATCAACCATACACATGAGCGATGGTTTTATTTCTCATATGTTGGAGAGGGTGATAGGTATAAATTACACAATAAAAAAATAACATGGTATATTGTACATAATTTTGTTACTATAATGTAAATATTGGGATGTAATTGAATGTGGTAAAATAAAAATGTAAAATCAATGTTCTTTTTGATGATGATTACATCTTATTTGAAAGAGTAACCATAGTTATCCACTTAAGGAAACTAGGGGTGGCCTTTTGATAAGAAAATACACTATAAAATATAGATAATTATGTTGAGAAGAGTATTGGTTAGGTATTGTCCATGATAGATTTCTCAATGTCCTGTATTGAAAAAGTGAAGGGGTAGCCTTTTATAGGCGAGGAGAGGGGAATTCATGGAATTTCAAAAAGAATTAAAAAAATATAAATTATTTTTCTCCTACAAATTGATATAAATTTTTATAACTAAAACATAATATGATAATGATTAATAATAATCTGATAAAATAAATTTTTACAGGTTTTTTTTTTGTTTTCACTCTTATTTTTTAGTTTTAACCCCCAGTTAACTCTTATGGAAAATAACAAAATATTAATGTTTTCACCAAATTAAGGGTCATTAATTTTACCATAATTGTATACACGACACATAAACAGACCATGGTTTATTTTTAAAATCATATCCAATAATCTTTTCTGAGGATTTTATTTTTTAAAATTATATTTATTTAATAAAATATTATTTATTATAAAATAACAATAATGTCATTTTAAACTATTCATTGAATATGACTTTAAATACTTCAAGAGAATGTTTAAATTCTAATATAACCATTTAAAACATACCTAAAATGTCATATATATCTATGTGATCTTGGGAAGACTATGATTCCTCATGTTCATAATAATTTATATATTTTTTAGAAAATTTAATTTAATTTTATTTTAATTGAATAAATATTATGTTAGTGCTGCCTAAACATTTAATAGAATTATTAAATCACTAAAAATTAGAAAATATTTTCATTGATAATAAATTTATTTTAACTTAAAAATTAATAGTTACTATGGAAAATAACATCATTTTATCCTTGTGTAATAATATTAGAGATATTAAAATAAAGAAAATAAAATATTTAAAGATATCTTAAAGATAAATACTAAAAATGTAAAAACCAATGATAAATGGAAAAAATATAATATTTTTCAATTATTGACTATTATGGATGAAGTATACCTATCCAATGGAAATATATATATAGGGTGATATATTTTTAATTCCCTATCACTTTATTTTTAATTATAATTAGATGATTTACCCTTTAGAAAGGTGTTAATTAATGTAACGATTTCTTTTCCTAAAGCTTAAAATATACTAAATAATATCAATAAAATTTTACCTAAATGATTAAACATATTCAATCAATTTTATACAATTAAATTAACATAATTTAGGGAAAATAATTTAATATTAAAACAAAAAACACAACAAAATATAGTTTTTCTAAATGTTGTTTGATGTTGAAAAAAGAAACTTTTACTAAAATAATGTATAATAATAATTCAATTTTGATTTGATAGATTATTAAAAATTAAAATACTCTTATTTTAATTTTGTATTTAATTAAATAAATTATGATAAATTTTTAAATAAAATATTTTACAGTTTTCCAAAAATCAATATTTCTCATTATTTAATAAATATAAATTATTTCATAAAAATGAAAAAAATTCAAGATAATATATTATTTATATGATTAATTCAAAAATGATTCATCGTTCACATAATAATATTTTAATAGGTTACCATGATTCATTTAAACATAGTCTTGTGCACCAAGCATGATATATATGAAATTTATTTAAAAATAATATTTAATAAAATATCATGTTATCACAAGATGTCTCTATATTCATGATTTATGATATCTTTAACGGATTATCTTTTATAAAATTTAATTCTATTGATTCGATCCATTATACATTATATATAATTATCATATTTTTTAAAAAAACTTCTATTTATGATTTAATAAGTTTTATACTATTTTTCCCCTGGAAAATGTAGTTTTTTCTCAAATATTATTTCATGATGAATTTCTTTTTCATAAAATCAATTTTTTAAAAAAAAAATTGGAATCCCCTTTAAAGATATAATTTCATTAATTTTCATTTTCATTATGCCCAATAAAATTTTTAATACTTATTTTTAAATCTCAATATGCATTTACTCATACGAATACATATTTTCCATTAAAACATTTCAAAGGTAAATTTTACTCTCTCTTTTTATGATGGTGGTTTTCAAAAATGATATTTCAAAATTTTAGAAAGGCTCTTCATTATTTAAAAAATTAAATATTTTACCAAATTTACACTAAAAATGATATATATATTTTATAAGGACATGTTATATAAGTTTCATTTCAATGGTGATTTTTTTTTCAAAAGTTATCACTTCTAATTTTAAAAAATTATTTTCGATGCATAGCCATAACATCATATTTTATGATAATGTTAGAATATATTTCACAAAACACTTATATTTTTTACCTACCATTTATATATTTTCCTCATATAGATTTATTTCCTATGAAATTATATTTCATGAATTAACATATAAATTCTTATCTAAAACAATCTTTTGAGGTTTTTCAAAATAGGTTATCAACCATTTAAATTCCATTGTTCAAATTCTGGGATACGATATAAAAATATTTTGAAACCCATTTTTGTTTTTATGGTTTATTTATGATTTGTTGAATCATAATTTTTATTGTGAACAAATATGCATGGGTTATTAATAATTATGGCCTTATATATCAATATAATTAATTTGTTTATGTTTTGTATCATCTGAAATAATAATATTCATTATGACTGAAATTTTTGTAAGTTATGTAAAAAAAGAATATGTGTAAGTATTATTTCAATTATATATTCTCAAAAGACTGTTTTTTATTATTATTTGGTAATGTATTCTCAAAATTAATTTTTTTAGTGTAATTATTGTAGGAAATGCTCTCATAATCATTACATCAATGTAATTTTTATTAGTTATGCCCAAAAACACTATATGTGAGTGTAATCAAAGTATGATATGCATAAAAAGACTGTGAGTGAGTGTAATTTCTATAAGATATACTCACAAGAGAATTATTGTTTTTAATATTAGTGATTTATGCTAAAAAAGACTATGTGTGAGTGTAATTATTATTAGTTATTATCACAAAGAAGATGCCTAATCATTATTTTGAATATTTTATATTGAAAATGTTATAATTTCATATAATATATATTGTTTTCATGTATTTATTATATATTAATTCAACAATATTCATTTTTATTTTTATTTTTAGATTTGTATTATTCCATTAAACATGTTTTTCATTTAGTATTATAAGTTTCATGAACCATATTTGATAACTAGGTATCATGATGCTTGATCATGATTTGACATGGAATTAAGGGAATTCATAATCCACTTAGTTTTAAACTCGCAGATGGAATCATACAAGATAAAAGAGGGAAATAACTTTCTATATAAAAGTGGAAGATAAATATCGATGTTAGTATGCTCAACACTCCCAAAAGAGAATGTACATGAAACCAAATAGGTAATCAACACTAAAAGTACTACATAATCAATGAAATTAACAACTATAAAAAACTCAGTCATCCGAAAGGAAAAATCACACCAATACAAAAAGATCAAGAAAATCCACACCTCTAGGTGGTGTTTTTCCTTTTCTAGGACCAAGAAGAATGAAATATAAAACATCATACAGAAAATATTGGGTGTGAGATATAAGGCCTTGTAGGGTCTTACTATGTGTTTCATCAAAGATTCCATAATAATAAGAAAATTCAAGATTTCAATTTAAATAAAAAATGGAATGAAAATATATTATCAAATATAAAAAACATGATTTCAATACAAATGGATTTTAAAAAATTAAAACACGTATTAAATAATAACATTATATTTAAGAATTTATATAAATGTTTTATTATGAATACAATAGTTCTATAATCAATGGAATATATATCAAAAAATTATCTATGGTATTCTCTCCTACAAAAAACACAACAAAATACAGTTTTTCTAAATGTTGTTTGATGTTGAAAAAAGAAACTTTTACTAAAATAAGGTATAATAATAATTCAATTTTGATTTGATAGATTATTTAAAATTAAAATACTCTTATTTTAATTTTGTATTTAATTAAATAAATTATGATAAATTTTTAATTAAAATATTTTACAGTTTTACAAAAATCAATATTTATCATTATTTAATAAATATAAATTATTTCATAAAAATGAAAAAATTTCAATATAATATATTATTTATATTATTAATTCAAAAATGATTCATCGTTCACATAATAATATTTTAATAGGTTACCATGATTCATTTAAACATAGTCTTGTGCACAAATCATGATATATATGAAATTTATTTAAAAATAATATTTATTAAAATATCATGTTATCAAAAGATGTCTCTATATTCATGATTTATGATATCCTTAACGGATTAGCTTTTATAAAATTTAATTCTATTGAGTTGATCCATTATACATTGTATATAATTATCATATTTTTAAAAAAAACTTCTATTTATGATTTAATAAGTTTTATTCTATTTTTCCCATAGAAAATGTAGTTTTTTCTCAAATATTATTTCATGATGAATTTCTTTTTCATAAAATCAATTTTTTTTAAAAAAATTGGAATCCCCTTTAAAGATATAATTTCATTAATTTTCATGTTCATTATGCACAATAAAATTTTTAATACTTATTTTTAAATCTCAATATGCATTTACTCATACGAATATATATTTTCCATTAAAACATTTCAAAGGTAAATTTTACTCTCTCTTTTTATGATGGTGGTTTTCAAAAATTATATTTCAAAATTTTAGAAAGGCTCGTCATTATTTAAAAAATTAAATATTTTAACAAATTTACACTAAAAATGATATATATATTTTATAAGGATATGTTATATAAGTTTCATTTCAATGGTGATTTTTTTCATAAGTTATCACTTCTAATTTTAAAAAATTATTTTCGATGCATACCCATAACATCATATTTTATGATAATGTTAGAATATATTTCACAAAACACTTGTATTTTTTACCTACCATTTATATATTTTCCTCATATAGATTTATTTCCTTTGAAATTATATTTCATGAATTAACATATAAATTCTTATCTAAAACAATCTTTTGAGGTTTTTCAAAATAGGCTATCAACCATTTAAATTCCATTGTTCAAATTATGGGATACGATATAAAAATATTTTGAAACCCATTTTTGTTTTTATGGTTTATTTATGATGTGTTGAATCATAATTTTTATTGTGAACAAATATGCATGGGTTATTAATAGTTATGGACTTATATATCAATATAATTAATTTGTTTATGTTTTGTATCATCTGAAATAATAATATTCATTATGACTGAAATTTTTGTAAGTTATGAAAAAAAAGAATATGTGTAAGTATTATTTCAATTATAAATTCTCAAAAGACTGTTTTTTATTATTATTTTGTAATGTATTCTCAAAATTAATTTTTTTAGTGTAATTATTGTAGGAAATGCTCTCATAATCATTACATCAATGTAATGTTTTTTAGTAATGCCCAAAAATACTATATGTGAGTGTAATCAAAGTATGATATGCATAAACAGACTGTGAGTGAGTGTAATTTCTATAAGATATACTCACAAGAGAATTATTGTTTTTAATATTAGTGATTTATTCTAAAAAAGACTATGTGTGAGTGTAATTATTATTAGTGATTATCACAAAGAAGATGCCTAATCATTATTGTGAATATTTTATATTTAAAAAGTTATAATTTCATATAATATATTTATTTTTCATGTATTTATTATATATTAATTCAACAATATTTATTTTTATTTTTATTTTTGGATTTGTATTATTCCATTAAACATGTTTTTCATTTAGTATTATAAGTTTCATGAACCATATTTGATAGCTAGGTATCATGATGCTTGATCATGATTTGACAAGGAATTAAGGGAATTCATAATCCACTTAGTTTTAAACTCGCAGATGGAATCATACAAGATAAAAGAGGGAAATAACATTCTATATAAAAGTGGAAGATAAATATCGATGTTAGTATGCTCAACACTCCCAAAAGAGAATGTACACGAAACCAAATAGGTACACAACACTAAAAGTACTACATAATCAATGAAATTAACAACTATAAAAAAACTCAGTCATCCGAAAGGAAAAAATCACACCAATACAAAAATATCAAGAAAATCCACACCTCTAGGTGGTGTTTTCCCTTTTCTAGGACCTAGAAGAATAAAATATAAAACATTCTACTGAAAATATTGGGTGTGAGATATAAGGCCTTGTAGGGTCTTACTATGTGTTTCATCAAAGATACCATAATAATAAGAAAATTCAAGATTTCAATTTAAATAAAAAATGGAATGAAAATATATTATCAAATATAAAAAACATGATTTCAATACAAATGGATTTTAAAAAATTAAAACAAGTATTAAATAATAACATTATATTTAAGAATTTATATAAATGTTTTATTATGAATACAATAGTTCTATAATCAATGGAATATATATCAAAAAATTATCTATGGTATTCTCTCCTACAATATGTTAGCTTCTAATTATTTAGTCCTCAAAATTCTCATATCAGTGATCATGACAAGTATGTCTACAAATTTCCCTCTAGATCCTGCCAAATAGAGCTCATCATAATCCTATCAAGGGTAAGATAAAGCAATCTAATTTTTTGTTTGAGTTTCCATTTTCAATCAATTTCAAGGGCATCATCAACCTAGAATGATTGTCCCAAATAACTTACTAACATCCCAGGATAACATCTGCTCAATCAGCCAAAAATTAATTGTAAAATTAACCCATTTCGAATCAATCATCAGTTACAATTCAATTGTCTAATTTTCAGTTTCTATATGTGAACTCATTTCAAAATCAAAACATGGGTTTTTTATTATTTCATGAATATTCAATACAAAACCTACTATAGGTTTCATCATTTTAATTTAATCTATTATTTTAAATCATCTCATTTATTTTAAATCAATCCCCAAATTCCAATTCCATTAGAAATGGAGGTTTTTCCACCAGAGTCCATACCATTTCAATTCAAATTCTAGTTCATTTAAAATGGGTTTACATAAGCCAATTTAATTAAAATTCATAAAAATCATTAAAACCACGAATTTATTATAAGGAAAATGTCAATTGAAACCACATACCTTTAATCATAGAAAATTAATTAACACCCACAGTAGAATTCACTAATAAATAATGAAGGAAACTAAGATCAAGTAAAAAACATATAATCATGATCCCATATAATAGATCTTAGATTCATCTAGAATATGATAATCTATCAAACCCTAAGGATAAAAGGAAGAAGATGTTCAGAGATATCACAAGAGAGGAAAATTACATTCCTATATGGGATTAAACGAGATCCACATTTTGATCTGATAATGAAAGGGTTTGGAAAAGTCAAAACTAATTCTTAAGAGACTCAAAAGACAAAGAAATTTAGTTAGGTAAAATAGGGTTCAATTAGGAACTGAAACAAGGGTTCATGAAATTTAATGAAAAATAAAAATAAATGAAACCCATGTGCATGGTTTATTAGAGAGAGCTACTTGGATAGAAAAATGGTGCTCCCAAACCATGCACCCCCACTAGAGTCAATGTACAAGGTGAATGGTTTCTACTAGGTATTCAGAAAATTTTATAAACCATGAACCAACCATGAAAACCCTCACTGTCTATGGATTCCAGGTTTTTACTGGGGGGGAACTGATTGGGAAAACCATGCCCTAACCATACACTATCCAAAAAACATTTAAAATTTTACAAATTTCACCCAAATCACCCTTAAACCAGAACCATCCAAAAGGAAAACAAAAAATAATAAATGAAAACCTAAAAAAGTAAAGTATGTTACCAATGTCCCACTATAATAACATTATGCCCCTAAAATCATGTCAAGTTGTTTCTATATCAATGAGATAATTTCACAACTCCATCATCAGTTCCTCTCACCCCCACATCTCATGAAAATAAAAATCATGCTGCCATAGCACACATACCAAAGGTAACATACTCCCATGGAGTATCATTGCCTCAAAATCATCAATTCTAACTAGATGCTCAATAATAGATAAATTAGGATCAATATCAACATCATTACATCTCAAGACACAATTTAGGTCAGAAATATACATTCATATTTGAGATACATGGAACACATTATGTATTGGCATAAATTGTGGTGGAATTTATAAATGGAAATCCATGTTCCCCACATTTTCAATGACTTATAAAGGTCCCAGAAACCAAGGAGAAATATTCATATGCCTTATAATTCATTGATGACCTAAATGGGGTGAAACTATCAAGAACACCTAGTCACCAACTGAAAACTCCAATAGTTTATGACGACTATCAGTAAAATATATTTGCTGGCTATGTTCCATTAGAATTTTATTACGAATCAACTGAATTTTTTCTATCATCCCTTGGACCAAACTCAGACCACCCAAGGATGTTTCCCCAATAATTGACTAACAGAATGAAGATTTACATATCCTTCTATATCAGGCCTCAAAAAGAGATATCCTGGTTATGGGAAAAAAATATGGTTATAAGAGAACTCAATTAGTCCCAATGGGTCATCTGAAGCTCCATAAAAATTGAGGACATGGGAATAAAGAATGTCCTTAAATATTTTTTATACCCCTATATATATTTAAATCCATGTTATGATGTTATGACATAATCAAATTATCATGGGATCCAATCACCTTTCCATGGAAAAACCAATAGTGATATGTAAAATGGAGATATTTATCAGAGAATATTACAAATGGAACTCCATGTAACCAAATAATATCATTCATGTAGAGACATTCCAACTCCTCAACATTGGTTTTATCATGAATGGGTATAAATTGACTAATTTTTTTCATCATATTAATCAAAACCTATTTCAAATTCTTATTTAGAGGGGTATATAGAAACCCCACAAAAAAGATCATATAAATATCTTCCCAATTCCATGTTGGAACTGAATGTGGATGAAGAAAATCTGAATGGCTTTAGTGATCGTCCTTGACCTTTTAGAAATTATATTAGTTAAAAAAATTCATCAATGTTACATCTCATACCAAGCCATTAAAACCATCTCCATATGTCATTGAACATCAATGTTTTTCTTAGGTGCACATCCCATTAGGAATGACTTAAATCCACCATCATGATCTTCCTCACTAGAAAAGGTACAAAATACCATTTATAGAAACATATGATACCCTCTTTTTACAATGTCCATTTAATAAGGGTTTACCCACCACTAAAAGAGTACCTAATTATAAGTAACCCATCATCAAGCTGCTATTTTAGTTTAATCTTCTTGATAGCAATGGTGGTTAAATAAAAACTAGAAAATTCAACATTAGATCAAGATTCATGAACTATAATATGTATATATGAAAAAATATCCATAAATTTCCACTCTTCCAATGATTCATTCAAGGTAGGGGTTAGAGGATTCCAAGTCAAAGAATCAACAACAATATTCCCTTTCCCTAGGGTATATGGGATGTAGAAATCAAATGACATTAGGAAGTGCACCAAAATTTTATAGAATAGATTTGAGTATTTTTGGATAAGTTATAACTCACTCTCTTATGGTCAGAAGACATGGTAAACCATTCTATGGAAAATAAATACTGAAAAATCTTAAGCAGATGAATCAAAAAAGAAATTTCATGGTCATAAGTTGGATAATTATTCTTATGTGTCCTAACCTATTGAGAACCATATGTTACTACATGACCACCTTTCATAATAACACAACCAAAGACGGAACATGATTCATTTATAAAAAACATCATATCCCTACTTAGCCTCTAGTAGAGTAAACATTGGTAAAGAATTAGAAATAAATTTTAGATCAACAATGTAACTATAAAATTTATCATCCTATAAAATATTTACCCCTTTTTGAGTGAGTGAATTCTTCATAAAAGGCAACATCAATAAATCCATTACAAACCAGAGATAATACACTACTAAAACCTCGATTCTCTGAGTCTCTAAAACATTTTGTGGTAGATCCATTTTTATAACATCTTTTATCTTTTTGGGGTCATCTGAGATACCATGTTCTGATAACATGTTCCCTATGAAAATCACATCTTGAATCTAAAAAGTAGAACTATATAACTTGGAATAATTATGGTGATTTATTATCAATTATAGAACTACTCTCATATAATACCCATGATCCACCTTAGGCTAAGTGTAATCAATTATCTCATCTGAAGACTCCACTATGAATGTAACAATATACTCATGGAATATCTACTTCATCAAAGCTATAAAGAATTCATGAACATTGGTTAGATCAAATGTCATGAAAGGATACTCATAATATCCATACCTAATTCTTAAGGTTTTTTTATGAATTTTATATTATTTTTATCTCAATTGGGGAAAATCATATCAAAGATCAATATTCAAGAATCACCCCCCCCCCCCCTCATTTCAACTCATTAGAAAATATCAATCTATTGAAATAGATAATTTTTCTTTAATGTAAATTTATTGAGTTTATGGTACTAAACACATATGTAAAATGTTCCACCAGCTTTCATATCAAAGAGATAAAACTCTCTTGATGGTGACACACTCAGGCATACAAATCATTTCCTATGAAAATCATCCAAATAAGCCTTAAACTATTTTATTTTAGCTGGATCCCTATGGTGCGAGCTATAGATACTAGTTTTTTACTTATCTCTAAATCAATAGAGGACTTTACATCTCTTATTGGTGGCATCCTCAAGGAATTTGAAGGAATCACATTAGAAAAATAAATTAAAATAGGAGGGATGTCATCACTCAAAGGTTCCCACTCTAGATGAAAAGAAAACACTAATATTACTTTCCCTATCTCTACATAACAAATTCAAGCTCTACTCGACCTCAAGTCTCACTCTCCATGAAAGATACGAAACACCCCATCTGAAAAATTAAAGGAGACACTTAAAAGATAACCATCAATTCTAGATTAATTAGTAATGATCAAATCCATATTTGAAATTACATCAAGGGGAATCATGTTTAGAATTAGAAAATCCCAAGTATGATCAAACTCTTATAAATAAAAAACACAAGCATGGGCAATTGAAACCCCCTCTCTCTAATATCTAAGGGGATT
This sequence comes from Viscum album, assembly GCA_963277665.1. Taxonomy (NCBI): domain Eukaryota; kingdom Viridiplantae; phylum Streptophyta; class Magnoliopsida; order Santalales; family Viscaceae; genus Viscum; species Viscum album. Next base: position 1,184,327,142 of record OY728146.1, read on the forward strand.
AGTAATATACATCACATATGTCAAAAGCTCCATATGAAGAGTTATAAATTCCAAAATAAAAGTTGATATAAATAGATGAGATGCACTCGTATCAAATAAATAAGTCACTATAGATGAATCTATAGTGATGTGACGTATCACAGTCACTGGAACCATATATTCTTTCTCCAGTGACTCTTCCTCTGCATGAAGAAGCTTCATTCCAAATTCCTATGGTTGGAACCCCAATATTATTGAATCTACTGATTTCAACATAGTACTTTTAGGTGATAGTGATAACATTAAACTATGTGAGGAAAAGAAGATATAAAAAATTACTAAAAATGATCTGAGTGTTTTCAAGATCTGTAAATATTGAGTACCTCAATGAAAAACCATTTTGAATGCTTCAGATATCTATACTGGAATAACGTCGATGTGTCTCTTATAGGAACTTCATGAAGCCTTTAAGAAGCATTCTATCTAGAACCAATAGAAGACTCATTATGTTTTATCATTCCATTAAATGAACTAACATAACTGCCAATAGGGGAAAAAGTAACTCCCATCAACCCTAACATACCAGAAAGGTCATGAACAACAATAAAACCCATATCCAATGCATCAGCATAAGACAAAATATTTAATAAGAAAACCTAATAATTAATATTAGGTAAAATACCAATTTCAATCTAGGATTATTTATCATATAATTTGACATAATCTGATGTGGAAATTGTACAAGATAGGAATTTTGGTTCACATACCTCATCGTAGTCCTTTCATCCAATTTGAGTTTGAAAAATTCCATAGCCTTTGCTCGAACCATAAAATCTATATAGAATTAGTAAGTGAAAATAGCATTGAAGTATTTCCAATATAAAATATCATTCCTATTCACCTTATCCATTAAATATAACCATCTCTTACTAGGTCCCTCTAACGTTAAGGTGTCACATTTGACCTTAATCAAATTAGGCATTTAAAATAACTCAACCAAATGCTCTATATTCTTCGACCAATACTCGACCTCTTGAGGATCAGTAGAGCCTAATAACTATAGTGGATTATAGATAAGGAAATACTGAGAATTATTCCAAGATTATTTCCATTAAGGATCCAAAACTGCAACCTAAATGGGAACAATGCAGGTTTCAGTACTAGTGCTTGGACATCATGCCCAATAATCTCAACTTGATTCTTGTCTATGGGAGGATTTTAGCATTTTTGTTCACCAACAACTTCCTCCTAGGGATTTTTAAAATTACTTATCAAATTAATGATGCTACATAACATCATAAAACAACATTGAATACATTAGTAGATTACTCATATAAATAATTCAAACAAGTGAAACCGAAAAATTAACCCCATCTGATAAAAAAAAGATATGGATATCAAAATATCCAAATAAAATGTAGGTAAAATAAAATAAGTACATGAATTTGATCCTCAATAGGCCTTCCTCAAACCAACCATGGTGACATATAGATTTTTGTAATGATATCTGGTCAGACACTCACTTACACCTTCCTTCTATGTCCGGACAAGATATTCCAAACTACATAATAACATCATGGAATGTTTGCTAACATCCAATTGATAGCACATTTTCACAAACCTTCTTAGATACCATAGTAACCTAATACCAATTCTAGATATGACATATCCTAAAGGTAATTCTTGATTCCCATGGGTTTGTCACCAACACTGGGTATTATACAAGATAAAAGAGTAAAAAAAATTCCACAAAATATGAAAATACAGATACAAGTTAATATGAAATAAACACCAAGGGGGAAATGTAATACAAAAAAATAGGTAAAAAATATTTTTATCATAAAATTAGTAATAAATTAGAATGATAGAACTCATACATACCAAATTAAATATATCCCCAAGCCTAAAGGATTATGAATATCCACCACCTCCAAGTAGTTCATTCCCTTTTCTCATACATGGTAGAAGTAAATATATAAACAACTGAAGAAGAAAGGTTGGATGTGATATATAAATCCTTGTAGGGTCTCTCTAAGTGTTCCATAATATATTTTATATTAATAAAACTAAACATCATTTCAGTTGAAATAATCCTCAGAATGAAAATACAATTTCATATTTAAAACAAAACATTCTTTCATCTCAAAATGATGCAAAATATTTCATGAATTTCATAAATAAACATTTTTTGTAAAATAATTTATATAAATAATTTAAAATGAATAGAATATTTTAATAATAAATGGAATATATAAAAAAATCACAGAAACCACCATGGTCATTTACCCTATAGAATATTAACTTCCAATTTTAGGATCCTCACAGTTATCAAATCGGTGATCATGAAAAGTATGTGTACACCCATCCCATAGGATCAAGACAAATATTACTCTTCAACATCCCATATGGGATAATATATATTGAACTAGGTTCTTGTTTGTGTTTTCATCGTTGTTCAATTTATTGGGAATCATCATCCAAGATTTTTTTTCCAAAATAACCCACTAACATCCCAAGATCACATGTATTAAATCAATCACACAATAATGGGAAAATCATATCATTTAAAATCAATCATTATTTATAATTAAATTTTCCAATTTTCAGTTTCAATATTCAAATTCAGTTTCAAGACCAAAACATTGGGTTTTCATCATTTCATTTTGTTCTAATAAGAAACCAATCGTAGGTTTTCATCAGTTCAATTTAATAAATTTTTCTCAAAGCAATTTTCAAACCATTTAATAAATTATATCAGTTTCAAAATATGCTCTAAATTCTAATTCCATTGTAATTGGGGGGTTTCAAAAAATTCATTTTAACTCTAATTTCAATTCATATAAAAAAATTTATAAAAAATGAATACTAATTCTAACAATATAGAAAATTAATGTAAAATTATATAAAAAATCTCAAATAAAATCACCTACCATAAATAATGGAATAATAATCAACAACTGCAATAGGATTCGCCAATGAAGAATAAAGTCTATGAAGATAAATAAATCAATCATAGAATCAAGATCTTATTAAATGGAGTTTAGATTCATCCAACATTTAATGATAAATAAACAACTAAGGATAAGAGAAACAAAGGCTGGGAGATAACACATGAGAGGAGATTTACACACCCATTGGAGATCGAAAGCGATCTTATACACATTGGTCATCCCAAGAAAGGGATTAGAGGACTAAAAACCACTTCATGAGAGGATCCAAATACAAGGAAATTGAGTTAGGTTGAATGGGTGTTGAATAAGAGGATAAATGGACATTTAAGATGTTTGTAAAAATGTTTCGGAATAAAATAAACCCACACACATGGTTTCCTAGAGGTGGTTTTACAATTAGTCTAACTATGCTCCCTAACCATGCACACCCCCTAGACTAACTGTATAAGGCATATGTTTTTTTTACTCTGGTGCACAGTTTGGGAAAATGATTTTCCAACCATAAAAGACCATAAAAAATCCAAAATTTTCAAAATTTCATTGGAAATACACCTAAATAAAACCCAGTCGAAAGGGAAACAAATAAGGGTCATGAAATAATTGAAAATATAACATGATGTTATAACAATTCCTTATTCCATCACATTTATAATTTTATTATTATTACATGTTCTTTTTAATTGTATATTTCCCCACTAATTGTCCTTTCTCATTTTATTATGGTATAACACTTAGTGAAAAATAAATAAGGTTTTAAATTATTGAATGTTTTTTCTCACCCCTTTTTAGGATAATAGTCCATAGGATGTGAAAATTATTATAACAAATGAGAAGTTAATAGGGGATTATTGTGTTACATACTTATGTAGAAATATTTACAAGTCTCGTAAAACAGGTTTCCTTTATAGCTAATCCTTAACGGAACTAATACTTATGTTATTTTAGTTGTTTTATTATTATGAGTATAAATTTTTAATGAATGAAATTTACATAAAAATGTATTTTTCATGATTTTATTCAACGAAAATATTTTAAAAATTGGTTTTTAGATTCAAATGGAGGAGTGGTGGTCTAGAGAACCTTAGGTTGTATATGAAAAATGTTTATTTTTTTCATAATAATATATTAAATATTTTGGGGATTAGGAATAAGAAAAATTAATGAAAACCCTTAGTATGAGTATAACTATATGATAAAATCATGGAAATTTGGTAAATATTTGATAGTTTTGTTTTCCTAGATTTTAAATCCTAGTATTGCTGATGGAATGTTGATGTGACTATGGTGAAACATAGATGGGAAAAAATTACCCTGAAAAGTCAGTTGACTATTAACTCGATATTAACTCAGTGCACAAGGAGTAGACCTAAGATTGTGTACATGGATAAACACTAATAGGGAATCATATATTGACCCAAGCTAAACATAACTGAATTAAAAAACTAATTTCACGATGTATATCATACATCTCACAGATAGTACCATGACATAAGGACCGAATGGTTAAATGTATTGAATAATATAATCCTAAAAATCATAATCTATGACCATCTATTTGAAATAAAACTCATATAGACTCCACTTTATACATTTCTCAAATTATATTTAACTTTATAACCTAGGGAAAGGAATAAATTAGAATGGGGTTAGATCAAAAGATCATTTTGGGAAATCATATCATGGTGTCACCATGGGTTATGTAAATATCATATGAAAAAACATCAGAAATTGATAAATATAAAATAAAAAAATATAGAACAATAAACATTGTCCATATGTCTTGATATAAGTACATTTAATCTCAATTTTACATGTTTTGACTATATAAAACATGTGTGAAATCATTTTACATTAAACACGAATCATGGAGAATAATCATATAAAAATAATTATGAATTTATTGTGTGGAATAAAAATAAGAATAGATACCATATCTCAAGGATAAACATAAAAAAAATCATTATATTTAAGTATTAGACTAACCACACATGTATCCTATTGGGATTGGGATAATCCTATTGTGTACCATTTCAATTAGGGTAAATCCCCCTATTTACCCGTTTGGAATGGGATTAATACCCCTGTGCACCTTAGAATTTGATAAATCATTATATCTTCTCTTTGGCTTGGTATAAATCATCCTATGTACTCTTTACCTTGGGATAAACCCTATTGTGTGCCCTTTTTATTTCAACATACATACATAAAAACTAATGCATTGAGGATGATATAAGATACCAACCATCATCATCCATACATATTTGGTCCATATAAAATAAATAATCATCATTACATAAGAAAACCATGGAAATAAATTTAGTTTTATATATTTTTCAATGGGATGCAGATATGAAAAAAAATTATAATGATAACAATAATCATTGAAATATATGGCCATAGAAAATAATTGGACATCCAATGATATATAGTATCATTCCAGGTAAATATAATTCTATAATTTTATTAAATCATAGGTTATTTAAACCTTATATATAATTGGTTTACAAGTAAGTCAATAATTTACCCAGTCAATTCATGTATACTTATCTAGGTGAACATTGTTAATTCAATTGAATAAGAATATTATAGTCACATAATAAAAAATTGGATGGAAAGAATAATTTTTTAAACATATAATTTTTTGGAAAGGAAAAGAAAGTGAAGGTTCATTTATTTTATTGAAATTTATTGTTTCTCATTTATAAAAATGTATGTCAACAATCAGTAGGTTCGTGAATAATACTTTTATATTAATTGTTTAATTTTATATTGAATATCAATATGAAAATGAACCTTCTTCCATGAATAAAATTTTAAATATGACTCGTAGAATAAAGTAATAATAATTTACTTTTGAAAAAACCATGAATATTTGGAATGATTATTTAAAATGATGGGAAATCAATTAGATTTTTGAAAAACATTAATCATGTGTTATAATTTGTATTTTATTAATTAATGACTAATTAAAAAAGAAACTTGTTTTATTTGAAAATTTGTTTTAAAATTTTTTGGAAAGAAAATTTTTGTGGAATATTATAAAATTACATTTAATGAAATTTATAGTAATATAATTCAGAAAATGGAATGCAGGATTCATAGATAAAACATGTTTTGGAAGTTAATTTTTTTATTTGGAATAGATTTAAAACTTTTTTAAAATTTTGAAATACATTATTAAAAACACAAATAAAAAATGTGTAATAAAACATAATTTTCAAAATATGATAAATTAAATATGATATTCAAATTAGATAACACATTATTAGGTTTCCAATTATAATTAAGAACATTGGTAGGAAAGAAAATATTAACACTGATGGGAAACCATCATCAAAGTGGATGAGAATTTTTCTCAATAATGATTTTCTTTTTATGGTGGTGAAATTCATCAATGATGAATATTTCAATGAAAAGTGGAATTTTATAGATAAATATGTATAAAATACCATGAAATAAAATTTTAGGATTGAAGAAATCTGTATTTGAAGAAATAATATCAAGAATAATCATTTTAAATCAATTAAGGGAGTTGAATTAACAAACAACCCTTATGGTAATGGCAACATATGCATCAAAAGAACATGTGGGAGAGATCATTAAAAAATTTAATCAAAGAAACACTTATGAAATTAGAAGCATTAAAATAAAAACCCTTTGAAGTATATGGTTTCAAATTAAACATTATATTTTATGAAAAGTTACATGATTATGATTAAATATTTTAATGGTTAAATAGATGAACCCTTATAATAAAAACGTATTATATAATAAAACAAAATTTCTTCTATAATTAAAATTTGTGGTAAGAAATCCTTATTTTTAATTCTTGATTAGTGGATCATACATTATCCTACTGTGTAAAAAATTAATAATGTATATGAAAACCATATTTATTTTAATTAAATTTTACAAAAATTATTTATAATTAATCAAAACATGTATATTAGTCAGATATTATATATTTTTAATATTAGGTAAGAGTAATCTATAGAGATTTGAATAGGCCTCATAATAATAATGTTGTTCTTCATTATACTCCAATAGTTCTTCACTACTAAATAATAAAAGGTATAATAATTTATTCTATAAAATTATTTATAATTATATAACTTCAATATAAGGTATTTTTGATATGATCCTTATAGATGAAATTGACGATAAGCATGTTTCGGCGTTTTTAACAAATGCCCAGTGGTATCATAATAAATTTGTGTAATATTAAGGTCACCATTTATAACCAACATAAAAATATTATTTACTTAAATATATGATATTTTATTATTAATTAATTTATCACAGCCATCTATGATAACATTTTATACAATTTATCAAGTAGAAGGTTAGATGTACCCAAAAATTATCAAACCATAATTAATAGATACTTATGATTATAAAAAAAATTAATGATTAGTTATATAATTAGAATAGAAGTATAATGATATTATATAGTTATATTTATCGTGTTGATATTTTATGATATTTTTTAAAATAAAAATTTATCTAGTGGAAAAGAATAATACGTTACATTGTAAAGGTGGTAATTCACACAACACAAAATTAACATTTACAGTTATCAAAGAAAGGGATGGAAAGAATATGGATTATTATTTCCTCTTCATAATAATTATACAAGTATATATTCCACATTTATTTGTTGTGAAAAAAAAATAAATCCCTCATATCATGGAGGTTGCAGTCTGCCCAACACACGAACTATTTTTTCATTTTTTATAACATAAAAATGGAATGGAATTTAATATTTATTTACAAATAAAACTAAAATTAATTATACAAAAAATACCTATGTCATTAAAATGTAAATAAAAAACAATTTTTGAATAATTATTATAGTAATGATCTTTTTGGGAAAAATCAGAATGTTTGTTGAAATCATTTCATTCTCATTGGTGGATTCTTATGAAATAGAGGTATTAAGAAAATTTCATGTGACCGGAGGCTCAAGTAATAGAAATTTTTTTATATTGGAAGTAAAATGCGGAGATTTTATGATGGAAACTGATATCATTGGATGGTGATGAATTAGTGGTGAGAATATCCTTTCATATGTGGGGAGAGTAGTATTTTTAAAAATATTATAACTTACTCAAAATAGAGAAAAATTTTCACATGTTAATATGACTCCAAAATCTCCAATAATAGTGGGTTATATGATAAGATCTATAATATTTCAAAAAAATAATTTCAATTTTGGTACAATTTTCAACATTATTACTCTTTTACTTTTAACTTTTACCATTTTCAGTTTTATGTCATAACAAAGTATTTCTTATGTAAATTAATTTTAATTACAAATATTAAGAGGACCCTTATTAAATTATTTTTTAATAATTATTCCAAATATAGGATATATTTAATCAGATAAATTTTTTTTCATATCTAAATATAATTTTTATTTCATTTCATATAACATGAAAAATCCCATTTTTTATAAAAAGGTTATTTTTAAACTCAAAACTCAACGTGGAGTATAAAATTTTAAATATATATGAAATTCATGAAATAAATTTTTTATCATAAAAAAGTAATTTTATTTTTATTTTAATGAAATCCAAGGCCATAATTTACTGAATTAAAATTTAATTTAAGGAAGCTACCAAAACAGTTTTTATAGAAAAATAATACTTATCTTTTTAAACATTGGTTTTATAAAATCATAGGAGTAATTTTTAAAATGTCATTTTTTTATAAATAAAAATTTTAAATTGAAAAAATCATATAAAATATTAAATTATACATATTTCTTAAAATAGTCATAATTTCTATTATTTAAATAAAAATATTATTTTCACTGTTCACCTAAAAACATTTATTTCTTAAAAAAAACTCAAAAGTTCACCTAATTTGAATAAGGATATGTAGAATTCAAAAATAGAAAAAATTTCATAAAATTAAAATTCTATAACTTTAGGTTTTAAATAAAAATTAAATAATTAATTAATAATAGCTATTTTTGAAAAATGGAATTCTTAAAAATTATGTGTTCTCAATATTATTTTATAATAATTTCAATATTAAGTAATTTTATTATTGAAGTATTATATATTATCATAATAATCATTTAGAGGTTGTATATGTTAATATTGTAATACATTATATAGTTATCTTTGAAATAAAAATCATTTTTAATATTAAATTATATTAAATATATCCATTAAAGGTATGAAATTTTAATTTCCTAATATCATTCTATTTACTAGAATTTTTTTATTCTTTTAATTTTTAAGATAATATTCATATAATATTTTTCATCTCATTTTCGTTCAGTGTTACACATGGATCAAGAAATGAAAAAAGATATTTATTTAATGTAAATATATAGAGTAAAATTAGAGGGAATTAAATTATCCCCTATTAATAAATTATATCCTCAAATTTTTTATCACCATATTCTAATGAGAAATAAAAATGGGTATTTACAATATAGACACAATTCAAGATACATTTTTTAGAGAGATATCATCCCTACAAATGTAGGAACAATATATTTTTCCTAAAATTATGTTTATACATATAATTTATTTTTTCACTAACAATTTGTGTTATACATCACTTTTTTTAGTTATACAAATGCCTATAATAGAAATTGTTTTTTAAGATATATTATTGTCATCCATGCACTAATATATAAACATATAATGATTTGAAATATGAAATTTGATTTTTAAATTCTGTTGATTATTATGGATTCAATATGGAGAGATATAATTCATTACAAAATAAATACTTTGATTTCATCAAAATGAGGGATAAAAATACATTAATTATTTATATTATTTAAATATCAACATGGGGTATTATAATTATATATTTTTTCTACTGATAAAATAAAATCATAGGGCATTTTTTATGCTTTAAAATTATTCATAGATATAAAATACATTCATGAATTAGATTCCAACAAGGCCTCAACTAATCTAGTGTGGAGGATATTTTTTCATTAATTATGAAAATATACCATTTTATCATAATATACATTAGTAATGGTGATTTCACAGGCTTTCCTTTATTCTCATAGATTTGATTTATATTAACCTTGAATATTTCTATATACATTGTGTTCATTGAACTTGTTTACATTATTCACATAGTTTTTATAACTTATGCATTAGATCGAGGATTTTTAATTATGTTGGTCTTTCCCCCATCCTTTTCATTGGTTGATCAGTTCATATATCTTCAACATTAATGTTCTTAATGAACTTTTCATCCTAACATGAATCACCTACTTATTCCACTGATATAGTTAATAAAATCCTACAATTCTAGAATTACAATATTTAATTCAATATAATATGAAACACTGAGCATAAATAACTGAAAATATATATTTTTATAAATTTAATCACTTCAATAGCAAGAAAAACATGTATCCTCGAGTCTAAATGAACCGTTCTATATTATACCATTGAAATAATGCCATTAAATTTCTAGGTGTGGATAATACTATCTAAAATATTAAAACTAAGGTTATCTATTGATTTTAAATAATATAATAATCATTATAAAGAAAAGGAAATGTTTTCAAAAAACATATAATTATCTAAAAGATGGACTAGTTACACATTTCACACATAATTTAAAATTATCTTTTATAAATTATATAAAATTTAACTGAATAAAGAAAAAAAATTAAATATGATTATAAAAATTATATTTTGTTGAATTATATGGGCTTTTTTGGAAAAGTTTTATTTTTTGATAAATAGTGAAAAATACTAAATTTAATTTGGGAAAAGCCTTTTAATTTAAATAATTTATAAATTTAAATTACATTTTAATTTTTTTAAATTATAATTAATTAAATTATATATCAATTATTCTAATTTAGGTCATTGAAAAAAATTTAATATTTTATTTTGATATAAATAATTCATAAACAGTAGAAAATTGTCTCTTTGAAAACCCGATTTCTCATCATGTATGTGAGATTGAATTTAAATTTAAATTTACCTATTATGTGAATGGAATTTTTATAAAATTATTTCATTTTTATAATAAGATAAAATTATAGTGTCTAAAAATTTCAACTTACTCTTTTTACAAAAATAAATATTGAAAACAGTAAAAAAAATTAATTTCCATGGTTGAGGTAGAATTAGATTTATCAAGGGTTAAACTAAAATTACAAGGATTAAATTGACATAATAACTTATCTAAAATTGATTTTATATAAATATATCAACCTTATACCTTATATTTTTTAAAATATACCATTATTAGAGCCTTTGGACATGAAAATGACAAGGGTGGGAATCATTATTTTATTAAATTACAATTTTTTCCTTGTCCCCCAATTATTAAAGGCCAACCCATCTCCTATATTCTTCACACCTTCACATCCATTTTTTGGAAATGACCTTAAAAAATCACTTCCTAAATTCCCTACCATAATCCTTGAAATGTTATTTTTTTATAAAGGCATCTTTGTAAGGCATTGGTGTACACCTAAGGAGGGTACTAGAAAAAGATGTAACATTATTCAACAAGAATTTATAATTTATTTATGATATAAAAAAATAAAATTAATATGATATAAGAACCATTATTTGTTCCACATACATATATGTTGTTATAGTATGTTAATTTCCTAAAAACATCTACACTTTCATCAAATGGATTATTAAATCAGCATTCATGTGTATGGTGAACTATCACCTTGGGAAGCTATGTAATTTGTCTTTCACTAACATTTTTCATGGAATGTGATAAGGATACATTTAATTATTATATGTGACATATATAAAATTATTATTATAAGAACAACATATTCATCATTATATATAGTTAATATATCATATTATTTCTCACTTTTTCACACACATAATAATGATAACATCTTTCGTATTTGTGTGTATTATCACCTTCACGAAAGAATGTGGCCCTCTTTACATAACCACACCACATGGATGAAATATATAATTATATTTATAGACTTAATGTTATATTTTTTACATCATGATCATTCTCTAGACATACAATGTTACTTACCTTCTTTATATAATTATCATTGAAAATGAAATATGCTCACTCATACGTACTTACGACATACAATCTCAATGATATTAATGTACATAATTTATTAGAAACCATATTTCATTATTGGTTGTAAAAGTATAATTTATGTGTAAATATGATAATTTTTCTATGATTATTATTCTATTAAATACTTAACAATATAATATTCAAAATAACAAGAAATTTTATTAAAAAGTATAAATGGGAAAACAAGGAAATTAACACACTAGAAAATGAAAATAATGAATGATTATTAATAAACAGGTGATGTGATTTTATAAAAGGATCATATATTCTACAATAAATATTAATATTTTTCGGTTATAAGTTAATAAATTTTTTTAAAACACTACACTAAAGCTCAATGCACATTTATCAAAAAAGAAGATTATGGTAAGGGACTTCGTCGTAATTTTCATTCATTATGGCATATTATAATGTTAAAAACACAATTTCATTTATATAGTGTATATAATTCATATTTTACATGTAATATCATGAATCCTTCATATTTCATGTCATTTATAGATTCATATTGAATTATTTCATCTGAGGTAATTTTACTAGAAAATTACCAAGTGGTAAAGAATTTCATAACTCAATTTATTTTCATTTGGTTATATTATAACCTCAACATCCATAATATACTATGATTAAATTTTTAATTCATTTTAATTTTCATATGGTTAATTTTACTTATTTTATGTGTATTTATAGTTGATACACATAATTAATTCATTTAATAATTCTCAATCCAACATTATGACATATGTAAGGGTTTATTTTAGAATCTTGTTTTCATGAAGATTTTTTATTGTTTAATTTTTGTTGAAGAAAATTATTTGATCATTAAATAATAAAAAGAATTTTTTTTATCATATTATAGTTCTTCATGATATTTTCTATTAATTAGAAAATTATACACTCTTTGGTACTTAGGATAATTGAAAAAAAGTTTTATGAAAATACAACTTTAATTTTCACTTCGGTCAGAAACCAATTTTCTTCTAAACCCATATTTTAAAAAATGTTTATGAAAACTATTTTTAACCTTTTAAAAATGACTTATTAAAGTTATTTTTATCCATTTTTAATTTTTCCAAATTTTTTGAAAAGAATCTAGATTTTCTTTTCAAAAAAAACATTTTTCTCTTTTACCAGAAAAGTGAATGGAATATTTATTTAAACGCGTGAATCTTGGATAAAATTTCCAACCATTATAGCCACTCAATTGTTTTGAAGATTATTTTATATGATTAAAAATATACTTTCATAAAAAATTATGTATTATTTTTATTTATTTTTTCAAAATGAAAATTATGTTTTCCTGAATAATATTTTTAAATATATTTTATGGTATTTCTATTCATCGATGACATGAACTCATTATTCCTAATCCATTAAGTATACATTTTATATATACTATACTGATTCATCATATCAATTTTTAATGATAATATTTATCAGGGAATTTTTTGTCATTAAATTTATTGATTCATTTTTGTAGTCTGTAACTTTACCTTGAAATTTTAACTTTCCTGTTATAATTGGATATTAAATATCACAATAAGTATCTAATTTATTTATCAGTGATATGTTTATTGCTTAAAATTTTTTATAATTCCTATATACGACATTATACATTGTAAACCGATTTTTATCCGGGAAAATATTGGTAAATCTATATTCTTTACTCGATATATAAATTTGATGACATGAAAAGATTTTTATGAATTAAATAAATTATTCGATATATGATGAATGCTTCAGAAATGAAAAACATGGATGTGTATTAGTTATAGATAGAATTACAATGAATCAATAGTCTAATGAGGTAAAATGGTTCACTAGAATTAGTTAAATAAATTTCTACCCTTTAGTTTTAAACTATCTCCCAGATTGATCTTGATGGTAGAGGTATCCTGCTCCTAAGACATGAGGTCCAACAATTAATCATTTACATCAATTAGTAATCAGTAATTATTATCCATGATATTTTCACAATGACATTATTTTTGAATATATTTCATTCTTTTTTATTGGTTAAATGGAATGTGTTTTCATTTATTTACCTTGTTATATTGATTATTACTTATATTATCATCCATGATATTTTCACAATGATTTTATCTTGGTATGAATTTCATTCTTAGTTTATTAATTAAATGAAATGTTTATTCCTTTATTTTCCATTACATATTGAGTATTAATTATCTTATTAACCATGATATTTTTTAAAAAATATTATATTGGGATGAGTTTCATTCTAATTTTATTGATTAAATTGAATGTGTTTTCAGTTATTCTTCTTATCATCTTATTTATGTAGGTTATGGGCGCAGCAGAAGCACGTTGGAGGGTGTACCCAACATTAATTTTAGCATTAAAAACTATCAATAAGAGATTTTTCATGATAATAAGACATTGGATATTCTAAATAGAAAGAATAATGAAAAAGAAAGAGGGGATCCCTGGAACCATATATAGGATCATCATATGTTGGTTATAATTAATTTAATTAATTGACAAGAATTAACTTGATGTAATTCTTTCTTCTATGATGTTTCTAGTCATGATCTGATGTGATCTGTCATTGTGTCATAGAATCCAAGTGTATGATTCCTCTAGTGGTGATCCATATGTGCTCTACGTATCTTTGGACATCGCCGAAGGGATCACTGGGTGCTAGCGCGGAAGAGCCTTCACTTTCGATTTCCGCCTTCGATCGCCTTGATCCAGGGGATTTAGATCACTCTCTCAAAGATTGAGAACATTCTAGGTGGAAAAAAATTCTCTCTTGGCTTGAGAGATTTTCAAAATTCGTTGTGCACAACCACAAAAATGGCTAGGCTAATGAGAAATATATAATTGGGATTTTTAATTACATAGAATAATAAAATGAATTAATTACCTGAAATAATTTCTTCATTTCATTTAATTCTTAGTAATACCCCATGTATAAAAATAATAGTTGACTATTATTATTACCTGACATGAACCCAAAAAATTACACCTAATATTATTTAATTAAATAAATAATATTTATTTCTCATAAATTCCTAAAAAAAATACACGGTGTGTATATTTAATATACACGGCGTGTAATTTTATTTTTTCATTTTTCTTTATTTCCTCCACCACATTTATTAGACCTTTAATAATGTATATTTATTTCTAAAATAAATATCATTGTGTTACTCTCTAATAAATATATTATTTCTCCCAAAATATATTCTTCTGAATAAATAATGTCGAAATAAATGCGATCAGGAATCCTTAAATAATTATTAAAACACAATTTGTAATAATCTTTATTTAAATTTTTAAATTAATATTTAACTGAGATACTTGGACACACTTAGTGTGTGACCCTCTAGGAATATTTCTTAGTGGAATTAGGTAGACCCTACCTAAAGTCCAAGGTTAGCGTCCAACAACACGCCAAGGCACCCATAGAGAAATAAGTTAATGCTGAAATGATGTGTCACCTCCTACGAACACTTACAATGTAATATAATCCATTTGTCTCAATATCTCAAATCAAGTGGGTTACATACTAGTGACATCAACCCATGTGCTCAATTATTCTTTCTTTGACTTTCCGGAATTGAACTCTACCATTCCTTACTATGGCCATGGATTTATTTAGGCTATATCAATTCCATCAAAGGGCCTGAGATATCTACTTTCGTTATGGAACAGAATGGGAAAATCCTTCCTCACATTATCTATTAATTCAGTATCACTCGTGATGTACCCAACATATCCTACCTCACTGTGAACAGTGTTCTGTCACAGTTTTCATCAATACATCTAAGTGTGTGAGTTGTAATACCCATCAATAATAATCTTAAAGTCTAAGGACCAATACACACGTCCACAGATAGGAGCATCCATTGACACTATGAAATGTGGATTTCCTATCGGTGGGTCTCGTTCTCATAATATCGTCCTTGATATTACCAAGGGCGCACACCATGAGAAGGTGACTCAATGTTTTATGAGTCCTCACCCAAAATGGAATGTATTATTTGTGTCCGTCAAATAACATCATCTGGGAATAGAACATATATTCAAGAATAGCATTATGTCACTTATGGGTTCTCATCATAGTTGGGATCCTCTATGACCCTTTAATAAAACAAATATCTTTAGGGAATTATCACATGCATTTTCACGCAGAATAATAATCAAGATGTGATAAGGTATTTATTAATGAATAAAGTACAAAGTAGTTGGTTCTAGGCCACCAAATCCAACAGACTCCCACTTAGACTAGAGCCAACTGCTAACAGCCTTTAACCCACTATCTCTCACATGATATCCATGCTTCTACTGAGATAGGCTTTTAGTCATGGGTTTCTCTACGTTCTCTTCTGTGGAAACTCTACTCACTTTAACTTCTCCCCTTTGATAGAAATTCCTCAAGAGTTCATACTTCCGGAGTATGTGCTTTGTCCATTTATGTGACATTGGTTCTTTGGAAAGATCCACCAATGCATTATTATCACAATATAATGTGATAGGATCTTTACTGCTAGGCACCACATCAAGATCATGGACAAATTTCCAAATCCACATGGCTTCCTTTCCTGCATCAGAAGCCGCTATATATTCAGACTCTTCTATAGAATTGGCGAAAACTGGTTTCTTTGAACTCTTCTATCTCACAACTTCCCCATTGAGACATAAAACATATCCAGATTGTGATTTCAGATCATTCTGATCTGTCTAAAAACCAGCATCATCATACCCTCTGATAACAAGCTACTCAACTCCTCCATACACTAGGAACATATCCTTAGTTTTTCTTAGATACTTAAGGATTGTCTTAATAGCAGTCTAATGTTGTTCTCTTGGATTTTCTTGATATCTTCCTACCATGCTTAGTGCATAAGAAACATCCATCCTGGTATATAACATGGAATACATGATGGATCCTATAGATGAAGCATTTGGGATTTTACTCATTCTGTCTTTTTCTTATTGTGTCGGAGGACACATTTTCTAAGAAAGATGTAGGCCATGTGATACTGAAACCAAACCCCTCTTGTATTGTTCCATACTAAATCTATTTAGTATCTGGTCAATGTATGTACCCTGACATAGTCCAAGCAGTCTCTTGGATCTATCATGAATGCTCTTGATCCCTATAATATAGGCTACTTCACCCAAGTCCTTCATGGAGAAACACTTGTTCAACCAATCCTTAACTGAATATAAGACTGGTACATCATTTCTAATAAGAAATATTTCGTCAACATATAATACTAGGATAATGATCGCATTCCCATTAAACAACTTATAAACACATGGCTCACATTCATTTTTAATGAAACCAAATTCATTTATGGCTTTATCAAATCGAATGTTCCATAATCCAGATTCTTTCTTTAATCCATAAATGGATTTCTGTAACTTGAAAACCCATTTGGCATTACCTAGTGTCACAAAACCTTATGGTTGTGTCATATAAAAATCTTCAGGAAGGTTCCCATTAAGGAATGTTGTTTTGACATCTATTTTACAAATATCGTAGTCATGGTAAGATGTTATGGAAAGTATGATTCTTAGGTATTTAAACATGGAAACTGGCAAGAAGTTTTCATCATAGTCAATTCCTTGACACTGTCTGAATCCTTTAGCCACTAGCCTTTCTTTATAGGTTCTAAATTGACCTTCCATGTCCAACTTTCTCTTGAATACTCATTTTCATCTAACAGGATTTACATCAATTGGCTCATTGACGAGAACCCAGACTTGGTTCGGATACATGGAATCCATCTCATAATTCATAGCTTCTAGTCATCTTGAACCCTTTGAGATTTCTACTGCTTCCTTATAGGATAGAGGTTCATCATTGTCCAACAATATTGATTCGCCATCCTCGATGACTAGGAAACCAAATCTCTCTAGTTCCCTTACCTCTCTTGAGCTCCTTCGCAGTACTTGTGTTTCTGGAACCTCTTGCACGGGGACCTGTGGAACTTGTTCCTGTACCAACTCATGTATATCTTGAGCATCATCTTCTTCGAAGTCAGTCTTTCTCCCACCATCCTTTTTGAGGATGTTCTCCATCTCATGAAAGACGTCTTGTCTAGTGATAGTCAGTTTCTTGTCAGAGGGGTTATATAGGTAATATTTTTTTATTTCCATAGAATATCCTATAAAGATACACTTTGTGCCCCATGGTGCTAGTTTGTTTCCTGAGTAGGCCTTAACAAATTCATCGCATCCCCATACACATGTGTGCGACTAAATGGGTTTTTTTCCTTTCCAAAACTCAGAGAGAATTCCATTTTCCACCTTGGTTGGTACTCAGTTTAATGTGTATGTTGTAGTCTATAATGCATATCCACAAAAGGATAATAGAAGATCTGCATGACTCTTCATCGATCTCACCATGTCCAACAAGGTTTGGTTCCTCCTTTCACTAATATCATTCCACTATAGTGTATAAGGAGGAGTGAGCTGAGATAAAATCCTAGTCTCCCATAGAAGATCGATTAAATCTTGGTTAAGATATTATCCACCTCGATCCAATCAAAGCTTCTTTATCTTCATACCAAGATGATTCTCTACTTCATTCTTGAATTCCTTAAATTTATATAAGGCTTCTGACTTATACATAATTAAGTAGACATATCCATATCTACTCAAATCATTAGTAAAAGTAATGAAGTAAGAATATCCACCTCTATCTTCTAATGGAAATGGTCTACACACATCCGTGTGCACCAATCCTAGAAGCTCCATAGACCTTTCACCATGTCCACCAAAAGGCAGATTGGTCATTTTACCCTATAAACAAGAATGACATATATCAAGTGGTTTTAGCTCAGTACAGTCTAAAAAGACATCTTGGTAGAGCTTTGTTAATCACTTCTCATTTACATGACTGAGACGGTGATGTCATAACTGGGTGATGTATGAGTCATGTGACTATGTTTCGTTATCGATTGCCAACACTTGGTTTTCATAATTTAATACATACAAACAATTATTTAAATGTTCCAGACCATAACATACGTTGTTCTTATATAAGACACAACCATTATTTCAAAACATGAATATAATTCCATCTATATCCAAACAAGATACATAAATTATGTTCTTGGTAACGCTAAAAACATAAGTAATATAAAACCAAAATCATCTCAGTCGGTAATGAGAGGTAGTAATCTCCAATGGCTAACGAAGCCGACCTCGCACCATTGGCAACTCAAATATCCACCTCTCATCTGTAAATATCTCTAAATCTACTTGGTTGCTACATTTGAATAGAGATTTCAGCCCCACAAGCTGTATCTAATACCCAATGTGTAGAAATTGAAATATTACACTTGATAACAAACGCACCTTTAGCGTCCCCACGCTTCTTGGTGCAGTTCCTCTTCTAGTGGCCTTGCTTTCCACATGGAAAACATAGCTAATATCATTCCTTGTACTTCCTCTAGATCTTACCCTTCTTGGAGGGATGGTGCTCATGGGATTTAGAACATTTATAAGTATTTGGCCCCTTTGCCTTTTCCTTTCTTTTCTTATTCACCATATGAAATGTGGGTTTTTCACGCCCCATGTCCATATCTACCTAGAGAATTAAGGACAAAAGTTTTGATAGACTCTTCTCATTTTTTTTCTCATGTTTTAGTTAACAATGAATCTAGAGAAGGTCTTGGGCAGTGATGATTGGATGAGATCTGTATGGAAATCATCCAGGAACTTAATCCCTAATATGTCTAGGCGTTCAATGTAGTCAATGAGCTTGACTACATGAGGCCCAGCTGGCACAAACTCTCCATGTTTAGTTTTAAACAAATCATTGGAGATCTCATATCTCTCCTATCCCTCCTTCTCTTGATAGAAATCCTTAAGGTGAGACATCATGCTATACGCATCCATGTTTTTATGGTTCTTCAAGATCTCATTAGACAATGGAAACAGCATCAAACACTGAACATATGTAACATCATCCATGTGTTTTATATAGAGATATAGTTCCTCATCACTGGCCTCTTTTCTAAGTGCAACAGAAATAGGCTCTTCCAGCACATACAATTTCCTCTCATGGCAAAGGATGACATGTAAACACCTCTGCCACTCTTGGAAATTGGTGCCGGTGAGAAGGTTTTACTTAACGAGTATGGTTCGCAATGATTTGTTTGAAGTAATTTTTTCTTTATGTTTCTACAAATTATGATGACAAATGGTTTACTAATTTATTATAAAAAACTGATACAAATAAATAAATTAATACTTATTAGTCTCCCACTATTTTATCGAAATCCAATAGCCCTCACCATTGACTTTGGAATATTATGTTGCATGAATATTATAGTGGAAAGGATCCATATTTCCCTTCACATTACCCCAACAAGGGTTGGTCAAGCAACTTGAAGGGTTTTAGTTACCCATTTCAAATTCCAACTGCATTAACTTGCAGCTCCTTGATCCATTGAGTGGACTCCCCAATCCTAAAATCCTTTTATTTTGGATTTCCTCAACATTTGCCTCTTGGTCATACCAAGTCCTGCTGTGGCAGTCAACCCTTGATGTGAACCAAGTCAAGTCAACCCAAAACCTTGAATTTATAATTCCTCGATAATTGAAACCACCCCAACTAGGGTTGGTCAAGCACTTTGAACTATTGTTCGATTCTAACCAAGATTATGGAAGGCTATACCGACTTAATATTTATTTGAAGGATTTTATCCTTATACATAAATTTCCATTTTATTATCTTTGATTACATTCTTGTTAATATTAAGTGGGATATACTTAAGTGATTAATCGTGTCTAAGATAATATTTATGCATAAGCTGGTCTTATTTTTGTTCCATCTTGCATGCTTGTTTAATTCATTAATTGTGTGATTGTGACAAGATACCCACAATAAATAAACCATGCAACTGTAAAAAAAATAATTTAAATGGTATGATCATGAGCTTGTTCTATTGGTTAGTTTATCTAGCGGTTGATAAACTAACCCAAGACCTAGGGGAGAAACACCTTGAACCTTTATTGTTCATGTTTACAGCTTTCCACATGTCCACCTTTGTATCTCCTTGGATTGGTTTTACCTTAGCTCCTGACTTTAGCTGCCTCCACTGGCTTGGAAGCTCTATCAATTAAATATTCATTTATCTCACATGCAGTTGAGGGGTAAAAAGGGATTTTTACATAAAATAAACCTTGGCCATGCAGACCCTATACATTATTGAGGAGAATGCTTGCAGGCCAAAAAAATTAATTTAAATAAATTAATTAAAATAAACCATTCTCATACAAAGATCTTGGTCTAGATCATTATCATCCATACATGCAACAATGTTTACGCATAAATAAAAATATCATTAAATTCTTTAATTATTCTTTTTTAAGATAAATCGTGCTCGAATCAATTAATTATCTATAATTAATCAATCCTTTTATCTTAAACATTTTTTATAAATTTCCTTGAAATTATCATCCATAATAATTTTAAAAAAATTAATTAATTTAAAATTATCTTTGTACGTAACTTGTAACTTGGAGAAAACCCAGTGATTTCCCATTCATAACTACCTAATGAGTAGAAATGAACATTACGCAGATGATTAATTAAACACATATATATAAAACACCTATCATGTGTTGTGCCTCAGCTTTATGATTGCACAATGGTACACGTCTCAATGTTTTGTATAATATAATAATAAATTTTAATAAATATATGTAATTTGTATGAGTACACGGTGTGTAGTTCCTACTACACGGTGTGTACTTTTTTTCACTATCCATCTGAAGTACACGCTCGGGGACATGGCGTGTAGATGTACTTTAGAAATTTTCAGAGTACATGGCGTGTTCAGTGGGACACACGCCATGTAGTATCTGCATTACACGATTTCCAGACAGGAAAGCTGTGTACGTGGTACACGGTCCATCCCTAGCCCGAAGGGACTACATGCCATGTTCAGTGGACTACACAACATGTAATCCGGAAACCGTTTGCCACCTATTACTGGTCAACACACAGTTTCATTTATGACTTAGGAATAATCCAACACACAGCCTGATTTGGCAGACCAGCCTGATGCATTGGACCTAGACTACACGTAATATACTTCCGAATACACGCCTTGTATTCTGGTGTTGTACGGCCAGGAATGTTTGGAACCTCCATATGGGATCCTCTATTTTATTTTAATCAAAATTTAAAGAAAAAATAGTTTCTATAAGGTGAACGAGAAATGTGAGAGGAGGAACAGATCTCGAGATTCATATTTTAAAGAACAATTAACTTGAATTGAAAAAACTAAATTATTAAATGTGTAAATCACCAATGAAAAACATAAATAATTATAACCAATCATATGACCCCTCTTATACCACTAGTAGGTTCTGGGCACAGTGGAAGCGTGTTGGAGGGTGTACCCAACTTTAATTTTAGTGTTAACAACGATCGATCCTAGATCTGTCACGATAATGAAATGCCAGATCTTTGTAATAGAACGAAGAACAAAAAATAAATTGGGGAGTCCCAGAACCATAGATAATATCATCATATGTTGGTTATAATTAATTTAGTTAATTTAGAATAATTTCCTTGATCGAATTCTTTCTTCATTGACGTTTTCGGCCACGATCCAAAGTGATCCGTCATTATGTCGTAGAATCCAAGTGTAGGATTCCTCTAGCAGTGATCCACATGTGCTCCACATATATTTGGACGTCTCCGAAGGGATATCTTGGTGCTAGTGCGGAGGAAACTTCGCTTGCGATGTCCGCCTTCAATCGCCTTGATCCAGTGGAGGTGGATCTCTCTCTCGTAGCTTGAGAGCATTCTCGATGGAAAAATAATTTTGTCTTGGCTTGAGAGATTTTCCAAATCCATTGTGCACAACCAAAAAAATGGCTAGGATAATGAGAAATATATAATTGGTATTTTAAATTACATAGAATAATAAAATAACATAATTACCTGAAAGAATTTATTCATTTCATTAAATTCATAGTAATACCCGATGTCTAATAATAACAGTTGACTATTATTATTACCTAACATGCGCCCATAGAATTACACCTAATATTATTTAATTAAATAAATAGTATTTATTTCTCATAAATTCCTAGAAAAAATACAGGGCGTGTATATTTAATATACACGGCGTGTACTTTTATTTTTCTATTTTTCTTTATTTCCTCCACCACATTTATTAGAACTTGAATAATGGTTTTTTATTTATAAAATAAATATCACTACATTACTCGCTAATAAATATATTATTTCGCCCACAATATATTCTCTTGAATAACTAGTGTCGAAATAAATGTGATCAAGCATACTTAAATAATTATTAAACCACAATTAGGAATAATCTATATTTAACTTGTAAATTAATATTTAACTGAGATACTTGGACACACTTAGTGTGTGACCCTCTAGGCCTCTTTCTCAGTGGAATTAGGCGGAGCCTGCCTAAAGTCCAAGGTTAGAATCTAGCAATATGCCAAGGCACCCATAGAGAAAGAAGTTTATGCCACAATGACGTGTCACCTCCTACGAACGCTTACTGTGTAATATAATCCCTTTGTCTCGATATCTAAAATCAAGCGGGTTACATGCTAGTGCCATCAACCCATGTTCTTGATTATTCATTCTTTGACTTTCTGGAATTGAACATGACTATTCCTTACCATGGCCATTGATTTATTTAGGCTATATCAATTTCATCAAAGGTCCTGAGATATCTACTACAATTATGGAACAGAAGGGTAAAATCCTTTCTTGAATTATCTATTAATGAAGTATCACTCATGACTCACCCAATGTATCCTACCTCACTACGAACAGTGTGCCATCACAGTTTTCATCAATACATCTAAGTGTGAGAGTTGTAAAACCCATTAATAATAATCATAAAGCCTAAGGACCAATACACACGTCTATAGATAGGAACATCCAATGACACTATGAAATGTGGATTTTCTATTGGCAGGTCTCGTTCTCATAATATCCTCCAAGATATTACCAAGGGCGCACACCATGATAAGGTGCCTCAAAGTTTTAGGAGTCCTCACCCTTAATGGATTGTATTATAAGTGTCCCTCAAATAACATCATCTGGACATAGAACATATATTCAAGAACAGTGTTATGGAACTTATAGGTTCTCATCATATCAGGGATCTGCTATGACCCTTTAATGCAACATCTATCCTTAGGAAATTATAACATGCATTGTCACGCAGAATAATAATCAAGATGTGATAAGGTATTAATTAATGAATAAAGTAAAAATTAGTTGGTTCTATGATACCAACTCTAAAAATTTATACTTAATAATTAATAATAGATTCAACTATACTTAACTGTTTTTGAGCATTTCAGATCACCCTTTTTTATGTCATTACCCTAGAATCCAATATGTTTACTTTGAATGATATGAATGAATATTCTAGATGGGGTATGGATATTATAAAAATAATATTTTCTAAATTTTTTATTCAATTATAATATTGTAAACATATATTTATCTAGATTACCAAGACTAATAAACTATTCAGTCCTTTGGGATGTGGTTCCTTGTTTATTTTTCCAATGAATTGAAGTAGGAACTTAATTTGAGATACATGGGTCTGGCTTGATACAGTTGGAATCATAGAAATTTTGGTAGAATCACTAGAAACTATATTTATTAAATCAAAGATTATGTAATGTTACCCATTGTAATATTTGAGTATATATATGGATAAATATCCAAAAAAAAATTTAATAATTTATATGATTATTACAAGAAATATATCCATGTATGGATACTAAATGTGGATATGGTTCGAAAAAAGATTTACTTAGGATTAATTACTCTAAAAAGGGTGCATTGGTCTTAACAAGTTCATCATATGATACATGAAAGTGGGACAAACTATGCACAAAGAGTGACACTCCTAGGGGATATGTTTAGGATAATTCACATTTTCTTTACAACCATTATGATAGATTTGAATATATAATTAAAATGAATGGACTAAGTTCATTCTAAGGAGTTATGTATGAAAAAATAGACTATGTGATTTAAAAATCCTATAAATGATCATATGGTTTCCCCTTATGATTATTGTTTCTCACAATATGTTTATTTTTTTTAGTCAATAACTAGTACCCATTGGAATCATGTTAAAATTGTTTATGATTGTCATGGTGGTGATTATGAGATACCAAATGGGATGATTACTATAGTGAAATATATTATGATTATACCTAATCATTTTTTGTAAAATATGTTTACCAATATACAACATTAAAAACTCCCAGAATCACCAATGTAGAGAATGAGGGAGTTTGAAAATAACTCGAGTGGTGGAGACCATGTATTAACGAATGGTCGATGTACTTCATGTCATAAAATTGGTAGGAGACACCAAAGAAATAGTATCAATGGAATATGAAAATTATATATGCATAGAAGTGAAGGACATAAAAATATAGTTACCAAAAAAATGACGTGTTTGATGGAATTAAATAAATCCCTTCCTAATAATCCATTTGTAGTTCAACATATTAAATTTATAGAACATTGGAATTATCTAAGAAAATTCTATATTCTAGAGGATAAACCATATACCAATGAATGACCTATGTGGAAATGAAATGGATGAAGTATTTATATATTGGGGTTGTTTTTAAAACCCTAGTAAAAATGTTATTTAATTATTATTTTAATTCAATGATATCCAAAATATTTTTTAGGAAAATTATAGGAATTATATTAATATAGTTGAGAAAATGGACAACATGCATGCTGTGTGAAAACCAGTCACATCCAGTAAGCTCATGGGACTTCAACCCATGACCGAAGGACGGTTAGATTTTATCACCTAAAACTTTTTTATACGATTTCATGTTTAATATTTCATTTTATTTAGATAAACAAATAATAATGATTAATTAGTGTTGTTACTTTGATATTTATAGACTGATTTATATTATTATATAACTTTTTCTCACTATATTAGTGTTGTAAAATAGTTTGAGATAGAAGAAAGACTTATCCCTCATTAAAGATATTATGATTCATTAAAAGTGAATTTTAGGGATACAATAATAAAAAATTTATTTGGTTAATATTAATTTCATGGATTATGGGATAAATTGGAAATTTATTGAATCACAACCTAGATATAAAATTTAGCTTCTAAAATAAGAAAATATCAAGTGAGTGCATTTCATTATATTCTTAGATAGTAAATAATTCCTAAAATTTATGAAAAGGATCTTGAAATAGAAATTTTGTCCTATAACAGTCATATCTGATGAATCAAATGGTCTTTCAAATATTCATAGAATTATGGTTCTATTAACGTTAATATTCTTTTTTTATTCACTTTCCTATGATCAATGACTGAAATAAATTTAGATAATTGATTATGATTTTCTTAAATAAGAATATATTCACATTCCTCCTATGTAATTTTACATGGAAACCTAGCTATTTATTATTCTACATGACCTTAGTACTTCTCATTATCTGTTATGAATAGAGTGTTTATTAACTCTTTTTAAAATGTGGGTTTTCAACAAAAAATATGAAATATTAATCCCTCGATTAATGATCTCAAGTTTCTATTGAGAGGACATAATTAATTTAAGGTAGATATAATTTAACACCCATTAATTCATCAATAATGAAATTTTATTTTATATTGTATGTGACACGCAACACTAATCCAAAATAACCCACAAAATATATTTCCATAAATTTAATCTCTTTGACAGCTTATAGAATATGTACCTCCAAGCCTAAATGAATATTTATATAGAATAATATTTTAAACTAGCCTTTAAATTGGGTTTTATAAAAAATAATAACTAAAATGTGAATAAAATGGTTATCTAATGATTATAAATAAAATAAAAATCATTTAAAATAAAAAGTATTGTTTTTTTAAATTGTATTTTTCTAAAAGATTGATTAGTCGTGCTTTTTGCACCTAATTTAAAATTAATTTATCATGATTTTAGAAATTTTTAATGAAAATAAAGAAATAATTTTTCAGATTGGAATATGAAAATTATATTATGAATAATTTAGGGGGTCTTTCTGAAAAGATTTATTTTTTGATTAATATGGAACAATTGTTATTTTTAATTGGAAATGTCTTTTCTGTTGAAATTATTTATAAAGTTAAATTATATTTTAAATTGGTTTTAAAGTATCATTAGTTAATGTATATTTCAATTAATAAAATTTATGTCATTTTAATCATTTTCATATTAAATATTTATATAAAACCATTTTAAACATTCCAAAAATTTTCTTTGAAAACTAACTTTCTCATCATGTCAACATGATTTATTTTCAATTAAAATTTTCCACATATACTATTTAGGTTTAGAAAAATGGATTCCATATTTTGAATTAAAAAAATATATATTGTATAATATGTTCAACTTAATTTTCATCCATAAATAATATTGATAGTGGTAAAAAATTAATTATCATGGTTAAAGTAAAAATAGACTCACTAGGGGTTAAACTAAACAGATAATGGTTAAGTTGACCTAATAACATGTATAATATATATTTTATAGATATATTTAAACATTATAACCTACAATATAGTAAATGGACCATTATTGGATCCTTCTGAGATAAAAAAAATTAGTGGAATTCATTCTTTTCAAACATTACAAGTGCTCCACACACCCTACATATAAAGGGACACCCACTCTTCTATATTATTTACATCATAAAAAACATTTGTTTTGGACCATACCTACCCAAATAATTATAAAAATTACCTCCCCTAATCCTATAAATATTATTTTTCACATAAATACAACCTTTAAAGGATTTTCTAAAAACCTAAAAAAGGATTCCTGAATAAGAGGTAATGTTATTGAACGAGAATTTTTATTTTATTTCTTCCTCCACCACACTAAAATATTATTAAACCATTTAAATATAATAAAATTAGTATATTACAGATTCTAATATTTTAAAATAATAATTTCATGACCTATAATAATCTCAACTTCCATTAAATAGATTACTAAATCATTATTTGTGTGTATGGTGGACTACAGCCTCACAAAGTGATTTGATTCGTCTTTCATTAACGATTTTCATGGAAAGATATAAGGATTAAATTAATTATTATAAGTTATATAAATGAAATAATTATGATATTAAGGATATATTTTTCACTATTTAATGATAATATGACTTTTTTACTTCTTGCTTTTTTTCTCATTAATTGATGATAATATCTTTTATATATATGTGTACTATCACCTTCACGATGCAATGAGAACATATTTTCATCACTAAAAAACATGGATGAAATATATAATTATATTCAAATAATTAATATTCTATTACTGATATTATTATCATTATTTTTAGAATAAATATTACATACCTTTTTCATAATGATCATTGAATAATTAAAACATTCACTCATGTGTACGTATGACCAACCATCTCAATGATCTTAATGTAATTAATTTATCAAAACCATATTTTGTGATGGGTTTTAAGAATAAATTTTATGTATAAATATGACAAATACGTAAATTTTATTATTCTGGATATTATGTAACAATATAATATTCATAATAACCACAATTTTCAGGACAAAACACGAATGAGAAAGTAAGGTAATTAACACCTAAGATGATGAAAATAATGAAATATTATTTAAGAACTAGTGATGATATGTTATAAAAGGATCATATATGATATTATAAATATTTATATGGTTCTTTTGTAATTTAATTAAATGTTTTAAAACACTATAAAGGACATAAATCATGTTCTTCCGAATGGAAGCATAAGGTAAGGGACTTCACCTCAATTTCCCTTCATTAATTCATATTGTAATGTTATACACAAAATTTATATTATATAGTGTACATAAATTCCATTATACTTATAATATAGTGAATAATTTAAACTTATTTTTATTTTGAGTTCCAATTTGAATTATTTCATCTATGGTTATTTTACTTAAAAATTATGATGTGGTAAAAAATTTCATAACTAGATTTCTTTTTATTGGGATATTTTACTTATTTGTCATCTTTGATATTCTAATATTATTTTTTTATTGAAATATAATTATATTTTATTTTATATAAAATTGTTTTATATGGACTTATATTTGATACACATAATTTATCCACTGACTAATTCTCACTTCAATGTCATGATCCATATAAGATTTTATTTCACAATCTCATTCTCATTGAGATTATTTATTATTGAATTTTAGTTCAAGGAAACCATGTGATCATTAATTAATAATCACGTATCATTTTATTATACACAATTTATTCAAGGTATATTTATTTAATTATAAAATTATTCTACTCTTTGGGAAAAAAGAGTATAAAAAATTGAAACATTTTGGAAACTTGGTTATGGAAATTAAGATTATTGAGATTTTTTCACTCAAAAATAATTCATAATTTCTCTATTTGGTCAAAAATATATTTTATTCTGTAACCATGTTTTCCTAATGTTTCAATTTTTGATCATTTTCTAAATGGTATTATAAATAATTTTTTACCTCTTTTTACTTTTTACAATCATTTTTTTAAATAATCTCTTTGTCATTTTCAAAACAATGCTAGTTTGTATATTACCAGAAAAAATTTATAAAAAACACTGTTTTAGCCTATATAAAATGAAAAAAAATTATAGAAGTCATGAACTTTCAATTGATTTAAAAACTATTTTATATTTTTCCAAATATGTTTTCAATTAAAAGTGATTTCAATGTTTTTTGTGAAATTTTACATTTAAAAAGTAATTATGAGAATCAAATGGATATTTTCCTCAAGAATATTTTAAAAGATCATTTTTGGTATTTATATTCATCAATGAAAGGAACCATTTATTATTAATCGAATTTTTATAAATTGTATTTATATGATATTTATTCTTCTTCTAGATAGTTTATGTTCGTATTTTTTTTAAAACAAACTGAGACCTTACTCAGAAAAGCAAGATCCATTTATTAGTAGTTTATGATCATCTTGAGAAAGGAAATTATTGATATTCACTTAATTCATTCATTTTCAATCCAATAAATTTTTCTTTAAATTCCTAATTTCCTCTGATCATTGAACATTATATTTGGATAAATATCCATACAGTTTATCATGGATATTTTTATTCATAAAAAACATATCATTTCTACATATGGAGATCTATATTGAAATTCATTTTTTTATCTAGGTAATTATTAATAAATATTTTTTCTTTACTCAATTTGGATATTTGATGATAACAGAAATTAATTGTCAATTAAATCGATAAACTGATATGTGAGGAATTATATAGACATTCAAGACCCATGTGGGGCCTAGTTATAGATAGCCCCTCAATGCATTATTAGTATCATGAGGTAAAATAGTTTTATTACATTAGTTAAATGGAAAATTTCACATCATTTTTAAAATTACTTGAGGATTGACCTTGAAGGAAGCAGTATCAGGATCTTGAGACATGATGTGTAATAATTAATAATTTCCTTCATTTATAATTTAATTATTATTATCCATGAGATTTAAAAAAAATTATACCTCTATTCACATCATCATTAGTTATTGATTAGGTTTCATGTGTTTTTAGTTATTTAACATTTCATATTGATTATTCTTTTTTCATTGATATTATCTATGGATGCATTTCATTATTAGTTTATTTATTAAATATCATATGTTTTTAGTTATTTTCCTTTACATATTAATTATTTATTATCTTATTATCCATTAAGTTTTATCATTGATGTTTTCTTGGGATTCAGCTCATTTTTAGTTCATTGATTAAATGGTATGTGTTTTCATTTATTCACCTTCTAATGTTATTTATACTTATTGATTAATGATATCTTCCATTGTATATAACCCATATTGATCATTTAATCTCTCGCTTATTTTTTTTATTTTCCTGGTAATCTATGAAGTGTACCATGATAGATATGAAACAATATTCTAGGGGGAATAATGACATTCTCAAATACATTATGTGGTAATGTTTGAATTAAAATATAATATATCAATATTATATGTATATAGTTTACTAAGACAAATAAACTATTCTTTCCTTTAGGAAGAGGTTCCTTGAAACATATTACAATGTGTTAAAGTATATGCTAACTCTGAGCTACTATGGTCACGGTCACTATATAGTCCACCTAAATATTTTTCTATATTTTTAATATGTTAAATTATAAATTTTCATTCCTCCTAGGTTATTAGTATATGATTTTAAGATAAATCGATTTTTATCATCTTTTCACCTAAATCATCAGAATATTGAGTGTCTCTAGTTTTAATTTCCAATATATGTTCTCATTAAAAAATCACTTCATAGACTCCAATGTCCCTTATAACCATTTTTTTCTGTAGAATCTACTTAAAACACTGAATTAATTGTCAATATTAAATTCACATAGAATGATAAAACTAGAGGTGTACCATTAAATTATTGGGATGTTTGATTATTTTATACTAAAGGATTCATATTCCTTTTTCTGGAAGTCAATAAATCCACTCTCTATGTTTTTATGTAGAGTTCGTGGAAAATATTTATTAAGTAATTAAAATTTAAATTGTTCACATTTCATTGAATAGATTTCTTCCATGAGAATGATGTTCCATTTTATAGCCCACCATTGATCTGATTCACCTTCCAAATGATATATATATATATATAATAGTATTTTCATTCTATGTGCTCTATAAAGAATAAATATTTTTTTCTTTTTTATTGATCCATTTCTCATAAATTAGTGGATCAAGAGACCCACTAATGTTCAGTGTTCCTTGGTGTATGAAAACCCAATAAAAAATACATCATCCTAAATTCATTTAATAGATTGATATGGTTTTCCTTATTTCTCATAAACTAGATTATATATTTCATTATAACTACAATTTCTATCCTAATTGGAATATTTTTGGTAAAATATTCACATTTTCAATTACACACATCATTTAATTGGTTCCTCCTAGTTACAAAAAATGGTGGAAATAAAACATTAGTAATTGTATAAAATGAATATATTGATACTAGAATAAATAACAAATAAATGACATAAATATACTAATATATAAATATATAGCTTCTAATCCATGTTATTCATTTTTATAAACATACTATGTTCTATAACTGCACATGTTATGTATTTAAATCATTCAAGATGAAACATAAAGGGAATATGGATTAACCGATACATATCTCCTTACATCATTAAATGTTATATGAGATAACATATATTCATGTTTACAAATATAAAAGAGAAAATTATAGGGAAATAAAACATGGACAAAGATGGTACACCTTCATTAAAGAGGGTTAAAATTATTCTCAACAATGATATATTTATTTATTTTGATTAAATTTATAATGGGGTAATATTTGATCAAATGTTATATTTTCCCAAGAAATAATTATGAAATACCATGAAATAAAATATCAAGGTGGAAGAAATAAATCTTTTATGGAATTAGTTCAAGAATATTAATATTAACTCAATTAATGGAGTTGAGTTAACAAAAACCCCATAGGTTAACAGTAAAAGTAGAAAAAAACATTATAGGGGATATAATTCATTGATTATTAAAAAATTCAATTGGGCTGTGAATACACCATATAATGTAAATGATGGTGTGGAATAAAAAACAAGTTTTATGGATATGATAAAGAGTCAATGAGACCCTTAAGACATTAAAAATATTCGAATCAAGACCTATTAAAGTATTTGGATTCAAATGAAAAATAAAATTTCCTGAATAATTTAAGGATAATGAAAATAAAGATTAATGGGTTATTATAGGCATCATTCCAAAGAAAAAATTATGTATAACATGAAAAATGACACCAATTTTGAATATTTGAGACATGAAACCCATACCTTGAATGCAACGAACTGAACTGAATAACCTCTCGAGCTAGTACCTGGCCCGATCATTCATATACCTGAAGGGATTTTTTGATCCCCATGGACTAGTTACTAGAATAAAGGAGTCAAACAACAACTTGATGGCATGATTTCCCCATCCTTAAGCAACAACATGGAACATATAATTATTTGCAACAAAGACGATATCTTAAAATAATAATATCTACCAGAACTAATAAAAATATGTGGAATACAAACAAATATATTTTATAAACAATCTATAGGTATAGGTCCAACCAAAACTGGGAAAACCAACTACACCATTTGATAGCGTGGGAAAACTCCCATCATCTCACCACTAGCTACCTAACTCATCTGACTAAAAACCACACTACCACACTGCATCTTCTTGACTTTCCTAACATCAAAAGAAATAATTGGGTCTATGAACTAATGAATGGGTATGTAGGGAGTGAGATAATAGGCTTAGTAGGTTCCCACCCTAGTGTTCCATATCATGTCTCTGAACAATAATCCCACAATTCTAAAAATTAATAAAAACAAGGTATCATAACAATTTAACAGTTTTTATATAAAAATCCAAGGGAAAATATTTAATTTCCCCATTTTCAACATTTCCAAATAAAGAAGGCATATCTGTTTCAAAAAAAATAATTACCTAATATCTAAAAAGATATATCATTTCAAAATAATGTATTCATCATATATCAAATCAAATTCATTGTAGTACATCAAAATAGTACAAACCAAAAGCAAAATCAAAGGTAATATCAAGGTAAGGATCAAACAAGACGATGATAGCTAGAAAAATCCCACCTAATATAGATAATCATGTATACATCAATCCACTAGACATATGCATTGATTTAAGAGAGCATATGAACACCCAAAAAAGTGAACCCCCAATAGGTCTAACAAGTCCCTAGAACAAAGGGCCTATGGAGAATAGGAATGACCCATGAAAAAACTATCCAAGAGTGAATTAGACCTATTAGTATTACTTTTACATAAGTGCCCATGGATTTCCATGTGATAAATTTTCAAAACCAATTTATCATATCATTTACATTAAACCATTCATTAAAAATAATTTCATAAAACCAATTCATAATGTTTTGAAAAAATATTTTCCATTTACCAAAACTAGGGGAAAGCCATATTTTAAAAAAAATTCTATAAAAAATCTTTCATACCATGACATATGATTTAATAAAACAATTTATCCAAAGTATGATGAATCATGTTCACCAACATAGGTTAGAGAAGGAACCACTTAACTCAAAACATGGTTCTCACACACCCACAATAGAATCCACAAGAAGTATGAAATTAAAATTGACAAAAAAAAGGTCCTAGAATCAATCAAAACATCATATAATTGGTTTAATTAATCAAAAAGGTCAGTGGAAAGTAGGAAACAACATATACATCAAGAACCCACACCCGCCGCACAACAACCAAAAAACATTGGCCCCTGAAATAAGAACGTACAACAAATCATAAAAAACCAAGAAGAAACATCACCAAATATCAAAAATACCATATTGAAACACAATAGAGTAACTTTTGTCAATTTTAATAAGGAATTAGAAAGGATATATTACTCGAAGAGATTCAATGCTACTACCTTGAGGGTTCAATGCTGAACGAATATATATAGTCCGAACATAGGCTTACAAAATCACTAAAGAAGGGTTATATGTTGAGGTAATCATGGTTTGTGGGGGAATGGATTAATGATCAACTGATGAAGAACCCTAAATGTTGACCTCCTGATATTTACATGTAATGTAAACCATTTACACATCCTATAATCTAAGGTGATTACATACATTCACGAACCAATCATCTTTTTATTTAAAACCATTATTTTTTCACATTACATGGTGTGTAACCATTACATGTCATTCAATCATTTCACATTATATACTAGTTATGAGGAATCTTTCCTATATAACTTACACATTGTGTACTCCCATTAAACAGTATTTATTAATCAAGAAGACTGAAAAAACTAAAAATTATTTAAAAAATCCTCAAACCAACATAGTCATTCTTAGAACTCAGGGGAACCCCACAAGTCCATTAAAAATATACACATAGACTCATTTAATTCAAATTGATATACATCATCGAAATGTAGAACATCATTATCATAAAATGTTATATATACCCAGGAGTCCCAAAACAAACCCAATTCATGAGAAAACATGAAAAGGGAATAATAAACCTAAATGTGGGTAATGGGATATTAAAATTCCACACCATAAGAAATTCCATCCCTGGGAAGTCATGTGTAATAATGGAGTCTTGTAAATAAGTGAGGCCACTGCTCCCCCATCAAAAAATCATGCACCCATGTCCCAGATGAATATTAATCATGACACCATAATAATATGAATAACAAAACTTACTTCCAATGAAAAATGAACTTGAAAGTCATCTATCTCAATTGGGTTCTCAAAAATAGATTCATCTATCTCTAAATAAATCTATTACCAACTTAGAACATGATATAGATCATGATGGTATTTCCTGATACATGATATATGGAAAAAAATTTGAATTCCTATCAACAGAGTTAGAAAAACCAAGTGATAAGATTCCTACCTACTCTTCTCAATGACCTAAAATGGTCCAACAAATATCAGAGCCAACATTCCCTATTTTTTAGGAATAAGGAGACCCAATCAAGGAGAAACATTCATGAAAACCTATTCAACTATGGAAAAAATCTATAGAATTATGTTTTTGATCCACATAAGTCTTCTGCCAACATTGTTTTGTAACCTGATGTTGAAATGTATCATGAATCCTTATCGAAATATCATGAACCATACTCAGTATCACCAAATAAGCTTCACCCACATCTTCATAACTAATACGTGATCATCATGAGTGACCATATAAAGAATTGAATGGATCCATTCTAATTGATTAATGATTCCTATTCTTATTATAAAAATAAACTAGTCCTATATTGAAAACCTAAGATCCACCAAACTCTAAGAAACTGGAAGAGAGAACATCCTTGAAAATATAAATAGTGTGCTCTGTTTTACAATTTTTATATGGATGATAAGATATAATCAACCTGACCTGGGTTCCCATCACCTCTTAGAGACTCCTCTAAAACCTTGATGTAAACCTAGTGTCCATATATGAATTAATGACATAAGGAACCCCATATAACCTCACAATTTCTAGTAAATACAACCTAACAAGATATTCAAATTTCATAGTGTCTTTGATTTGAATAAAATTATCCTACATTATCAACCAATCAATCACAACCTTGAAAGAATTCCACCCTTTCAGATTATATGGTAATCCAATAAGAAAATCATGAAATACCTCATCCCATTCCAAAACCAGTAGTGGAATAGGCTAGGGAAAACCAAATGTCTTAAAATGATCTACCTTAATCTATTGGATAGTGTAATAGTGGTTCATATAATTTGAAAATTTCATGATTTCTACCCAAAAATCATAATCTCCATATCTTTTCATAATACATTTTTTTAGTTCCCAGATTAATGGACCATGGAGACATATAACAATCAAACAAAACCAAGAACCTAAAAAATATTGTGATTAAAAACCAATCTCTAAATCATATAACACTATCTTAATAGAGAGACCAACTCTACATGGTCTTCACACAATATAGTGTTTCTTGATTTACTGTATAATTTTCTTCCTTCTATAGGCTCTGTAGAATAAACTCACAGAGATATGATCATAACAGAACACTGGAAAAAAACCTTTCCTAAGACATCCTTATAACCATCCAGTTGCAACTGAGTAAAATTCCCCATACGTTTCCATTATTCCTTCTCATCCAAAACATCTTGTGATGACACTTTCCTACTAAGAGAATCTACAATGACATTCCTCGTCCCGGAGGTGTATGCTATATTGAAGTAAAACACATGTATGTATTCCACCCACTGCCTTTGGTTAAGCTTTATTTCATTATGAGAAAATATTTATATCAAAAGCATATGGGTAGAAAAGATTGTGAACCTTTCCCCAAAAAGATAATGTTATCAACACTTACGTTTATGCATAATTGAAGAAATAAAAAAATCAGGATTGGGGTAATTATTCTCACGTGGTATAAGCTAATGAGAACCATATCCCACCACATTATTAGCCCCCATGAGAACACAACCCAAATCAGCACCAAAATAATCATAGAAAACCACATACCCCTTATTTAGATTATATTTATCCAAAGAGGATATGATGTCAAAATAATTTTCAGCTCAATGAATAGTGACTGAAATATTTTATCCCATATGAATTTCACCCCTTTCTTGGTAATATCAGTTAAATGTGACTCTAACATTTATAAATCCTTGATGAAAAGTTGATAGTAACTTTTAAAACAAATAATTATAAAAATCTCAAAGATATTTCATAGATATTCCCATGAAAATAAATCCCTTACCTTATTAGGATCAACTGATAATCCATTCTCATAAAGAACATGCCCCAATAATTTTACTTTTTAAATCCATAAATTTTATTTCCAAAACATTCAATTAAATTTTTGAAACCTCTGGATTTCCAAAACCAATCCCAGATGGTACTCATTGTCACTATCGGACCATGAATAAACCAAAATATCTTCTACCACCACTACCAAAAAGTTTTTAGATACTAATGGAATATATGATTTATAAAATAAATGAAGACATCAGGATTAGTAGTCAAAAAAAACTACATCACAATATATTCATAATGGTTGTACCTACTCCAGAAATTCATCATCGGTATATCACACTCTCCAACTTTGAGCTAATGATAACCCGATTTATGATTAATCATTGAAAAACAATTTCCCCCTTTAATTGATCAATCAAATGATCCACAAGAAGTAATGTAAACCTATCCTTAACTATTACCCTGTTCATCCTCTAATAATCCACACACAATTGAAGTGAAATATATTCTTTCATGCAAAATAGAAATGAAAATTTTAAAGTACAAACACAAGGGTGAATAAAAACATTTTCCATCAGGTCATCCAACTAAATATTGAGCTCTCTCAACTCTATTGGTTACATATGATAAGAAGGTATCCAAATTTCATGAATCCTATACATCAGGTAAAATGTATACTATGCCTCACTATCTTGAGGAATCTCAAAGAAATAATCTAGGAAAATTTCAAGAATTTCATGAACCATAGTGGGAAGATCAACAACATAAATGGAATCATCATAATCAACTTCTACAATAGGCAGAAATCATTTAATCTCATTGTGGGAAGGTCATGCACGACCAGACCTTATATTCCACAATCCCTAAAACTCCCACGATCTCTCATTGGATGCAATAAATGAA
This sequence comes from Viscum album, assembly GCA_963277665.1. Taxonomy (NCBI): domain Eukaryota; kingdom Viridiplantae; phylum Streptophyta; class Magnoliopsida; order Santalales; family Viscaceae; genus Viscum; species Viscum album. The sequence goes on from OY728146.1 coordinate 1,184,365,378, forward strand.
TCAAGATTATGATAAAAATAAACCTCATATCGATGGGTAAGAAGCCAATATAACCATATGATAATGTCGAACATATCTAGATCGATAATAATAAAATACTAGACTATATCCACAGAAGCTATCGATAGCGCACAAGAAGAACACTGAAACCCCTACTCTTGCCTCTTCCCAATAGGTGTCTCTAACCGTATTACAATGGAAATGATTTTTATTGGAAGGAAAATATTATAAAAAAAATTATAGATATAATCATGTAGGAATCACTAGTTTAAAATAAATAAATCATTACATAAGATGCAATAAATATTGAACCTTTTACTATCACAAGACCTGTGTCTACCTTCACCGAAAAATCATTTTCTATGTGAAGGTACTTCACTCTAGAGGCCTATAGATGGAACCATGTATTCATTAAAGAATATGACTTCACTATAGTATCATTTGGAGTTGAAAATATTTTTCTATATTGATGAGTAGACATTGCATGAAAAAAAAATGATGCATATGACAATAATGTCCAAAACTATTACAGATATTTGTAGGTTAAGGAAAAGAACATTATTTTTGTCTGACTTTTCCACCCTGGTAGCATGTTAGAGGAACACCAGTTACTAAAAATGGATTTTCTGAAGATGCATTCTAAGGATAATCACATCCAACACTCTACAATTATATTTCTACATTAACTATTTCCCTATAATGACACTGACACTACCACTAGGTTTAAGATAATGGGTAGAATATCCAACCTTTGATTCCATATAAATTTTCACCATCATATCCCAGTCAACTATATATATATATTTCCAGATATACATCATAAATACTTGTGATGTAACATCATAACACAGACCATATGATTACTTCTGATCTTTTATATGGTCATTCTTCATAACCTATGAGGTTAAATGAACTGGCTCCGAAAACTGAATGATGTATACCAATACCAAACGTTATCTCGGAAGCAAAGAGATAAAATTTATATACTTTGATATCATTAGTGACTCTAGAAAAAACAACTTGAATAAGAGAGTCTTGAAACTCTTATAGACCAATCCCACATGCTTATCCGCATGTATCATAGAATCCCACCAATGCTTACTATGACCTTCGTGTCTGAACACTTCGCTCTTCACCTTGATACTCTTTGGTGTATCCAAGTATTCAAATATCTGATCGATCTTATCAATATAGTACTCTTCCTCTTTATTTTTATTCGTAACATTGAAGGATGGTTGATTATCATGAAGTAACTCTCGTGATTGATCTCATTACACTTCATCTCTTGGATACACCTCCAAAAATATGTTATGGGCTTATGGAAGATTCTAGTCAACTACACAAAGCACTCTCACAATAGACTGAATACATTTTTTATCAAATGGAATATTACCTTGAGGAGAATCATTTTCACCCTCATAAATAACTCACATAATATATATTGAATTCATATTTTAGCACACCAAATCAAAATAAATGATAATACAATTGAAGAATTTTAGTTCAAACTACAAAAGAATAAGAAAAAAACCTAGAAAAAATCATGAACACAAAACACAAGACAGACATTCCAACAACACATGGTAACTTTAGTCTCATCATAGAAAGAGCTGGCCAGGCCTTCATAACAATATACTACTTATGTCCTGAGAATACTATCCCTAGTCTACCAAACATCCCATGATATGGAATCTTGAGGATAGACCACCATTAATACCAAACTATAGTGAACCAACCCGAATACTCTCTCAAAATGGTACCTAACCTGATCTATCACATACCCAAAGGGAATTCTCGATCCCCACAAGCTGGTTACTAGTACTGAGGCATCAGAAATTAATATGGGGGAACAATTTTCAGAAATATAAAGCAGAAAAATGGAATATATATATATATATATATATATAATAGATAGAATAATGAAAAATATGAATATATTCTAGAATTGAAAACACACGACAGAAATCAAACAACTCAAGAGTAGTAAAATTGTACATGTACAGTTCCAACCACAGAAGAACTATGAAAAAACCAACAACTCCATGAGATTATATGGTCATACTCCCACCTTCTCACCACTAGCTACCCAACTCAGCTAACAAACAATCTAAATTCTTCAATGTGGTGCCTTGACATTCTCTACATCGAAATACATAAACAAGTTTATGAACCACTAAAGGGGTATGCATGGTGTGAGATAATTTAATTAGTAAGGTACCACCTAGCTATTTCATATCATTTATACAAAAAATAATCCAACCATGCTCAATTATAAATAATACAAGACATTATAACAATTTTACAAATTTTGTATCAAAAGAATGGAAAAAAAATTAATTTTCCCCTTTTCCACATATCTAAATAATTTACATAGTATATATTAAATCATTTAAATACCAAAAACTCATTATATATATCATGTAAAAACAAATCATGAATCACATATAGTATCAAATATATTTTAGTAAAAATAGTACAATCCAAAAGAAGAAGCACATGTGACACCCCGCCATGGATCACACTAGGTCAGTATAGCTAGGAAACTCAAACAAAACATTGAAAATTTCATATGCATCAAGACACTAGATATATGAATCTATTCTAGATAGAAGAAGAACAACACAGAAAGTGAACCCCCCCCCCCCCAACATGCCCAACAAGTCCCTGGAACAACATTCCTAGGGGGCATAAAAAATACCCATGATAAAACGTTTTGATAGTGGAATACACCTATTACAATTTATTCCACCTAATTAAACAAGGATTACCATGTTCTCTATATTAGAAGCCTTTTAATCAAACCATTTCCATAAAGCCATTCATGTAAAACAAATCCATAGATCTATTTGACAATGCTTTTAAAAACCTTTTTGTCACGACCACCTCCCCACTAAGTGTACCCCTCCTGGGACGATAATGGGAGAAGAGAGATTGTGACCCCTTGAGACCCGTCTCTATTACGCCTTAGGTTGGAGACTAGATCCTAGGGTATAACAAACATGTAGATGGGAAGAATTATCCACTATGAGAAACACATGCAGAAGAGAGAGATAAGATAGACACTAACCAACTCATTCTCAGTCTAAATTATAAAAGAATACCCAAGTACATATATGTAATGTAATGCTTAACTACTACAACTAAAAGGTAAAAATGTAAGTACCAAACGAAAGTAAAATGGAAATGACCACGAATCACAAACAGCTCCTATAATACCCCAAGATCCTAATAACTATCATGATATATATTCTTCCCCAAGTGAACTGAAAAATATTTTATATAACATAGGGTTAGTAAAACAGTATACTCAGTAGGATCCTCCCAGGAGCCTCTCGTGAAAAAATAAAGAAAGCGTACTAAATCAAAGTGTACAAAAAGTAAAATTAACTCACCATGAAAATTGGTATACTATATTCTAAGCCACACCAAGGATACTCTAACCAAGTATCAAATAAAAAATTATATAATATAATAAATAATTTCATGGGTACCCCATTAACACATCCACACCAGTTTGATTCTTCTCCCCAACATTGCAAATCCTAATAATCTCTATCCAAAATCTATCCTGAAGACAACTAGATATACCACCGCATCATGCATATCGTGCAACTCACCCCCACAACCACTCAACCAAAATTAACTAGGTTGTTTCCAGGATCCACTACAAATCACATAGCATGTATCATACATCAGGTATTATACATCAATCCATTACCGCCCATACACCGAGTAAGGATCCTCAAGCCATTACAGCCTATACATGTTACACATATAGTAATCCATATGAAACTATATCCAGAATATATGTGTGTTAAATAACCACAAACCATTATAGACATCTAAACATATATATTGGAAAAAAACCATTGGGAATTCCATAACATGTAACTACCACGAGAATATAGTTGTTCCAAATGAGGTAATTAGCTATCTCTCCTCCCTCTGAGATGTTGGGGAAAACACCACCCTAGGGCTCAGGATCACCAGGGTGTTAGTTACCTTAATCGACAGGGTGGAGAAGCGTGTAGAAATAAAAAAATTGTATAATATAACATAGATCATAGGAACACTAAGCAAAAAAACCTATTATTAGATTCAACTGTAGATAATGTCTCTCAGACTCCCATTTACTGCTGCTAAGTCCAGATATCTTATAAGCACACAACCATTTAAAGAGATATATCAAATTACATTATCCCTTTTTATCAGTTTCACATAACATTAATTAATTCATTAGACATTAATTAACCATTATTGTATACCACATTTCATTACATTAGCATCACAAAAAAGATCTATTCCCTCCAGGAATAACCCAAAAAAGTCCACGACTCCTCAAAAATAATAACCTCAAAACTGCATCCCAGGAAGCTCCAACCCCATGTGATAAAAATAATTTATTCATTTATTTAATGAAATTACCATTTTCTATATTCCCAGGAATTATATAAAAGCATTATAAGCTACAAAATGAAAGGGTATCAACATGATGAGTAGATGAGATCCTGTTGAGTATTTTCCACCAATAATAGGAGCATAGACCCATCCAACCTAAAGAATCTAAACACCGAAAGCATTTTGGCATACCCCCCCCCCACATAGTTTCCTATTTTAGAAGAAGGGTAAGAAATAACATCTTCTTCAAGAATTGGAGAAAGTATTGGAGATAAAAAAATAAAATATTATATAACAACCACTTTTACATAAATGGGTATGTAATCCTAGATTCAATACATTTCATCATCCCTGGTGTCCTCCATGACACCCAAATGCATAAAGCGATGCATATTTCCACTCTATCCATCATCTTATGCCAAACAAAATTGACCATACCAGCCCCCACATACCACAATATCCCTCCAGCCTCATAAATCGCATGCTAATCAAATCTGGTCCTCCTTTCCCCCACAACCATAAGTCTCATATACAGAGCACATCACAATCAGCAATAATAGACATAAAATAGGCTCTCTTTCCCAAATAAAGGCATTCAAACTTCACACATAATGACCTATCAGGGATCCAATGTATAGGCACTCCGCCTTTACAAGAAATAAAGAAACTCAGGCCCTACATGGCATTAACTGTATCACACAACTAGTTCATATTCCATCTTGAACTAACTGATTCATTATTCACAGGTTACAACTATGGGAAAGCTAAAGAAAAAGATATATAAAGATATCACCAAATTAATTCTATAATTAATTTATAATGAATTTAATCATTTATCAACAAGCATTAACTTTCTTTAGGATCATTAACAAATTCAATTATTCCTTCATATTTTCAACAATTTGATTATCATCAAATTACAACAATAAAACTTGATTCATTAAACATGCATCTTTATATTTAACCAATTAAATATAAATTAATTTTGGATTTATGTTATTTACCAATTTCCATCGAGAACAGTATGCCAACCATGTAAGGTACAAATATCACACTATCTAGAAAACAAAGAGGCAAACCATTATCATGATAAAAAACAACAACATCGCAATGTGATCAATACCAATTTAATTAATCTGGGTCATATAATTATTATTTCTAGTTCATTACAACACCAATGGATAAATCATGCCAAATCTAGGATTTCATGTAAGTAAATAGAGAAGAATTGAATCCCCTACCTCAAAAGTTTGTTGAGGTTCATTGCATGAGAATAGATCAAAGAAATGGATCATGATCACCTATCCCATAATAACTGCATCTACCCAAAGACACCGCGACACATCCACACCAACCAACCGCCAAGAATACTCCATTAAAAACATAGAGATCATGAACCATCACATGGGAAGGAGAAATGGCTGGAAACATATCAATGAAACATCAATAATGGAGGTAGATCATACCATATATTTAAGATGGATCGTAATGGATTGAAAAAAGGAGCTATGGATCATTATTTTATGATGGAATCCCCCAAACTTTGAAGACAGGGTCATCGGGTCGCTTGGGTTTGAGGGATTGCCACTACAGCCATAGGTTTGACAAAATCCAAGTAGTTGGAATATACATAAAACATAAAGCATCAGGGAATTACATGACATATAATACCCATTCACATCATGTAATGCCCTGAGGCTGAGTTCCAGTGAAAAATGTGTCGTCTCTCGATTTTATTTTATTTTTCAAACCTTGAGTATTTCATGCCATAAATCCCACTTTCATGCCATGTAAAAGTCTTCACATCATGAATATTTCTAGGAAAACCTGTGAAATTGGATTTCATGTGAGGTAATGTTGTTACACGACATGTAACCCCCTCCTTCCATTTCTTACTTTAACAAAAGCCTCCAAACTTATTCCAAGACACCTATGATAACTTTGACCTTCAAAAACAGGAAAAGGGTTGATCCACAAAGATCATTTCTATTACATCAAGTAACTCTCTGGTAATTCTCATCCTCTAGAATATAAAACCAACCCGAAGAGGAAATAGAAAGGGGTTATCCAAAAAAACACCCCATGAGATACCTCTCAGGATTTCTCCACTATAGGTTCTCACCACCTCACTAGAGGAGCATTGAAAAAACCAAAAAAAAACCAAAAACACCTCTCAAACACTCTCCCATGAGAGATACCTCTCAAAAGAGAGAAATCCACAATATGAAACTAGAAAAAGACATCTGATAATAGAAAGGTTCTACAGCCACCAAACTAAAAACATTACAAGAGAAGAGCTAAACATCAAATAGCACTAGGTAATAATCATGTATCTATGACTCACGTTCCTTGGTGATATCCTCCACACCACAGTGTTGTGACAAGACACGAACCAAGGGGTACATCATGCCAACACAAAACCTTATCTTTATAGTCCTCGATATCTAAAGGTTGCTCTTAAAAGGATGTATCATCTTCGACATCAATCTCTCCCCAATTGATGATGTAAAGTCATCATGGAGATAAAATGGATCTGCGACACGTGAAAAACATTGTGTATTCTACTCATATGTGGGTAAAGTTCTACATGATATTCCATGGATATAAAATGAGCCAACAACTCAAAGGGAACAACAAATGAAGGATAAATCTTACTCCCAAGACCAAAACATTGCTTCCCATGATAATGATCCAGCTCCAAAAACACGAGATACCCAACGTCAAACTCCAGAGGTCTCCTCCTATGATCAGAATAGGATTTTTGGTGATCCTGCGCTACCTTTATCCTCTCACAAATCACCCAAACCATATTTGTTGTATTCTATACAAGTTTCAACCCATGAATTTATGACTCTCTGACCCTAGTCCAGTATAATGGATAAAGGAAAATTCATCCATAAAAGGCTTCAAATGGCGCAATATCGATAGTAATGTTAAAATAGTTTTTGTACTTGAACTCCACCACATGTAAGTGCCTGCACCATGAACCTCTAAAATCCAAGAAAAAAGAGTGAAAATGTATTCAAGATTTTGGATGGTCCACTCTGTCTAACCTACTATCTGTGGATGAAAAGAAGTACTAAGGAATAGATGAGAACCAAAATCATGCTGGAGACCTCTCCAAACCATAGAGGTACAATAATGATCTCGATCTGAAATTATCTTCCTTCGGAAACCATGGAGTATCACCAACTCCTTCAGGTACTACCTCAACAGAACCTCCACTGAGCTCAAATTATTGATCTAAATAAAGTGGGATAATTTAATCAAATGATCCACTACTACCCATATAGAATCATTGCATCCCTACCTCAAGGTAAACCGATAATGAAGTCTATTGTGATGTACCCCCACTTCCAATGAGCATCATCTAACGGCTTGAGTAAGGTACTAGGAACACGGTACATGACCTTCCTCTTCTGACAGACCAAACTTTGAGACACACACTTTGAAACTTCACGCTGCATCCCAAGACACCAAAACTACCTCCTCAAAGCTTAGTATATATTTTTCATGTTAGGATTTACCACTAAGGGAGAACTATGGAACACTCTAAGAACCATCTCATTAATCCCCAAATGAATGAAAAGCCTCCCATGAAACAACACTTGGTGTCGTTAATACATAGAAAAACCATTCGGGGCCTCACCAAAAACACATCGGTCTCTCTAGACCTCCAGCACAAGATCCCCCAATTTGGACTCTTCTACCTACAACACTAGTAATGAACTCACCATCACATAAAAAAAAACATTTTCCCCAAATTCTCCCATATCTATATGTAATACAAAAATATCTTCCATCACCCTCTAGAAATCACCTGATTCATCCATTACATCACTAAGTTACTTCCTAATCAGCGCATTGACTACAACATTCCCATTTCATGGTGTATATGAAATTTTGAAGTTGTAATTATATAAGAACTCCATCTGCCAGTGCAGTCATAAGTTCAAGTAAAACTTTTAGAAAACATACCTCAGTCTCTTATGATTGGTGAAGACCAAGAAACTATTACCAATGAGGTAATTTATCCACAAATTCAGTCCAAACAGCACTAACACTAACTGAAAATCATGGATGGAATAGTTATGTTTATGGGGATGTAAATACCTAGAGAAAGATGAAACAAATGATCTCTAATGCATAAAAAGATAGCCTAACCCTAGACATGAGGCATCATAGAAAACCTCTAACTGAACTGATTATTTTGGCAGACAAAGAACCAAGGCACCGACCAACTTCTCCTTCAGATACTCAACAGCTGCCTAACACTGGTCAGTCCACATGAATGACTGATCCTTTCTAGTCAACTCTATTAGAAGATTCAAAACCCGATAGAAATAGGTTATGAAAAACATGTAATAGCCTGGAAGAGCAAGGAAAATTTTCACCTCTTCCACTATCTTGGGGGGTTTCCCAAGACACAATTGCTTCAATCATTGACGGATCCATAGCTACTCCTTACTGGGATACAACATGCCCCAAAAATAGACTTCTCAAGCCCAAAAATCACATTTCAACAACTTCCCAAATAGCGATTGTTGACGAAGAACTCCCAAAATAGCGTGTAGATGGTCTGCATGCTCCTCCTGAGTCACAGAGTACAAAAGGATGTTGTTGATTAATACCACCATGAACTTATCTAGGAACTCATGAAACAAAACCTTCATCAACCCCATGAACATTGTTGGATAATTTTTCACACCAAATGGAATTACAATCAACTTGTAATGTCCATAAAGAAAACGAAAGGTAGTCTTCAAAATATACTCATCCTTCATTCGCATATGATGATATACTGGCTGAAAATTAATCTTTAAGAACCAACTTGAAACCTTCAGTTGATTGAAAAAATCACCAATCTATGGAAGATGATAGAGTTTCCTCGCTGTCACTTTGTTTAAGCGATGATAATCAAAACACAACCACACACTTTTGTGAGCCTTCTTCATGAAAAAAATGAGTGTACCCCATAGTGACACACTCAGCCAAACAAAACCACACTGCAACTAAACATCGAGCTATATATGAAGCTCTCGTAGCTCAAAAGGTTCTATACTATACGAAGATATCGATATAGGAGACATGTTTATCTACAGCTCAATCTCGAACTTGATCTCTAGTCAAGGGGTTAATGCTACAAACTCTTCTTGAAATATATTAGGGTACTCTTCTATGACCCTTGGAAACACCAACTACTAAACCTATGAAAAACTCATCATTACCTAAGTCATCAAGGATGAAAAAAAATGAACATATCTATGACCCATCAGAGGGACTTTCTTTCCAAAAAACACTACTAGATCTACATCCACTTCGAAGAACACAACCTACCTCCTGAAGAAATCCATGATAGGATGCACAGAATAAAACCAATCCATGATGAGGATGACATCATATATTTCTATCAGAAAACATTTTAAATCTCCCCCAAGAGTGGTTCTTCCACAACACTAGCTCACAATCTCTACATATTTCAAACAACCCATCTCGACCTCCAACTAGATTGTTCAACACTAAGGGAACTGGAAGTCTCTTTACCTCAAGTCCTAAATAAAAGACAAGGGTAGGAGATATGAAGGAATAAATCTCTCCCAAATAAAATAATACATGCAACCAAGTAGAAAATAAGAAAATAGTACTATTAATAACATCTGGCTCACTCAGTGCTAGAAACCATAAAACATGAAGCTTACCATGACATGCTCCATGAACTCTCTAACCCTACTGACAACCACCTCCATGTACACACTCTACTCTATGAGGATGGGGATCATCCCAAAGCTATCCTTTTCCTACCCCATATTCTCTCTAATGGTCCCAAATTGGTGCAACCAGCTATTGCTGCCTCATATAGAACTACTTCAATAGAGGAACCTAAAGTGGAAGACCTGGTGCATGCTGACTGCTCAGAAAGTTTGAGAACTATCAGAAATGATGATGTTGACATCCATAAGAAAAACACGCATTTGATCATTTTTAATAAGAATAAGATATGATACCCTAAGTGAAATGAGATGATGAGGGCTAGGACCTACCACCGGCTAACCCAAATATATTTTCCCCTAAAAACCTAGAACCCCATGAAAAAGCTCTACATTGTGAGGAATTCTAATGACTTCCCACACATAAAGATCTACTTCTGGATAACATCCTCTCAATGAAATCTTCTCTTGGAAGAACCTTGAGATACATCTTCAGCCTAAATAGGGTGACCTGACACTGGATATCTGGCTGAAAATCCTCCTCAAAATGCCTCACCCTAGCCTCCACATCCAGCAACAGGTCCAAGGAATATTGTAAAAGGTTTCTAAAATGTATCATGAAATCCTTCACACTGAATCTCCCCTTCCAAATGGTATGTAGATCCTGGTGACTGGATGTATTCGCGGTTGAAGAATGAAACTCGACTCTAACCTAGTCTTGGAACTCCTCCCATGAGACTTATAGCATCTCATGAACTCTGAGGAATAAAAACCACCACTACCTCATTGCTCTATGAATAATCATTACAACCAAGGAAAAACAATACTAATTCTGAGAATGGGTCAAACTAAAATTTATCTAAACCTCCTCCAACGAGTCTCTTATGACTGTATATAAAATAGAGACATCAAACTTCTACAGAATCTGACACTGAAACTCTCGGTGTGTCCTCCTCCAAGTTTCATCATCGTCAACATGTACCCTATGGTGATCCGCTCATGCAACCTGCTAGGCATCATCTATGAGAACCTAACAAGGATGTCGACCTGGAGCTGTACCTGATAAAGGAGAAATAGTTATATCTCCTAAACCTTGAATATGGAATACTTTAACATTAAATCATTTTTTTTTCTTTTATTCATTTTAAGTAAACCTTTCGAAAGTTCTATCCATTACAACACAAACAAAAAGAAGAATGATCCATGATCCTTTCCCAGGTCTATACTCTATAACATGTATCACCTCATTTAGTAGCCACTGTAAACATAATGGTCTATGCATTACATAATAGGGGTCTCTAAATACCCGTTTCTCTTTCATCAAAACATGTTTATATTTCTATCTAAACTTAGCTAACACTATTTACCAACCAAACCATGCATCCTCACATGTTCTTAACTCCAAACTCGATCTTATTCCTCTACCAAACCTCTAATACCACTATATCATGAACCCCTTCTCACAAAGTGTACCCATCCTGGGTCGGTAATGGGAGAATAGATATAGTGACCATCGAGTCCCGCCTCCAGTAGGCCCCGGGTTGGTGACTCACGCCAAGGGTATAATAAAAATGCATATGGGAGGTGTTACCCTCTAACAGAAACACATAAGGAATAAAGAGATAAGATAGACACCAACCAAATCCTACTCAGACTGCAATATAAAAAGAAAAAAAGTACATATATGTAATTACATTCATAAATACTTCAACTAAAAGGAAAAAATGAAAGTACCAATAGAAATTTAAACGACATCAAACACGAATCCCAAACAGCTCCTGGAAAACCCAAAGCATATAATAACCTGTCTGATCTCCAAATTACAATATGTTAAATAAAAAATAGTTTATATAATGTAGGGTGAGTATAAAAATATATTCACTAGGATCCTCCCTAAAGCCTCTCATGAAAAAGTAAATAAATCATTCTAAAGAACAATGTACAACAATTGAAACTAACTCGTCACATAAACAGGTATAGTATGTTCCCAGCCTCACCATAGATACTCTCACCAAGTACCACCTACAAGATTATATAATATAAAAACGAATTTCAAGGGTACTCATCTACCACTTCTTATGTGTTTTTCTACATTTCCCCAATATCTCATGTCATGAGCATCTCTCTCCAAAATGTCTATGTTAAAGACACCTAGGTGTAGCACCACAACAGGCACCTCGTGCAACTGACCACCACAACCTTATAGAAAATGGTAACATGGTAGTTTTTTGGAGACACCAAAACTCACATAGCATGTATTGTACATCGAGTATTATATCTCATTCCATTTCAACCCATACACTGAATAAGGATCCTCAATCCATCACAGCTTATACATGTTAAACCTATAGCAGTTCATCCGATAATATATCCAAAATATATGTGTTTCAAATAACCATAAGATACTACAGACTTATAAACACATATATGGGGAAAACTACCCTCCAAACATACCAGCAAAAGTAACTACCAATAGAAGAGAGTGGGTACAAAGGGTGTAGTCAGCCATCCATCCTCCTACTAGGATGTTGGGGACCCCCCCCCCCCTACCCCCCCAGGACTCAGAATCCTCAGGGTGTCAGTTTCCCAAAAAGATAGGGTAGAGTACCATATAAAAACAAAAAAAGTATAGAATATAATATATCTCACAACCAAATTTTTTAAAAACATACTCTTAGATTCAACGACAGCTAATGTCGCTTGAACTCTTGGCTACAACTGCTAAGACTAGATATCTTATAACCATAAAACCATTTAAAGAGCTACATTAAATTAATTTATCCTTTTTTATTAATTACACTTTACATTAAATAGTCCTTCATAAATTAATTAACTATTATGATTTCCCACAATTAATTAAATTAGAATCACAACAATGTTCCATGCCCTCCAGGAATAAACTAACTAAGTCCACAGCTCCTCAGAAACTATAATTTCAACATTGCACCCCATGAAGCTCTAACCCCATGGGTTAAACCTCATTTATTAATTTATTTGAAAACATTACTATTTTCTATATTCCCATGAATTATTGAAAAGTATTCTAATCTACCAAACTCAAGGGTATCAACAAAGTGAGTAGATGAGCTACCCATCGATTCTTTGCCACCTATAGCAGGTGTGTAGACCCATCCATCTTAGAGAAGCTAGCCACAGAAATCACAAGTTATACCTTAGGCATATTCACCTCTTTTGGATGGAGGGTAAGAAAGACCATATACATCAAGTAGTGGGGAATTTAATACAGATATACAAATAATAGATTCAATAGAAATTTCTTTCATATCAATGGGTAATCCCAGATTAAACCTATTCCATTATCCCCAGTGTCCACTCAGACACCCAAATGCATAAACCGATGCATCTCGCAATTATAAGCATAAAATCCTACCACAAACACTAGGCCTCCCTATACCCACATGCCAAAATAGCCCTCCAGGATTAGCAAATCCAGGCTAATGTTACATCCAAGACTCCCTACCCCCACCACTACAAGTATTGTATCCAAAGAACATCACAATAAGTAATAGAAAACAAGAAACAAGATATCATCCCGAAAGAGAGGCACTTGGACTTCTCATGAAATGTTCTCTCATAGCTCCAAGGCATTGGCCCTCAGCCTTTACAAGCAAGTGGAAAACTCTGGCCCTAAAAGGTATTATCTTTATTACACAACTGGTTCTTATTCTATATTGAATTAACTGATTAATTATTTGTAGGTTCCACCTATGGGAAACCTAAGAATCAATATATCACAAACTATCACTAAATTAATTTATCATGCCTTTAATAATTTATCAATAAGTATCAACATGATTCAGGTTCATTAACCAATTCCATTATACATTCATAACTGCGTAAACTATATTATCACAAAATTAAAACAACAACAATAAGATTCATTAAACATGTATATTTATATTTTATCCAATTAATTATCAATTAATTATGAAATTATGTTCTTTACCAATTTACATTAAGAATGATATTCTAACCAATCAATTCATAGATATCACACTATATATAAAATCATGAGGCAAACCATTGTTATGTTATTAAAGAATAACATGGAAATGCAGTCAATACCAGATTCTTTGATTTGGTTCATATTATTATTAGGTCAATGTCATTGTGATTAAAATGGATAAATCATGCTAAAGATAAAATTTCACATAAGTAAATAGAAAATTATTGAACCCCTACCTCAAAAGGTCTTTGACGTTCTTCACGTGATAATGGATTGAAGAAACATATCACGATCACTTATCCTGCAACTACTGCATCCACCTGAGGATGTCGCGGCACAACCTCGCCATCCAACCACCCATAAAACACCATTAGAAACACGAAGATCACGTACCTTCACATGATAAGGAGAAATGGAAGGAAACAGGTCGAAGAAACCTCAAGAACAGTGGTATATCACAACTTATATCGAAGAAGGATCTCTACGGATTGAAGAAGGGAGCTAGGGATCGTTCCTTGTTGAAGGAATCCTAAAATGCTGAAGAGGGGTCATCGGGTCACCTGGGGTCAAGGTAGACCTGCTGGAGCCATAGGTTTGACAAAACCTAAGTGGTTAAAAAATACATAAAACATACATCATTGTGGATTTACAGTATGTGTGATACCCTTTCACATCATGTAATTCCTCGAGGTCATGTTCTACTAGAAAACACATCTCCTCTCGATTTTATTTTATTTTTCAATCCCCAAAGCATTTCACGTCGTGAATCCCTCGTTCACACCATGTAAAAGGATACATTCCATGAACCTTTCCAGGACATCCCATGAAATGGTATTTCATGTTGTGTAATGATTTTATATGATGTGTAATCCCCTCTGTCCAGCTTTTACTTAACCAAACTCTTCCAAACTTCTTTCAAGCCACCTCCGAGCACTTTGATCATTGAAAACACACAAAGAGTAGATCCACATGGATATGGGCTCTTATACATTTCCATTTACCAAAAATAGGGTAAAAACATGTTTTATAAAATACTAGTTCTATTCACATAAAAAATTAGTCATATCATTACATTTAATTTAATAAAAAAATTTATCAAAAACAGAGGAAATGTAGTTCACCAAAATGGGATAAAGATAGAACCACCCACTTTAAAACCATGTTCTCACACACCTGCAATGGAATCCACTACAATGATGAAACCAACAATGTTAATGAAGATCCTAGAATCAATCTATAGATCCTAGAATTTATGAAATTCAAAAAAAGGGTTCGTAGATAAGTGGAAACAACACATACCTCAAGAACACAAACTGGTCGTACAATAACCAATAAGGATTGGCCTCTGAGTATGATTGAACAACAGATCTTGATAGAGCTAAGAAAAAACATCACCAAAGGTCAACAAGACAAAAGTTACAATGAAATAAAACTACCACTATTAAGGGTAATGATGAATAGGAAAGTTTCTTATACCCAGAGAGATTAAACACAACCACCCTACTAATCCAACACCAAATGAATCAATCTGGCCTGAACGAAATCTATCAAAAGATGCAGATATGGTATCTAGGTTTAGATAAAGTAGGGATATAGAAGAATGTATTAAAAATAATCTGATAATGAAACCTAAATAATAACCTCCAAATCATTACACAATTTGTATCCCCATTACACTTCTTTTAATCCATGGGGATTACATATGATGACAAACATTTTTCCTTTTTATAGAAAACTGATCTTTTTAACATTACATGACATGTAACCAATAAAAGACATGTACTCCTTTTGTGTTGGGTACCAAGTTCTACCTTGAAGAACATAGACACTGTGTACTACCATTACACACTCTTTATTTATTCTATATATTGATAAAATTGCAGATTCTTTACAAAAACCTCAAACCAACCCAGGCGTTCTTCGAACTCAGGGATAACTCTACAAGTCCATTAACACATTAATACCCAAACTCCATTAATTCAAACAAAAATATATCCTTGAACATTGGGTAATTTTTATCACCAAATTTTCTCCATCCTCTAGAGTTCCAAAAGACATCTGATTCTTGAGGATAACAAGAAGTGGAAGGAAAATACCTAAAAGTATGTAACATGATTTGAAATTGAAATCCCTCTTACATTATTGCGTTATATTCTTTTATATGAAAATAATATCTAAACTAATAAAACATTATATAACATTTTTGATGTTGGTTACCTTTTATTATCTTCATTTTCAAAAATTAAAAACATGTATATTAGTATTCAATTTTTTATTTTCAATGTCAAAATTGAGTTCTTGATCATTTTGAACAAGTTTTGTAACAGTGTTATCAATCTTCATTCTTAAACCAATGTTAATAATTACTAAATAATTCAATGTACTATAATTGAATAATTATTTTTATTTATATTATTATAATTTCAATTTATGGTATTTTTTATAATCTTTAAAAAAGAAATAGGTGATGAATATATTTCGAGGATTTATAACGAACAAGTTGTTTTATCATAATTAATGTTTTTAATTTTTTTTTTAAATTTTAAAACCAAAATAAAGTATTTAATTATTTTTTTATATAATAAATTATTATTCATTATTTTATCATGGTCATCAATGCTATTATTCTATATTACTGTTCATTTTGGTGGTTAGACCCTCCAAAACCTTAATATACAATAAATAAAGGATGATTGTGATAATAAAATTGAATTATTTTGGAATTATTTAATTACTAAACATGAATAATGATTTTAGATAAAAAAATATTTGAATATTTTTAATCTTATTTTAATATATATTTATAAAAAATATATAAACTAGATGAAAAATGAGATATGTTACATTATGGAGGCGGTTGACCCCACAACACACAATTATCATTTATATTTATTGAAGACTGGGAGATAATTACGGTGAATTATAGTTTAATATTTATAATAATAAATATATTATATATTTCACATTTATTCCTAAAATTAAATTCTAAAGCCTCTGAACAGAGGTGGTGTTGGACAAAAGGAAGTTGTCATTTCATTGAGTCAGTAATCCACCCAATGCACAAATGAGAGTTTTCTTTTTCATAATTATAATGGTGGGAGGAAGTTAATAGTTATTACATTTGCATAATAAAAATATGTATGTAAAAAATAAAGATATAATTAAATTGGGAATGGAAAATTATAATTGAAAGAGTTTTATAGAGAAGAAAATAATAAAGATAAAAATGAGTACTCACTTTGAAATCATGGGATTTTACATAAACAATTCCACTAAATTGGAGGTATTAAAACTATATATTGTGACCAATTTTCTAAGGAAAGTGAATATAATTCCATGTTATATAAAAATTTTACTGTTTCAAGATGAAAAAAATTATTTAAGTGGAAATGAAGGGGTGGTGAGTGGCTCCTTTTATAAGTTGTTATTATGGAATTTTTGTAAATATTTCATCTTGATATAATGAAAGTACTTTTTTCTCATGCCATCATGAATGCAATATAGAAAATAATGGAGTGAGGCTTGATATACATTTGATATTCCCTAAACAAATAATTTTCAATAATTTCTTAAACATGTTTCTAAGACTATTACACTTCGAGTTTTCACTTTTTCACTCTTTTGTTTACTGTGGTCACTAATTTTTAACTAAATAATTTACATTTAATGTGTAGAAATAAAATGATCTTAATTAAATAATTAGGGCATGAATATTATAAATATGAAATCAATTTTACCTTATAATATTTCCATATGTAATTAAAGTTAATATTAACATTTTTTTCTTGTAATGCACGTAAACCAATTTTTAGAGAAAGTGTTATTTTAAGATCAAAATTAAAATATAGACCAAAATTTTAAATTAAATTATTTTTAATGAATTAAATTGGATTATTATAAATGAAATAATTTTTTTTCTTCTTTAAGATCTTGATAGTTTTATTAATAAAGATATATTTAATTTAAATAAAATACCAAAAATAGTTTTTATTTTAAAATAATACTTATGTTGTTATAGATTCTTTACATTCAATATAGTATTTTTAAATTTATATTTTTCCTCAGAAAAAAAATTGATCATAATTTTTTTTAAATGTGTTTATGTTTTACATAATTATTTATATATTCATAAACTTTTTGATTTGATTAAAATTTGTAATTTATGTTATTAACATAAAAATATGTTGTTTATGAAAATTTCAAAATTTCAACATAAGAAAATATTGATATGTGGAATTAAAAATGAAGTTAATTTAATTATATTATATTTCAATAAGTTTTTCTTTAAAATGAAAATTCAAAAATATATAGAAAAACTACATTTCTTAAATAATATCCATCATAAAAATTAGGTTTTCTCAATATTATTTCATAGGAATTTCTCATTTAAAGAATAGTAATATTAAATAATTCTATATTTTCGTAATAATCTTTTAATTTTTTAAATTTTTAATTTATTAGTATTTCAATA
This sequence comes from Viscum album, assembly GCA_963277665.1. Lineage (NCBI taxonomy): Eukaryota > Viridiplantae > Streptophyta > Magnoliopsida > Santalales > Viscaceae > Viscum > Viscum album. The sequence goes on from OY728146.1 coordinate 1,184,383,922, forward strand.
CATTTATTTGATAATGGATAATATTTATAAATATTAATTCATATTAACTATAAATCATATATTTTTAATAAATATTAATTTATAAAAATGCTTTTATTTAATAATAGTTATTTATTATTATAAAATTATTGATAATATTCACCTAATATGCTACAGCTCATTCTAGTTCAACATTGTGTTTGGAGAAAGGCTTCAACAACATTAAATTTCATTAATGGAATTTTATATAGTAAAATCATGGGGTGTTATAGATATGAATTGGTTAATCACATTCTCATTTATGAATAATTTTGAATGAATTCAGTTGAATATGATGATTAAATATATAACTAGTTATAATTGAGATCCTAATAAGAATATGATCATAGAAAATTGAGGTTAATATGAAGGAGATATTTTATGATCCTATTATGTCATAGTTTCAATGAAAATATCCTAGGTTGAAATGAATGTTACAACGGAGAATGCCTCTTAGGGTTAGTTTTCATGTTCATAGGATTAATAAAATTAAATTATTTGAATAATTTCACAAGCATTTTGGATATATAATTCAGTTTGGAATAGGACCATTAAAATGAATATGTGGATGGTATGTCTCTACAAACATCTAAAGAATCATATTTTGGATAAACTATTTCCTAGTATTACCTGAGATAGTTTGTTAGATAAATCTTTTTAAATTATATATATATGTCATTTCCATCATTTACATAACCTTAACTATTTTATTTTGTAAAAATATAATTAATACTTGGAGGAGAAAATTTACTTATATGGTGGGGGAGGATGTAACACCTGATGATTTTGACATATAATTTTCCTTTAAATAAACACTATATCAATAAATTTTATCAGAAAAAACTCCAAACTAATTTGATCTACATAAAATTAGAATTATAAAATTATGAAATATTTATAATAATAGCACAAATATTAAATAAATAGATTTTTATAAAATAGAATTTCAAAAAAAATATTATTTAAAATGCCTAATGTTGGAAAAGTGAATTTTTCAATATAAGTATTTTTTCCTTATATATTATTTTTTTTAAATATTAATTTATAAATATTCTAATTTTAATTTATTTTAAATGAACACGTATTTTTAATTCATAATGTTAATTTTAGATTCAAGTGAATTTTTATGAATTTTATAAAATTAATTATTTTTTAGTGAACACTGAAAAAAATGATATTCTTAATAACATCACTTTTATAAAATTTGAATTACTAAATAATGAATTAATTGTTTTTAAAACATTTGATATTTCAAAATTGTATAATTATAATGTAAAATAAAATGTTTCAAAATAAGATGTTTAATTTTTATAATTGATGTTTATTTTTTTGGAAAATAATTAATATTTTACTCTAAAAAATGTTTTTATTCTGAACTTGTTTTCATCAATCATATAATTTAATTCTCAAAAAATGGAATCAATATTCTTTATTATCATGGTAATATTATTTAATGAGGTGATTTTTTTGGCATAATATTATGACTAGTAATTTATTGGTAATATCCATGAGGATGTTAAAAATCTTACATTCAAATATATTGTTTATTAAAATTGATTATCATTTATTTCATAAAATAAGTTATTATCTACTCAAGAATGGCTCTAATAAAATTTTTAAACCAATATATAAATATATTATTATTAATAAATTTTTTAATAAATACTAAATATGAATAAAAACACATAATAGTGGAGACACCATTTTTCTACGAAACCATTTTTCTATATATTAAATTTTAAAATTGAAAATTAATTTTTTAACTTATTGAGAAATTGAATTATATTATATAGAGTGTAAATCCAGATTTCAAACAAAAATATTTTTTACGATCTCTTATCATATATTTTAAATAAAATATTAATTATTTTATAAAAACTATTTACTATGGTAAAGAACAAAAATGTTAGAATGTGAAAATGTAGTGGTAAAACACACGAAAAAAGATGAAAGTACAGGGGAAAGTAAATTGTAAATTAATTTCAGACTATATAACCTAAAGAAATTCATAGTTGATAAATTTTGGATCTAATGAAACTTGAATAGTGTCATTCCATCATTGAAAACATAAGTGGTATTAGAAAACCATTTTCACCACTTATTAATAGTGATCGCTTCTATAATATTTTGTCACCCATTCCAAATCCTTATATCAACCAACCTACTTCCCTAGTCTACCATAAACACTATACCAAAATCATAAAATTATTTTTCTTTTCAAAGGACTAGTCTACACAACATTAATGTGTTTTCTAAGGGAGAACATCCAATGGTACAGGTAATGTTCTCAACAGAGCTCTTTTAATTCTTTTCTACATCTACCATCTCAAATATATTATAAAAACGAATTTATTATAACATAATTGACCTCACATTCATTGAGTAGACACAAATTTAAAATTTATAAACCCTAAAAACTACTAGTAATGTGGTAAGAAGGGTGTCGAACTACATAGAAGGACTTCTTCTATGGTAGACAAAACTAAAAAAAGAAACAAAAATAACAAAAAAATAACAAAAAAACTAAATGCAATAGTGAAGAAAGCAGTGATAGTGGGTGTGAAAATTAAGGTGAAATGGTGCATGGATTTATTTGAAAATAGAGCAGATAGTAATGATGAATTTTGGGTCCTCATGGTGCTTTGAACTGATTAAAAAGATATTCTCTGCTTCTGCTTGGTTTAATTCAATTACTTAGTGCATAGAAAAATGGTTCTAATCAACTGATTTGCCAAATCTGTGGATCAACACAACTCTGTTAACTTCCTTGAGTCTCGATCATTCCATCTTGACCCTTGGATTAGTCTGTTTAAATTGGAGAAGAGATGCATTGACCTTTTCCATTTTTCAGTACTTCAGTTAATGACACACAGTGAAATGATTCGTTACCACACTCGTCGATCGTTAGGTAATGTAAATTGATACTCAAAATGGACAGAAGAGAAAACCGAGCAATGAAATTGCACTGAACAGTCAAATCAACAAAGCACAATTGATAAATTGATTGTCAATTCAATACAACCCGAGTCCCCTAATCTATTTAACTACAAATTAAAATAGTAAAACAGATAAAAATTGAAAATGAATTAAGAAACATCTCTCACGAGATTTCTCCTCTCTCCAGCTTTTGCATTGATGCCAATCTCCTCCTCAATGTCTGTATGCCTCTGTTTTGGTGATGAGATGGATCTGATGATGTTTGATCGCGAGGAATCGATGGATTGAATGGTATTTCAAGATGAGATGATCAGGGGGATGGATGGATGGGGATAAGTCTTTGTAATCCACCAAGGAAGAATGGAGTGATGGGTGTTTTTTTCCAAAATTTCCCCTGCATACTGGAATGATGATCTGGAATGCTCCCGATTGTTCTAGAATATCCTGCTTAACTAACTGAATACCCCGCACACTTGTAAGTAAAATTGTTTCCCCCTATACACGATCTCACTGTGCAAGATAAAAAAACAAAAAAACTCATGTGTCAAGAAAAAGAAAAATACTGAATTTAAATAAATAAAAATATATATATGTATATAACTATTATATATATATGTTAATTAAATTAATAATTATGTAAAACAGGAAATATTAATAAATAAATAAATAAAAATTAATTATTATGAAAGTTATTTTACTATATTAGTTATCTTAATTACTATATATATTAAATAAAATATTACGACTATTAGATTTGTTATATTAGTTATATTATACTTAACCGCACCACTCCTCACAGCCGCATCCTAGCCTTGCTCCGGCAGCGGCTCCGCAACCCTCATCCCGGTTTTCCGAGACTCGCTGCGACACCGCACCCGTCCACTGTCCAAAGACAGCTCGAGACTACTGCAGACTTCAGATCCGGAGTTGTTTGGTGGTGAAAGTGGTTCGGTTTTGAAGTACGGCTGTGATTCTGGCTTCGGACAGCAGCTCGCAGCAGCACGGGAAAGACGAGAATAGCCAGCGGCGGCTAGGGGGTGCGCGACGGTTGCTGGCTGCAGATCTGAGATCTCACTGTTTGGGTGTTTTTCTTTAAAAAAATTCTTCAACCAGTCGATTGTGGTTCTTGATCAATTTTCTTGATGCTGCTATTATTGTTCAATCCGGGTTTCAATCTGTTGGTTCTGTTGTTGGATTTTGCTGCTGCTAGTGTGTTTTTACCATGCTGAAATTGCTGTGATGAGATTCTGTGATTGTTGTGCGGTTTGGAGGAGGAGGCGCAGGCACCGTGAAGGCAGAGGTGGCACCAGTTGAGTGCTGAAATGGTGCCACCGTTTGGTGGATTCGGTGGGACACCAACGGGTGCAGTGCAACAGTGAGGGTGGCACGGTGGCACGGTGACATCCGCAAAACAAACAAAAAACACCAAATGTTAAAATAATTTAGTAAAAATGAAAATAAATTAATAAATCAATCAATTGAATGGTCTCATAGTTCTATGAGCTATGATGTCAAACGATTTAATACTTCTCAACTACCATCATTTAATGGTCTTCCACCAGAAGAATCCTTAGAGTTTACCAAATATTTTTATGGTTCTGTTTAGCAGTTTCCTCTACAAGATCTTAGTGAGCAGTAGTTGAGGTTGAGATTGTTTTGATTCTTTCTAAAGGGGATGACTGAGACTTGGTTCCATAATTTAGATGAAAATCTTTAAAGCCTGAGAAGAGCTGTGAAATGCCTCTGTATCTAAATTGTATCCCAGGAACACCACCATTGAGATAGGCATAAGCTCACTGGCTTTGTCCAGGACGAGGTCGAACTCTTTCACAAAACAGGGGATAGGTTCAAAGATCTTCTTAGATAAATCCCCAACCATCAATTAGCTCCCCATCTAATCAAGGAGACTTTCTATAATGCCCTCACCCCCTAAAATCAAAACTTAGTTGATCAATCTTGTGGATGTGATTTCTCCGATTCCACTGCTGATGAGCTGAAACAATTATTTGATAAGTTGGCTCAAAAATATCAACACAAATGAACTAGGAAGAGCGTAATCCATAAGGCTGATACAAATCCACAAGCAGTGGTTGTTGATGATAAGATCCTTATGGAGTTGTGCTATCACTGTGGGTTGTTTGGTCACACTAAAAGTTATTGAAAAAACTTTGATCTCCCTGTTTAACATGATAAGAGTGCCCAGTTTGTCAATTACAAGGCTAGGAATAAAGGTATCCAAGCTCAACTATCAAATCCATACTACTCCAGATATCAAGGTCTGCCAAATATTTCATGGAGTGAGCAAGAGGTCACAAAGTAGTTCACTACCCCAAACAAGCAGCCCACTGCCCCAACTTTCCACCCACAACCCAAACAAAATTTCTAGAATTAATATGAGGTCGAGTCTTCTAATTCTCAATGAGAGATAAAGGGGATGATGCAACAAGTGTTGAGTGAGATCAGCTCATTTATGAAGAAAACATATTCTAAGATTCATAATTTTGAACTTCAAATGAGTCAAATGGCAATGAATCAAGCTGGTAAAGAAAAGAGAAAGTGGCCCATCACTAAGAGAAATTTTAGTGGTACTAACAACCAGGTCAGGGCTTAAACTTAAGGCACCATTTAGCGAACCACCCATAAAAGAGGAAAACAATATTCAAGCAGAAATTGAAAATGAAAATCTGGAAAATCCTAATTCTGGAAATCTGTGCAGCTAGTTCCAAACCGAACTGATTGTGTAACCCACACATCAGAAACCTAAGGAACCAAAGAAAATGATGTGGGAATTTATTAAGGAAGCGAAGAAGAAAGTGGGGTCTGAGGATAAGGTGAATAACCTACCTATTCTAAAACATTATTCCCCTCTCATTCCCATCCCTAAAAGAGTAAAGCAAAGTGATGAACCTGATTACATGATATTTTTGAAACTGATTCGATGCATTACCATCAACATTCCTTTATTATAAGCCTTGGATAATATCCCTTCATATGTTTCATTCAAAAAAAGGATTCGGAAGAACAAGAATGATTGGAAGAAGTTGGATAAAATTGATCTCATGCGGAGTGTAGTGCACTTGACCAAAAAAATATTCCTCCCAAATTGAAGGACTCTGGGGGAATTATCATTCAGTGCCGAATAGGAGGAATTGGGCAACTGAAATGTCTTTGTGACTTAAGAGAGAGTATCAATCTTATTCCTTCCTCTTTGTTTAAAAAATTGCGTCTTTGAGATATCCAGCCAACATCTATTTGTCTTCATCTTGCTGATAGGTCACTCACACACCCTTATGGGAGATTGGATGACCCATTAGTAAGTGTAGGAAAACTCACACTACACAATGATTTCCTGACCCTTGATATAAAATGTGATAAAAAGGTCCCTATAATCTTAGGCAGACCATTCCTTGCAACTGGTGGTGCCATCATTGGTGTATCCATGTAACGTCCCGGTTCCAGAAGCCGCCTTGAGGTGCCCCATACCCGGTTGGTCACATGGACTCAAGCGCATTTTCCCGAATTCCAGAGGCTGCCGACTAGCAGCGAGAGCCTTAGGTGTGATAGTGGTGGAACTATGCCCTCATTGGCAGAGTAACATAGTGGAAGTAAACCAGATAACAATACCGGAAGCAGTAAAACATGCAATAGGTAAACATCGGAAGTAATAAACCACTGGAGCACACACACGCACGCGCGCATGCGCGCGCGCGCACACACACACACACACACATGATGTAGGATACATATGTCTAGGAAAGCAGCCAAACAAGTCACAATACTGGAATACAATACTAAACCAAAGTACAACAAAAAACAAATAAAATGCTCCATAGCATCGCAAGCCTCAGCTTGGTCACATGATCCCCAGATCTGCAGCAATCAAGTACCTGAAGTAGAAGGGTGCTTGCCCTTATCTATACCTGCAACAATACAATCTATTTGGGTCCAAAATAATGACCCAAATAGGGTGTGAGACTAAATTCTATTAGCAAACCACCCAAAGATATTTGGCTAACAGTCAGTGAATATATATGGCAGGCTATAATCAAAATGAAGCATTAAACAAGGAAGTACTCAAAAGTAAAAAATCCTATAGTTTCAAAAAAATTCAATTATCAGATATCAAGTGAGAAGCTAATCAAAAGCAGGGAACCCTCTGGAAAGTACTCAGAGCTTAACCCCTCCAGTCCAACCAAAACAAACACAAGCAACCCTCTAGGAAGTACACACGGTCTAACCCCTCTGGTTCCGATTTTGCACAAACTCTCTGAGGAAGCACTCACCGTCAATTCCCCATATAGTCTCATATCCGTAACTAAAAAGTGCTCTGGTGAAGCACTAAATGTCCAATTCCCCCTTGTGGCCCGCATCAACGAACTACAGACACTCTGAGGAAGCACTTACATCCATTCCCCATATGTTCTCACATCGTAACAGTAAACAGACACTCTGGAGAAGCCCTCAACGTAACGTCTCCCTATAGTCTACTACACCAGGTTCTAACGGCCCTGTGTAATTCAATAGAGAACAATGATATATAACAACCAAATTATACCTCAAGAACTACTTGGATAAACAGTCTACAGTATAACAACATGTCAGATAAACAATATTACTCCATCCTATCAGCACTAAAAATGGAAAGCATGCAGCCTAACATGCTAAGTAGGACCAAACGGTCATAAAAAATACAAGCATGGGAAAGACATACATAGTATAGAAATTAACCCTATTCACATTCAATTGACCTCTACTCAAGCATATAAATCATAACAGGCAATAACATGGTTAAAAATGTAAACATGCAATACCCCAATCTAGGGTATTGGGCACTTTTGCACATAGAACTCAAAAACTATCTACAGAAAGGAACAAACGACCTACCTAGGCGTTGTATGATCGATATACTCCGGCGTCGGCCATTAGATCAGCCTATAATGAGGTAGATCTACAAAAAAGTCTTAAATTTTCAACCAAGGATAATTCACGAGAAAAGAGAAAATCAGGAAATGAGGTTCAAGAAGATGAGAGAACTCACAATTGCGATTCCAACTCAATTGACAGAGTTCGATTCAGAGAAAGGATGTTTGATCGGATGCTCGAGGAAGGATAAATGCCGTACAAACACTCTTGATCGAAGAAGACGAAGAGGAAGACACTTCTTCCAATTAGACGTGACCTCAGTTCGTTTAATGTAAAAAAAGAAAGTACATGATGTGTACTTTATAAGTACATGGCGTGTAATTTCCATTACCGACCCCTATATAAGGTGGTCTCAAGGTCACCACACATGGTTGTGTGCTCGGTCGTTACACGACTAGCACATGGCTACATGCGGTAAAAGAGTACATTATGTGTACATATAAGTACACGGCGTGTACATATAAGTACACGACGTGTACTTCAATAAATTCTAAAAACTCCTCTTTTTCTCAAAAACACCAAAAAAGTGAAAAACATCCTAGAAAAGAAGATCCAGGTTCTTAAAAACTTCTCCCCTTAAATAAATTCATCCTCGAATTTCCCTAGCAAGGTAGCGTATAAGAAGAATCCTTGAAAAGCTCTAGCCACTGTGATCGTATATCGACCTCCCTCTCTCAGGTCTCATCCTATACTCGTCTGTGCTGCCATAACACTCGTACCAGAGGAATAGACCAACCACAATGAACTTTCATACTTTGATAAAAAATCTAGATAGGATGCTCCTTAAACGAGGCATCCACCTCTAACTCAACCTCCTCGGGTTGAAAAGCCTGAGACGAGTCTGAGAGGTAACGTAAAAGCTGAGAAACAAGGAAGACGGCGTGCATAGCCCGATACCTCTGAGGTAACTATAACTGATAGGAAACCAAACCAACTCTCTCAAACACCTCAAATCGCCCGACGTACCTCAATGAAAGCTTACCCTATCTCCTAATCCTTATGTGTCCCAATCTCGGTGTGACACGTAGGAAAACCTGATCTCCAACCTCGAACTCCAGAGGTCGTCTCCATCGACCAGCATAAGACTTCTGTCGAGGCTGTGCAATAGCCATCCTTTTTTGAATCAACTCTATCTTCTCTGTGGTCTCCTGGACAAAACGAGGTCCCAGCATAGCTGCCTCTCTTATCTCCATCCAGCATAACGGTGATTGGCATGAACTACCGTACAAAGCCTCATAATGTTCCATCTAAATAGTTTCTTGAAAACTATTATTGTAGGAAATATCCACAAGAGGTATGGGCTTCTCCCACGAACCTCCAAAATCCAAGATCCATGCTCGAAGAATGTCCTCAAGCACCTCAATTGTATGCTCGGTCAGACCATATGTCTGGGGATGGTATGCCTTACTCAGAAGTTCCTTTGTACCCAAAGCCTTCTGTAATCCCTACCAGACCCGAGAAGTAAAATTAGCATCTCTGTCAAGAACAATGAAGTGTGGAACTCCATGTAAACGTACAATCTCTCAGATGTACAACTTTACCTGCTCATCAACACTGAAGGTCACCTTGATCGGCAAGAAGTGAAAAACCATCATGATTCTGTCAATGACAACCCACACTAAATCATTCCCTCGAGGCGACCTCGGTAACCCTGTCACAAAAATCCATCGCGACATCATTCCACTTCCACTCGGGAATGAGTAACTACTGAAAAATCCCTATCGGTCCCTGATGCTTCGCCTTCACCTGCTGACAGGTGGAACACCTCATGATGAAACTAGTAATATCTCTATTCATACCTGGCCACCAATACTGACGGTGTAGATCACGATACATCTTAGTGATGTCATGATGAATTTCCCAAACTACGGAATTAAAGTCTCGCATCATCTCCTCGCGTATGTCCGATGACACCCATACGTGCCCATGAAGACGCAAGATATCATACTCACCTATGGTCCATCCAAAAATAGGGTCCTCTCCTGACACACTTTCCCGTAAGACTAGGCCTTCTGAATCTAATAGCTTCCTAATTTGAACTCGATCAAGAAGAGTAGATGTAACAGCTATAGAAGATAGAAACATCTACCCCTACCTATTGTGCACCTCCAGATGCATCTCAGAGAATAGATCCATAAGCTTCCACTCACTGCTGGCCTCCTGAACTGCCTGTATCTGAGTCCTCATGTTCAATGCATCAGCCACAGTGTTGCCCTTCCCAGGCGTGTAGGCATGCTCAAATTCAAAGGACTGAAGGTACTCAACCCACCTTTTCTGTCTCAAATTCAAATCACGCTGAGTGAAGATATACTTGAGACTCTTGTGGTCGGTAAAAATCACAAAATTATATCCCAGAAGATAATGTCTCCAACAGTGTAAAACATGAACAAATGCAGCCAGATTGAGATCGTGCATCGGGTAGTTCCTCTCATGTGGCCTCAACTGTCGAGACCCATACGCAACAACCCCTTCCCCTTGAATAAGCACTGCTCCTAGCTCAATACCTGATGTAGCACAGTAAGCAATATAGCTCCTGCCCAGCTCTAGAAATACTAGTATTAGTGATGAAGTCAACCTCCCTTTCATCTCCTGAAAGGCTGACTCGCATGAATCTGACGACAAGAACCTTGTGCCCTTCTTAGTCAGGTCCATCAGTGGTGCTGCTAAGCGTGAAAAGTCTTTTATGAAACGTCTTTAGTAACCAACCAGCCCTAAAAAACTCTGTACCGCAAATACATTCTTCAGCTGCTCCCAGGAAACTACTACTCTCACTTTCTCTGGGTCTACTGATACTTCTGTCTCTGAGATAACATGACCCAAGAAGTGAATTTTGTCCATCCAAAAGTAGAATTTTGAGAGCTTATCATATAACTGATGCCCTCTTAGTGTACTCAAAACGATCTCAAGATGTGTGACATGGCCATGTAGAGTGTGAGAGTACACCAAGATATCGTCCATTAAGACTACCACAAAAGAATCCAAGTATAGATGGAACACTCGGTTCATCAATTCCATGAAAACTGTAGGCACGTTCGTGAGACCGAACAACATAACCACATACTCGTATAGACCATACCTGCTCTAAAAGGCAGTAAGACATATATCTGATGGTCTAACGCGCAACCGATGGTAACCGGATCTCAAGTCAATCTTTAAGAACACCCGAGATCCTAGAAGTTGATCAAAGAGATAATTAATCCTCATCCAGGGATATCGGTTCGTGACCACCAACTGGTTAAACTTCTGATAATCCACACCAAGTATGAGGGTACCATCCACCTTCTTCACAAATAGGATAGATGAACCCCAAGGAGAAGTACTGGTTTGGATGAAACCCTTTGCCTGAAACTCCTCCAATTGCCTCTTTATCTCCTGTAACTCGGGTGTAGGAATCTTATAAGGAGTAATGGACAATAGTGCTTCTCATGGAACAAGATCAATAGAAAATTCCACCTCTCGTTCTAGAAGAAAACGTAAAATTCCTTTAGAAATACATCCCGGAAACGATCCACCACTGGAGGAAAGTCTAAATGTGAAGTCCCCTGGTCATCTAGATAAAGACTAGAAATATGGGTTGTAACTCTACCTAACCCATGATGCTCGAGACCCGATCTACTCGCATGGACATACCATTTTCCATTATGAAGAAAAGATCTTCCCTTCAGGGATGTGAAACTGACCCTACAGTGATTGAAATCGACAACTGCCTGGAAGGGAACTAACCAGTCCATTCCGAGAATGACATCATAACCTGTAATCTCTAGGATATAAAGGTCCCATAAAAAATAACACCCACCAAACTCTAGAGGGAACTAATTGCACTACCGTACATTAGCCATTCATGTCCCCAACAGAGTCTCTATCATCAAGATATCAACAGAAGAAAAGATACAGAGTCCAAGACTCTCCACAACAGAAACAGATATAAAACTATGGGAAGACCCTGTATCGAGAAGAGCAGAATCTAAAACTGAGGAAACTTGGATCGTACCTCGTACTGTTGAGGGTCCAGGATCCTGCTCCTGCTGGGTCTACTCCATCACAAAATTTTGACCTGCACCATGGACCTATGACCCTGCCTAACCACTCTGTGCTGATCCACCCTATTGTTGTTGAAAGCCGGGTGACTGGATACCACAGACACGACCTCTACCTTGGCCTGAGTGGCCGGAAGAAATCTAGTTCCCTGACTGATGAGATACTGGTGGTGTTTCTCTTGAACATAGAGTCATAGAATAACCCCCTATCACCAGCTGCTAGTGAGAAGAACAGACTGAAGCGCTAATGATGGCCCATCTTGCCACAATATCGGCACTCCACTGTATCTCTCAGGAAATGCGGCCTCATATGCCCGTTCTTCCCACACTGGTAGAACACCACCTGGATACCAGAATAAGTGTCCCCCCTCCTCGGATCTCCATGCGTAGACACCCTATGGTGATTTCTTCTATCATTAGGAGGGATACGAACTCCGGATATCGAGCTGCCCTGGCTCACATCTCCATAATCCCTCGTATTGCGCTCCATGATTAGCACTTGGTTGACTATAATAATGATGGAAGTCAACCTGAAGATGTTCACCTTTGATCGAATGTCGTGCTAGGGACCATCATCAAACTTTCTATCTAGAAATAACTCATCACCTTCTAGAATAGTCATGAAGCGCTGCAGCTCTGTGAAGCGAGAAGAATACTTCATAACAGAAAGAGTACCCTGCTCTAGACTCATGAATTATCAGGCTCGATCAGCCCTCAATGTCTCCGGGTAGGTGTAGTCATAAAAGTCATGCTGTAACTCATCCCACGCAATAACCTACTAGCATCCTGCCCGTGAGATCACATACCACCATCTCTTGGTAGAGTCCCGAAGCATATAGGTAGCAAGATTCACCCTTCTCTCTGGAGGCATCTCCAGATGCTGGAAGATCATCAGCATAGCTTCTAACCATGAATCTGCAGCTTGGGGTCCTCCATCCCCTTAGAAAGTTGGGGGATTATACTACTGAAAGACCAGGATCAGTTCTACCATAGAGGGGGCATGATGCGATACTCCTTGGAAGGTCTGCATAAACCTCATAAATCCCTCTCAAAACTATGCGTCAGCACCTGTGTCCAGAATGACAGCTGGTGCCAAGACTGGCACAACTGGAGGATATTATGGTATTCCCTAATCAACCATATCCAGTGTCTGATCACTGCCCTGTAACTAGAGGAAAATCAGAGGAAATCTCAGTGGCATGATTCTACAAGGTCAAGCGTACAACTTAGATCAAGATTAACAAGTGTTGAAAAGTAGAAGTGTGAGAAGGGAACAAGAGGAAGAAAGCATTCAAGTTACTCAAAACATGGATAAAAGGTGTGTATAATGACTACATGGCGTGTTACCTTAAGCCTTCATAGGGGTGTGTACTTCTGCTAACCCAGGCCGTGTAACACCCCATACACACGACATGTTGTCCTAACACACGACGTATACTTGAATCCTCTTCCCCTTCCCAAGTTCTTCTACATGGTTAACCCACATAGTTCCACTAGAACATGACTACATGGTATGTTAGTGCCAGGCACAGCGTGTACCAGATGAACCTAAATGACCCGTGTTGTTAGTTACATGATCGGATACAAGGGTTACACTATATGGCGTGTTCACTCTTAACATGGTGTGTATAACCCAAGATTTCATCTATCTATGTCATTTGTCACATGGGTGGACACAAGGTCTACACAACATGATGTGTACAACTAGTACACATCGTGTTCCCCCAAAGACTTCTCAATCCAGTGTCTCTGCCCACATAGTTAGTGACACGGTTATAGACTACACGACATGTACATACAGTACACGGTGTGTACTCAAGATAAATAGTTCCTTCCCGAACAGAAGGACACATGATGTGTATTCATCATTACACACCGTTTATTTTGGGTTCTTCCAGACAGTAATCCTCAAAAACTACTCCATAACCCAGCAAAACATTGAAACAAACATAAAAGTTCCAAATTTTGATCCATGAGGGCCCATAGTCCCTATGAATCATTGGCATCTCATACAAGTCATAAACAAGGATAACAGTGTAATGATCCTCCAAATTCCGGTCCATGAGGTCCCATAACACCTCAAGAACCAAATTTTGGAATTTATTAAAACAAAAACTTACACAACCAATACCTTATCAAAAGTCAGGTATTCTATAAAGGCATCTATCACAACAACATGCATATCTAACACAACCTCTATCACAACAATATACAATCACTAATTCACCCTAAATGGCATGGAAAGAATGCTGGACATGTGATTTATAGAAAGTTCCTATATAATGGATGAGATGGAATATCATCATCTCATCAGGTTGCAACAGAAATAGAACCACAATAATATCAACAATAATAGCACAAAACATGTAAATCACCCAACATTGAAATCAAATCAACTGTAAAATTACAAAACCAAAAAAATTACAATAATGAGGTATATTGGATTTTCACTATACACAGGTTAGATACACCCAGGCACATCTATTTCTAAGTACCTATTCCTTACTATCCCTGGCTATAGGCTCCAAAAAGTAAATCATGAAGAAAATAATTTCTTAAATACCACTTTGTAAGGTCCCAGTTCCGGAAGCCAACCAAAGGTTCTCCATAACCGGTTGGTCACATTGCCTCAAGAGCATTCCCCCAAATGCTAGAGGTAGCCGACTAATAGCAAGGGCCTTGGGTGTGATAGTGGGGAAACTATGACCTCATTGGTAGAGTAACACAACAGAAGTAAAATAGATAGAAATAGCGAAATCAGTAAAACATGAAATAGGTAAAAAATGAAAGCAATAAACAACTAGAGCACACACACACATATATATGATGCATGATACATATGTCTAGGAAATTAGCCAAACAAGTCAAAATGCTGGAATACAATACTAAAGAAAAGTACAACAGAAATCAAATAAAATTCTCCACAACATCGTAAGACTCAGTTTGGTACCATGCTTCCCAGCTCCGCAGCAATCAAGTACCTGAAGTAGAAGGGTACTTGCCCTTATCTATACCTGCAGCAATATAATCTGTTTGGGTCCAAAAGCATGACCCAAAAAGGGTGTGAGACTAAATCCTAGTAGGAAACCACCAAAACATCTGTGCCTAATAGTTAGTGAATATATATGGTAGGA
This sequence comes from Viscum album, assembly GCA_963277665.1. NCBI lineage: Eukaryota > Viridiplantae > Streptophyta > Magnoliopsida > Santalales > Viscaceae > Viscum > Viscum album. The sequence goes on from OY728146.1 coordinate 1,184,398,971, forward strand.
TATAATCAAAATGAAAAAGTAAACAAGAATGTTCTCAAAAGTTAACAGTCCTATAGTTTCAAATGCATTCAATTATTAGATATCAAGTAAGCAGCTAATCATAAGCAGGGAATCCTCTGGGAAGTACTCATAGACAAACCCCTCTGGTCCAACCAAAACAATCACAACCAACCCTATGATAATTACACACAGTCTAACCCCTCTGGTTCAGCTTTTTCAAAGACTTTCTCAGGAAGCACTCACCGTCAATTCCCCCTATAGTCTAGTATCAGAAACTAAAAGGCACTCTAGGGAAGCACTCAATTTCCAATTACCCCTTTCGCTCGCATCGAGGAACTAAAAACACTTTGAGGAAGCACTTATGTCCATTCCCCATATGGTCTTGCATCGTAACAGTAAACATACACTCTGGAGAAGCCCTCAACGTACATTCTCCATATGGTCTACTACACTAGGTTCTCACAACCCTGTGTAAGTCAATCGAGCACAAAGATATATAATGGCCATAGTATACCTTAAGAACTGTTTGTCTAAACAGTCTATAGTATAGCAGCATGTTAGATAAACAATATTACTCCATCTTATCAGCACTAGAAATGGAAGGAAAGTATCCTAAGAGTCTAAGCATGACCAAACAGTCATAAATAATACAAGCATGGGCAAGACATACATAGCATAACAATTAAACCTATTCACATTCAATTGACCTCTACTCAAGCATATAAATCATAGTAGGCAATAATAGGGTTAAAACCATAAACACGAAATACACCGATCATGGGTATTGGGCACTTTTTCAAATATAACTCAAAGACTATCTAAGGAAAGGCACAAACTACATACCTCGGCATTTTATGATCGAAATACTCCAGTGTCGGCCCTTGGATCGACCAAGAATGTGGTAGATCTACAAAAACATCTAAAATGTTCAACCAAGGATAAGTCATGAGAAAATAGAAATCAGGAAATGAGGTTCAAGAAGAAGAGAGAACTCACCGATGTGATTCCAACACAACCGAAAAAGTTCGATTCAGAGAACAGATGTTCGATCAGGGGATTGGGGAAGGATCGACACCATACGGATGCTCTCTGTCGAAGAAGGTGAGGAAGAAGACACTTCTTCCAATTATACATGACCCTGACCCATTTAATGAAATAAAATAAAGTACAAGGAATGTACTTTATAAGTACACGGTGCATACTTGACCTTACCGGGCCCCGCATAAGGTGGTCTCCAAGTCACCACACAAGGCTGTGTGCTCGGCCGTTACAAGACCAACACACGACTACGTGTGGAAAAGGAGTACATGATGTGTACATATAAGTACATGACATGTACTTACAAAATTTCCAGAAACTCTTATTTTTCTCAAAAACACCAGAAAAGAGAAAAACATACCAGAAAAGAAGATCTGGGTTCTTACAATCCAAAGGTAAACTCATCCTCCAAGCTGTAGATGATTTGGAGGAAATTTTGGTATTTTAATGGCCCCAACCTAAGGTTAGTTGTGATGTGATATATGTTGTTGTGAATATATGTTACAAAATTGAAGTTAGAGCTAACTATGGGTCTTTCCCACATGAGGTCACATAGATAAGAATTCCCCAACCCATTGAATTTTTTTCCTTGGTTGCTTCCCTTTCCTCACACCCTCATGTTGAAGGGAAAATTCTTACTTTGGAACCCACTCTGGAGTGTGAGTGGAAACATTTTCCTAAACTATCTCAACCTGTATATGACTATTTCCCTTATGAAGATGACTGTATAAGAGTTCTTGAAGCTAGATAATTGTTTTTGTTGAGTCATCCTGAAAAAATTGAAGATTTCCATTATGAACAAGTGAATGTTCTTGACATCTTCGTACCTTCCCAATTTAATGTTGTGAGTGATTATTTCGAACCCGAACTTTAAATATTCACACAATTTGATTCCTCTGTGGACATTTAGAAAAATCTTTTTGAAGATGAATTTGATAAAATTATCTGGGAGATTTCATAGTTGTCAATGTTGCAAGCTGTTTTGAGACTTTCTGAGGGTTTTTTTGATTTTTCCTCCTCTGTTTCTGGGTTTGAGAAAAACTCTATGTGTAGTGGAAGCTGTGGAAGTAATATTGATCAGATTGGTGATTTTCATGGCTAACAATTCAACTTTCTAAGAGCTAATGAGATGATTTTTGGATTCCCAGTTGAGATGGAAAACATGAATCCTCTTAGTGAGTTGGATGCATTTTGGGGAATTATGATTGGTGCTAAAGATGAAAATGTCTCGAGTAGTCCTTCTATTGATTCCTTAAACAATTGTGTAGTACACAAAATTGAAAAATCTTTCCCATTGACTAATCATAGTTATAAATATTTAGGGGAATAAGGTCTGTCTAGGGACTTTAAACCTAGCACTGTATGGGAGGCAACCCATGATTTACTTTGTTTTTTCTTTAATTTTATGTTTGAATAAATTCTACTTAATAATTTTTTGGTTTATATATCTAGTGAAAAATAATTCTTGAATTTCCTTTTCATATGTTTCAAGTGGTTTGGTGGTTCTGGTTGCCATAGAGAATTATGTTTCAGTGGCAGCCTCATTTGGAACATTCATGGTGGAAGGAGGCTACTGTCAGAGAATATAAGATAACACTCCCAAACTCATGATCTGGGTTTCATTTTACTTTAGTTTTAAATTCTTGAAGTCTAATGAATGTTGTTTACATATGTAGAAACTTTAATAGACCAACCATAGAACTCGGAGAATGCAACAAAGGGAGGCACAAAAAAATGGACGAGCAAATTTCACAAATAGGGAAGTACTATGTCTCATTTTTCAAAATTTTATTTTGTACATGCCCCCAATTACATGCTGTTTGGACTTAAGTGTGGGGGGATTCCCACTGATTTGTGAAACTTATGAACTTTTTTTCATGATTGGATTTTATAATGATGAAATCTAATGATTTGATATTTATTTTGAGCTACATTTTGAAACCTTCTTACACCCACTGTTTTTACTCACATTCCCTTTCATTGAGTTGTTGCTGCACATCACTGCTAATCATGATACTATTTTAATACCATTGATAAAATATTTTGTCTCCTCATAATGATTCAAGATTTATTTTTTAGGAATATAACTGAAATTTTTGCTGGTGCTGGTTGGTGGGGTTGGATTTTTCTATTTTTGTTTGTTTTTAATTTCATTTCTTTTTCTTTTTTATGAGGCAATGTAATTTTGGAACCTTCTCGCTACCACGAAATATTATTTTAAGTGATTATTTGTCAATAAATATTGAAATGAACTATCTTCCACCTTATAATTCAACATTGAGGAAAATTTTGGGTTTTATGTGTGGGGAGAGGGGTCATTCGAGTGTCATTTCAAATTCCCTTTAATTAAACATTTGGTTTGTGTTTGTTTGAAAAAAAATTAATTTTTATCAAAATTTTCAAATTCTTTCATCACATGATGGTATTTGGAGGTTCACTAGTACTTCATTTTTGTCTTAATTAGTGGATCAATGCTTTTTGGATGTTGAGAGTGACACTTAGTTAGAAATTGTTATGTTTGAGTGATTGTTGAGTGGGATTGTTCATTGTTTTATGGATATTTATGTTTAGGAACTGAGGATGGGAGTGTGACATGATAGGTTTTGGGGAATGAGGAACATGACTTAGGGTAACTAGAAGTTCTCACTGGAACCTAGGGGACTCGCATTTTTTTAAATTAATATTCAATCACTTTAGAAATTCAACTCAAATGATTGTTAGTTATGTCCTTTGTAACTAGAGTAAAATGGTAAAATGGTATCCCACAGTGAGTATCTGAGACAAGGTGAATTGGGTGCATTTCTATGAATAAATAAAGACAATTTCAATCTTAATAAGTTCTATGCAGAGTGCACTGCACATGGAATATGGTTGGGGAAAATTAAAATAATGTTCCCTTGTAAAAAATGAACTCATTAATGTGAGGGGGATTTTAAACCTATATGAAGAAGGGAGAAATTGAATTTGTTTAAATTCATTTGAGTTGAGTTAATAAAGTGATGAAATTAATGGACTTTAATCACTGGAACCTTGGGGAAGGTGGGGATGGAATTCTCCCTTGGTTAATTTTTTATTTCCACTTATTCTAAACTATAAACACCCCTTGAATAAGAAATTAAATTAGGATAGTTAATGAGTACATATAAGAGGCATGACGTACTTGAAAATGTATGAATTTGTGAGGATTTTGACTTCCAGTGTGTTTTTGAAGCTAGGTAGGACATAATTTTTGAACACCTTTGAAAAGTTGTACCCACTCTTTGGCCTTGTTCCTCTGGTTATTAAAGTTTAATCATGCACTTTTTGAACTGAAACTCACAAATCATCATTCCGTTTTAAAGTCAAATGCATGAATTTATTTGAGGACAATCAAAGTTTTATGTGTGGGGGAGTTTTATGTGGTGATGTTTTCAGATTCATTTCCACATCCATTTTGTATTTTTATTGGTTTTTTAATACCAAATTTTTTTTTATTAAATAATTGATAATTGTTGTGCTTTTGGACGTTTCTATGTAATGTAATCAGTTTTAGATTAAATTATGTGTTTTAATGTGAAATATTGTCATTTAAAATAATTTTTAAATTAAACCATTTCTTGTTAATTTTACTTTTATTTTTTATTCTTTTTTTTACAATTTGTCATTATAGTTAGTTTATAAATTCATTAATTTAATTATGTGTTTCATTTTTTTTAATTTGTAGATAAATAAGTCACGTTATTTTTTAGTCTTTAAATAATCAAATTATTTTTAACATTTTAAATTTATTTAATTAATATTTTAATTTTAATTATTTAATTTAATTAATTATGTAATTAATTAATTAGTTATTTAATTTAAGAAAGTAACTGTAATTACATTAATGTGATTTAAATTAATTAACCAATTAATTAAACAATTAATTAATTAAATAATTAAGTAAATTATATATTTAAAATAAAAATATTAATTGAATAAAATAAAAAGATTAATATTAATTTAATTATTTATAAAATAAAAACTAAATTGAGTTATTTATATACAAGTTATAAAAATTAATGATTTAATTAAAATCATGAATTGATAAACTAACTAGAATGAAAAATTGTATAAATAAAAGAATAAAAAATAAAATCCAAATCAACAAGAAATGATTTAATTTAAGAATTATATTAAATGAAAATAATTCACATTAAAACATATAATTTAAACTAAAACTGATTATTTTACATATCAAGGTACAAAATCACATCAATTATCAATTATTTAATAAAAAAAATTGGTATTTAAAATACAATAAAATTACAAAAAAGGATGTGGAAAAGAATGTGAAAACACCGCCACCTCAATAATAATGACTAGTAATTTGATAGGTTATTATAATGATGAAATAACACTTATCTAACTTCTCCAAAACCATCCAAATAATGAAGAGGTCTCCATGAATACCTGTTGAACACTTACTCTATGAACAACATGGTAATTTTTTTAGTACCTCTATGCACATGTGGTTATAAAATAATTTTCAAAGGATTCATATTACATTTATCAAATTGTATATATTTGTAAATATTATATGATTACAAATATTACTCCTATTTTATAGAAAATGAATTCTTCAATTGTGTGTATGTTTAGACTATGACCTCCATAAAAGTGACATATTCATTATTACACTTTGACCATTTATTATTTTTTAAAATATTTTATAACATGATTCTGAACCATATGATTATCTAAAAATATCACTATTTATATTTATTAATGATATTATGGATGAAAAATAATTTTCTTAACCAAAGTCACCCTTAAATTATAGCTTCTTCTTATTTGGGATATCATAACCACCTTCTTGAACAATGTCATATATTTATATCAATGAATACTATAGAAACATAAATACTTTTGTTACCAAAAATTATCTTCAAATTAATTTTTTTTATGGTTTCAGAGTGGTGATATTAATATTTAACTTATTATAATCCTATAACCCTTTTCAGGATAAAATTAACTAAAATGAAATCATCACAGACATTTTGTTCATGAATCATAATGAAAATACTTATCAAATAAATTATAAAATAATATTTATTTATAAAAAATAAACTCCAAAAGAAATATTTATTTTTTAATAAATAAATTTTAATCTATAAAAATGAATGGACACTGAAATTATAAAATTTGTACTAACAAACAATTGAAACTAATAAATTCTGAATATTAATATTAAATATAATAACTAGTATAATTGTAATATATTTTTTTAAATTAAGTTTATTAAATTATATATGTATGAATAAAGTACTAAAATATGTGATAAATATATTAAATTTTATAATACATTATTTTAAATCATTCTTGTATAAGTGGGATTAAACGTACTAATTTTTGGAAACTCAATTGTAATTTATTTAGTTATAAGTATTCATCATGAACGTAAACATTATAAGTTGGGTAAATTATACTAATTTGTTTTACTATGTTATATTCTTTTTCTAGAAATTCAATTTTCTTTAACATAATCCTCAACTTATATATTTATTTCTAACTAAATTATTATAACTGTAAGGGATTTGGTTAACTCAAATTTTATTTCATTTAGATAAAATGCATTACTTTTGCATCATTTGTTTTTTGTTTGGTAAATTATTATATTTTTAATATCATAAAATATTTCCTCATTTCCCACATGGGTAAATGATGTTGTTATCTCAAATAATATTTATTAATGAGTTTATATCTTATAAAAGTGAAATGATTTTAATTAAAAATGTATTCTCTTTTAAAGAATCTTTCTTCCATTTTGGTTTTCATTATTTTAATAGATATTCCCCATTAATATTTTGAAATCTAAAAAACTATTAAAGATGAGACCATATTATTCTTTATTAAATAATTATAAAGTGAATTTTTTAATCTTTTTTTAAGGTATGGATTTTCAAAAAAATTATCTAAATATATTAAAATGGTTTTTCATTTTTTAAAAATCAAATGTTTTTCATCAACTAGAAATTTATTTTTAAAAAATAACATACTTACTCTTCACAGATACATCATTGAAATGTTTTTTAATGTAATTTTTTTAAATAGTTTTTCATTAACGTATAAAAAATTTATTTTTAATGAGACTTATAAAATCCTCCTTTATAAAATTTTTTAACTTATTTTTCTCAAAAATCATTTTTGGTTTATCTTTTATTTTTTTATTTATCTCCATTTTAGATAATTACATATAAATTATATTTAATGAATAAATATCATAATGTGTTTTAAATTACACTATTTGGGTGGCTTAATTTTCAATTTAAACCATTCAAATTCTCAAAAAAAAATTAGAGACATAATAATTAAATTTTAAAAAAATTTCATTTCTTTAGGGTTTTTTATGATAGTTTTCAATTAGAATCAATATTTATGGACTATTTATTAGATGATTCCTATAAATTCTTCCAGTTTGATGGTTAATGTTTTATATCTCCTGAGACAATGAATTTGTGTGTGATTGTACTTACAATTAGAAATTATCATAAAGACTATACACAAATGTAATTTATATAATATATAGTCAAAAATATTTTTATTGAGTTTAATTACAATTGATACACTAAAAAAACTATTTGTGTGTATAATTGAAATATTCTATGAACTAAAATATTGTGTTTGAGTGTTACAATAATATCCAATAATCAAAAATATTTTACATGAGTCTAATTAAGATTAGTCAAGCTCACAAAAAATATGTGTGAGTGTAAATATATTAAGATAATCTAAAAAATATTGTGTGTGATTTTTATTGAAGTAACATAACCTGAAAAAGACTTCATTAGTGTAATTGTAGCATGATTTGTGTATAAATACTATAGTGAGTGAAATTGTAGTTATATATGTTTATGAAGAGTGTGTATGATATTAATTATGATGGCTATGTCCAAAATGTAATGATTTACTACATTCATTATTATTTATACATTTATATGTTTTATACCAATGATTATGGACCAAGTATAATGTTTATTATATCACACATTTATGAAGTGGTATATGTTTTCATCATTTGAAATTATATATCTTAATCATAAAATATATAGACTTCTATTATTATTTATTATTATTTTTAATAATACATCTCATGTTTTCTCATATTTTTATGATCCCTCCTTTTATGTAATATTTATGGGTTTTTCTTCACTAAGGTTTTATACTCACCCCTTTCTTATATATCAACTCCTCAATTTATGAAGATTAATATATCATAGAAGAATCCTTAAAGGGAGTATAGTGTTGATCAATTATGAATAACTGATCCCAAGTATCTTAAAATATTTTTTTAATTTATATAATCGTAAATGAAATTAAACCATACATTATTGGGGTTGTTTGACTATTACGATTTGTAATGTTTAGCCTTCAAGAATGATGTAAGGTATATATATGTTTTTCATTTTCTATATCAAGGATGGTGTCTAAACAAAGTGTTCTCATCATTAGTTCCAAGAGTCTTTTCCTAGGGAAACATAGTTTGCAATAAATAATGGAGTAGTTATTTTTTCCAATTAGTTTTGGTAAATTTTGAGATATATATTAGAGATCATTATTAAAAACTCAATAGATTAGTCTAAGTATAGGATAACATCTGAGATTTATTGTAATGTTTTGATTATGTGATTTTTCTAAAAATTAAATCCCATTCAAGCTACAGTCAAGTGGATATGGATATGGATTACAAACACATTGGTGTAATTTCCCTATAAAATCTTATTTTAGTATTAACTCAATCCTTAATTAGTGTACGATGTGTGAGAATAAGACTGTACACATTTCTTGATAATACTTTGGGATATGTTTTAATTATTCAAAATCTATTGAAAAATAATTATGATTGACTTAAATGGAATTTCAGAATTTAATATTTAACATGCTATGATAGAGAAAATATGATTAAGAAAAACCTAGCTAAAACTGATGGGTTTCAAATTTGATCTAATAATTTAATAGTTGAAAGGAAAGTTTTATATTTTTAAATGAAAGTTTCATTGGAAAAAAATTATTGGGATTATATTTTCAAATTAATAGGATCAATTACTTATATTTTTATAATATATGAAATGAATATTTAATATTTTTAAATGAATGTTTCACTGTACAAAACAATATTGTGTCTAAATTTTCAAATTCATATTTTCAATTAATTTGATTTTTTAAATATTGTAACAATGACTGGTAATTTATCATTTTTTGGGAACAAGTTATAATAATTGATATTCATGAATCTATTTATCTATAAACTTCTAAAGAGGCATTTTTGGGACAAATAGTTTCATAGACATACATGAGATAGTAAATTAGATATCAAAATTGGAATTATATCTGATTTAGGTCTATCATTGAGATATAAATAAATATTCATATTATTAAGGTCTAATTTAAATTATAGAATTAAATATATATAAGTGTAATGGGTGGGATAATTTTGTACCCTTAAATTTTAAAATATAATTTTCCACCAAATAATGACATTATTTATAGATTATTCCACATGAAACTCCAAAATAAAATGATCCATGACATATTAATAGGATATTATTAATAAATATTTATAATAATATAATAATAATATGATAAAAATATTTTCTTAAATTAGAAGTTCATAAAAAATATGATTTAGAACACCAATGTTTTAAAAAGATATTTTTTTCAAAAAAAAGTTTTTCATTATATATTATATATCATTTGAAATATAATAATATAAATTTTATAAATTTAAATTTTTAAACATTAATTTATTTTTTAATTCATCATGATAAAATTTTGTTATAGTGAGTTTTTGAAAATTTTCAAAATTATGTGAATTTTTGGGAAATACAGAAAATAATTCCCTTTTTTCTAATTATATCTCTTTTATAAAACTATAATTATAAACGAATCTTATAAATTTTTAGGATACATTTATTATATAAAGTTTATTTATTTTTAATATAAAATAAATAATTTAAAAATATTAGGATGAATTTATAGAACAAATATTATATTCTCTGGAAACATTATTAAAAATTTAATTTGAAATCAAATTTAATTCAAAATTAGTTTTGATCAATTATTGAAATTTAATAAAAATATTGATATCATATTGTATATCCTAATATTCATGTTATTTAATATGAAAAACATTATTTTTTCCATAAAAAAAAGATTACAGAGGTTAATGTTAATATCTAAAATAATGGAATAACATTTTTTGTAAAGAATTATTTTATAAACATTATATAGTTTGTATGTAATAAAATAAAATTATATGGACTCGATAAAGTATCTAAAATTAAATTTAATCCTATATATATTAACACACATGTATTTAGTAATCAATATTAAATATGATTATGAACACTAAATTGAGAAAAGAATATTTTTTAAATAAAATAATTATTTTACATGTTAAATTTATTAATTTAAATTAAATATTTTCATATTTAGAAACAAATATATATTTTATTGAGTTTGAATTTATCTAAATAATATAATAATTTAGTAATAGAGGTTTTTTAGGATTACTTTGGAGAGACCACACTAGGTGGGGGTGAATTAGTGTAGGGTAACATTTTATCACATTAAAACAAATAACACATTTTATAACTCTATAATTGATTAATTGAAATGGATATACTATTATATTCACCTTAATTTATAAATTATTACCATATGTAAATAAAGAAAATTGAACAATAAAATTTTTATGAGGGTCACCTATAGTTTTCAGGATTATATCCTTACTGTATGGTGGTTATTATCCCACTCACACTCAACTTCTATTTTATTATCTAAAAAAGAATGAGAAAGAGGATATACATGAATTGGTTTTCATGAAACTGATTAGTTTCAATGAATTATATTCAATATAGCACAATTATATGATCTCATCCTACGCTTATTAAAGTGATAAATAGTATATAATAAAACATCTAATTTAGACTATGATGAATATGATCAACTTACTAAAAAATATATAAATCACAAGTGTTTCTAAGAATTCATAACATGGAAAAGGTTTGTCTCAAATTATGAAACAATCCATTAGGAGGCACAATAATTATTTTGACATGTACAATATAAAAACCTATTATAGGATGGATACTTATTCTTTAATTGTCTTCTTTAGTGTATAAAATTATACCTCTATATGAAACACTAGTTTTCCTTTGTCTCTTTATTAGATATGCTACGGTATATAGTGGTTTATATAATGGATTTTTATCTTCAGACAATAAAGTATTCCTCTTTTAAACCAGTGTCAAATAAAACTCTTATTTTTATTATTTTCTAATTTTATTTTCAATTTTATTGAATATCATTCTCATTCCACAAATCCATATATATAATCATATTAGAAATTATTCTATAACATCTACTTACTGAATTGGATCTATAAATCATGAGACATCTTGACACATTCAAAGCGTCCAACATATTTGATATAAACCAAAATTTAAAAGAAGTATATTAAAATTACCCATGACATGGTATATTTTAATCATCACATGGAAACTCAAACCCTTGTGAAAATTTCCAAATTTTAATATCTCCATGGTATAGTGCATATTTTTATTCCATTATAATAAACCCCCTAAAAATGAATTCTTACCGACTAACACATCATATACTCATTTTTGGTGATGTCTTCCTTATTTTACTTCAGCATGGAATATCTAATATATCTACAACAAAACCCCCTAAAAAATTTTAAGGCCACAAAATCATTCTCTTGTTATTGCGTTGTAGTGATATCCTCAAAGAAGTATATAATATTATGAAGTGTATCTTGAAACGTATTGATTATTCCATGGTGTATCATGAACATATATTACATAAATATTCAAAAACTATTGAAAACATAAAAAAAACTCAAGAATAATGTTGTAGACTAATGTAACATGAATTCCATTACATTTGATGATTTCAAAAGATCTATTGTGTATGGTGGAAATGAAATGTGGCTATTAAGATCATCTATGGTGTTATAGAGAGGAAAAATTTCCAATGGTGTAGTAGTGCAGTGATGATATGTATAGTTTGTTTAATCATTCTTGAAGAAGATATATATTTTCAATGGAATTAATAGATTAATTTGATCAAGTATCATGTCTTATGTTTATATAGTTTTAAATCATAGAAATGGTATCGTGCATTCCCTATCCCCAATTAGGCTCCACCTTGTTCATGTGCTCTTTAATCAGTGATCCCATGTCATCAGGAACACTAGCTGGATATGATGTTTTGAACCTATAACACAACACACATTCCCTTCACGGATCAAACCACACCTACACAAACCAATTTGGAACCCCATATGTGCCATGTGTTCCCCTTACGGGATATCTGAACCCATAGATAATAGTTCTATCATGTGCAGTTCCTTGTGGGAACTATGAATTCCCTATTTGTTTCTATGGGCTTGAGATGTATACTTCCACCCACATGGATGAACCAATGGGCCCATAGGAGTTTTTGACATCGTCCTTAGCTAGACAATTGTTGGAAATTTATTTACAACATATTTTAATACCTGGTCAATTTTAGGTATGAAATTTATATCCAAAATCATCATTCCGAATGATTTATAAATAACAATAAAATTATCACTTTTTTACATGGCCATCAACTTCACTTATGAAAATAAAAATTTTAATGATATTTTTTTATATTTGGGGATAAATCTTATTTTTATTATGAAATAAAAGAAAATTTTCTATATGAGTAGTGGGAGACCAATTACATAGCCCTAAGGCCTAAGGCCAAGTGGCCTATGGACATTTCATGATGGTCCTATGCATTGTGATACCCACATTATCCTGACTAAATCAGTAGGCCTGCATCACGCATGCATCACTTCCTTTATTTAACGTCACTTCTCTAAACTTTCCAGTATAGAAATTAATATTTTCATGGTCTACATATTATAATTTTAATTATCCAGCCATTAATTGGACAATATTGGATGGATCATCTACATTATTTATTTTATCAGGATATTTACAATACCTATATACCAATAACACATGTCATTGAGAATTATGATTGGTTCAACATTTTTGGATCTTGACATATTTTTTATCCAAAACAAAATATGTTACCCATGATTTTTTCATTGATATAACCTCTTAAACAAAATAAATACTATATTGGATATTTTAAAAATATAAATAGAAATTATTAGAACATTCTTTGATAGTTCAAAGACACATCCAATCTTCATTAATCAAAATTTGAGTTTCAATATATATGTCTCAACTGAATTCACAACGTGTCTTGGTAACTTTATTTCAATAGTTAACAAACATAATTTAGAACATAAATCATATTCCAGGCCATTATTCATATTCAATACATATTGAGTTTATGTTATTAGTCACTTACCAACTCATTAACAATAAATACCATATAAACACAGAGCATGATATTCAATATTCCCATTTTTTGAATACCAATAGAACATTCTATCTCAATATGTTCATTCATTTTTCACATGTGATTTATTTAATTTATCCTTCATAATCCTCACCAATCCATAAATAATTAATTTTACTCTATAAAACTTATTAAAAATAAATTATAATTAATTTTTTTAGGATGATGTTATTTCATTATTAAAAAATGTGCTTTAAATTATTCCACATAATTTCTAAAAGGAATAACCCTATGTTGAATGAATGCGGATCTTATCTAGGAATACATACAAACCATTATTGAATCATAATTTCATACCAAATAAAATATAACTCAAAATAATCTTCAAGGGATATTTATCTATATTTTAGACGAAGAAAAATGAAAATAGAAATATAAGAATATCAATATTAAACATCATTAATCATTTAAAAAATATATATAAAACATTGGAGATTAAAGAGGTGGGTTTTGTAAATCCACATGTATTCTCCATTAATTAATATATAATTTAATTGATAAAAATAATTTTCTACCCCTTTTAATTAGATTCGAATTTCTTATATCATGTATGATAGATAAAGAACACCTTCCACTTCAAGTACATTTTCAAGAAGGTACCATCCAGAATGTCCAAATTAGCATGAGAAAAATTATTCTGACATCATTTTCTACACTGGTAACCCCCTTATGGGAAACAATCTTCAAAATCATCATGATAGATAATATCTTCTGGAATGTATTTATGGATGTTTTGATATGATAAAACAACAGTATCAAATTCTTCATGGGGTTTTCTATATCTAAAAATAACACATATTCACCAATGATGATCTTTTTTAATAGATGTTACTTATAATACCACCATGTGAGATCAATCTTGAATGATATTTCTATATAGTGTTGATAAAATATTTTCTAACTTTATAAATAATTAGTTTTTAACATTATTATATTTAGCTATCAGTTGTGAAATCATTCAATTATGGATACTTAAATATTTTTAATCTTCTATGGTATCCTGAACATCTTCATCATGACTGTTCTTTATTATTTTTTCTATAATAGAAAATCATCTATGTAATAGTAGAAAGGTAAATCTTTGATTGGTCTTTCCATAATGCATGGAATTTATATTACATATTTTAATGACTAGCTAATATACGCCTTCAAGAAAAACATATGTTTCTATATTATAATCATTAGATGATTCTCAAGAAAACCACCCACGTGGAATTCTCTCCTTCATAACATATTTATGAAATATATGTTTATTTATGTATTTTTTATATTCCAATTGAAAAATCATTCTAAGATAAAACAATATCAGAAAAATAATATTTATTTTATCTTACATTTATTTATTTTTACATTTAAGAACTATCAAAATGTTTGATTCTAGACATTATTAGTATATAAATACAATTTAAAATATTTGGGTAATAAGGTGAAAACACTATTTCTTATTAGTATGAGTTATAAGTCTGTTAATATATTATCAACCTTAATAATATATTATTTTATGTTTCTACTTTAAAAACACACATCACGATAGAATTTATAGATTTAATAGTAGTCTTGGGAAGCATGGATAATTTTTTTTTTCTTTAATGTGGAGTATTCCTTTTCAATTGATCCATAAAGTCACATGTATCATGTAGTGAAACTTTTATGTTCTGGAATATTTCTTCAATTGTTGGAATAACTAATATACAATCATTTTAGTAATGTCCATCCAACATTTACCACCCACAGATTTTGATATATTTTTTTAGGTTTGTAATTACTAACATCCTATCATGAAATTCAATTTCATCATGTGAAACCTTATTTATTCAATTTTCATATTATTTTATCTATATATCTTCATATCATCTTGATCATCCCAAATCAACTTGAAAAATTACTAGAATATATCTTGGAATATAGAAAAAATCATTGTATAATCTATATGGCATCTCAGGTGTTCTCTTTTCCACTTCAGTCCTTTTATTTTTTTATATTCATGGTATCCCCCTTCAATATGGGTTTTTTTATTGACAAAAAATACAGGATTGTTTAAAAAATATATATATATTTTGGAATTTTCTTTGAAAAAATTAATGGTTTATTCTCTTTGGTGTGATGAAATTTATGTTCTTCTTGTGGTTTTTCTTATCATCATTCTTCTTCTAATTTTCACCAAATGTTGAAAAGTTGGTATTCTTTATAAGCTTCTATGGACTTTTTTTTATAAATTTTTATATTGATCTTTTCCAAAGACAGTCTTCATAACCTGTGTTATTTTCTTTTGATTTTTCTTACTTGTATGATTGAATGATTTTTACTTTCATGCATCCTTAATATGAACACATAAATTATAAATACCATAATAATACTTAAAATTTTCAAATTAGTTTATAATAGAAGGAATATTTCCATTCACCCATGATATTTTATTCTTATAATATTTCTTCCCCTTTGATGTAGGTATCCTTTTATTTTTATATAATATCATATAATCCAAAAAAATAGATTCATAGTGAATAAATAATTCACAACAGCAATACTAGTAAACAAATTGACAAAATATTTGGAATAATATTATGGCTAGACTGAAATAATTTTTGTGTATGATTCCTATAACTATCCCTCAATTATATATTAGGTAAATAATTTCTTTTAATCCTACCGTCCTTAACCATTGATGTAGTTTTAAGAACAAAATTTCACTTCTTCGTTCATTTTCGACCATCTGTTGATATTGAACTTGTACTACAAATAAAACTATAATTATTACAAACTATAATTTCATATAAGTATTTTAAATTATTCTTTGAGATAGATGATAATAGAAAATTGAATGATTTTAACATGTTCACTCTAAAAGGAATAACCTGATTAAGATAAGAATCATATTTAGATTTGTTTTGGCTACAACTCTTGAAGTAATAAACCATATATAATTTCTTGCGAAGGCTTAGATTAAATATTTTCAAAACATTCTAGTTTGACTCTATGTTCCTGATATATCATATATATTCTGAATTTTTTATCCTCCATAGACATTAATTTATCTACACATTCTTTATTGCATTGTAAAATTTAATCATCATGAATTTTTTTCTTCTCCAATATCAACGTGTCATACACATTCATATTATTGGATTTGATCTCAATTTTATCATTCCTGAAATCAATGATGTTCTTTTAGTTTAAATCCAATTCATGATACTTCCCTAAAGAATCTTCAATTCTATATATTTTCTAAATATTTCATCAAACCAATTATTCCACACTCTTTATAAATATTCTTCCAGATCCTTGATCTTAGTTATTTTAAGATTTCATTATTTGATGAGATCTACAAATTTTATGACCCTTTATTATAGTGGTCTCTCAATATTCATAGATTATTATTCTTTATTGGTGATATATTATTACAAGGTCATCCTTTAAACTATACAATTTTCATTTTACATGTAATGATATTAACCCATTATTACTGGTTCATCGGTTAGTTATTTGAAAAATATATGTGATACCACTTCATCAATATCTATGGTAGAAATGTTTTCCATTTGTACGGTAGTAGATTGAATACCAAGATCCTAAAATACCATGCATGGAGTTTCCTGATTAGCAAAAATGATATGGGAAATTAATAATCATCTAAGAAAGATATATTAATAATATTTCTAAATTCGTTATTTCTAATACTCTTAAATTTATTGACTGAGATAGAATTTTGATTATTGATAGAAACAAATATTCGATGATTTAATTGCATTCAAAATTGAAAACTGATATCAAAATATTCAATATACATAAAATTATATAATCCAATTATATGTTTAATTTGCCTCTATTACCAATCATTATTATCACTTTGGGATTTCCACCCTAAGAGGGGAGGGTGAGAATGGGAGTTAGATTAGTGTGGGATATATTCTTAGCACATGAAAAAATTTATCCTTTTTTATACATCTGTCACTTATTTAGTGAAATAGATATATTTTCATCTTCACTAATAAACAAAAATAATGGACATATGACAATAAATCACCAATAATACTAGGATTACTATTAGTTTTTTCCTTCAGTGTAGATTAATACATCCTCGGTGTGCGGTGGTTATTATCCAAATCACAAACAACGTCTCTCTTATTTTTATTAAGATTGTGAGAAATGGGATTTTAATTTACCTCATTTTTTATGTACCAAACGATTAAAATTAAAGCTATTATATGTTGAAAAAAGTTAGCAATCATCCTACTCCACATAATGTGATCAACAATATATTCCTAGTCTTTTTCTCCAAATTCTAGTTAATATGATCAATTTCCATGAATATGTAGCAATCTCAAGCTACTCATGAATTATTCATATTATTTATTCAGATAATAATTAATCTTTATGAAAAATTGGTTCCTTTGTATTCATTCAATGATAAGTAAATGTATGAAGTGATTCACATATCTGATCAGTATCTTGAAAAAATAAGTTTGTAATTTCCAGAATAGTTTTGAATAAATCTCTTATTATTATTATTTTAAAATTTTATATTCACTATTTTTAAATATCATCCTCGAACATTTTATCCCCATAAATATTTTTATTTGAATGCATTCAATTAATTTTAATTTTTTTTAGATACACATGATATGAGGAATCTTAACTCATTCAAAATTATCATCATATTGGTTATAACTCCAAATTTAAAACATAATTTTTCAATACCTAAAGGATTGGGCTGTTTTAATATTCATGCGCCTTCTTGGAACCACATGAATGTTATCACATTAAGACATCTCCATGCTGAATATTATTTTTTTTATAACAAAATAACAAACCCAAAACAATGACTTTCAACCAACTGTGTCTAGCTATACACATCTGTGGCGTAATAGTTTCTCTTTTCCTTCACTACAATATTGCTAGAATCTCCACGAATCCTCTTAGTTATATTTTACAAAACCCAAAAATCATCATTGTTTTATTGTCGTGTAGTTATATCATCATTGACAAAGAAAATATTACGAAAAATAGATTGTGGTTTTATGATTTCTCCCTGGTAAAGCATGACATTATTTTCCAAAACTAGATAAAAATAGTAAAATTCTTGTGGAATTATATCAAGAACAATAATGTAAACATATTTAGCTAGATTTCCATTGAATCCATAGATTTTGAACTATCCACAATTCTAGTTAAAGCAACAAAATTTCCATTACGATAAATATTAATAGTTTTGGAAAAGCTATTTTAGCTATAGTGTATAAGTATAGTGTTTACCATGCCATTAGGGTTACTCATGGTTAAATATGATACATATTTAGATAAAACTACTTGAATTTGTTTTCATAGGTGGGTTTTGATTGAATATATAATTTAAAAATGTTGTAATATTACCTTATATTTCATATCCCATAGTGGACTCTAGATTGTTAGATAAATAATTAATAAGTGATCAAATATAATCCTTCAATTGAGAAAAAAGAGGGGTCTGAAAATCGAAATATAACACACACATTCCTCATGAGCCACCCCTCACTTGCATGGTCCACAAGAGAAACTTCCATGTGACATGTGATCTCCTTATAGGCACTATTTCCCCAAATATCATATTTATAACTCATTATCTCTCTAATGGGAACTATGCATGCCCTCTATGCCACCATGGGGTTTCCATGTAGACTTTCTCCCATGTAGGAGACTCTATGGTCCCACATGAGTGGCTAAAGTTATCCTTGTCTGGTCCATGGTCATCCCATATTTTTCATAATACCAATTTTATTACTTAGTAAATAAAATGTATGAAATTTTCAATAAAATGGTTCCTTCCAAATGACTCATCATGATTAATAAAATTTTCTCTTATTTTATAGCCTCCAATATTTTTTTATAAAAATATATGTTTCATAGATATTTATAGAAATAGATATGAATTACAAAAATATTTCATTGATTTCATTTAACATCTACTTATTAAATTTTTTATTTTTGATCATTTATATTTTTATGGTCTTCATAATCATCTATTAATACTTTATCTAATTACATACCTAAAATGGAAGGATCATATTACTTGTTTACTATAGTAGAAAATGTAATTTCCCTATAGAAAAATCATACTTTTCCTTGATAATTATGATCAGTTTAACAGTCATCATACTAGAAATGTGCTTCATACAAAATATAATATGTGATAATTGACCCTGTCATGGATAGATATTCTTCAACAATAACATATTAAATTGATTAATTTATAAATATATAGAGAACATTCATGATATTTATTTTGTAGTACCAAGGAACAACCATGTTCTTCAATCACTATTTTATCTTCATAATGTAATTCAAAAATTAATTCCCAATTTTTATTGGGATATTATTTTAATTATTCAACAAAAATGCTTGGGTACATAATTGAACATTCAAGTTGTTCTTATTTTTAAATAAATAATAATATTAAGTGTTTTATCACTTAATAAATCATGGAAAATAAATACAATATAGACACTATGTAGGATATTTTGGGTTTCATTATATTTTAATAAAATATAAATTACTTGGATAAAAACTAGTTACTAATTAAAATAAAAAAATGGTAAAATGTATAAATCGAGTGGTAAAACAGTTCATAAATTTTTAAAACAAGTGCAGAATTAAATTATAAAGGTATGATAAAACATATCTCAACCCACTCATAATTATTTCACTCATCTTGAGCCATTAAAATTTTAATAGTATCATTCCATCATTGAAAAAATAATGGGTATTTAAAAAAATGCAATTGTTTTACTTATAAAAGGATATCAATTCCATCAAATTTATCTAACCATTAGGAGTACTTAAACTCTACCTTCGTCCTTCATATAATTTTTCACCACTTTAATAGAGCCTTCATGTTTTTAAAAAGACATTACTAACGAGCCTTAAGGTTTCACATAAGTGAGAACATCCAAAGGGAGATATAATGTTATAATATGAGATATTTTAACTCATTTCTTTAACTAGCCATTCAAACATATTCTATCTAATATTTATATATATAATATGTATCAATTATATTCTGTAACATTATTATAAAAATTTAATATCTATTTTATAACTTCCTATTGAAACTTTCAAGAAATTAATATGTTATCACATGTATGTGTGAACCAATGCCTCCATGAATGACATGCATGATTTTTCAACAACACATAACACTGATGATTATAAACGAATCTTTCAAGGATTCATATGTTAGTTATAACATTATTAATATTATAAAATTATAATCTACTCACTATTTTCATACAGATCTATAAAAAATGAATGTATCTCCCATGTGTACATCCATATTACTACCTCTATGAAAATAATGTATTTCATTTTTTACTTAGTTATTTTAATTTTTATCCAAAAATATTATAACCTAATTATAGAAATTAAAATCATTTAAGTAATATCTTTATTCCTATTTAATAATTATATTATTCTAATGGAATCACTTTCATTGTTATACTCACCCATACATTATAGCTCATCTTACATTAGGTTGGTTTAACGACATACTTAAAAAATGATATATTTATACCATTGATGAATATGTAGACATAAATAAACATGTTATTATATATTAATGAGAAAAAAAATGTAATTTATGGTTATATAATTCTAATCTTAATATTTTATATATTATTATTATTATTATACTAATATTTTGTTAAAAATTATAATAACAAGATCATCACTAACTTAATCATCATAAATAATATATATAATACATATGAAGTTACATTATAAAGTTATTAATCATTATAAAATATTTATTTATGTACTACAAATACACTCTTAATGCTGAAAATTAAATCAATAAACCTGAATTAATATCGCTATTACTAAACTATTTCTAAAAAATTCATCTAAAATGATAATATAGGATAATGAAAATAAAATATAACTAACTAATATATTTTTAATAAATAATTATAAATGATGTTTATAAATTTTTATAGGTATGAATAAGTTAAAAAAATAGGTGATTACAAAATTTATTTTTCTAATATTAGATGTTAGACTATGATCATCTAGGCGCTTCTAAAGGTAATGATATTTACAAACTCACTTATAATTCATTAATTTTTCTTCCAAAAATTATTTCATACATATTGGAAACATTTTTATATTTTGTTTTATTAGGTAGTATTTCAATATTATTTTCATGATATTTACATTTCTACTACATTGAACACTTTTAATTGTTCTCTTTATCAATAATTATGATATCAATAATGGATTTAGTTAACTCAAATTTCCTTTTTGTGGTTACAATATAATTCCCTATGTATTATTCTTTTACATTTGATAAATTCATTTATTTACTATTTCCTATGTTAATTCCACATTTCCTTCATTTCCATGTTAATTATTCCCTAAATTGGATTCTATAAATACATTGAAATCAATATATGACTCTACCCATGTGAATATATAATTTTTTATTTTCCTCATTTTAAATATATGTTTTATTATGATTTTTAATGATTTGGGTTTTCCATAATGGTATTTGAAAATGCTAAAAAGTATTTATATCCTTCCTGGATCAATTTAATTGTCTTCAATGAATCATTTACTTTGAAAAGTACATTATATCATTTTAAGTAATAATTATTATTGAATATTTTTTATTGTAAAATTAATAAATAAAATTCAATTCACAATTTTAAAAATGATTTTTAATAGATATATATAATTTCATCTTATAAAAATAAATTACAAAAATTTTTATCATATAACTTTTATGGCTTTTAAAAAAAAATTTAATTTATAAATATAGTCCTTATTTCATTAGAAATTATTTTAAATGAATCACCTTAAAAAATATCTCAGAAAATAATATTTTTGGGTGAATAAAGTTTTAGTATCACTTATTTTCATTAGTTAGGTCAATTTATTTTATTGGATATTATGAAAATATTAGGGGGTGAATTTCTATTTTGAAAAATATGGAAAATAAAAAAGTTAACTATATTATTAAAAAAATAACCAATAAATTTAATGCACAATAGTTTATAAATTATATTCATGTTTATAAAGATAAAATAAATGTATATTTGTATAAACAAATAAACCATATTTTTTCAAGTATGTGAATTGAGATTAAATGATCAAGTTGTGAAAATTAAATAGGGGATACACATAATTTATAATAATTTCAAATAAATCTATATGTGAGATCCCATGTATCCACCCCTCGAATCAAGTGGTTCATAGAATAAATCCCATAGTGTATATAGAGACTAAAATACCATCCCTTAATAATATTTCATATAAGAACCCTCTTGTAAATTTTAAAAAACAAATTATCCTACCCCAAAATTTTACTGGAGTGTGAACCATTAGAGAATGATGGTTGAGTAGTGAAATGGATTATATAGAAAAAACTGTTATTATATTCTAAATAAAATCTTTGATGGAAGGATGTATAATATAGGACAAAGATATTTAGGATAAAATATTTCATATTCATTGAAGAAATTATAACATGGAGGCTCTTGAGTGTAATTGACAACATTGAATATTTTACATCAATTGATATTATGAGATATCTTCATTGGAATATGGTGTGAAATATTACGCTCTAAGGAGATATGAGAGGAATTTTATAATCATTAAAATCATGTGAATATAATATAATTTTCTAGGTATAATGAATGTGAGTTGAATCAAAATTATGTACTTTAGACCTTAAGAAATCCACCCTTGGAGAAGCAGTTTTGACTCCACCCAATACCATATTGCATCAACTAGGTATTTATTGGGTTTCCTAGAGATGTAATAATACTGTATTATCACCACTGGTGGGCTGCTATAGGCCATTGGATAGCCTAATAGCATTTTTAATGGAGCTTCTTCACTGATAGAGACATCAACCAGTCGGTGCTCCTCTAACTGGTAGCTGGTGGTCATGCTTAACACCTGTGAAACTATAATCAAGTTATCAGGTAGATGGTTCATTGCACTATAATAATGATTTATACTACACAACGTCATCATTAAATAGATCATCATCCACATCACTCTAATTCCTTCTATATATCTTTTTTGAAAATTCCAATGAATTCGGGGAAGGATATAGTTATTTATAAAAATTGATAGAAGAGATTGAAAATGATATTTCTGATTTAAATATATATTCATTTAGTTCAAGAAGATATATCTATAAATAATAATTTTAATAGATTTTAAAAACACTATATATGGAAAAAAATCTGCCAACATTATTCTCTTACATATTACGATATTTATCCCCCTTCATGATTATAAAAATTTGAAAAATCTGGAGAATAAAAATAAATATTTTAAATTAAAGAGTTACTATAGAAATTTGAATATGTGAACATGAGTTTTGAAGAATAATATTAAAGTGAGAAAAATATTTCAAAACACATTTTTAATATCCATAACTCCCAAAATAATATATTTATTATAGAGAGAGTGGGGAATAAGAAAGTTATAGAGAAAAAAAGTATCATGGGAAAAAAGAATTAAAAATATGCAATTAAGAACACCTCTTAAATTCAAAAACAACAAAAATCAATTGATCATTATAGAGATATATTGGATTTTCAATGGGAAGAGAAAAATAAATGATTAGAAAAAGATAAAATATAAAAATTTAATACCTATTCCATGTAAATTTTTAATTTTTATTGAATGGATTAACCTTCATTATAATATTTAATTATTTATAGAGATTATAGTGGTTATTACTTTGATCTGGAACTATTAATTAGGATATTTCCTAGGATTTTTAATTTCTTGAATGATAACTTGAAATAATTCTTAGAGGTTAGATTATAAAAACTTTGTTTTTTCATCAATAATCTTCATTATGATAGTTGAAAAAAACAAGAATAAATTATTATATGGGTTTTAAAAATACATTTTGAAACATAATTTAATTTTTTTACCAAAAATAAATAATATCAACAATATCTAAAATTATAATAGTAAGTATTTTTTGTTAAAAATTTTATTGTGAAATTTTCATAAAAAAATATATTGAAAAGTAATAATTGATTAATTTTGAAATGATAAGATATCTCTTATTTAAAATTTAAGAATTATTGATATATAAACCTCCTTATAAAATGGAAACAGTGTTGATATTAGTTATTATTGACACATCTAAGAAATAAAGAAAATAATTGATAAATTTTAAATAGTGTAAAAAATAACTCAAAAGGATATAAAGATATTTTAAGCATGATTTTAAAAAAAAACTATAAATAACCATATGTCAAAAAATTAATGTCACAAGTGTGACATTCCATTTTATCCACTAGTGAATTCTGATTGATCAAGGGAAAAATGATCAGTAAATATGAATGTGAGCTTATATTCTACTGGATGAAATTTCGAAATGATACCACCTTTTTAAAACTGATCTATTGGGAAGTGATGATAAAAGTCAATGTGTTTGGTTTGAGAGAGACAAATTAATTTTTTTTGGGATTTCTATGGCACTGATATTCTATCCCTTAATATGGATATTATAACGAATCATAATTTTATAAATGAAATTTCACTTTATATAATTATCTTATATAGTATAAAGATCAAATATCACAAAGGGGAAAATATTATTCTCATAATTTAAGAATGATACATTAGTTATAAAACAAACTGATAAGAATGTGAAATATTACAGTGGGAGAATAAATAGAAAATTATATAATAAGAAAAGTAAAATTCTGACCAGCTTGATCCACTACAATAACCACACTCATGAACAATAATGTAGATATTAAAAATAATGTGAGTAATAAAATAATCATTTTAATTATGAATGTATACATAACCTTGGTAGAAAATATAAGTGACTAATAAATGGAATAAGAGGTATTTATATAAAGTAGTTAACCCTAATGATGGATAGAAATCAAACCATTGGAATAATAACATAACTATTGGAATAGTAATGAGAATATTAGGAATATTAATATATCCATTGGATTAATAACCTCACATATGAATTTATAAAAAATAGGTATATTATAAATTAAAATATTATATGTTTTTATATAGGGGAATAAGTAAATAAAAATTTAATTAATGATAAATTAGTTATTGGTATTTTTGTAAAATGAAAATGTTTATTTATAATTTTATAATCAATATAATGATTTTTTTTTTCATAAAATAGATTCCAAAATTAATATTTCTTTCTTATAATTATAAGATAAATTTATGAGTCCTTAATTAATTTTTCATCATGTCATAATTTTTTTTATAAAATTAGAATCTGTATTTATCAAATAAATTATGATTATGATTTAAAATTAAATTTCTCTTATTTAGAAAATTATTTTCATAAAGTAGATTCAATAATTTAAATCTATTGGTTTTAAAATGATTTGGTTGAATTTTCTGTATTTTTCTAAAAAAGATGAAATTTTGGTGAATAATGAAATCTAGTAAATTTCATTAATTAGATTTTTGAGCCAAATAAATTAATTTTTTATCCATGGATGATGTAAGAATAAATTATTTTAAACATAAATTCAATATATAGTGTACTTAGGCACAAAAATAGATACTATTGATAGGCTTGATCATAAATAATAAAAAAATTCATAAAATATTATAAACCACCCCTATCCCCCTGCTATAAATACATCCCCTCGCCACCCATTCTCCTCACACATTATAAAACATGAATATTATATAAATTTAGCATGATTCACTTCCTAGGAATCATCACAACATTAAATATCTTATGGTCTCAAAATAATAACAAACCAAAGGTCCTTAAAGAGGTTCTCAAGGAGATGTCATTCAAGAGGTAAAATCCTCCAACTTTCTCTTTTAAGTACATTCTTTAGTCTACCTCCTCAATTACTACACTATAAAAAGATATATAATAAATAATATATCATATATATACTATAATTTTATTATTTTAATAGAATATCTATCATCAAATCCCTTCCCTTATTTTTTTAATATCAATATGAAAACATTGCACGTGAGGTGTTGATTTGTTGCCTTCATGAATGATGACTTTTGGTTTTCTATTACTACCTTTATGTCTGGTCTGAAAACCGTTAATTTGGTTAATTAATATTTATATATGTATATTATAACTTTTTTCATGTATTAAAACTTATATATACACATTATATTAAATTATTGAAAAATATTAGTTCTTCATGATTGAAAACCCACAAAAATAAACTTAACTTTTTTCATGAAAATTTTAATAAATGAATAATCATTATAAATAAAAATATATTTATGACCATTTATAATTATTAAATAAGTTTAATACCATCTCATTCCTTTTCTGGAGCGTTTCTTTAATTTTACAAGAAAATCCATATATATACAAATGTTTACCGACCATGAATCCAATGTAACTAATGCTCTAGGAACAAAAAATTAAACTGTATAACTCATCAAAATATGCACAATTGACTCAATAAAGTTATAATAAGTCAAATAAATTTATAAGAGTTTTTATATAAATTAATAATTGGATTCAATTTTATTATCCAAGACTGTAAGTGCAATTGCAGAACAGATTCACACATAAGGTAAGGGATCTCTCCAAACCCCCATATTTTCCTTTGGGTTACACTTTCTCTCTATTTACTAGAATTTATTACTTATTTATTAATATATACATCTTCTAAATTCTATTTATATGTTCCAAACATATTTATCTATTTCAATTAATCCATCTTTTATTGGTAAATAGATGTTTAAAAATGTTTCCATCTCAATTTTACTCAATAAGCAAGCCTGATTAAAGAGAACTTCTCCAATTTTTACCTATTATAAATTACACACCAGTAATTATTTTATGAGATAATTAAATTTATAAAATCACACATTTTATCATGAAAAATAAACTTAGTTGATTTTTTTATACAATCAATTATGAATTTTTCCTCATTAAGGTCTTTTTATTATTTTCCATAAACCACCCTAAAGTGTATCATCTCTAAAGTTTCTTAAAAACTATTTTAACATGTTTTAATTTCAAATGGAAATAATTTTTGATGATCTATACCTATTTTAACTTTCAAATTTCCAATTAAGACCTAAAAAATTCATTCATAGAAACTATTGTGATACACCATTTGTTTATGAATTACGACATGATTACAATACCCATTTTTTCTATAGGTAACCATTATTTTTATTCATTATATTTGAGTTATTTTTGTATTATACATATTTATGAACATTTCATGATGGGTGAGCCCATATATCCCTCCAATTCATTAGTTAATGTTTATTCCCTTGAGATTTCATGCATAGGATTAGGGAGTAAACCTAATCCATTATGGAACACTTTTCACCATGTTAAATAATATTTAAAGTCATCCATGACTCATGTTTATGTCATGTTGTATGTTTCTTCCAAATTTTTATGTTTTCAAGATCATAAGATTCCATATTCTATGTTCAATGATTCAATATAATTATTCTTGTTCCCTTCATTTTATGTTAACAAGTTATTCCTTCTAACTCATGTGTTATGCTATATTCCCATGTTTATTCCCTTATTATGATTTTAAACTCATTCCATTTTTCTTTTTATTCTATAGGTTATCCCATGATTTTTTTGAATCTTTATTGGATTTATAATCTCATTATAGAAAAGATATCATATTTTCATTTCATTTTTTCTAATTATGTAACTAATATTCCAAATATGCAAGAATTTATGATCCTTCTTTTGTACTTGATAGATAATTATGCCAAAAACAATAAAATTATATGTTCAATGGATAGTGTCTCTATATTTAGTATCATAGCATGGTCTAGTTATTTTTAGAGATTAGGAATAGAAAACTTTTTTAATAACCATAGTGATAATTATATCACCATTGATAACCTAGACTGAATCATAGGGAATCAAAAGTTTTGATATACTTTTAATTTACTAGTTTATATTAATATGTTCAAAATTTCCTATTTATATCCTTATAAGATAAGTACTAAACCTTCTAATTGAATTTTATTTATATTAGTTAAGGGTTGAAAATAGGATAAATCATCCCAATAATCAATGTGATATAAAATTTGTTGATTTAACTAATGAAATGAAAAAATCTGGTGGGTCTGGGTGTTCAAAACATCTTGATAATACTAGAACAACTAGATCAAGTTATGTATAATTACTTGAATCATGTGGAAAACCCCCCATATCCTATGAAAGATAAAGTTGATTTCTAATATTTTATGATATAAAGGCCTCTTATATTTAGTGGATCTTCTGATCCCCTTATCATAGAATAATGGATTAACACCACTGAGAAGATATTATCTATGCTCCAACTATAAGAAAAAGAGATCTTTGTGTTGGTAGTATATCATTTGGATGGGGAATCTTATCAGTGGTGGAAAATGTTAAAAAAATTACAAGGAGTAAATTGATTCTATAAATTGGGAAGGATTAAGGAAAGTATTTTTCAATAAATATTATCCATTAATTCTCCTACATAAGATGGATAGGGAGTTCTTAGACTGAAGAAAAATGATAACGAGTCTATAAAGACATATTAATAAAAACTCAAAATACTTGAACAATATTCCTATGTATTTATCATGAACCCTGAAAGAAAAGTAGATCGCTTATTTAGTGTACTAATAAAGATTATAAAAAATCCATAGTGATAGATGCATTGAAAGCATTGAGGAGATTTTATATTATTCCCTTTTGATTAAAATATAGATTTGAGACTCTCAATGGGATCATGGTCCTTGTGATAAGAAAAGAAAAATTATTTTTAACAAGGTATGATTAACTGTTAAATCCCATGATTAAAAGAAAAACCAACATCCCACATGTCAAAAGTGTGGGAATAGACATCATAGAAACTATCTAAAGGGAACTAAGAAATTTTACAAATGTGGAAGAGATGGGAATCATTCTATTTTATTTCTATATGGATATAAAAAATCCCAAAAATTTGGAAGAATAAATGAATGTTTATTTCAATAATCAGTATAAATTATAGTGTTACAGCTATAAAGAACATGGGAATTATGTTATCTAATTACCTAAGCTAATGATTTTCAGAAGAAGTCAACAACCCAAACATCCAAGTCATCAAGGAAGATAATATTGTATCATTACTATTGAGGTGGATCCCAAAAATGAAACAGTGATAGGTACCTTCGATATTCATTCATGAATAGTGAACTTACTTTTTGATTCTTGTTCCACACATTGGTTTATATATTACATGTTTTCTAGAGAAATTAAATCAACACCTCAAAATATGAAGGATGAGTTATCTAATAGAATAAGGAATAGGAAAATTATTTCATTTTAAGTATATAATTCCTCACCATTCAATTTTCATGGATAGAAACTCCCATAAAATATTTTATTTCTGCCATTGGTGGTTTTTGATGCCATATAGGGTATGTATTAGATATCATTATACAAATCCAACATCAACTGGTAGGAAAGAGAGATCACTATTCTCCCAAGGCAACCTCCAATTTTGTACAAGTGTAAGAAGGTGGATGAATATCCTTTAGAATTATTATCTCAATTATTGATATTATTTTTTATGATAAATCATATATATATATATAATGATTGAGACAACTGAGTAGGTCATTCCTGAAGACATCCCCATTATGATGGACTACACTAAAGTGATCCCTGAAGAATTTACTCACGTTCCTCTGAACTGAGAGGTGGAGTTCTCAATTGATCTTATACTTGGATCTTTGTTTATATTTGAGACTCCTTAAAGGGTGGCCAAAATTTATTTAGATAAAATGAAGAAGCAATTACAAGAGATTTTGGGCAAGGGTTTTATATGCCTGAGTGATTCACCATGGGGTGCACCAATCCTCTTCTTCAAGAAGAAGGATGGATCAATGTGACTCTACATTGATTATTATAAGATCAACAAAATAATTCTAAAGAACTAATATCCATTATAGTAGATAAATGTATTGTTCGATCAACTATGTGGGGCCAAGTATTTCTCCAAGGTGGAACATCCATAGGGACATCACCAATTAAGGGTGAGGAAGGAAGATATACGCAAGACTGCTTTTTGAATAGGTATGGAAACAATTAGGTCACTGTGGTTCCATTTTGACACACTAATTCTCTAAAAATATCCATGGACATAATGAATAAGGTCTTCAGATATTACCTTTAATTTTTTTGTAGTCTTTATAGATGATATTATGATATTCACCAAGAGAAAGGAGGAAAATGAGGATCATTTGAATACTACGATAATGAATTTTTGGAGGCACATACTTAATGAAAAGTAAAGTAAATGTGATTTATAGATAGTAAATGTACCATTTATAGGGAATGTTTTCACCAACAATAGAATATCTGTGGACCCTTTTAAAACAATGGAAATTAAGGAGTGTCCTAGATCAGCATATTTAATGTATATCCATAGTTTTCTTAGTCTATCTTGGTATTACCAATGATTTGTGATGAAATTATCATGATTTTCAAACCCACTAACCAAGATAACTCATAAGGGATTCATGTTTTTCTGGACCACTTAATATAATGAATACTTTAATGAGTTGAAAATAGGCTTATCACGACACTATTACTTACACTATTGACATGTTCATAACTCTTGGTGGTATACAGTGATGCATAAAATAGTGTATTAGGATTTTTACTAACTAAAAATTAATAATGTGATAGCCTATTCTTTGAGGAAGTTGGAAGTTCAATTGGAAAACCATTCCATGCATGATCAAGAGTTGGCAGCTGTTATTCTTTCATTGAAAATGTAGAGGCATTATCTCTATGGGGAGAACTGTGAGATAAATATTGATCATTAAATCTAAAAATAAATATTATCAATTAATGATCATATTATGATCCAAAAAATATTGTTAGTGGTCATCAAAAAATATTGTTTCTCAATACTCCACTGTCTTTATAATTAAAATAATGTAGAAAATTCTCCATGTTGAAAGGATCATCTAAATTTATTAATGATGATAGTTGAGAGGGATCCAATATAAATATACATTCAAAATATGGTCATGAGAGTCAAAAAGGAAGGAATGTCATCTTTCATTTCAAAAATTATTTCCCAAAAATCCCTCATTAATAAAATAAAGGATTCTCAAAGAAATGATGTGGAAATTTAGAAAAAGGTAGATATTATAAGAATCGGTAAATCTTTTGAGTTCAAAACTAATAAGGAATGGCTTATAAGATTTTTTGATATTACAATGTGTACCATCTAATACAGTGATAAATAACATGCTTTTGGATGACACACATAGCTCAACCTTCTTTATTCACCTAGGGACCACAAAGATGTATCGAGATCTCTGATATAATTTTTGGTGAGACAATATGAAGGAGATCGCTAAATATACATCAATGCTTCTATTATGTTAGTAAGTGAATAATGAATAGAAAAATTTCTAAAATTATGGTGCATCCCTCACCTATACCAACATGGAAATGGTGAAACATAAACATATACTTTGTCACCAGACATCCAAAGACATCCATAGTAGATAATGCGACATGTTTTTTATGGAACATCTTACAAAGATAGATCACTTTATTACAATTTTAATGCATTTATCATGTGACCAACATTCATGAATATACATCAGAAAATTGGTGAGTCTTCATGGAGAAACATTATCAATTATATCTTATCATGATAAAATATTTATCTCTAAGATATAGAAATGTCTTCAACAATCTTTAATTACTATGTTGATCCTTAGTGCAACTTATCATCCCCAAACTGATGGCCAGTTAGTGTAGACTATTCACCCAATGAAAGACATGATAAGGGAATATTTTATATTATTTAAAGGAGGATGAGATCAATATATTCTACTAGTTGAGTTCACTTAAAACATTAGTTTCCACTCAAGTTTCCAAATGGAACCTTATGAAGTCCTTTGGGGGAAAATTTGTAGAACACCATCATGTTGGGATGAATTCAATAATAACAAGTTACTAGGACCTAAAATGGTCGAGGATATGGTATAGAAGGTGAAAAACATTCAAAATAACATCACGGATACCAAAATTCAAGTGAAGTGAAATGAAAATAACTGTTGACAGGACTTAGAGTTGTATTTTAGTGATAAATTATTCTTCCCCATATCTCCATGGAAGAGGGTAACACTACTGCAAAAATGTTCAAGGGAAGCGCCACCTTTTATCAGTGCTAAGAAAAAGTACTGATAAAGGTAAATATTTATCAGTGTTTTTCTAATGCTGATAAAGAATCCCTTTATCAGTGGTAAAAAATCACTAATAAAGGAACCCTTTATGAGTGCTAAAATTTTAGTGATGATAAAGGGCACATTTTATCATCGCTAAAAAAGAACTGATAAAGAATCCCTTTATCAGCACAAAAAAAGCGCTGATAAAGATTCCCTTTATCAGTGCTAAAATTTTGGCACTGATAAAGGCATTCTTTATCAGTGCTTTTTTAGCGCTAATAAAACCATAGTCCCATTTTATAAAATTGGATGCACAATATCCTTTTTTTATTGCACCCTCAAGCTCTCACAGTACTATACCCCTGCGACAACTCCCCTCCCCCCTCGATCTTCTCTTTTCTTGACCTCCGCCGCTAGCCCTACTCCATCGCTAGCCCTAATCCTTATCCTCCCCCTCGAACCCCTTCCGTGGATCCCCCTCCCATTGAACCCTATTTATCCTCCCCCGCTAAAACCTACTCCCTACAAACTATACTCCTCCATTTATCAATAATTGACTGCTCCTCTCATTCACCTCCCCCTCTAGCAATCGCTCCTTCCCCTCCCGATGTATCGTAGGGGGATCCCTCACCGCTCTACGTTTCTTCTCTCCCTCTATCGCGGGTGTGATCTACTCTAGGTAAGTCTCCCAACTATCCTTTTAGGATTATTTTTGGTAATTTCTCTCCCTTCTCTACATGTGTTCATTGTTTTAATTTCCTTTGGCCAATGATTCAACGAATAATTGGTGAATTGTCCTTCAACATTCCATAGTTGGAATCTGAGATCACTCCATGAGAAAATGAGACACATGTAGTGCTAGACGTTTTTAGACACACTGTATAACCCTAGGGACACATCATGTTCTTCTTTGAGGATAGTTTTGAGCTCTATTTCCTTTTATTTCAGTTTTTTTGTGAAATTTTTGAGCTTCTAAGGACTAGTATTGGTGGATTGTGTTCCCTTGGTCCATTCCTATGAGGGCTTGATGCAGATTCATGACCTCATCCAAGGATATTGGACCCTCTATATCCTCTTAATGATCAGGGTAGTGTTGGTGAGTTTCATTATTTTTGATTGAGTTGTCTTAGTCTACTTATATGGGGGTTATTTTGAAATTAGGTCTCATTCATTGGAACTCATACCCCTCAACGACTTGGAACATGTACCAATTAAAGGGACTTGAA
The DNA here is from genome assembly GCA_963277665.1 of Viscum album. NCBI lineage: Eukaryota > Viridiplantae > Streptophyta > Magnoliopsida > Santalales > Viscaceae > Viscum > Viscum album. Next base: position 1,184,432,840 of record OY728146.1, read on the forward strand.
TTGATCCTCATTTAATTCATGTTGTCCCTATATTGGGTTTGTAGAATTGGAATCACCAACACTTTCATGGGAATTGATCCCCTATATTGGAGGAAGTTTCATGTAGGGTTTATTGTCCCCCATCAAGCCTTAGGAATTAACCCCGTCTCTTTGTATAGATATATGATCTTTTAGATGGTTTATTAGTCTGATGAAGCGTGTATCTCAGATGAAACCTCTCAATTTTTAATATACGTATTCTATAGTTAGTGGTTTTAGTTTACTTTTATGGGGGTTCTTATGGAATATGATCATGAGCAATCGAACAAAGGTCACTTAGTGACCTAGAGCTTGTATCCCTCTAAGAGGCCTGAAGAAAACCTTTTTTCCAATGTGTTTCCCTATGTTGGGTTTGTTGAATTGGCATGACCAACACTTAAATAGGTGTCTATCACCTATCTTGGAGGATTATTGTAGTATATTCTAGTACCCCCCATCAATACTTGGGCATTTAACCCCTATATTTATATCATGAGCTGATATTTCTGATGGGGTATTAGTCTGATGGAGTGTATATCTCGAGTGAACACTCTGTTTATTAAATCCATTAATTTATATTGTTCAATTCATAGACCTACCTCTAGTGGTTTTGGGGAATTCAACATGTAATACTAATCTTTGTATGGATATATTAGTTTTTTTATGATTATGCCTATGGTTTGAGTTCATATCATAATATTTTAAGATAGTGATCTTCTGGGATGTAGGGTTAGCAGTACCCACCCACAGTAGGTGTGTGATGCAAGTCTCATCTCAGGAGGCACTTCCATTCATAGGTACCTTAAGGATATCCCATTACTAAAAGTAATTTAAAATGATTGTGATAGGTATAGACATATCACATTGCATTTTCTTAACATTCATGCTACAGTCAGAGAGGCAGTCGACGAATAGCCTAGGCAGAGGAAGGAACTGGAGAAAGGAGGTCTTTACATCACTAAAGTGATGGAGGAGATCAGGGAGAAGCATGAGGTGGATGGATCTTTGGTTTGATTCTACTAATACTACCCCTAAGTAGACCAATATTATATTGGGAAGTTTTTGGTTAGAATCTTGGATATTTTTAGTCACTAGAGTCTTTTTACCAAGAGGCTCTAGGAGTGTTTGGAGGTACGATCTTTGTTCATTATACTGTTCTTGTAGTACTATTAGAAATAGGTACAATAAACTATTTTCCCAAATTTTTTCAATTATTTTCTAGGAATATGGTAGGCATTGGTAGAGCCCCATGTTAGTGATGTTGGGTATGAATTTTGACATGAAAGGAAGATGAACAATTCCCCCATTGAGATATGTTCATTAGAGGAGATCCAAAAACATATAGTCAAGTCAGTGACTCCTAAAGTGGTTACTATATAGTTGTTGTAGATGGGGTCCTTTTAATTGTGTGTTTGAGGCCCTTTTTATATGATAAGGTGTCATAGAAATCCCTATTTTTAGTGAACTAGTGTGAAATAAAAAGGGTGTGTTCCAAGCAATAGGATCCCATAGAGGCTTCGAGTGCGGTTCTAGGTATGAGTTTGGGGAAGGTGAGGGAGAGTTATTTCATATCCTTTAGATGTTCATGATAGAATTTAAATTCACTGACCTTAATTTTCTATTTCTTAGTTTAATTTGGTTAAAAAAACCTATGATATTTTATAGTAATTCTAGATTAACCTAGGTTATTTTTCTCCCCCACAAACCCTTTTGGGTTTGGAAATGTATCTACTACATTAATTTTCTCATCAAAATTCTATCCTTGTTTTCATTTTATTTGAGTTTGGTCACTAATTTTGGGCTGTTTAATTTGATTATTTTATTATGAATGAGGTGGCTGGTAGGGGTGGTTAATAGGATTTTTAATGTTTTTCTGCATGGGTGGTGGGTGCTAGGACTATTTGTAAGGGGGCTAGAAAGTGTGCTGATTTTGATGGGGGGTCTATCCTAGTTCTGTTGATTTCCAAATATTTATTGGAAGTGGTTAGGCTCTATTAATATTTTTTTTATAAGGATTTGGTTCTCTTATACTATATTTGGAATACTTGTTTTGTTTATTTAAATCATAAATACTAATATTTAAGCTTCAAATAGGGTGGAGATGAATAAATATTAGATAGATGCTAATTGTTTGAAAATAGAGTATGAGAATAGAGTGAAAGAGTTCATCAGGTTTTCAAAGGATCACACAAAGGATCCTTATCGAATCCTTTATTCGTGTTTATGTTTTTGTTATTCTAGAATAATTACTCCAGATGAGTTGGAAGAACATTTGATATGTCATGGAATATATCAGAGCTATAAATGTTGGAATAAACATGGATAAAAAGAGAATGTAGCTACTGGCTAGGATAAAATTGTGTTTTACGGATAATCAATGATTACAAATATTGATAATGAAGAAGACCGTATGGAGGATGTGATTAAAGATGTCAATTTTGATGAAGATTTTATTGAGTAAATGACAAGGACAGTTAAAGATGAACTCTATGATTTCCCAAAAATTTTTTAGAAGTTAAAGAGTTGTGCAAAGACCCCATTGTACGTTGGTTACACTAAATATACAGCATTGTCAGCTGTACTGAAGTTGTATAAACTGAAAGTAGGCAACATATGGAGTGATGTAAGTTTTACATAACTACTTTCTCTCTTGAATGACATGATCCTAGAAGATAATGAGCTTCCAGCTAGACATATGAAGCTGAATTAATGCTATGCTCGATGGGTATGACTTCTGAAAGAACACATGCTATCCCGAATGAATGTATATTGTTTCGCAAGGAGAAAAAATAACTTACATAATACCCAAAGTGTAGTTCTTCCTGATACAAGAAATATTAATCTAGTATTACGAAAGTTGTATGGTACTTTCCAATCATTCCAAGGTTTATGCATCTATATAGAACTGAAGAAACTACAAGACAATTATTGTGGCATGTATAGAAAAGAAATAAAGATGGGAAATTATGTCACCTGACCGACTCTCTTAAATGGAAGGGAATTGATCATGAGTATCCTAAATTTGGAAATGAGTAGAGAAACCTTCATCTTGCATTATCTACAGATGGAGAGAATCCTTTTGGTTTTTAATCCAGCACTCATAGTAAATATCCTATTTTGTTGGTAAATTATAACTTGCCACACTGGTTATGCATGAAATGGAAATTCATCATGTTATATATGCTTAGAACATGACTAAAACAACCAGGTAACGATATTGATGTTTATTTGGATCCTTTGCTATATGATTTTAAGTTATTACAGGATTCAGGTGTTATGTTGTATGATACTTATAAAAGTGAATACATCACGTTGAAAGTGATGTTTTATGGTATGATAAATGATTTACCTGCTTATAGAAATTTCTCAGGATATATAATTAAAGGAACTCAAGGGCGTCCTGTGTGGGAAGAAGATACGAAATCAATTAGGTTGAAACATTCATCGAAATCTGTGTTTCTAGGACATCATAGATTTCTACCTCATCAGCATAAGTACCGATCTTGGACAACATCAATCAATGGAAGTTCAAAATAATGCTCAACACCATCTCCACTAACAGGTGATAAGCTGTTTGAGAGAGTAAAATATGTGAAAAATATTTTTGGTAAAACATTTTTGAAAAACCATACAAAAATTGATTGGAAACAGTGATCCGTTTTTTTTGAATTAACATATTGGAATTGTCTGTACGTTAGAATTTTTTTTGATGTGATGCATGTGGAAAAAATTCATGTGACAATTTTATCAGAATGTTGCTAAATTCCCCTGAAAAAACAAAGGATGTAATTAAGGAAATGTTGGACATGGTTGACATGGGAATATGAGAAGAGTTGCCTCCCGTGAAGGGTAAAAATTGAATGTTTCTTCCTCCAGAAGCTTACACTCTTTCCAAGGAGGATAGATATTTGTTTTGAAAATTATTTAATGATGTAAAGGTTTTAGAGGGGTATTCATCAAATATCAATAACATTGTGTCAATGAATGATTTGATGTTAAAAGGTTTGAAATCACATGACTGAAATGTTTTGATGAATGATTTAATTCCTATAGATTTACATTGAATTTTTCCCAAGAACGTTGGTCATAGGTTAACCAAAATTTGTTTCTTTTTCAAAGCTATATGAAGAAATGTATTAGACCTGGGGAAATTTCCAGCTATGGAAAGAGACATTGTCATCATATTATGTGAATTAGAAATGTTTTTCCTACCATCATTCTTTGATATGATGGTTCATTTGATGGTTCACTTAGTGAGAGAGACTCGACTTTGTGGTCCTGTTCACTATAGATGGATGTACCCCATTGAATGGTATATGAAGATTTTGAAAGGGTATGTCAAAAATCGAAGTCGTCCAGATGGTTTTATTGTGAAGCGTTATATTGTTGAGGAAGCCATTGAATTCTGTACTGAATACTTATCTGATATGGAGATAATTGGTCTCTTGAAATCTCGTCACACTAGAATCATTGAGGGTGAGGAAATTTATTGAAGAGATGTTGTGAAAATCAGTATTACAGATCAATAGCATGCCCACCTTTATGTTTTTCATAATAGTTGGGAGGTTTCTCCATATATTGAAACCCACAAAGAAATTCTTAGGCTATTGAATCCATCAAGGTCTGAAAAATAGATATCAAATACAGATAATCACCAGTTTATAGGATGGTTTTAGGACCATATTTTTATGAAGTTAGCTGAAAATATGAATTCAATTTCTGAATGACTTAGATGTCTAGCATCCAGACCAAGTGTTTATGTATAATCTTACAATGGTTATGTAATTAATGGTTATACACATTCTATACAGATGAACATGATGAAGATAGTATCATGCAAAATAGTGGAGTTATAATTGTGGATGATGTGATGCATGTTATTGGTAGTAAGGAAAAAAATCCAATTTATACGAATATGTCATACTTTGTCATTATCAAACAAATATGGGAGTTAGATTATAAAAAACTCCAATTTCTGATTTTTTAATGCAAATGGGTTGATAACAATAGTGGTGTTAAAAAAGATGAATTGGGATTTGTGAAAGTTTATTTTAGTAACAAAGGGTACAAATACGAACAATTTATAATAGAATCACAAGTGGTACAAGTATTTTATGTTCCAGATCCCATAAACCAAAAGTGGTTGATTGTTCTGTTATCATCCAAAACTATTGAAGGGTCTGATGAAAATTCAGTTGAGGGAGATCCTTTCAGTGGTATGTCGCAATCACTTTGCAGAGGTCCCAATGTAGATGAAGGTTTTTATGTTAGAGGAGACCACAATGAAGGTATTTGGATAATCGATAGAAGTGTCAAATCCCTTCAGCCTTTTAAAAAAAGAAAGAGAGTTCAATAAACAGGTTATATTTTGTTTGTAATATAGATCTAGTTATCTCATGTTATTATCTTATCATTACTGAATTTATATAGCATAAATTAACCGTTCAAACACTTTTGAAGATAATTACTTATTCATGTTCTGGTTCTCTTAACCTCGAGGCTGAACAAGTCTCTCAAGCAGCTGCTGCTGCTGCTACTGCTCATAGTGCAGAGTAACAACAAGTTTTTGAACCTGTTGCTGCTCCTAGTGTTGAGGTCCAACAACCATCATCAAATGTTGTTTCTAACATTTCAAATGAACATATATACGATGTTGATATCGATGAAATGTTCAGGGATGAAGGACCGACATCTAAGAAGACATAGGTGCGCCATAGTTTGACGATGTTATCCAAAGTTCTTAAGGATAAAAGAAAAGGCATCAAATTTGATGTCAGATGGAATGAATGAGGCCAAAATTTGAATCTGAACAAGGATATGTTTACTAGTTACATTGGAATTGTCACTCGGAAAAATGTGCCAATTAACATAGATTCATGGAACAATGTTGTGTCCATGCTAATGGCTGTGAACTGGGAAGAAATTATGGTAACATTATGATATTATTTCTTTAATTTACTAGAAAATAAAATAATTAAACAGTGTATTACTCTTCTCAATCTATTGCAGAGTACATTTATTGTATATGATTCACACAAGAATTATGTACTAAGGCCTGGAGGAAGGATTAATCGAGGTTTTCACAGTATTTTAAAAAAATGTCACCTAAAAGATTCCAAAGGTAAAATAAACCCACACCCACCCCTTGTTTATGCTCACCTAATATCCCAAGAAGCATGTGATGCATTTATTGGCCGCCTTGGGGATGAGAAGTTTCAGGTACATTGTGGATGATAATAAGTTGTTTGATGATACATGTATTCATTACTTTTATTTTTAATATTTAATTTATGAAACAACAACTCAGTACTGAAAATAAGGAACGTGCATCAAAACCAAAATACCCCTATCGTAAAGCAAGGATGGGGGTACGCTTCACTATAAAAGAAAATGGTATGTATTTTAAATTTACACTAATATTGTTAGGTGCCAAGAAACAACATCATAATTATCTTTCTATATTTATATGTATATTGACGAGTCTAAATCCAAAGACACTTCCATCCCACGTCATGTGCTATGGAAGGAGGCACGTGTGAATAAATATGGGAAGCTAGTAGATGAAAAAACACAAAAAAGTGTGGGAAATATGTGTAAGTATGAAACGATAAAAAGTTTTGTTTTAAATTGATATTATATAATAATAATTACTTATATTCCTATATTCGACAGTCATAGGAATCAACTACTCCTATAGAGGATGTAGAACTATTATCAACATCTTTGAAGCGGCCAAAACAATATGGTCATGTCATAGGTGAGGGGTTGGGGGTGACACCTCGAGTATATTTTGAGAAAAAAAAGATGATAAAGATGATGAAATGAAATGAATGAGGGAAAGACTAGCAACTCTTGAAGGGAGATTTTAATGGAAGGGAGTGTTTCTAGAAACTTGTATGGGTGGGAAGAAAGGAGAAGACACAACTCAGGAACAAACAACATGCGAAGATCCCAACCCACCCCTACCAGCTTTGAGATGAGCCATTCCCCTCAAAGAGCTATCTTATCCGTGGTAATCAATATTCTAATAATTTTTCCCATGAAATGTGAATCAGACAAACACAAATACTTTTCCTGTACGGATATTCTACAGGGTGATAATGACTATGATTTATATCTGTAAACACCCACCTATCACCTTGTAGAAAGGGATACAGTGTTCAACATCCAAGAGGATAAGCTGTATAATAGACCACTTCCAAAAGATTATCTAAAAGTGATGATTACTATAGCTTCATGATCTAAATGTAGAGCTACATATTCCACTTGATGACGATGATATTCATATAATTGAAAAGGATATTGGGACATTCAATGCATGTAAATCACAACTTTTAAGAGTACATGTGGATAAAGAGGTATTTATTTCCATTTTTTTTCAAGCTAAACCTTTAACAAATAATGAAAAAAGCTCTGAACCAATAAGTTATTATAGACAGATAAATGGAATGGGTGACAAGAAACGTGGGCTCAAAATCATCTAAAGGATCGACCAACCGATTCCAAAGAGCTACTAATAGCACAATAACACCAACTATTCTCTATCCACATTTACATGCATTGATGACTCATGTGGATACGAAGCTAAAAAATGGTAGTATTCATATAGTTGTTTTTAAAAAGAATCTATATGGAGTGGAAATTCAAGATTTCATTACTATTGAAAACGTAAATGAGATCCTTTAATACAGTTGGATAGCCCTGCTGGACACCACCCACCTTCGCTGGACACCACCCCACCCCTTTGGACACCCCCATTTATAACCCCCCCACCACCCTGGAAAACCCCCACCCCCATGGACACCCCCACAACCCCCTGGACGACCCCACCCCTGGATGACCCCCGGCCCTCCTAGACACCACCCCACCACATGGACACCTGATAGAGATAATATTTTCATCATTTTTATATTTAATTAAAATTTTTAATCCCTAAAAATTGAACAAGTTGAGTTAATTACATCAATTTTGGATTTATGATGTGTTTTGGGCTAAAATTGGAAAACTGCTTAATTTTGAAATATTGACAGATTTTAATCACTTTGGTAATTCAAGAATATTTTTTAAAATATAAATAAAATATACGTGATTATTTTTTTATTTGTTTCATATATTTATTGTCTTCATCTTTTGTTTTTGAACTAGGATTTAATTTGGCCATCTATGGGTCTGAAAAAATCAATCAACTTGGAAAATTATTCTGGAAGACCTCGTGGACCCCACATAAATAAAGTGAGCATAAATCGGTCTACATACATCTGATTTATGTGATTCAAATTGTATTTGAATGATAATTAAATAGGGATTTCGGATGTTGAGGATTATGAAGATTTACCATCATTAATGCGATGGTTGCTAGAATATTGGGGAAGGAAAAAGGAAACATTCCTCCATAATAAATGCTCTAATTAAATTGGCCATATCTCATGCTATATAGGGAGGATGATTATGGTATTTTGGAATGAAACGTTAATGATATTTTGGAATATATTTCAAGAATAAACAATACCAAATTTCGGCCATTAAATTGGTCGAACATGGTCAAACTTGTGGTGGACAGAATTTACAGGAAATCATAAAGAGGAATTATGAAGATCATAAATTTGAAGAACAGAGGATGGAACCCCCTTGGCCTATATAAAGATGAGTTCATGCATTCTGAAGGAGGAGTTCGACACCAACGTTAGATACAGGAGGAAGCTAAGGGACACTCTAGGACTATATCCTTCTACATCATTCTGTTTCTTTCATTAATTTTTTTACTTTAAAATGTCTCTCCTCTCCCACATCATCTCGCTTACCCCATCCATGGAGGGGTAGATTCATTTGAGTGATCAGGGAGAGGGGAGGCTGGACCTATGTGTGTGCTTGAGTTCTTGTGCATGAAATGAATCAAATTTTTTCTTTTTTATTATTTTGGTTTCAATTCATAATTCAATTTCAAATTCCAAATGCAGTAGTTTTAGGTTTTGATTTTGAAATTATAAATTTCTTTGGTCGATGATCACTTCTACCTCCACCCAATTCTAATATATATATGGTGGAATAATATTAGGGTTGGGTGGTGATTTCTCGACGGTTGTAAAGCACATGTGTAGGACAGTATGTCGGAATCTTGGTTTAATAAGGAACAACAATTCTGGGTCTGGGATTTCTCTAATTAATCAAGAAACCTTATACAACCCTAAAAAAATTGGAAGGAGGATAGGCCAATCTAAGGTTTTAGAAAGGAAAATTCTCACCTCAAATCTATCTGACCAAGGGGGAGAGAGGACTCGGTAGATGAATCTATCTATTACCAGTTAAAGGAAGAAGAAGATACAAAATTTGGAAACCATGATGGCACAACACTGGGTCTAACTGAACCCAATCCGATCACCATATTTATCATTTGTTAAAACCAATCAATTAAAGATGTTTGTTTTTCTCATAGTAATTCAATTTAATTAAAACCAATATTTTTCAGAAAACCTACAAAAAAGTGACAATGTTGTTTTGTGTGCACTCATCTTCAGGAGACTACCTAGGATAAACTGATATACTATACTTACGTAATTAAAATATTATTTTACCACACCCCATGACAGGTGTGTGTCAAACTTGGCGCCGTTTCTGGGGAGGAAGTGCCTCAAACACCTTAAAAACAATTTTTTTCTTTCTTTTGAATGACCCATAGTTCAAACAACAATTTAATTGAATTTGATCCTGAAATTGAGCGAACAATAACCCAATTGAGAAAGAAAAATTTGAAATTAGAGCTTGAAGAAATTAACCTTACAGATTCAAGTGACACATCCTGTGATCACTCTGAACCTCCAATGGCTGGTAATCCCAACCAAAAATTGAGCGATCGTTTTGCCTCGCAATTCGCTACCGAATGAAATCAAATATCTATTCCTGCCATAGAAAATGATTTTGAATTGCGCATTAACATCATTCAAATTATTCCTAAATAACATGGTCTTGCAGGTAAAGACCCCAACAGGCATATCTAGGTATTTACAAATGTGTTCTCCAGCTGCATACCCCGAGGTGTTGCAGAAGAACATGTAAAGTGGAGGGAATTCCCCTTCTCACTCGAGGGAGCAGCAAAAGAATGGTTGTATAGTCTACAACCTGGAGAAGTCCAAGATTTGTAATATCTTTAAAGATGCTTCATGAAAAGGTTTTTTCTCACATCCAGGAGCAGAACTATCCAAAAATATATCTATACCATTCACCAATCAACTAGTGAAACAATTTACGAGTATTGGGAGTGATTCAAAAAGCTTCGTGCCATTTTTCCACACTAGACTGTGGAAGAACACCATTTCATTGTTTTCTTCCATCATGGATTGCTTGACAATGATTGAAACTTGCTAGATGCGTCATTTGGTGGAGCCCTGATTGATAAGTGACCAATGGATACCAGAGGATTGATTGAAAATATTGCACAAAAATCACAACAGTTTGCCACCAGAGGTACGATCACCAGATGATTTCATGAGGTAAGAACATCTGATTCAGTAGATTTAATTATAAAAGAAATGGGTGAACTCACCAGGTTAGTGCGATAAATAGTTGTGAACCATGTGAAGGAACAAAAAGGCCCGAATCAGGTATGTGGTTTGTGCTCTTCTAATTCTCATTACATTGATCAATGTCCAGAAGTGCAAGGGATAGAAAGTTATGCTGCAGCCTATCAACAAAAGCAATACCAACCGCAAACCCAACCAGGGTATGGGTTTCAATAGAACCAAGCTAGAGCACCTTTTCTGCAACAATATCATAACCCGATAGCACTCCAACAACCTTATCAGTAGCCCTTCCAACAAAAAAAACTTTCCAACTGCCACCTTTCTAGCGGAAGAATTTTGAGAAACTTTCCACAAGTGCACCAACAACTAAAGATCAATAGCTGAAGATAAGAGTTGCGGGAATAGAAGATAAAATTGACAAGCTAGGTGATCAATTTCTATGCATTATGGATGCTCCCACCAAGAACCAAGGTAAGCTTCCCGCACAAACAAATCCCAATCCAAAGGAGAATGTTAGTGCAATCACAACCCGAAGCAGGAAAGAGCTCACACCACCAGAACAATGTTAGGAGGATGATTCCAGGGAATCTTCTGAAGCACATTCTGTCCAACCAAAAGATGGAGTCAATAACAACAATGGATAAAGAACAAGTTTTAGGAAGGAAAGACTAGAAACACCTTTTCAAAAACAACAAAGGGATAAATATATATCTTAGATAAATTCCCATCTGCGTTGGTTGATTCAAAGAATGGTGAAGAAGAATTAATTCAATGAGAAATTCAGGAAACATTCAAAAAATTTGAGATTAACATCCCACTACTGGATGTAATCAGACAAATCCATAAATATGAAAAATTTCTGAAGGAGCTGTGTACAAAAAGAAAGTGGCTGGATGGAAATGAAAGAATCAACTTAGGAAGAAGCGTCTCAGCAGTGATCACACAACTGATACCGCAAAAATGTCAAGATCCCGGGAATTTCTATATTCCCTACACTATCGGTTCTATAAATTTTACAGATGCACTATGTGATCTTGGAGCTTCAATAAATGTTATGTCTCACTTGGTATTTAAATCTTTGCAGATTGGAAAATTGAAGCCTACTAGAGTGGTGGTCTAGCTCTCAAATAGATCCTCAGTTTTTCCAGCAGGTGTTTTGGAAGATGTTCTTGTAAAGGTAAAAGATTTACTGTTCCCATCTGACTTTTATGCGCTGAAAATGGAAGAAGATATGATTTCATCACACTCACCCATCATCTTGGGGATACCATTCTTAAAGACAGTGAATACCATCATCAATGTGCATGAGGGAACACTCTCAATGGATATCAGAGATAGTCGAGTGCATTTCAATATACTTGAATCCATGAAGAATTTTTCAGATGTTCATTTGCTGAAAGTAATCTACCACAAAGAAGGAAATGAACCAACTATGAATTTAGATGAGACAAACTTAGAATTCATGGATAGTTTGTTAGAGGATGCTAGATAATCAAAATCAGGAGAAGATGTTGAGATCAAGAAGTATAAACTCAAAGAGGCTGAACATGAAAAGATTATCATAGATCTCTAGAAGGAACTTGCTACAAAGGAAGAAGAACTAGTTATGAAGAATTCCATATGCCTTGCAATGGAACATGAGCTGAAGAAGTTCAGGGAAACCCCCATTAAAATTGTAGAGTGTAAAGGATATTCTCAAACTAATGGGAAGAGTGGATGACAAGAAAAAGAGGAAAAACCAAAAACTAGGTTCGTATGGGTAAAGAAAATTGAGGGTCAATCTCCCACATCAAGAGGAGAGGGGAATTTTCAAAGGACACAACAACCCCTTATAAATATTTATGTTCAAATTGAAACAAGGAAGATAAAAATATCAATAAATATTGAAAACCATTCCAGAAGAACATGATTTCAAGGGATTTTTTTGGTGTTGTGGTATCCATGGAAATAAATCATACTCGTTTTGGTACAACATATCTTTACCAGGAAATAGGAAAGAGACAGTGTAGAAGATCAAACTCATCCAACCTGTTTATCAATAAAATCTATCAGGTCGTATATCTCTTTTACATTTAATTTCTTTTTATGATTCATTTTCAAATTTTCTTACATGTTAAATCAAATTAAATGCATTGATGACACTACCTCAATTAAGTGTGGGGGAGGGAATCTTGTAGTCTAGAATTTTTCAATTTTTTTTTTCGATCCAACGACATTAAACAAAGGAGCTACTGGGAGGCAACCCATATTTCCCCCCCATTTTCCACTTGTCCCCTTAGTCATATACCAACATTATTGAATAGGCCTGCACTATCCATTGTTTTCATTCTTATATTTTAGGTATATTAATGAAGAAGCAGTAGTGTGATTACACGTCGTGAAGAAAAGCATCCATTTAAAAGGGGAGTAAGAGTTTCAATTATATATTATCCAACTTTATTCCCTACATTTTTAGCCTTTTAAAGATTTAATTAAAAAATGCATGCCCAAGCTTAAATTCATGTTTTACTTGACTTATCTAGTAGACAAGAGTTTCATAAGAATCCAGTGATTCCATGTTTTAGATTTCAATGTTAATGAGTTTAATGATTAAAATGGATAATTGGATTATTAAAGTGAATCATGGATATTGAAATAAGGACTCATGATTTGAGGGAATTTATTGATTCATGTAAATGAAATTTCCCTTTCATTTTGCATTCTTTGAATTTATTAAATTCATGTGGATTAATTTTTAATTATTAGTCATGCTATAAGTGGTTGTCCAATATCATATTCCCATTCTTGAGAGAATTTCTAGAACAAACATTTCTTATTTTATCTTGAGCATATTTCTTGAGTGATATTGGGACATGCCTCCTACCAAAACTTGTATTGAAACTTGTCAAATCTATTATTGAACAAAAACACATTTAAAATGATTGAGGAACTACATTGGATAGCCACATATTTACCTGACACCCAACCTTACATTTATCCTTCTTAAGCCCATAAAATCCATGAATTGCCTTATAGGTTTAAGACACATTACAAGATGATTTTTCCTTACCTTCCCACTCTTTTTGTATTTATTCATGGATATTTCATGTTTGAGTGTGGGGGAAGGGTATTTTGTGTGCGTTCATTGGGATGAGTATTTTTTTGGGTGGTGTGAGGTTTGTGTAATCAGTTTGGGCTGTGTATTATTAGAAAATTGGGCATGAGTCATCATTTCATTATTCTTCTTTCATTTCATCCGGTTCTACTTAAAAAAAGGAGAAAATAAAGCTATTCCTTTTTGGATCTTTACAAAAATAATAAAAAAATATGAGGAAAACATGGATGATGTCATTCTTTGTAATCATTTATTGACTCATGACACATGTCATTAAAAGGGTGGTGGTGTTGTGTTTCACATTATCAAAAGATATTTGAGTGAGGTTAATCTTGTGTTTTCACTTGATTAATCATGAATTGTAATTAAGAGTCAAACCTACTACTTTTAGCCTTAAATATTTCAATCATTTACCCACCAACCCAAATCCACAGAGTCATTTGAACCTTTATTGCAAGTACTCATGATTTTATGTTCATTTTGTCTATACAAAGTAGAGAAAGTAGTTCCTTTACAAGAATATGAATAAGGATCATGTTATCATGATATGAGCACAAATCCACTATTAATTGTATCACGAGGGATTAGAGAAAAGATTCAAAAGAGAGGTAGATCATGATTTGGCATGTTTAATAACAATAAATTGAGAATCTTGAATGAATGAAAGGAGAGGCTCCATCATTTTTCAAAGGGGGAAAGTAAAATTAATTAATTGGTTGTTTCTTTGAAAAATGGGAAATTAAATTGATATTTTTTGTGGAACTTGAAAATTTGATTGGACATTGATAATCGTTTGATTTTATTGCATTGAAATTTAAATATTGGTAACATTGGTGCCCTTTGAATTCCATATTGAGATTTTATACTTGAGGAAAAGCATTGTTTAAGTGTGGGGGAATTGATAGAGATAATATTTTCATCATTTTTTATATGTAATTAAATGTTTTAATCCCTAAAAATTGAACAAGTTGAGTTAATTACATCAATTTTGGATTTATGATCTGTTTTTGGCTAAAATTGGAAAACTGCTTAATTTGGAAATATCGACAAATTTTAATCACTTTGGTAATTCATGCATATTTTTTAAAATGTAAATACAATTTATTTTATTCTTTTTTATTGGGTTCATAGATTTATTAAATTTATCTTTTGTTTTCGAACCAGGATTTAATTCGGCCATCTATGGGTTAGAAAAAATCAATCAAGTTGCAAAATTATTTTTGAAGACCGCATGGAACCCACCTAAATAAATTGAGCATAAATAGTTCTAAATACATAAAATTTATTTTATTACAATTTTATTGGAACTATAATTAAATGGGGAGTGTGTATGTTGAGGATGTGAAGATTTACCGTCATTAAGGCGGACCATGGATGCTGAAATTTTGGGGAAGTAAAAAGGAAACATTCATCTAGAATAAATTCTCCATTTAAATTGGCCATATCTCATTCTATACAGGGAGGATGAATATGAAATTTTGGGATGAGACGTTAATGATATTTTGGAAAATCTTTAAATAAGAAACCATTCCAAATTTCGGCCATTAAATTGGTCGAACATGGTCAAGCTTGTGGTGGATATAATCTGCAGGAAATCATAAAGAGGAATTATGAAGATCATAAATTTGAAGACCAGAGGATGGAACCCCCTTGAACTATATAAATATGAGGTCACCCATTCCTAGGTAGGAGTTTGACACCAATGTTGGAGATAGGAGGAAGCCAAGGGACACTCAGGGACAATTTCCTTAAACATCATTCTATTTCTTTATTTTATTTTTCTTTACATAAAAATGTCTCTCCTCTCTCACATCATCTCGCTTACCCCATCCATGGAGGGGTAGATTCATTTGAGTGATTGGGGAGTGGATATTCTGGAACTATGTGTGTTCTTGAGCTTTGTGCTTTAAATGAATCAAATTTTTTCTTCTTTATTATTTTGGTTTCAATTCATAATTCAGTTTCAAATTACAAATGCGGTAATGTTAGGTTTTGATTCTGAAATTATAAATTTCTTTGGTCGATGATCACATCTCCCTCCATGCAATTCTAAAATGTATATGGTTGAACAAGAGTAGGGTTGGGTGGTGATTTCTCAGCGGTTGTCAAGCACATGTGTAGGATTGTATGTCGGAATCTTGGTTTAATAGGGAACAACAATTCCGGGTCTGGGATTGCTCTAATTAATCAAGAAACCTTCTACAACCCTAAACACATTGGAAGGAGGATAGACCAATATAAGGTTTTAGAAAGGAAAATTCTCACCTCAAATCTATCTGACCAAGGGGGAGAGAGGACTTGGTAGATGAATCTCTCTCTTACTAGTTAAAGGAATAATAAGATACAAAATTTGGAAACCATGATGGAACAACACTAGTTCTAGCTGAACCCAATCCGATCACCATCTCTATCATTTGTTAAAACCAATCAATTAAAGCTGTTTGTTTCTCTCATAGTCATTCAATTTAAATTAAAAACAATCTTTTTTAGAAAACCTACCAAAAGTGACAACCTTGTTTTGGGTACACTCCACTTCGGGAGACTACCTAGGATCAACTATTATACTATACTTAGTTAATTAAAATATTATTTTTCCACGCCCAACGATAGGCATGCGTCAACACCCCCCACCCACCCTGGACACCCCCACACCCATGGACAGCCACCCCCACCCCTTGTACACCACCCGCCCCTTGGAAAACCCTTTAACCCCCTGGACTGCCCCACCCCCTGGACACCACTCCACCCCTGGACACCACCACCCTCTCGACAGCCCACCCCTAGAAATACCCCCAACCCCCTAGACACCACCACACCCCCTGGACACCCCCACCACCATGGACAGCCCCCACCCCCAGGATGGTCCCCACCTTATATACACCGTATCCCCGTAGACACGACCCGACCACCTGGAATCCCCCACCCCGGGACACCCCCACCCCCATGGACAGACACCCCACCCCCTGGACACCACCCCACCCCCCTTGGACAGCCCCCAACCTCTTGGACCGCCCCCACCCCCTGGACACCACCCCACCCTTGAACTCTACCCCCACCCCCTGGACACCACCCCACCCCCTGGACACCCCCACCCCTGGACACCCCACCCCTTTGAAAGCCCCCCCAACCCCCTGGACGGCCCCCACACCATGGAGGCCCCCACCCCTCGTAGAAACCACCCCATCACCTGGACACCCCCACCCCTGGACACCCCCACCCCCATAGACAGCCACCCCCACCCCCTGGACCCCACCCCACCCCCTTTGGACACCCCCAACCTTCTGTACCACCCCCACCTCCCTAGACACCACCCCACCCCCTGGACACCCCCACCCCTGGACACCCCACCCCCTAGAAAGTCCCCCAACCCCCTGGACACTACACCAACCCCTGGAAACCACCATGGAAAACCCCCCCACCATGGATAGCCCCCTGGACACCCCCATCCCCCAGACACCCCCACTCCTTGGACACCCCTCCCCCCTGGACAGCCACCCAAACCCCTGAACAGCCCCCAACCCCCTAAATTCTAAATTGAATTCTTTATGTATTTAATTAACCTATGAATTATGTGTTAATGGTGTACGGGTATACTTGTTGTATGGGTATACATGTTGTATGTGTATTCTAGTTGTAATTACCTTATGAATTATGTGTTAATTTTGTATGGGTATACTTGTTGATATGCTGATTTTTGTCAGGTCTTGTTTGGGTGTGCTGCTGTAGAATTTTATGTTACAGCAGGCAGATAATTTATCAGCACTTTTTTAGTGCTGATAATGGGAACCTTTATTAGTGCTAAATAAGCTCCAATAAAGGAACCCTTTATCAACACTTAAGAATAACTGATAAACGATCCCTTTATCAGTGCATTTTTAGCACTGATAAAGGCTCCCTTTATTAGTGATTTTTTAGCGCTGATAAAGGCTAACTTTATTAGTGATTTTTTAGCACTGATAAAGGGGACCCCCCTTTATCAGTGCAGAGCTTTACATTGATTTTTTTAGCACCGTTAAAGCTTGAGTGCTGATAAAGCCCATTTTTTAGTAGTGTAATGATATTTGTGAGAAAGGAAATCTAAGTCCCAAATAGATCATCCCCTTTTAGATTATTTATCATGTCGAAGTTTCATCCTATCGATTAGAACATACACCGACCATATAAAAAAATAATCATGTATTCCACATATCCTTACTATGGAATTACATAAATGATTCCTTATATGTTCTAAATTTGAGATGGAATAGCTAGAGAATGAGCTCTCTTATGAGGAGTAGCGAGTGAAGATCTTGGACAGTAGAGATAATGTTATATGCCACAGGAAAAATCACCTAATCAAAGTACTATTGAGGAACTATAAATATGAATAGTTGACATGGGAACCATAGGAAGTGATGGAGGAGAAATATGCTCACCATTTTTCACTATAGTATGTAAAATGAAAATTTGAGGGTGATATTTCGTAACAGGATAGAATATAATGACCCAAAGTATTATCATTAGAATTTTCCTTCTTATAATTATGTCATATATTATATAATTCAAGCATCACATAGGAAAACCACAAAATATTATTCCCAAAAATTTATAGTAATACATTAGGCAGAAAAAAACCAATATGAATGAAACATGTTATAGCAGGAAAACAAAATGAAGATATGATAATAAGAATATAAAAATTTGGATCTACTCGATCCACTAGAATGACCACTCTCATGAACAACACTATAAAATTAAAACATAATATTAAGAATAAAATATTCATGATAATGATTAAAGTATATACAACCTTGGGAAAAAATATAAGTGACTTATGAATGGAATATGATGTATTTATAGGATATAGTAAAACATTATTACCATTAGAAATCGGACCATTAGAATATTAACATGGATGTTTGCATAGTAATGCGACCGTTAGGAATTGTAATATTGAAATTAGAATATTAAACTCACCTATTAAAGTTTAAATAACATTTAGGTAACTTATAAATGAAAATATTATATATTTATATCATGTATGAAGTGAATAAATGTTTTGAAAATGATAAATTATGTTTTGGTATTTTTGTGAAATAAAAAATATTTATTTAAAACATTATAATTATTTTATTGTTTAAATGAAAATTTATTTTCATAAAAGATATTTATAAACTAATATTTTGTTTTATTATAATCATAATATATTTTATGAGAACCTAATTAAATTTTCAATGTGTTATAAAATTAGTTTTAATATAAAAATCATTATTTTTTGAATATATAATGACATTAATTAAAAAAATAAATTTCTCATTTTTAAAAAATAATTTTCAGAAAATGAAGTCAAAATTTTAAATATAAATTTCAAAAAAAATGTGTGGTAAAGGTTTTATATTTTTCTTAAATAGTTGAAATTTTGGTGAATAGTATAATTTAGTAATTTACGGTATTTAATATTTAAAGCCAAATATAGGAGTTTTTGAGTCATGGATGATGTAAGAACACAATATTTCAAACTAAAATGAACTGGTTACTATACATCGTCATATGAATAAACACTATTGAAAGTCTTGATCCAAAATAATTGAGAAATGAAAAAAATAATAAATAACCCCCATATCCCACCCTATAAATACCACCCATCACCACCCCTTATCCTCATAACTTATAATCCTTGAATATTCTCTAAATTATGCACAATTACCTTTCCCAAGACTATTATATAAATCCTATAGATTATTTTGTTTTAGAAAAATACCAATTCCAAGTTCTTTAAGGATATTCTCAAGGAGATGACATTCAAGACCTAAAATCCTCCACCTTTTTATTTTAATTTTTTAGTTTATTATGCCTTATCCATTTATACTATATCCAAAGTTACATGATAAATCATGTATCGTCTATATACTATAATTTTATTATGTTAATGGAATATGAATCATCAAATCCCTTCTCTACTCCTTTAATTCTAATACTAAAACATCATATGTGACGTGTCGATTCGTTGCCCTTGTGGATGATGAGTTTTTGTTTTCTATTAACGAATTCAAGGAATGTAATAAAAATTTAAATATGTTTTAATAATTTTATAATATTTATATTATATCTTTGTTCATGTTTTGAAACTAATATTTATACAAAAAATTAAATGATAAAACCAAACTACTTCGCGATGATCGAAAAATAGCCAAAATAAACTAAATGTTTATCATTAATATTTTATAAAATGAATAATCCTTATATAAAAAAAAGTGATATATGGGACCATTTAAAATCTTAAATATATTAATTCTAGTTAATTACACATCTATTATTTTTCTTCCATTTGATAAGAACATCGATAAATATTAAAGAAATAATCGACCATAAATCCATGAAAACTAATGCTCGTAGAATGAAAAAATTGAACATTTTAAATCATCAAAATGGCCATAAATGAATTTAATAAAAATATAATTAATAAAATAAAGTTTTAAAATTATATTCATTAATTAATCTATGGATATAATTTGATTATCTAGGATATTAAGTTCTTTTGATGAACCCATTCGTACATAAGCTAAGGGATATCTCCAAACCTCCAATTCTTCATTTGGGTTGAGCTTTCTCTCTCATTACCTAAATGTATTTATTCATTAATATTATTAAATTATTAATAATTATGTTTATATGTTCCAAAAAAATTAATATAGTCTTATTCATCTTTTTCTGATAGGGAAATACGTTTTTAAAAGGATCTCATCTCAACTTCTCTCGATAAGAAAGCCCAATTTAAGGGAACTTCTATTTCTTACCCATTTTCAAGTACACACCATGAAATATTTTAATACACCTTTGTTTTTAAAAATAACTAAATTTTTCATAAAAACTATGTTTGGTATTCCCTAGTTTTATTTAAAAAATTATTCTATTTTTCCTCTATAAATAAGGTTTAGTATTTTCTTTAAACCACCCTAACGAGCCTCATTTATAAAGATTCAAAAAAACTCTTTTATGTGTTTCTACTTAAATTGGACATAATTTATCATGAAATATATATATATTAACTTAAGAATGTACAATTATAATTTAAATACATTCTTTCATGGATATCATTATGATGCGCCCTTTGGTTATAACTTATGATTTGATTACAATACCCATTTCATTCCACTGGTAACCCACATGTTTAATCCTTCTATGTGATTATTTATGTGGAACACATATTCATGAAAATATTATGATGATTTCCCCTAGATAGTACTCTAATGCATTTGTTAATGTATAGTATTATGATATTTTTTGTATTGAATTAGAGAGAAAACCTAATCCATTATTGGTCTTTGTCCGCCAAGTGATATAACCTTGGAATTTATCCTTAACTCATGTTTGTGTATGTTTTTGTAAAATTTAAATGTTTAAATAATCATATGATACCATGATTTATGTTTTATTTATCGATATTATTATTCATTTTTCATGTATTTTATGTTAACATGTTATGCCTTCTAACTCATGTGTTTTACTATATTCTCAATTTTTATTCCCTTACTCCGCTTTCTAGACAATCCCTTTTGTATATGTATTCCCTTGGTTAACCCATGAAATTTTAGGAGGTCTAATGGAGTTTAGAGGTCATTATATTAAACATTTTATATTTAGGTTTCATTTTTTCCGAATTAAGTACATAATCCTCTAAATTTTCTTGGATTTATGATCCATGGTTTATATTTGATGGATAATTATTCTTAAAATCATGTAATGATATGTGTAAAAGTCTAGGGTCATTGTAGTTGGTATCAGTGCATAGTGTATTTATTTTTTGAATATAGTAATACAAAACATTAGTAAGAACCCTAGGTATAATTCTTTCACTAGGTATAACTTAGATTGAAAAACATGGAATCAAAAGTTTGGATATAATTTTCATTTACAAGTTTATAATTCTCTGTTTAATGTTTCCTTTTTATATGATTATTAGATATGTATTAAATCCCCCATAATTGTGTTAATTTTTTTCGTTAAAGGAGGTAAATATAAACTTATGCCAAAAATAAATACGATATGCAATGTGGGAATTTCCCAAATTAGATTCCAAATCTGTTAGAAATGGAAGATCAAGACATCATTACAATACAATAATAAGTGGATCATGTTATGCTTAATATCCTAAATCATGTAGAAAACCCTCATTCTCCTATGAAAGTGAAATTTGTGGTCAAATACTTAATGCAAAAAAGTCCTCAAATCTTTAGTGGATCTTGTGATCCCATTATCAAATAAAAATGGATTAAATCCATTGTTAACATATTTTCTATACTCTAATTCCTAATATAATAGAAATTCATGCTGGTGATCTATATTTTTTATTGGGAATTTTATCATTGGTGGAGAATCATAGAGAAAACAATGTATAAAGATGAAATTTCTTCAATGGACTATGAAGAATTCATGAAAATATTGTTCAATTAATATTTTTCATGAACTCTCTATTTTAATATGTAGTTGGAGTTCCTCAAATTGATAAAAAAAGATGATGAGTTTATCGGGGTTTATGATGAAAAAATAACAATACATGAACGATGCACCTTCAAATTTTTCATGAACACCGAAACCAAAGTGGATCACTTATTTTGTGGATGAAATACATGTATATGAAAATACATGGAAATTGGAGACATTGAAAACTATATAAAGATCATCTATTATGACCTTAAAGATTAAATGGTTATAAAATAATCTCAGTAATCTCATGGGCATAGAAATACAAAGAGGAAATTGTAGTTTTATATAGGAGGATCAAAGGATAAATCCTACAATGGAATGAAAACCCAATCTCCCACATGTAAAAATCATGGGAAGAAGTATCCAAGGAACTATCTAATGAGAACCAAGAGATTATTTAAATTTTGAAGAGTGGGTAATAAGGTAAATTATTGTTGAAGGGATATGAAAAATCCCACAAAACTGATAGGGGAAATGAAGGTTCATATCAACATTCATCATGTACTATAGTGTTTCAACATCATGAATCTTGGAAATTATGCACCCAAAGCTATAATTCAAAGGGATTTGAGAGAAAATCAACAAAAAAGACCTATAATGTAACAAGTAATGAAATATTCTATCACTACTAACATGTTGGATACCTTCAACGATGTCGTGACATGTACTCTAGGTATTCCATCAATAATACCAAACTTTTTTATTCAAGTTATACACATTCATTCTTATAATTCATGTTTGTAGATATATTCAAACACCACGAAAAAATATGAAATTTCAGTTATTTATGAGAATAATGAATGGTGAAATTATATCATCCAAATTATATAACTCCTCCATGGCCAATGTTTTTGGAATGATCATCATTGAAAATGTTTTCTTACATCCTTTGGTTGAGTTTGATTCGATATTGGACATAAATTAGATATCCTTATACAAATACAACATCTAATGTTGAGAAAGGGAGATCACTCTTCATATATGTAGGCATCCTCCTATTATGTACATGTGTAAGGAAAAGGATGAATCTCCTTCGAAAGGATTATATCAATTGTGGATATTACTATATTATGATAAATAATATCTTTCTCAAATGATTGAGACAAAGTAGTGGATCATACTAAAAGACATCCCTATTATGAGTGACTACACCGATGTGTTCCCTAAATAACATCATGTTCTTCCTCTGAACACCGATCTTGAGTGCATAATTGATCTTATACTTGGATTTTCTCCTCTACCAATGTATCCTAAAATGATGGAAACCATGGATACAGAGGAACTGAAGAAGAAAGTTAAAAGATAATATGGACAGGGGTTTTATATTCCAGAGTACTTTACCATTGGGTGTTCCATTGATTTTCATAAAAAAGATGTATGGATCAGTTCACCTCTGTATTGATTATCATGAGGTAAAAAATAATGATAAATAAGAAGTATCCATTATCACAGATAAATGAATTATTTGATCAGGTATGCGGGGAAAATTATTTCTCTAAGGTGGACCTTCGGTTGGGATATCTCCAATTAATGGTGAGGAAGGTAGATATTCCTGAGACTTCCTTTAAAATGAGTTATGATCACTGTGAGGCCATAGGGATTCTGTTTGGAATCAATAATTCTTTATCAATCTTCATGTAATTTGTTAATAGATAATTTTTCTATTACCCTGTCAAATTTTTGGTAGTAATTATTGATGATATTTTGATATACTTTGAGAGGAAAGAAGAACATGAGGAGTAGTTGAATACATTTATAAGGACATTGAGAATGTATAGACTATTATAAAGGTACAATAAATTAGAGTTTTGGATGGAGGAAGTGTCATTCATGGGACATGTTATCATTAGAAATGAAATAGCTGTGGATTCACTTAAAGATGAAAATAGGGGACTTTCCTAGACAAACATCATAATGGATTTACATATATTCCATAGTATAGTAGGGTATTACCAATGATTTTTGATGAGATTACATTGATTTTAAAACGCACTAACCATGCCGACTCAAGAGGGAGTAATGTTTTTCTAAACCATTGAATATGAAGACTACTTTAAAGAGTGGAGAAGAGGTTTATCACTGTACTAATACTTTTATTTCCAAAAAGTGGGGAACTCTTTGTGGTTTACATGGATGATTTAAAGAAAGGATATACAAGTTCACATATATAAAATGATAAAGTGATAGAGTATGCCTCAAGGAAGTTAATATATCTTGAGAAAGTTTATCCCATGAGTGATTTGGAGTTAGAAACAGTTATTTTTAATTCAAAAATCTGGTGAAATTTTCTCTATAGGGAGATGTGTGAGGTATATACTGATATTAAGAGCCTAAAATATATATTCAAGTAGAAGGAGAATAATATGTGCTTTTGAAGATAGTTAGATCTCATCATGTATTATGACTTATCAATCCACTACCAGCTCAGTAATGAAAATATTGTGTAAGGTTCTCTAAGTAGAAAGGATCCTGTAACATTTTTGAAGATGATAATTGAAAAGGATCCAATATTCATAGATGTAAAAAAGATAGACATGATATTCATAAAGGATAGACATGATGTAAAAAAGATAGACATGACATATATCCTTTTAGAAATAACTTCACAACCATCCCTTATATAGAAAATAAAGGATGGTCAAAGAAATGATGTTGAAATTCAAAAAAAGGTGAAACCTAATAAATTGGAAATCCTCATAGTTCAATATTGATATGGATTGAATTGTAATATTTTGGTTATGACTATGTGAACCATCCAACCCATAGATCAAGAATGAGATTCCGAATGATGCACATATCTCAACTGACTCTATTTACCCAAGGAGAACAAATATGTATAGAGATCTCCAAGAGAATTATTGGTGGGGTAATATGAAGATGGATACCCCAAAATATACATCAATGTTCCTATTATGTTAGTATGTGAAGGATCAAAGGAAAAAGTCTTAGATAAAGATGCCACTATAACTTGTAACCACATGGAGATGAGAAAACATCGCCATTGAATATGTCACTGTACATCTGAATAAATCCATAGGAAATAATTATATATGGTTTGTTGTGGATAATAAATAAAAGAAAAATCACTTTATTAAAATTTGATAGGATTTATCACTTAACCAACTTGCATAGATAATCATCATATATTTGGTAGGGCTACATAGAGTAGCATTATCGATTATATCTGGTCATGATCTATGATTTTCCTCCAAGATCTAGAAACGTATCCAAAATTCTTTAAATACTAATTAGAGATTTATTATAGCATATCATATTCAAACTAATGTCCAATTTTAGTGGACAATTCCGATAATGGAAGACATGTTAGGATCATGTTTTATACACATTAAAAGAGTAATGGATCAACATATTACATTAGTCAAGTTCTCTTTAAATAATAGTTTTCACTCAAGCATCTAAATGGAACAATCTGAAGCCCTTTATGGGAAAAGATGCAGAACACTATCATGTTGGGATGAATTTGGTGAATTTAAGTTGTTGAGACCTGATCTCATTGATTAAATGGTAGGGAAAGTGTAGACTATTCCCCAAAAAATCAAGGCATCCCAAAGTGAAAAA
Source organism: Viscum album (assembly GCA_963277665.1). Taxonomy (NCBI): domain Eukaryota; kingdom Viridiplantae; phylum Streptophyta; class Magnoliopsida; order Santalales; family Viscaceae; genus Viscum; species Viscum album. The sequence goes on from OY728146.1 coordinate 1,184,458,514, forward strand.
AATATATGTATATAATCATCAATGAGACTAAGATTTTAGGGTTGTTAACATATTATTCTTCCACAAATATCCATGGAAGAGGTTCAAGAGATTTTTTAATAAGGGATTGCTATGTCCCAGGTATATCATCCCCATTGAGATTCTTGAATATGTCAGAGTAGTTCCCTAAAAACTATCACTTCCACCAACCATTTCTTATGTTTTAGATTTATTCCCGGTATCCCAATTAAATAAGTACATACTAGATCCCTCATGTGTACTGAATTTAGAGGTGGTACTACTAGAAAATGATATATCTTATAAAGATCATTTTGTGAAAATATTGAACAAAAGCGATAATGCTCTACACAATAAGAAAACTCCCCTGGTCGAATTACTATGGAGGATCCATAAATATGAAGAGCCAATATGGGAATGAGAGAAAGCAATGAAGGATAAACCCCCTCACCAATTTTCACTATAGAATGAAAAAAAATATTATTAGTGTTAAATTTCATAAGGGGGAAGAATCTAATGACCCAACATTTTATCAATAGAAATTCACATCTTATAATTATTTCATATAGTATAAATATCAAACATCAGATAGGGATACAAAAAATTGTATTATCATAAATGAATTATTATTCACTTTTCACCAAAAAAACAAATAATAATTCCAAATATCCTACTGGGATAATAAATATAAAATAAGATAATGAGAATCGGAAAATTTGGATCACCTCGATCCACCAGAATGACCACACTCATGAACAAAGCTATAGAAATAAAACATAATGTTAATAATAAATTATTCAATATAAATATGATTGTATATATAAGATGGGGATAATATAAAATTGACTAATGAAAGAAATAATATGTATTTACAAGAAGTAGTAAACCCTTATGACTATTACAAATATTACAATTGGAATAGTAACCTGACCATTTGAATACTAATATTACAATTAAGAATAATAATTTTGTCATTAAATTAGTATCCTCACATATGATAATATAAATAAAATTAACGTATCTTATAAATTAAACCATGATATTTTTATATCATGTAATAAATAAATAAATGTTTTAAAAATGAAAAATTATGTGTTGGTATTTCAAAGTGTCATAAAATCGGTTATGACATTTAAATTGGTATTTTTCAATTAAATGATTTTAAATAAAGATTAATTTTCTCATAGGTAGAGAATTGTTTAACTGAAATGGTTTTTTTAAATCTATACATCAAAAAAATTTAAGGTTAAATTTTTTGTATTTTTCTAAAATAGTTTAAATTTTGGTGAATAGTGAAATACATAATTTGCGGTATTTAACATTTTAGGCCAAATACATCATTTTGTGAGTCATTGATTTTATAATAAACCATAATTTCTAACTCACATGTACTATTTATAGTACTTAGTAATAATACTTAACACTATTGATTTTCTTGATCCAAAAAAATAAACAAATGAAAATAATAATAAAAAAACCATCTCCTCCCCCTATAAATACCACTCCACACCACCCATTATACAAAAACCTTATAATACTTTAAACATGTATAAATTTAACCCAATTAAGTTCCAAATAATATTCCCCATTTCTAATATTTTAAGGATGCAACCAAATTCCATGTCCAAGTGCCTTAAGGAGGTTCTCAAAGAGATGATATTAAAGAGGCAAAATCCTCCAACTTTCTCTTGAAATACATTATTATACCTCATAAATTTCAATACTATGTAAAGTTACATGTTAAATTTATTATCATATATATACTTTAATTTTATCATCTTAATGTCATATCCACCATCAATTATCTTATCTTGTCCTTTCATTCTAAAAATGCAAACATTGTATGTGTGGTGTCAATTCACCACCTTCGTGGATGACAAGTTTTCATTTTACATTAACACAATCAAGGATGGTCATAAAACTATTAATATGGCTAAATAATATTTTAATATTTATATTATATATTGATTCATTTTCTGTAACTAATATATATACATAATATTAAATGATAAAACAAAACTAGATTGTGATGATCGAAAAACCATCAAAATAAACTAAAGAATTCTAATTAAAATTTAATAAAATGAATCATCTTTATATACAAAAAATTTATATATTAGATCATTTAAAACTATGAATGTATATTAATACCATATCATTATAATTATAAATTTTTACTTTATTTTAAAATAATATCCATAAATATTCAATATTAAATTGCCCGTGAAACCATCCAAACTAACGCTCTCGAAATGAAAAAATTGAACATTATTGCTCCTCAAAACAACCATAAATGAACATAATAAAATTATACTAAATAAAATACATGTAGAATAGATTATTAATTAATTAATTAATTAATATAATTTTATTATCTAATAAATTAGGTGTAAGTGAAAAACACATTGGTATATACGGTAAGGGATCTCTCAGAATCATCAATTTTTTTATTCAGGTTACACTCTTTCCTTCTTTAAATCAATGTATTTATTATTTATTATTGTATAATTATTTTTATATTCGGTTTATATGTTCCAAATGTATTTATCTAGTCCAATTCATTCTTCTATCATGGGGAAATATGTGTTTTAAAATTTTCACTTCCCAATTTTCCTCGACAAGCAAGCCCAATTAAAAGGAAATTATCTGTTTCTTAACAATTTTCATGTACACAACATTTAATATTTTAATCAATAATTTTTTTTAAAATAAATAATTTTATAATGAAAAACTATATAATTTCATTTTTAGTTTCATAGATACAATTATTCATTTGTCCTCTTTAACTACACTTTAATATTTTCTTTAAACCGCCCTAAGGTGTCCCATTCCCAATGTTTCTTAAACAATATTTTTATGTGTTTTCACTTCAATTGGAAATAATTTATCATGATATAATTCTATTTTCAATTGTGAATATTTATTTAATATTTAAATACATTCTTCCATGGATAACATTATGAAACACCCTTTAGTTATGCTATATGACATGATTACGATACCCATTTCTTTCCTTGAGTTGCCCTTATGATTGTTCCTTATGCATGATTCATTATATGGTACACATATACATGATAATGTAATGATGGGTGTGACTAGATATCACTAAAATGAATTCGGTATTGTTTTGTCTCATGAGATGCCATGTATAGTATTATGGAGTAAACCTAATCCATTATGAGACATTGTACACCATGTGATATTATCATGGAAGTTAGCCTTGAATCATGTTTATATCATGTTGTATGTGGCTGGACCATTCCTATGAATCCAAAATCATATGATTATATGTTCTATCTTCTATTATTCCATATGATTATTCTTGTTCCAGACCTTTTATGTTAACATGTTATGCCTTCTCACTCATGGTTTATGATATATTTCCATGTTTATTCCCTTACTTGGGTTTTTAGATCACCCCTTTTTCCTTTTTATTCCCCAGTTTATCCCATACAATTATAGGAGCTCAAAAAATTTTTAGGATCTCATTTGGGAAATTATGTTATATTTTGGATTCAGGTTTTCAAATTATATACCTAATCATATATTGACGCTAGACATTATAATCCTTAGTTTTCATTTGATGGATAATTATGCTTAATATCTTGTAATATAATGTGTAAAAAGTTTGGTTCACTATAGATATGGTAAAATATTATCCCGAAGTCCACAATATTGTGTATAATCCATTGTATTTGGGCATTATCACTCCCAAATGCTATATATTTATTTTTAGATGTAACAGGAGAAACTAAATTCTTCTTCTTACAAGTGCATGTCAAAATTTATTTTCTTAGTAGATGATAAGACCCAATTGAACAGCTTCTATCATGTTGGCATCCAAAAGTATTAAAATCTAAAAGGATGTTAATTCAAAATTGGTTAGTTTTGGATAAAATTAAAATAACATAATGAGCTATCCCATATACCTGGGTACCCTGACTCCTGAGTTGAGACTAACATGGTCTGAAGTGCATTCCTAACCCAAATGGGTTGGTGATTGACACCTCACATTATAAAAAATAAAGAGGGAAATTTTTTCCAAAAAATAGAAGATGAAATAGATAAAAATCATTATAATCAAAATAAAACACCAGAAGGTAAATAGTACCAGAATTCAAACAGGTATATAAACCTAAATTACATTGAAAATTTATAAGAAACTAAAAGGTAAAAATCCCCATACCCAACAAAGATAACACTCTATACCCAATGATCAAAAACACATCCTCGAACTAGTTCTTTTCCCTTGATCTAATATGGAATAATGAAATCATCAAAGACTCAAAGGAATAGGTAGAGTGTATCTAAAAGTCTAGTAAGATAATACTAAGCATTCTATAATTATATTCCACAATAATTATCCAAAAAATAATTCAATTTTAAGAAAATATGTATGGTAGTATAAGATCGTATTTATAGAAAATCACGATTTTCATTTTAATTGATGTAGAAATTTAAAATAATTGATTAATAAACATTTCATATAATTTTTTTTTATAAATTCACAATTAACGTGTATATCAGTTTACAAACAATGGGATATATATATATATATATATATATTAAAATATCCACAAATGATAAACATGGTAATATAATAAGTGGTATGATAGTTATAGGTAATGGGATCCTCACACACTCTAATATGTGATCGTAGAAATATGGGTACACACATCCCTCAAAATCTAGTAAAAAAGGACACGTCATCATCCCATTGAGGACGTAATCTAATGCACTATGTTTTTTTATATTGGTAATGTTTCAATAGACCATTTTCCAAAATAACTCACAAACTACCTAGTCTTTCATGTTCTCAAACAAAAATCAATAATGGGAACATTATTTAAACACTTTTCAAAATACACCAAACACATTTCCCATTGAAATATTCTTATTTCTATTTTAAAACCAAAATGGGTTATTAATCAATTCATTTTTTTAGGATAAAACAAACAAATGTTCTTATCACGAAATTTTATGCCATTTTTCTCAAATAAAATATTTAAATCAATTTAACAAGTCAATTTCACAATTTAGTTCCACAATTTCCATCAAATTCCCCAATCCCACCCCAGTCCATTAGAATTGGGGGTTTTACCCTATTTCATACCAAATAAAATTCAAATCCCAATTCAATTCGAATTGGATTTTTCATAATCTAATTGAAAGAAATTTTATTTATGTCATAAAATTTTGGGTTAAATCAATTGGAAAATATTAAATAAAACCACGTACCTCGGGATCACAGGATCAAAAATTACAACACCCATAATGGTATTCATCAAAGTAGAATGTAAATAACAGAGATACGAGAAAAAAATATATATTCAAGACCTAAATAAATTTATATTAGATCCTCTAACAACATGAAGATCTATCAAAACTTAAAGAGGAGAGAGGATGATTGTGGGAAATAAGGAATAAGGGAATAACTCTATCCAGGGAGAGATCAAATGATGATCACCAAGATTTGATACTCCCTAGATAGGATTTATAGGATAAAAAATATGTTCTTTTGAGATCCAAATATCTAGGAAAGAATCCTACCCTAAGATAGGGTTGAGTTGGGGTTTAAATGGGTGCTCAAAAATTTTTAATTTAATTTTATAAATAAAAAAATCTATACACACTTTTTCCTAGAAGGGTAGAACATGTTGAAAAACTATGTGAAATAACCATGATCCCCACTAAAGGGGTTCATGGTTTCTACTAGGATAGTACATGGTTTATTAAATGATGCACCAACTATGACAAACCTAAATGCTTGGGTCTTCACGATTTTCACTAGCATGGTGCACAATTTGGGAAAACCATCCGCCAACCATGCATGACCCAAGAGCCTTCCAAAATTTTCAAAATTTCTTTCAAAACACCCTTCAATAAGACCTGACCCTATCATGATCAAAAGTGGGTTTCTGGAGTACCTAAAATTATTAATGGGCTGTTACAACCTCCCCAACATAGAAATTTATGTCCTTAAAAATCCTATCAAGGAGCTTCTATATCAAAAATATGACGTCACTAATCGTTCATCAATGATTATCATTCCAAAGACTCATTATTATTAAAACTATCATTCCATAGCACTCAAAAAAACATATCATCCCCCCATGACGTAACTTTGTTTCAGAATCAAATATCCTGATCAAGTTCTTAATCATAGATGAATCAGGTTCGACCTGAAGATCACACCAACTTAGAACATGAGATGGATCATAAAGGTACTTTTAAAGTGGAGGTACATGAAACATGTTATGTACTGCTATCATCTTTGGAGGAATTGAGAAATGGTAATAAACATTCCCCACCTTATTAACAACCTCAAAAGGGCCCATAATACTAAGAGAAAGATTCCCTTTCCTCACATTGTTTCAATGACCCAACCAAGTTGAAACTTTTAAGAACACCTGATCACTGATATACAGGTCCAACAATCTACAAAGAATATCAACATAAGACATATACTAGTAGTGTACCATCAAAATTCACTAATAAATCAATAAAAACATTACTTTATTCTATTAAACCAATTTTGGTCCTACCAAGGAACTTCCATAAATAACCAACCAATATAAAAAATATATATAAGGTCAACCATAAAATGTCTCAAAAGGAACCATTTCATCATGGAATGTTAACTTCTTTTTTAAGAAACTCATCCATACCTAAATGCTCATCCCAATTCCCACTGAAATCGAGGAAGTAGTAATGAGGCATATCCAAAAGAATCTATATATCACTATATGTCTGGACATACGACTGTGGATGGTATTCCATAATCAAATAAACATGAGATCTCAGTGCCTCTTGAATCTATATCATAAATTTATAATTAAAATGGGGATCACTATCAGATACTATAAAAGATAGAACTATGTGGAAAGGAATAATATCTTTCACACATAGATTTAGAAACTATGAAACTCTAGTTGTATCACAAATGGGTTTGAAGTGAGCTGATTTTATCATCCTATCGATCAAAACCCATATCATATTTCTAGTTCATTGGATACATGATAAACCATTAAAAAAATTCCATAGAGATCTCATCCCACTTCCATGTCATCATTGGAAATGGATGAAGTAATCTCGATTGTCTATGGTGTTTATCCATGACTAGGTGAAATATATGAAAATGATAAAAAATCATCAATGTAAAATATCATACCTAGCCATTAGAATCAACAATGCATATCATATAACATCTCTATGTTTCCGAAGTGCACAACCCACTTGGAATTAGGGTAATCCCATATCACAGATTTTCTCATTGGAAAAGTTAAAACATATTAGTTTCAGAAAAATTGGATACCCTCCACAGAGAATGACCACTTAAAAATGGTCTCCCCACTATAAAGAGAGTCCATAATTCTATAGAAATCATATTCAAGTGGGTGTTCTAGAATAATAATCTCGAGAAGAGTGGAGATAAACTAAACACATTAAAAGAACCCTCAAACCCTGTTTCTGGATCTCTAATATGAAACTATACAAAAAAGGTAACAAGTTCCACTCTTTTTATGATTTTTCCATGGCTTGGGTAAACATTTTTCTGCTCAATTCATATGCAATGACATTCCCATTCCCTGAGGTATAAGAAATGTCAATTTCCAAAGACTTTAGGTATTCCACCAAATGTCGCAGGAGGAGAATCAAATCTTTTTGAGAGAAGACATAACTTAAGATTTTGAGGTTAGAATTCAATGTAAAATTTTATCCAAAATTATAATGACACCAAATTTTAAGCTCATGAACCATAGATTCTAGGTAAAGGTTAGGGGTTGGGTAATTCTTCATGTGTAGCCTATGAGTTTAGGATCCAAATGAAATATTATGATCACCCTACAATAGAACACATCCCAGACTTAAACCTGATGCACCACTAAAGACCAAATTTCCATGCCTGACCTCTGGAAGAGTCAACACCATCACAGTAGACAAAAACATTTATTCTCAAAAAAATAACTCTTAAATTTCTCATCCCAAGAAAAAATTACCCCCTTATAATTTAGTGTAGTCATCATAGAAGATAACTTGAAGATATCCTTTACAAAATGGAGGTAATATCAATCTAAACCCAATAATCTCTAAACATTGAAAACATTCCACAATTTTTCTTCTATCATAACAGCTTTCAACTTCTCATGACCAACTCAAATACCACGTTCTAACACCATTTTTACCAAGAACATCACTTCTCGAATCTAGAAATTACATTTCAAAATCATACCATTAAGTCAACAATTTTAAAAATAATCTAGTACTTCTCTTATATAACATACATTATCTTCCACAGACATAAAGTAAATAGGTGTGTCTTCTACAAGGAAAACCAAAAATTTATCAAGATACTCATGGAAATTTTATTCATTATAGACATAAGGACATTAAGAGAATTGTTTTTCCCAAATGGCATGACAAGGTACACATACGGGACATACCAGCTCAGAAAAGAATTTTTATGAATATCAAATTATTTTATTCTCAATAGATGATAAAAAGATCAAAGATTAATCATCGAAAAAAACATTACCCATTTAAACTAGATAAATATACCACCAATCAATGGAAATATATATTTTCTCTTTACCATAACTCAACTGAGATTTTAATAGTCAATAAAAAGTAAAAGTGATCCATCATCTTTATTGGTAAATATAATAGGTTCCAACCAAGTTAACACACTCCAGAATAAAAATAAATTCTCTAAAATGCCATCTAGATTAGTCTTAAACTCTTTAATTTTATTTGGTTCCATTCAATATGAAGGAGTAGATACCTCCTACGTACTAGGTACCAAATCGAAAAAAAAACTAAATCTCCCTTACCAGGGGAATACCAGAGAATCCAGAATGGAAAATGTAGGGAATCATGATGAAAACTATAGGGTGATCATATCTCAAGTATTCCTAAGCCAGATCAAAATAAAAAAATATTATTTTCTCATCTCTGGATAAGAAGGTACAACTCTACTCATCCTCAGGTCCCATTCTCTATGAGAGACATGACACACCCCATTAGGTTCAGTAATGGAGACCCATTAATAATAAAAATCAATTCATGATTTATTTTCAATGAGACAATCCATCCCAAAAATTATTTCAATAGGTTTTATGTTTATAACTAGAATATCCCATGTAATCTTGATATCTGATAATGAGAAAATACAACAAGACCATTGAATTCCCTACTCTCTCTTTGTACCAATTGGTGTACAAATAAACATAAAAAAGATAACAGTTCCATCAGAACATTTAAAAATTAATAGTTCAAGACTAAATAAATGATTAAGATATAGTAGTAGAAAATAAACTAATAACTAATGATGCAATAGCGATGGTACCTCTTGTCACGACCCGTCCCAGTGGGGCCCGAGCCGTAACTCCCCAAGCCCGCCTCCAATAGGCCATGGGATGGTGACTAGCACTGAGTAGGCATACTACTAACATGGGAGGTATTTCCTATAAACTTGTACACACGCACACATATCTCCAAGACCACAAAGATGAAAAGTAAAAACTACAAAAAGGAAAAATGAATACATACACTAAAAGCCAACCACAGAGTATGACAGGAAAGTAAAGTACGAGAAAGTAAAACCCTGGGGAAAAAGTACAAGACCACCAAAAAGATAGTCCGTAACAAAGTCCAACCTGTATGGAAAGGTGCTGGGACTACAGTCTGTAGCTATAGGAACACACCTCGGCCTGTCTGATCTCACTGTGTACCATCCGATCCTGGTCCGCCTAGAATCTTGTCAAAGGCTCACTTGTCTGCACAAGACACGACATGTTCGGGAAAATCCCATGTAGGGGTGAGTATAACAATACCCAGTAAGACACCCTGAAAACACAAAGTATTACAAAAAAAGAAAATACCACAACAAAAAGGTAGAGTCAGCTCTACACAGTATATGTCTACCGACCATATAACAAGAATATCCAAATATACTAATGCACGACCGACTATCGCGAATACCACCACTAGGATCCAGCTCGAAGATTCTAGTAATCATGCAACTGGGAGAACACACTCTTAGGTCTGAAGAGATAGATACAAAGTACTAATTTTGGGAGAACACAATCCATAAGTATCTTGATAACATGATGCTCAGATGAGGATCAAAACCAAGTCATGGGGTGATTTCGATAACTCAGTCTAAACTAATCCGCTAAGCCAAGGATCTGTGCCTGGGTAAAGTTGGTCACGTCGATACCAAGAACTATACCTAGGGTTGAATGAATGAATAGAGGATTCAGCTCTAAGCCTAACAGAGGGGATTCCCAAAACACTATTCAGGAAGTTCTGCTGAAGGGATCATACTCCTGTGTAAAGGAAATGATACGAGAACCTCCAGGGAAAAGACCAAGGGTACGAACTCTAAGAAAACTAGTCCAAGTCACAGAAGACAAGTGGATCAAGTCATTTAAGATAGGTTACACAATGTGTAGTATGGTTACATGCTGTGTTCCTTGACCCTGGGTACTGCTCGTATAAACGGCCTGTGTCATTCGTTCAAGCCGTGTAAAACTAAACTACACGGTGTGTAGAAAAAGTACGCACCGTGCTCCTTGACCCCGAGTACTTCCCATGTAACTGGCCCTTGTCATTCGGCTTGTCAGATAAAAAGTAACTACATGATGTGTAGAAGAAACACACGCCGTGTCTGAGTACCTGGGGCTCGCTCCATGTACGTTGTCCTTGTGCCCGTACACGACCTCTGTCCGTGTCCCTATCACCGGCCCGTGTACCAGTACACGGGATATCCCGTGTATCTAGACTAGTCTGGCCAGGGAGGGGTATACATGGCGTGTCCGTGGCTGTGTACCCTACCCGTGTCTATGTACTCCTAGAGTACACACCGTGTAATCCCACCGATGAACACACGCCGTGTATCCCATACTACATGACGTGTAGTCAGGAATTTCCAGAACGCCGTCTTCTTCCTCGCGCTTCAGCCAATCTTCCAGATCACGTTTCTCTGGTCCATTTTCTGCGAAACTCAGGATCAAGGGTTGCCTCGATGACATTATGCGGAAACTTTGGGTTTCAGGCCTTCGATCGGATCCAAAATCCGATCCCGGTCATCCGAGCGGAAATCGTTCGAAGAATGATATCTTCCGATATGCTTTGATCCATCCATCGCCATGGTAGCCGCACCACAGTGGGGTTGTAGCAATGCGAGATCCTCAATTTGGGATCATTACATTGCACAACAGGTGTGCAACGATCCGTCATTCATATCCCCGCGAAGAACACAAAGAACGCGACGAAGAACACGAGAATTTGGGGAAGAAGAATACAACAAATCGAGAGGGACGAACCTCGATAGATGTTCGTGTCGATCTTGGTCCATCACTGTTAGGAGGTTGAAGAAAACCAAAAATAATTTCATGATTCAAATCCCCATGATTCCCGCAGAAGCCCATCCCATAAGAATGATCGATCCACGAGCTAATCTGTTCGTGGATTAGTCCGCGTTCATCGTGGAAATCAAAAACGGGGAAGAAATAACAAATTAAACATCCTAACTAGATCCTAAGAGTTCGTTATAGATGATCTGGTTGCCGCATCATCGTCACCAGTGAAAATCATCAAGAATGTCATCACCGCATTGGGAGGTCTTCTCCAGAGCTCTCCAAAGAAAATCAGAGTTATGGAAATTGTAACCCTGACCCTCCCTGTGAAATCTCTATTTAAATGAATATTAGATTTCGTTTCAAAAAGGATTTAAATAAAATATTTTAATAAAATATTTTATTACGGTTACGTCCAAAAACCAGATTTCCCCACCAACCTGCACCGGCCAAATTTAGGCCTTGACTAACTTAAAATTGTTGTTTTGAACGGAACGGTGCACTTGGATTTTTGATCTGATCACCCATTCAGGAGTTATTCCACTTTTTTAGGAAAACCGCACATGCACGTTATTTAATTTTTAAATTAAATTCATACACTTGTTCTGGGATCATCGGGCCTCGGAACTGCACGCTGTCTCAGAGCACGGTCTCGAAAGAATTCCCATATATTATTAAAATAAAACATGGAAAAATCTGGGACATTACATCACACCCACCTTAGGGCTTTTACGTCCTCGAAAAGCCAAATCAAGGGCTACTCAAAAAGATGTGGGTACTGCAAGTGAATCTGAGCCTTCCGCTCCCACGTTCTCTCCAAGAGATTCCTGTACTGTCATCGGACACACACCAAGGGAATAGCTCGTCCACGAAGGATCTTCTCATTCTGATCCTCGATCTCCACTAGGTACTCTGCAAAGGTCTCCCCAAGCTCTCTACTAAACTCTGCACCTGTATGGCTAGGAAGGGGGACAACATGGTGAGTTGATAAACGATCACCTAGATAGCATCGTGTCCCCTAGACGTACATGGTAAACCCCTCACGAAGTCCATGTATATCCCGTCCCACTTCCACTCTGGCACCTCAAGGGGCTGAGTCAACCCTGCTGGCACCTGGTGCTCAGCCTTTACTTGCTGAAAAGCATGGTACCGAGAGACAAACTCTGCCACACCCTTCTTTATTCCTGGCCACCAGAACTGGCATTGGAGGTCCTGATACATCTTTTCCATGCCTGGATGCACCGCCAGAGGGGATGTATGGAACTCCCTCATAACCCCCTCCTGCAACATCATGGGTACTACCGTGCGCCCTCTGAAAAGAACAACATGCTCCCCACCTTCTGAATATCCATCAGAAACATCACCTATGGATATCTGAGCACGTAGAGTCTCACAGCTAGAATCCTCACGCTGTGCTTCCCTGACTCGCTATAGGAGTGGATGGGTAACAACCATCGACTGAAGGTAAGCTCCCTCATCTCCATCAATGAAGGATAAATGTATGGAGGCTAACTTCTTCGTCACCTCATCCAACAACTGTGAACTGGATTTCCTGCTGAGAGCATCTGCCACAACGTTCCCCTTCCCAGGAGTATAAATGATCTCAAAGTCGTAATCCTGGAGAAAAACGAGCCATCACCTCAGTCTCAAATTCAAATCCTTCTGAGAAAAGATATACCTGAGTCTCTTGTGATTAGAGTAGATGGTAAATCACTCACCGATCAGGTAGTGCTGCCACATCTTCAATGCGAAGAGTAAAGATGCTAACTCAAGATCATGGGTCGCGTAATTCTACTTGTGTGGCCTCAACTGTCGTGAGCCAAAGGAAATCACTGCTTACCTCTGCATCAGGACACAACCAAGCCCGGTTCCTGATGCATTGCAGAACACTACGTACTCAACACCCTCCTTCGGTAATCTCAAGATTGAGGTGCTCGTCAAACTCTATCTCAACTACTGGAAAGCCTGCTGGCATCTCTCGGTCTACACGAAAGGATGTCCCTTTCGGGTCAAAGCTGTCATGGGTGCTCCAATTCTGGAGAAATCAAGGAGGAATCTACGATAGTAGCCTGCCAACCCAAGGAAACTCCGCACCTCCGTCACTCTCCGAGGTGGATCTCATACTAGTACTACCTCCACATTGGTTGGGTCCACTGATACACCATCTGCCTAGATAACGTGTCCCAGAAAGTGGACCTCCTGTAACCAGAACTGACACTTCCAGAGTTTCTTATACAACTAGTTCTCTCGGAGTGTGTCCAGAAACATCCTTAGGTGTCTCGCGTGTTCCTCCTCAGACGCAGATTACACAAGGATATCATCGATGAAGACCACTACAAACTGGTCTAGATAGGGCTGAAGGATCCGGTTCATGAGTCCCATGAGCACTTCTGGGGCGTTTGTCATGCCGAAGGGCATCACAAAGTACTCATAGTGACCGTAGCGACATCTGAAAGCCGTCTTTGGTATATCCTCATCCCATACTCACAACTGGTGATAGCCTGATCGTAGATCAACCTTAGAGAACCATCTTTCCCCTCTCAACTGGTCGAAGAGGTCATCGATACTCGGTATTGGATATCGGTTCTTCACGGTCACCTGATTCAAGCACCAGTAATCCACACATAGCCTCAAGCTCTCATCCGCCTTCTTGGAAAACAACACTGGGGCTGCCTAGTGTGAAATGCTAGGTCTCACAAAGCCCTTCTTCTGCATGTCGTCTAGCTACACCCTCAGCTCACAAAGCTCTGCAGGAGCCATTCGATATGCTGATGCTGATATCAGTGTCGTCCCGGGTTGCAACTCAATGAAGAAATCTATCTCCGGATGGGGAGGTAGCCCGAGGACATCCTCCGGAAAGATGTACTCGTACTCAACCACCATTGCTGAAAACTATAAACTCATAACATCTGCTGTGACAAGGGCTAGGCTAGCCAACTGATGTGAAATCAGTTGTACCCTCCTATGCGCGAGTCTATCTTGCGCTACCTGGGTCTCTCTTTCACCGACAAAAGAGAACCTCATTCCATCACTACAGAAACAATGCACACTTCACTTAAAACAGTCGATCTGGGCATGAACTGTGGATAACCAATCCATACCAAGAATGACATCATAAGGCCTCGACGCTACCACCAAGAGGTTCCAACCGAAACTATCGCCTCCAAGGGTTAGGTCACACTTCCTACAGAGGTGTGTGATCTATGAATCATCTCCAGTCGGTGTTTTTATGTGTAAGGGTTGAGTCAACGGCTCAACAGTAATCTCAAGGTCTCGAACAAGATAAGCATCCAGAAAGGAATGACTAGCACCTGTGTCTATCCATATGGAAGACAAAGTAGAAAAGACACAGATAGTACCTCTAATCATTCTGGGAGTACCTGGGTCATAAGCCTTTACTACCTATAGCTGTCCCTGCCTCTGTCCACCAGTTCCTTGAGGCTAGGGTGGACCTCCGGGGGGTGGTGGTGGTAAATGGTCAAAATGCTGAACACCTCCAACTGCTCTCCCAACTCCCCTACCACATTCGCTGCCCCGCAGATCTGTCTGCTCAACATGTTGCCTCTACCTCATTGGTCCATCCACTTCTCCCGTGTCAGTAGTACGGAAGGTCAGACAATCTCGAGCGAGATGTCCCCTGCCATCACATGAGTAGTATCGCCTCTCTCGAGGCTAGCTAGATGCACCCTGCGAACCCTGTACGGCAGATCCCCTGTCCTAGGATCTCCTCTAAAAACGTCTCCCATGTCTGGGTCCCTGACGTCGGCTCCCTGCTGCTGAGGTCTCTGCTCCAGCTCGCCCACTACTGACATTTGCCGGCTGTCTCTGCTCTTCCAAGAAGCTCTCGACCACCAGATCCCTCTCGAGCACCCCAGCAAAAGTAGGAATGCTCATAGCGATGATTCTAGCTCATATATTACTACTCAAGCCCCGCTCAAAAGTCTGATCTCTAAAGTACTGATCTCTGACCATATCCATCGAGTACCACGAGAGGTCAGTAAACCTAGATGAATAGTCATCCACAGTCATGGTTCCCTTCTGGAGATGAAGAAGCTCTTGTTTGCGTACAACTCTCAGGGTAACCGGTGAAAACTCCTCTCTGAAGAGACGCTCAAACTCCGACCATGCATGTGTCTCCTCGTCGTGGGTCTGGATAACCAGACTCCACCATCATCCTTCCGAGCCCTACAGAAGGCTCACTACTAGGATCACCATCTGGTCTACTGGTGTCCTGACCAAACAGAAGACTCTGTCCACTGCCTCAACCCAGTCCTCTGCTGCCTGAGGGTCATGCTCGCCTCGAAACCTGAGGGGTCTCTGTCTCTGAAACTCATGGAGTGCGCTCAGCCTGCGCTCCTCCTCCACTGGTACAGCAGGCACAAAACACTACTCCACAGGTGGCGGAATAACTGGCATACCACCCGATGGTATAACTGGGGGATCCAGTCCTTGTATTGATGCTTCATCACTGAGGGGGTCATCCTCGTGATAGAGCTGCTATATCCTAGTGGGTGCGCATCGCGGAGGCATCTTGTAAATAAACAAGATGTATCTCAGTCAGTGAGTATATCTGGAAAGCTGACTCAAGAAGGACATAGAAACCACAACCCATTACTATATGATGCATGTACCATTGTTATCCCCTACAATTAGTGTTCTCATGTTCCGAGTCGACAATAAAGTTATCATAGTCCTAATGAATGGATACGTCGACCGATGCACCAACACTGGGTTCTCTGGTCTGAAGGCCGAACTCGAAATACTTAACACTGTTTCCCCAAACCAACTCACAGACTCTCTGTCCTAAGGTAGAACCGACCACCTTTGATACCACTCTATCACGACCTGTCCAAGTGGGGCCCGAGAAGCAACTCCCGAAACCCACCTCCAATAGGCCAGGGGCTAGTGACTAGCACCGAGTAGGAATACTACTAACATGGGAGGCATTTCCTATAAACCGGTACACATGCACAGACATCTCCAAGCCCAAAAAGACGAAAAGTAAAAACTACAAAAAAGAAAAGATGCATGCATACACTAAAACCCAACCATAGAGTATGAGAGGAAAGTAATGTACAAGAAAGTAAAACCCTGGGCCAAAAGTATAAGCCCACCAAAAAGAGACTCCGTAACAAAAGTCCAACCTGTAAGGAAAGGTGATGGGACTGCAGTCTGTAGCCTTAGGAACACACCTCATCTGGTCTGATCTCACTGAGTACTGTCCGGTCCTGGTCCACCAAGAATCCTATCAAAGGCTCGCTCGTCTCCACAAGACACGACACGTGCAGGCAAAGCCCGTGCAGGGGTGAGTATAACAATACCCAGTAGGACACCCCGAAACTACAAAAGAATAAAACAAAGGAAATACCACAACAGAAAGGTACAACCATCTCTATACAGTATATGTCTACCGAACATATAACAAGAATAACCAGATATACTCGTGCACGATCGACTATCGTGAATACCACCACTAGGATCCAGCTCGAAGATTCCACTAAGCATGCAACCGGGAGAATACACTCCTAGGTATGAAGAGAGAGATACAAAGTACTCGTTTCGGGATAACACACTCCATAAGTACCTTGAGAACATGATGCTCAAATGAGGATCACAACCAAGTCATGGAGTGATTCTAACAACTCAGTCTGAGCTAATCCGCTAAGCAGTGGATCGTCGCCCGGGTAAAGTTGGTCACGTAGATACCAAGAACTATACCTAGGGTTCTAGGAATGAATAGAGGATCCAACTCTAAGTCTCACAGAGGGGATTTCCACAACTCTATTCAGGAAGTTCTGCTGAAGGGATCATACTCCGGTGTAAAGGAAATGATACCAGAACCTTTAGGGAAAAGACCAAGGGTACGAACCCTAAGAAAACTAGTCCAAGTCATAGATGACAAGTGGATCAAGTCATTTAAGATAGGTTACACGATGTTTAGTATGGTTACACGCCATGTTCCTTGACCCTGAGTACTGCCCGTGTAAACAGCCCATGTCATTCGTTTAAGCCGTGTAAAACCAAACTACACGGCGTGTAGAAAAAGTACATGCCGTGTTCCTTGATCCCAGGTACTGCCTATGTAACCGACCCATGTCATTCAGCTTGTTGGATAGAAAGTAACTACATGGCATGTAGAAGAAACACACGGTGTGTCCGAGCACTAGGGGCTCGCTCCGTGTACGCTGGCCATGTGCCCGTACACGACCTCTGTCCGTGTCCGTGTCGCCTGCCCATGTACCAGTACACGGGGTATCCCGTGTATCTGACCAGGTTTGGCCGGGGAGGGGTATACATGGCGTGTCCTTGGCCGTATACCATGCCCATTTCCATGTACTCCCAGAGTACACGCCATGTAATCCCACTGACAAACACATGCCGTGTATCCCATATTACACGACGTGTAGTCAAGAAATTTCCATAACGCCATCTTCTTCCCCGCGCTTCATCCGATCTTCCTGATCACATTTCTCTAGTCTGTTTTCCGCGAAAATCCGGAGCAAGGGTCGCCTCGATGTCATGCTGCCGAAACCGTGGCTTTCGGGCCTTTGATCGGCTCCTAAATCTGATCCCGGTGATCCAAGAGGAAATTGTTCAAAGAACAACATCTTCTGATCTACTTCGATCTGTCCATCTCCATCGTAGCCGCACCTCCATGGGGTTGTACCAACGCCAGATCTTCAATTTGGGATCGTTACATCACACAACAGGTGTGAAAAGATCTGTCGTTCATATCCCTGTAAAAGAAGCATAGAACGTGACAAAGAACGCGAGAATTTTGGGAAGAAGAACATAAAAAATCTAGAGGGACGAACCTAGATTGATGTTCGTGTCGATATCGGTCCGTCTCCGTTAGGAGGTTGAACAAAACCAAAAATAATTTCAAGAATCAAATCCCCACAATTCCCGTAAAAGCCCATCCCAAAAGAACGATCGATCTGTAGGCTAATCTGTTCGTGGATTAGTCCGCGTTCATCGTGGAAATCAAAAACGGGGAAGAAATCATAAATTAAACATCCTACCTGGATCTATGTATTTCATTGGTGATGATCTGGTCGCCGCTTCGTCGTTGCCAGCAAAAATCATCAAGAACGACGTCGATGCGTTGGGAGGTCTTCTCTAGAGCTCTCTAGAGCAAATCAGAGTTATGGGAATTGTAACCCTGTCCCACCCTGTGAAATATCTATTTAAAAGAATAAAAGATTTCGTTGCAAGAAGGATTAAAATAAAATATTTTAATAAAATATTTTATTACGGTTACGTCCAAAAACCAGATTTCACCACCGACCTGCGCCGACCAAAGTTAGGCCTTTCCTAAGCTTAAATCGTTGTTCTAAATGCAATGGTGCCCTCAGAGTTCTTATTTGAGCAGTAGTTTAGGAGTTATTCCACTTTTTCAGGAAAAACACACGCGGGCATTATTTAAATATTAAATTAAATTCATACAATTGTTTCGGGCTCACCGGGCCTCGGAACGGCACGCCGTCTCAGAACCTGGTCTCGAAAGAATTCTCATATAATATTAAAATAATACATGAAAAAATCCAGGACATTAAACCTCTCACAGTCACCAGACCCGTATCAGCTTCTTATAGGGACTCTTGCACTATGTGAAGAAGCTCTGTTCTAGATGCATGTGGCTCGAACCCCTTATTTTAATAAGGAGTTGATTTCAGCTCATTAACTTTTTTTTCTAATGATCCTGTGCCACCAAATTGAGAAGAATAGATAGAATAGAGGATCTTCTATTGACCCGAGAATCCATAGGTACCACATACCTTGTGTACCATTGTGAAGACCCGTATTGAATTCCCTAGAATGTTACACAATGAGAAAATAAAAGGGACAATACTAGGAACCTAATTAGGTCTAGAAAAACCATTCTATTAATAAATTCCACAAGGATCATCACAGTTTATCTATCCATTAAAGGAACTAAAATTATTGCCACTAGGATAAAAATGAACTCCCATCTACCTGGACTTTTCTACCAGGTCCACCTCAACCGTCAATGTTATATCTAGAACATCAATATATGAAGGGAGCTTCAACAAGAAAAAATATGAATAGACATCAGATCAATGTCCCATATCAAATGGTTGAGTCATTGAATTCTCATTCAATATAATCACTTGTGTGAATTTAACAAGATATGTGAAGAAATTTTCATATTCAGTCACAGTCCTTCCAACATACTCATGTTTGAAAAAATATATAGCCTTAGCCTACACCATCGAACTGTGATATAGATATTCAGTGAAAAGAGAATTAATGTCCTTCCACTCTAATGCCTCTTGCTTCTTGGTTTTTTCCATCATGTCACACCATTTCCTTCTAGTTCCTTCCATCTTGAAGGTGATACATTTCACCTTTATATAATCTGTTGTTCCCCTGAATTCAAATAAAATTTCATCCTGTTGGAGTTGGTTTCCTAGAACTAACTATTTTTAAACTGATTACATGTATATTCAATGTATTAATTATTAATAAAAATTATTATTACATATTGTATTTTTTTCATGACTCTAATGTAATGATGTCCAAAAGTATAAGTAGCTTTGATAAGGTTATATAATTTCTCTACTATGATGGAAGCTTGATATTATATGATGAAATTATAAAATAATTTAATGTTGTGGGATAACGTACTATTATGGGACACATATTACACATATTTTCATGTGTGAGTACTCATACGAAGATGATGCATCTTCTCATGAAGTCGACACTTGGTAATCTCCAAGACAAGATATTATGAGAACAGACATACCAGTAGGAATTTTCATGTTTTGGTGTCATCAAATATTCATATAAAAGAGCATGTTTGATGACCCTTATAATTTAATATTACTATTAATGAATGTTACAACTCGCATACTTATATGTATTTTGTAAACATTGAAGATAATAGTTCACGGAGAAGATGGATATGTTGTGTGCGTCATGAGTGTCAGGTCATTAATGAATAAGTAAAGGGTGGATTTTACATTATATATTTATGTATGTTGATATCTTGAACCTTTTATTAGAATATAACCATCTCATTAAATTCCATGATCATTTTCTAATGACATGTTTATTACAGATATTCATAGAAAGACATGTCGAGCATATAGGTTGGTGACACCTATGTGAAACTTGGTTGATGAGATATTGTGAATAAGGGATTATATTACACAGTGAGATTTCATGTGTGGTTGTCCATTTTGTGATATTAATTTCTTTTTCTTTGGTGCCTTGACCCATTAATAAATCGTAATCTTAGACTTTAGGAAAGTTGTCTTAATTCCAACAAGATGGAATCTTAGACGACCACATATTAATTGGTTTTGTTAACCTCAGTTATATTCTATTATAAATTAGTTAATGGAATAAATAATATTTCTAATTCAGAGCAATAGTTTTATTCCTATTAAATTGATCAAATAAATTAAATAAATATTTATTTTCTAGCTTGTAATGAAATATTTATTTTATTTATTGAATATTTTATAAAATATTTTTTCTTATTATTATGAATAAAATATTTATTTGGTTGTTCTATAAATTCTAGAAGAGTTCTAATGTATAAAGACTGAGAGTGGTAAAAAATATTAATTTACAAGACCGTTATATAATATTTTTTATTGTGCAAGTTCGAAAAAACCACAAAATAATAATTATATAATTACTAATATGGTGCATGGGATTTATTGAAGGTATTAATTTTTTTAATGGTCGGTATGGAATTGATAATATTTAAACATAAATCCCAAATCTATTAATACTCATATAAGACTATTGTGTAGAGAATCCAAACTTGAAAATATAGAATTATTTCACACAATAAATTCTCTCTCAACTCCTCATTCTCATTCCCTCCCATGAATGAGAAGTGAAAGAGATTATTACTCAAGGAAAAAGAATTTGAAATAAATAAAAAACAACCCAATACATTTGACTCACCATTATAGAACCTGAAGATTAGGTTGTGCTTCTTTGAAATCATAGGAAAAAATGAGGATCAACACTAGATGGATTGTATCCTTGGATACTTACAATTTAATGAAGGTAATCATAAAGGGTCTTTTAAGATGATCAACTTTCACCAATGATAAATCTTCATAATCCCAGGTATTTATTTATTCAAAAATTAAATAAATTTATTATATATTTGACATGAAATATCACCACTCTAGGTTTCAGGAGATGATTATTAAAATATTTTTAGTATATCTCCTTCCTCTAAATTCTTCCTTTGTTCCTAGAACTAGGAAGTCGTATTCAAGTGGTAAAGTTTAAAATTTTAATTATTTATTTGATCGTTAATATATGGTGAAATGTAGTAAATTTTTTATTTAAATTTAATAATTATTTAATTGGATTTTAATTAACATGTTTTGGACATATAAATCATGTTCATTCAGTATTTCATTTTCTTAAAGGTTTAAGAATTTATGAATAATGACTAAAGATGACATCAGGAAGTGCCAAATCATTGGCCAGTAAAACTGGGTTACATGGCGTGTGGACAAAGCACATGTCGTATACCCATGTGTATTGTATCTAGATGTGCTGAGAAATTAATTATACGTTGTGATTTTATTACACACTACGTGTTTACTAGGCCAACCATAGAACACGACAAGAAGATATAGTGTGTGTAGCTAGCCTTTACATGACTTTTAGTTTTTCCTAGTTAACATGTCGAACCACCAGGAATGTTATTTGTATGTACAACAACCAATGTGTATGGCATGTAGCTGCATGTATATGCTGTGTTGTCTCCCATTAATTTAAATAAAATTAAAAATACATTAAATTTGAAATTTCAGAATTAAAATCTTATTTTATTGATTGAAACACCATTGTTTGTTTGAAATTTTAATAATGGTTATAATGAATTTTAAATGCTCAATTAATTTATTGTAATTAATATGTCATTATTGGTTCTTCCATTAATTTTCCATGAATCACATTAATAATGGGTATCTACAAATAAGATCATATTATCATTAAGATGAATGGGAATTTATTAATTAATTAATGAATTAGTTAATGAAAGCATGTTTATCTTAAATAATAAATGAAAAAATATATAAATGAATGATAGAAATTAATTTTTTTATATTTGCTGCATGTATGACTGTTCATGATCTCAACCAAGACATATGTATGTGTTGGATTTTTTTATTTAATTTATTTCATGAGTTTGAAAATATTTAATATTAAATTAAATGAGAGCTTGCGAATCATCCCTCAATCCATTATTTTTAGGAACTACATGTCTAAGGATATTTATGTAAGCCCCTTTTATCTAATCCTTTGGTTCCCCTGTCCTATGTGTGAGTGTTAAATATTTGCGATTAATGGACCATCCCAAAGTATGTGAAGGTGGTTCACGATGAAACCATAATGATGCCAACTAAGTAGATATAGAAGTGGATGAAAGGAATGTTTTAACTCATTCCAAGACCAAAAATAGGTGTTATTTTCCCTAGGTCAAAGGTTGATTTCATGTGTGATATTTAAATAAACCATTAGATAAATCTCATGAATGAGTTATTTAATTAATTGATTATTTCTGTATATGAAATTATTTATTTTATGGATGCAAGGAACCGATCACATAAATAAATGAATTAATGTGAAAATATGGAAATTAAAAAAATGAAATATGTGAAAATGATTAATCCAACATGGTTAATTATTTTATTAAAATACACTTAATATTTACAAGATATATAAAATATGAAACAAGATAAAATTTATGATTAATAAATTAAAATCTCTCAATTAAATATTAAGTCAGACTCAGCCTTCCATTACTTGATTGAGAATAAAAAAATATAACTATGTGTATACATGGACGATGTCTGGACACTTACTTTTATCAAGTAGTTATCAAGATAATCTTAGTATGACTTAATGGAAATTGTATTTTGTTTAACAACCAAATTTTATTCAATCACAATTTTGAGGCAAGTGTTGAGGAAATTCACTTCAAGATTTCTTAATTGTGTAATCCAATCAATGGATCAAGGAGCTGCAAGTTCGTAGATGGAAAGGCTTCCTACATAATTAATTTATTATCATTTTCATGGAAAAAGTCTATATTATTAATAAATTTAATGTGTATCCATACCACTAGAATTTTAAATCAACTATACATTTTGAGCTTAATGGTGAAAGATATTGAGAATTAATAAAATAGTAGGATATTTAACATATAAGTAAATAAATACATTTAATTTATTATATCTCACTTTTTTTAAATCATGAAAATTACCAACAATATTATATTTTTAATTGTATAATTAAATGAAAAGTTCATCATCCACACTATCCCTATGATCAATACTAGAGAAAGATAACCTCTTAACTGGCAGTAAATTCTAGGAGTGGTTTTGAATCCATTGGGCTGTGTTGTGCCATAAACGGAAATCTTACACACTATATTACTCAATGGATGATCCACTAACAAAATAGGGGAGTGATTAAGTGTGCTTTATATATGAAAAAAATTTACCGATGTATTCAACATTCAGTGTTTGATTCTTTCCTAGACTCTTAGTGAATTAATGAAGTCTCACAAAAACATGGAAGTTTATATATGTCTTGAGAACCTCCATAAAATTTACCAGGAGATACATAGATTGGTACAATTTTAGATATAAAAAGAGATATTTTAGATCATTCTTGGAGATGGTTCCCCATTTGGGCCACATGTTTTAAGAATATTGGCTACATTGAGCACTTCTTGGTTGTAAGGTTTAATAACCTCTAAGAAATGGGAAATGACATCATTCCAACATCACTTCCTCAGAGCTTCACCAACTTTGTTGTGAATTTTAATATAGAAAACATTGAAAAGCCTCTTCTATATCTTCTTAATCTTCTTCACCATTTAGATATGGATATGAAGCATGAAAACCCTTTTATCCTTTTGATGAATATATAGAAAGGGCATGCGAAAAGCCTTAATCATAAAGCTTATTCATGCCTTTACAAATAGATAATGATCAATGGGAAAGAATGGGAAAAATTTTATGTCTTTTCATATGTTGTTAGAAGATACACTAGAAAAAAAATTGCACCCATCCAAAGAAGTGAGGGGAAGAATTAGTTGCGTTTGTTATAGAGTGAAAATTTTCTATTTCTACTAATTGGTTATTAGATACAACTTGTGTTTCTCACATATGTATTCAAATATAAGAACCATATAGATTCAGAAATATTGATCGATTAGAGGTAGATCTTAGAGTATCCAATAGATCTAAACTTGTTACTATAGCTATCACGGAATACACCTCACATCACCAACTAGAAATATCTTGATTTTAAAGGGTTTTTATTATGTGAATTTAGTTACCAAAAACATTATTTCTATATCCAGACATGATACAAATTGATTTAACATAAAATTTGGGAATAAATTTTTCTTATTATATAAACATATAATTTTTTATTCTTAGTTACATTTAAATTATAATATTTATGTGTTTTATTAGATGAACTAAATAATGGAAATATATAACGAATTAACTTCACATGTATTATAACACACCCATTTTGGAATCACCTGATAGGTCATGTAAATGAAAATTGATTGAATAAATTACATCAAGATGGATATTTAGATTATTTGGAACTAAAACCACTTGGTTTATGTAACACATGATTATAAGAAGAAATTAAAAAAACTCATTTATTGGGAAATGTAAAAGGGATAAATAGCTTATTGAATTTGTTCATATCAATGTGTGTGAACTATTTCCTTTTGATTAATGGGAAGGGTACTCATACTTCATAACATTTATGAATTATTTTAGTATATGTGGAAATGTCTACTTAATGCGGTATAACATAGATTCATTTTATAAAATAAAGGAATATAAAAATTGTCATGAACCAGCCCAGGTATCCTGATAACCAGATAACTGAGCCAGTCCTAACATAGAATGATGGTTCTTTCTGATTCTAAAGGGTTAGTGACTAGCACCTGGCATCATGAAACACTCAAGTAGGAATGATTTTTCCATTAACAATGCAGAAGAAAATAAATAATGAAGTATGTATAAAAAAAGAAACTCCAATGGGTAAATTTACCACAAGAAAAAAGGCATAAACCAGCCCACAATACAATAACCCAAGAACCAAAACAAAGGAAAAACAACCCAAGTCTCTAAGTACACCATGTCCAAAGATTAATATATGTATCCACCTCCAATTTTTCATTTCCCCTTATTGGAACCTAGATGATGATAATCTACAAACACCGGAATGCACAAGTAGGGTGTGAGCTGAAAATACCAGTCAGGTCTCTCCATAGATTCCATAACAAATGAAAAAAATAGATTTACCAAAGTAAAGCATTAACTTTTAAAATAAAATAGATTTTTAATTTTAAAGCATATTTAATCAAATAATGCAATACAATTTAAATGATGGGAAAATAATTTAAGCATAAGATTTACTTTAAAAACTTTTGAATATTTCTAAAACAATGGATTAAATAAAACATTTATATTAAATGGTTTATATTAATTTTAAATGGTGCATGTAAAATAGTTGTGTCAACATTGGAATACACTTATATCTAATATATAAATAAATAAGCAAGAAACATGGTCATCTACAAAATTGGTACGATAGTATTTCTAACTAAATGTGTCAGTACTCTCGAAGTGATCATTGAAAAATGATTATACTCTCATACCTCTAGAAATATATAGATTAGACTCATCACCCTCCAATTGGGAATGTGACTCTCCATAGGTATATTTTATAACATTGGAATAGTTTAGAGTGTGTCCAAATAACTCACCAACAACCTAAGGCCTGAATGCACTCTTATATGATGGAAAAATATTTTCAAAATCTTTAAATCAATTAATAAACAATTCCATCAATTTCAAAATGCATTTACAGAATTAAATTCAATAGTTTAATTTAAATTGATTCCATTGAATTTATTATTTAAATTAAACAATTTAAATCGACCACTTCCCACATCGCTCTCCAATTCAAAGAAATTGGGGGGGGGGGGTCCAAATTGTCATTCCAAAACCATTTCAAATATACCTATTCACTATAATTGGGAATTATAAAATAAATTGAAATCAAGTTTAAACAATATAATTTAAATCAATAATTGAAATAAATTATGTAATGAAAGGATAATCAATTTGGATAATGAAGAAAGAACCACCTACTATAAGGTCATCGATGTCAGCCACAAAGGTAAACCACCCTCAGTTATTCAATACACCTCCTCATAGCCTTATTACCATAACCATAGACACACCAATGTTCAATGTTCGTCAAGGGTTCCTAGAACCAAAACATGTTCTTTTATTTTAAAATAAAATAAAATATAACACACAATAATATTTTATCTCTCCTAAATAATTATAAAATTATGGAATAAATATTACATGTGATAATATTTTATCGCTCGTAGATAATGTTAAATTTATCATTTTTTAATTATAACAATTATCATTTGATAATAAACATAATTATCCTATGATAATTGGGATAATATTGTCTTCTGATAATTACCTTATAATTATCCTTTAACATAAATTAATAATTATATTCTAATAAGAATACCTTACAAATTATAATTTTTCAATTTTCACAAAAATTATCATTGGATAATTCATTTTATATCACACCCAAAATAATTTAATATTTTAACCACTTAATAATTTTGATAAATTATCCTTTAATAAAACATTATAATTATTTTTCAAAATTTTAATTGATATCCTTTGATAATTTTGTTAAACATTGTTTGATAATCTTGTTTAAAAATTATCATTTAACAACCTGGTGTAATTATCAATTATAATTTAATCAAATTATTATTTGATAGTTATAATGATTATAAATTGATAAAATGAATATTTATATCCTCGATAATAATTTTTTTAAAGGAATACCATTGATATTTTTATTTAAAATGAACCATTTAAAATGTAAAAAAATACATTGAACAATACATTGATACCATGAAACCAAAAATATGATTTAGGTTCTTCTCGTTGAGACAAATCCAATGTCACTAACAACGCATAAAACCTTCCAATATCATGAATGATATTTAAGAGAGAAGATTCAATAAAAAATAATATAATTAATTATAAAACCTACATTCTTCAACCCCATGCAGCACATCGCCCCACCATGAAAGGCTCCTCCACAAACATGGATCCACCATGCAACACTTAGTGAAGGAGGAGATCAGTGACCACCTCTCACTACAACATGAAGAAGATATAGGTTATTCCAAAATGACCAAATCGACATACACCCAAGGTGAAATAGGTTCAACTAATTCAATGAAACCCAAAAACGTGTTCCAAATATTAAATTTTAAAACCCATGATATAACAAGTGTTTCAACTGATGATTGATGGGAAATCATTAATTTAACTCATGTAATGTGTTTATGAATCTCTCGAGTTAAAATAGGACCAGAAAAACATTTCTTGGGATTCAATGAGCATTATTAATGGTGGTATGCCATTGGCAAAGATAACCTATTAAAATAAAACAAAATTCTGATTATTTAAATTAGTATAATCAATTAATTCTTTAAATGAAATATTATATAACATAAAATTAAATACCGAACTGAAGAAATGTCTGCTATGTATAAAATTTATACTCTTTCTAGGGAAAACCATATATTCAATACCGAACAAAAGACTCATATTTCTCTAAAGTTGAACCTTTTGAGATATATTAATGATTTATTATTTATAAAATGGATTAATTAATTAATTTAAATTAAATGGGTTATTTTTGCAGGCAATAGGCGTCAAACGTCCAATGCATAACAATATTATACCCCGCCTATGTTAAAAACTAGGTTTCAGTCATATCGGTGTTGCCAGATTTCCCACACGATGCACCGTTTGGGAGATATTTAATTAATTTTTAACAAAATACTAAATTAAATATTATTTAATTGCTTTTATCTCAATAGTGATACATCCAAACATCCATAACCTTCTAATGTTATACCCCTTATAATCTAAACACCATGTTTTGGACATAATGGTGGCCTCAAATTTATCATGTAGCACACTATTTTGGATTTATTCAAATAATTTGATTAAAAATTGTGTGCATAATATATTAATTTTTATATTTTATATTCATTCATTACTGAGACTTTTCAGGCCTCAAATTCTCAAACTAAATAACTTTTGAACACAAAAAAATATTCAATTTAACATTCCATAACGTTAGCTGGAATTTAAGGTCTTTAACACATTTTTCCAAATTTCCATGATAAATAATTTTTTCCTACTAAATATTGATAATTTCACGCAAGGGGGTTTATGAATACATGAAAATATGAAAGAGATGTTACAATCCCCCCCCCCCCCCCCAACCATAGGAATTATTTATCCCTAGAAATCCTACGAAGAAGCCTCCACATCAAAAATATGAGACCACTTCTCTATCATCAGTGCCCCCCTCTCCTACACCTCATGAGAATAAAAACCATGTTATCATATAACATAGACAAGAGGTATCCTACTCCCACGATGTACCTTGGTCTTAGAATCTATAACCCTAACTATCCACTCTATCAAAGAAAAATTTGGTTCAATATGAAGATCAGTCCAACTCAAAACGTGCGATGGGAAAGAGAGATACTTTCATTACTACGATACATGGAACACATTATGTATCAATGTCAGCTAAAATTGTAGTGATAAATGGAAAGCATCTTCCACCACCTGATCAACAACATCGAATGGTCCCAAAAAATGTAGAGAATGTTTCCCTTGCCTCATAAGCCATTAATGACCCCATCGAGGTGAAAATATTAAGAACACATAGTCACCACTCATTGAATCCTACCCCCGATCAAAAAAAACCCGGATATCTGTTTCCCCAAATCTAGGTAAGAATATCCAACACTACTCGAACACAGAACCTATTTTACTTAAAAGAAAATAAGTACCCAACTGGGTGTAGTGAGGTAGGCTCATTGATGATAAAAATCAATCTAGGATTTATCGGTACTGATTCAATCCATCCTGAATATGATGTAATGAAATTCTATGTTGAGTACCAGAAAACTCCAAGCATTCTCTACATATGATACATAGAAGAAACATGTGGGAATACAAATACCTTTCCATCTCTTCATAAAAAGGGGTGTAGTAATATCCATTGACAAAGATAAAATATCCATATGTTGACTGAAAAAATTAACGGTATTGGTTGAAATAAATGATTGAGATGCAATGGTATCAAATAGATTAGTCACTAAAGACAGAACTATAGTAATGGTACCCCTCACAGTCGTTGGACTCATATTAGATTCCTCTGGAGACTCTTCCACTGCATGCAAAATCTTCGTTCCTAATGCCTTTGGTTAGAACCCTTTTGCACATGATGCATTTGATTTCCCCAATTTTTTTGGGGGTGCTGATGATCTCATGCTACTACATAGAGTGTAAATATTGAGGAAAAACCTCTAAAAGTTCCTTAGATGTCTGAATTAGCAACAGTTCTTCGGTGCCTTAGTGCAGACCCAATTCGAATTCCACAGCTAAACACATAGGTAGCATATCAAAGGGATTATCCATGGAACTATAGGATGTTGAAAATGACCCTAATATCGAGAAACACTTCAAGAGTCATTATGATTTTTATTTCCCTTAAAGTAACCCATGCCTCTACTTGGAGAAAAATAAATCCCATCAACCCTATATTTCTAGCGTTGTCCATATCAACCATCATTGCACTATCCAACACATCAGTATAAGTGAGAAACTTCAGCATAAAAATATGAATACAAAAAACATGATCAAATACCAACTAAAAATGTCGAACCATCATTCACTCATTAGATAAAATGTTAGCCGCAAATTGTACCAACTCAGTAAAGTGATATAAATACTCAATCGTTATTCTGTCAACTTTCTAAAGCTTCTAAAACTCCACATCCTTAACAAAAACCAATGAATCTAGATATAAATGGTTGGTGAATAGAACCCTAAAGTCCTTCAACTAAAATCCATCATGTTTATTCACCATCAACATCATGTCCCAGCATCTCATTATCAGTCCCTCCATCACAAAGGTGGAACAATTCACCTTGATCTTGTCGGGTGTCTCTAAGAACTAAAACATATGTTCTATCTTTCCCAATAATTCCTTAGTAAGTTGATGATCAGTGGAATCTTTGAAAATTTCTGGGTTCTAGTTGAGAAAGTCTTTTGAATGATTTTGAAAAAGACCCACCCTAAGGATCCATAGATGCAGCCTGTATGGGGACTGGTGGTGGTGCCTACCCCAAATCTTGGACTTTATGCATGATCAACAAAACTAGATTTAGATCTACAATAGAATTCTCTTAATGAGGTTCATTTTAGCCTCCTCCTAGGTCTGATTCACATGTATTCTTTGAGGCATGATGTTACACAACATCATTAGGAAAAATGAATAAAATATATTAACACTCAAACTGAGTAACAAGTGGAAATTATTCTCAACAGAAGGGAAAAAGATTTATATTCCACTCCATCTAAATGATAATAGAAAAACTACTAGTACTAATAAAAAATACATCTTTCCCTAACCACCATTGTAGACATAAGGTTCATTGTGGTGAAAGATGGCTTGTCAGTCAATTGAAACTACCTCTTAAGTCATGAAAAGATATCACAAATTCATATTAACTTCAAGACAAAAGATAAACCTCCCTCTGATACCATTTTTTCATGAATATAACTAGGTACCCTAGTAACCCAATAACTAATACAACCTTGACATAGCCTGAGGGGCATTCACGATCCCCTCGAGTCGGTGACCAGAACCTGGCCTCACACAACATGCAATTTGGAATGATTTTTCTACTAATAGTGATGAAGAATAGAAACAACAATCTATACATATATAAAATAAACTCCACAATGAGTAATGTACCTGAAGAAAACAAGTCATAAATCAGCCCAATGTACTACAACCCAAGTACCAAAATAGAGGGAAAAAACCCATGTCCCTAAGGAAAAAACTCACCAATTGTAATGTTCAGTAGATGGATCATGCTTAAAGGGATCATTTCCCCTTCCTTGTACATGGAAGAAGTTAATCTACAAACACCCAAAGGCACAAGAAGGGTGTGAGATAAAAATCACAATAGTGTCTCACCATGAATTCTATAACATATGCCAAAAATTGATTAAGAAAAGGAAATATTACAATTTTAATATAAAATAGGTCTGTCATTATAATGTATAGTTAAAAAAGTTATACTATATGGTTCAAATGATGGAAAATAATTTAAGCAAATGATTTAATTTACTAGAGATGGAATATTTATCAAAAAATGGATTAAATAAAACTTTTACATAAAACAGTTTATATAAATTTCAAAAGGGACATGTAAAATAGTTTTATCAACATTAGAATACACTTATATCGCATATATAAATAAAAAAGAGGGAAACATGGTCATCTGCAAAGTTGGTATGATATTATTTTGGGCTATATGACTATGCATTCTCTAAGTGATCACAACAAAATGAGTATACTCACATCACCCTAACACTGGCCAAAGGTGATTCGTCACCATCCTAATGGGGATTTTACCCGCCGTAGGTATGTTTTATAACATTGTAATAGTGTAGTGTGTGTCTAAATAACTCACTAACTACCTATGGCTTGTATTTTCTCTTAAATTATGGCCATCTATTTTTACATGTTTAATTTCCATTCAAACCCAATTCCATAAATTTAAAAATCTATTTTGATAAATAAACTTTACAATTTAATTGAAATATCTTCCATAAAATTTGTAATTAAAACTAAACAATTTCAATCAAAAACCTCCCATAATGCTCCCCAATTCAATAGATTTATGGGTTTTCCAAATTCTCAGGCCAAAACCATTTAAAATCTCCCAATTCACCGGAATTGGGTTTTATCAAATCAATTGAATGAAAGTTTAAGAAATTTATATTAAATCATAAATTTAAATAAAACTAGTAAAACAAGTATAATCAATTTGGCTAATCAGGATGCAACCACCTACCTCAAGGTCATTGATGTCAGAAATAAAGATAAACCACCCTATGAGGTTCAATACACCTCCTCATGACCTTATTATCATATGTGTCGACACACCAATGCTCAAAGTTCAACAAGATTTCCTCGAACCAATACCAGTAATTGTATTTCAAAAGGAAATAAAATAAGACATATGATAATATTTTCTCTCTGAAATATTTTTCAAATTATTGATTAAAATATTAAATGTTATTATATTTTATCGCACATAGATAATTTTCAAATTATCATTTTATAATTATAACAATTATCCAAATTATTCAATAATAATTTGGATATTCTTTTCATTTGATAATTACTTTATAAATATCCATTAACAAAAATGAATAATTATATTCTAATAAGTATTCCTTACAAATTATTATTTCACAATTTTCAAAAAAAATTATCATTGCATTATTAATTATATATCTTACCAAAAATAATTCAATGTTTTATCTCATTAATAAATTTGGTAAATTATTATTTAATAAAACATTATAATTATTGTTTAACAATCTCATTGTTATCCTTTTATAATTTAGTTAAATGACTTTTGATAATTTTGTTTAAAATTTATCATATAATAACCTGGTGGAATTATCATTGATAATTTAATGGAATTATTAGTTGATAATTATAATGATTGTACATTGATAAAATGAATATTTATATCATCAATAATAATTTTTTTATAGAAAAATCATTATTATTTTTATTTTAAACGACTGTTTAAAATGTCAAAATTTAAGCTGAAAAAACATTGTTTCCTTCAAATAAAAAATATGATTTAGGTTTTTCTCATCGAGACAAATCCAACAAAACTAATGGTAGGTAAAACCAACCAATACAGTGAAATATATTTAAGAGATAATATTGAATAAAATAATAAAATAAAAAATTTAAAAAACCTACCTTCTTCAACCCCACGTAGCACATCGCCACGCCATGGAAGGATCCTCTACATGCCTAGATCCACCCTGCTACACCTGCGAAAGGAGGAGACCAGTGAAAACCTCTTTCTATAACATTGATAAGATCTCCATTATTTGAACCTGACCTAATCAACATACACCTAATGTGAAATATGATTGGCTAATTCAATAAAACCAAAAGCTCATTCCAAATCATACATTTTTAAACACCTGTTTTAATCTATGTTTCCACTGTAGATTGATGGTGGAGTCCTGAATTTAACTCATTTAATGTCTTCATGAATTTTTTAAGTTAAAACGGGTACAAAATTGTGTTTTTGGCATTCAGTGTGCATCATTAATGATGTAACCCCATTGAAGAAGATGACCCCTTCCAATAAAATGAATTTATTATTGTTTAAATTAATATAATAAAATAATTATTTAACCAAATATTGAATAACATAATGTTAACTAGAGACCAGACGAAACGTTTGTTGTGTATAAATGTTACACCCTGTTAAGGATAAAACTCCCATATCAGATCCAACGGTGGTCTCCAATTTTTCAAATGATGAACCATTTGAGATATATTTATGATTATTTATTTAAAAATTTAATAAAAATATAATTAAAATAAAAAGGGTTATTTTTTGTGAGAGAGGTGTTAAAAAATCAAAATCCTAAAACTGTTATACCCCACCTAGGGTAAACACTGGGTTCTGGACCAATCAGTACTCTCAGATTTCTCATATGACACACCTTTTGGGATATAGTTATTTATATTTTAATAAAGAAATATATTAAATATTATTTAATAAATTTATATCTAGATAGAGATATCCCAATTTCTGGTACCTTCAATTATTATAGCTATCATATGGTAAACACCATGTTTTGGAAATAACAGTGGTCTGAAATTTCTTATACGACACACCATTTTGGAGTTAAATATTTTGAATAAAAATTGTGGGCTTAATATATTATATTTTTTTATTCATTATTCACCGAGACTATATGGGCCTCAGAATATCACACTAACTTAGTGTCAAAATCAAAAAAAATATTAAATTAAAAATTCTATTTTTTTAACTAGAATTTAAGGCTTTTATGAAATTTTAGAAATTTCATTGATAAATATTTTTTCCCACTTAATATATTAATAATCTCATAGAAGAGGGAGTATGAATACCTATAAATAGTAATGTTATGATATAAGAATGATGTTGACAACTATATTGGTAAAAAATTATGAAACATTGCTAAGTCTATGGTGGAGAATATCTAAATAAACACATCAATGATTATTTGTGTGTTTTTTGGATTTTATCTCCATCCAATCCTCCTTTTACAACTTAGTTGAATAGTGTATGTGAAATGAGGAAACACTACTTGTTGAACATGGTAGTATTAATGAGGAGTCATGTGAGCCTTCCAATAACCTTTTTGGGATACATGTTACATATAGCAGCATACGTACTAAATAGAATGCTAACTAAAGTAAAAAATGGTATACCATACCAATTATCGATTGGAAAGAAACTCGTTTTTTCATATATAAATGTGTGGGGTTGCAAATAATTTGTTATGGCATCTTCAGGTGAATAATCTTTTACCCTGGGGGAAAAAGTGTATCTTTATAGGATATCATAAAGATTCAAATGGATACTTCCTATAAAATTCTTTAGAAAAAATATTCTTTGTTCACAGATGTCCTAGATTTCGTGAGGATAATCTTATCATTAAAAGAGATATTTGGAGTGAGATAGATATCAATGAAGTCAAGGATTAAAATAAAAAATATTTTCTACATGAATTTTTTTTACAAATCACCCCAGATTAAGAAATTGATCCAGAGAAAAAATTACTAAATAGGAGTAATAAAGAGCTTAGAGTACAAGAACTGTAACACCCCGCCCCAACCTCATTGGATTGAGGAGGCGGTGAGGGATTACTTGGACTTATGCGATGTTCCCAAGGCGCCAAAGGCTGGAAATAAATGTTGAGGGCTCTAAGAAAAACTTAGGGAACAATTTTCCCATAAGAAGAAACCAAACAAACAATCCACAACTATATGATGCATGTCAACAAAACAACCAAAATCATACATTACCAAAAGACACCCAGATAATCCATAAGATCTCACATGCCAACACAACCCCATACAACATCAGAGTACTATGCGGAAGACCAAACAAAGAAAAACCACAATCCATGACACCACCATAGCTCATCACCAAGATCAAAGCTCCAAGATCCACTAAGACATCACAACTCACCACAAAAGGAGGTTGATGCCTTACCTTTGCCCACGTCACGATACACAACATCTGCAAAGACACCAACGTTCCAAAGAAGAGGGTGAGTACTAAAACTCAGTAGGATTTTCCCAAATTACATCCCTACACATGCCACTAGGATAAAACTGTTATCACATTTATATAAAATAGTTTATATAAAATAATCAAAAGTAAAACCATTTCCCATTGGCCAACCATGAACTTAACAATCAATAACACCCAAACCAACCAACCAAAGGAAATCGAACAAAACATCCCACAATCCATTTCATCATTTACACACTAGCACAATAATTTACAACTTTCTAAGGAATGCACAACAAACAACCAAAACAGTGGGACTTCCACCCAACCCATTCACCCATTCACAACTAGCGGTACTTCCCGACCACTACCCACATGGTGGTTCTTCCGACCACTATCCCTAACCTTTATAGGAAGACTTCCCGCCCACTTCAACACAAAATTTCAACCAATCACAACCATGCATATAACCCATCAAGGTCACAACATCATGAAATCAACCAAATCCATTTCATATCAATCCATTTCAATAAATCACCCATTTGTTGAAAATCATTTTCCATACCAAACAACAATTCAATAAAACAACCACTTTATTGAAAACCATTTCCATCAATCATTTTCACAAATCAATAGTAACATTCCATTTTAAAATCCCCATTTTAAAATCCACAAGATTATCATTTCACCATAAACCCCCTTTTTCCCAAAAATCCCCAAAACAACACTCAAGGGATTTCCAACCAATTTCGCACAACAAATCACAATTAATTTTTCAGAAAAAAAAATTAATTGTAAAAAATAACCACTAGTTCTAACCAAGTGGAGTCAAGAGAGAATCAACCTACCTTTAGGGTTACTGAGAAATCTACCCACAAGGAACCACACCTCAAATCCGGCGAACGCACCACCGAAACCTCTCTAGATCCCTTTCCTTGGGAGAAACCACCTTCAAACCTCCATGAAACCTCTTCAAAACACTTCCAAAATGAGTAGGAAAGCTCTTCAACCCCCTGAGAACCGAAGAAACCGAGTGATCCATGAGTGGGTGGATGTTTGGAGTGAAATTGGTTAAGCCCGAGGGAGCCTGGAACTTATAACCCTATTTTTAAATAGTCGCACGATTAGCCCACATAGTTTGGAAAACCGTGCGCTAACCGTGAACACGCTACTGACTTGGGAGAAAGGGTCCACACGGTTCCCTCACATGTTTTGGAAAACCGTGCGCAGGCCGTGAAAAGCCTACTGTCTCCCCTGCATGGTTTCTACTAACCGTGCTCAAACCGTGCATCTATAGAAAAACCTCCAAACTCATCCAAAACTATTCCAAACTCTACCAACCACTTCCCAAATCATCCCATGCACCTTAAACACATAAAAATGCATAAAAAAGAATACATACCTCAAACCAGGGGTACTGAATTCTCCCCACCATTGGATTTTCCGTCCCTGGAAAGTAGTGAAGCCGCCCTTTGCCGAAAGAGCTCAGGCCACTGCTCGATCATCTCTTTCACCCGCTCCAAAGTCTCCTCTTGAATCTGACCATACTGCCACAAAACAAGAACTAAACCGATTATTTTACCATGAAAGACTTTCTCTTGCCTATCTAAAACCGGCACTGACACATGCACCAACTAAGCATCCGGTTCTAGCTCAACATGATCCCATCTAATCACATGGTCACAATTCGACATATACTTTTTCAACTGTGACACATGAAACACATTGTGTACCACACTGAACCTAGGTGGAAAAGCCAAACGATAAGACACCTCACCAACCTGCTTAAGAATCTCAAAAGGTCTAATATACATTGGAGATAACTTTCCCTACTGTCAAAGTTGACGATGTCCCAACCTAGGAGAGATCCTCAAGAAAACATGATCACTCACCTCGAATGACAACGACCATCGATGATGATCCACCTACGATTTTTGACGACTCTGAGCTGTCTCCGTTATCTTATTGATCATCTTGATCTTCTCCGTAGTCTCCTGGACAAGGCTCGGTCCAACCATCGAGGACTCACCCGTTTCCACCCAACATAGTGGAGAACGACATGGCCACCTATACAACGCTTCAAACAAAGACATATGTATGGATTCCTGATAACTATTATTTTATGAGAATTCAACCAAAGACAAGTGATCCTCCCATGAGCCACCAAAATCCATGGCACAAGCCCACAACCAATTCTAAAGAGTTTGTATCGTCCTCTCGGATTGACCTTCCGTTTGAGGGTTATATGTTGTACTCATGGTCAACATAGTTCTAAGGGCTTGCTGTAAGGATTTCTAGAAATGAGATGTAAACCTCAGATCTATATCTGATAAAATCGAAACTGAAACACCATGCCTCTTTACCACCTCCCGAATATAGATTTTGGACAGATCCTCCATCGTACGAGATTCACGAATCGGGATGAAACATGCCGACTTTGTTAGTTGATCCACTATCACCCAAATAGAATCGTGCTTTCTGACCATTCTTGGGAGACCTATGAAAAAATCCATCGCTATCTGCTCCCACTTCCAAATAGGGATTGGTAAATACTGTAACATTCTTGCTAGCCTCTGATGCTCTACATTGACTTGCTAACAAGTCAAGCATCTCGATTCAAACTCAGCCACACTTTTTTTCATACCAACCCACCAGAACTGCGCCTTCAGTGCATTATACATTTTCTGGATTCCAGGATGAACAACCCACCTGGAATGATGATACACCCTGAGAAGATCCTCCTGACAAGAAACTAGTACAACCATCCGATTTTGAAAACACAAAATTGAATCTCTCTTCTGTTGCCAAGCCTCAATGGTCTCACCACCATTGAGTCTTGACCCCATAGTCACACACTCAGAATCAGATATTTGTGCCTCTCTAACCAGGCCAACCAAGTCAAGAATCAATAAAATCGGAAAGAACACCACTCTATCACCCTGTTACTCACATTCCAACCGCATAACAGCTACAACCAACATCAACTTCAACTAGTATGATGCTTGTTTTACCACCTGAGCATATGATTTTCTACTTAATGCATCCACCACCAAATTTCCCTTACCCGGTGTGTAAATCAAGTCAAAATAAAAAATCTGGAGATATTCCATCCATCTCCTTTACCTCAAGTTCAAATCACTTTGCGAGAAAATGTGTTTCAAGCTCTTATGATCTATATATACCATGAATTTCTCACCGAAGAAATAATGGCGCCACACTTTCAAGGCATGGACCACTGCTTCAAACTCCAAATCCTGAGTTGGGTATTTATTCTCATGCACTCTCAACTACCATGAGCCATATGCAACCACATGATTCCCTTACATGAGAACGCACCCTAACCCTGATCCCGATGCATTTCAATACACCACGTACCTTTATCCTAGTTCTGGAAAAACCAATATTGGGAATGATGTAAGATGAACCTTTAGATCTTCGAAACCCTACTAAAAATGATCATTCCACTATAATAAAACATTATTTCTTGTCAAAGCTGTCATTGGTGAAACCAAATGTGAAAAATCACAAAAAAAATGCTGATAATACCCAGCTAGACAAAGAAAACTCCATATATCAAACACATTATTTGGAGGTTTCCATGAGATAACAACCTCTATCTTTTCTGGATCCACTGAAACACCTCTTTCAGAAATCACATGGCCAATAAAATGAACTTCTTGTATCCAAAAGTCACACTTTGACAATTTGGCATACAACTGATGATCCCTCAAGATCCCTAGCACTGTCACCAAGTGTTTCTCATGCTCCACTCTTGCCTTTTAATACACCAAAATATCTTCTAAAAACACCACCACAAATGAATCCAAATAATTCCGAAATGTCCGATTCATCAATGACATAAACACCGCTGGAACATTAGTTAGACCAAAGGGAATAACCACATATTCATAATGTCCATATCTACTTCTGAAATCTGTTTTAGGAATATCATCCTTCCTCACCCGCAATTGATGATATCCTGACCATAGGTCGATCTTGCAGAACCACTGGGCTCCCCTCAACTAGTCTAACAAATCATCAATTCATGAAGTAGATATCTGTTCTTTATCATAACATGTTTAATTCTATGATAATAAACACATAACCTCAAAGTTCCATCCGCCTTTTTCACAAACAACACTGGAGCTACCCACAGAGATGTACTAGGCCGGATAAACCCTTTGTTTTATAAATCTTACAACTGGACTATCAATTCCCGCAATTCAGCTGGTTTCATCCGATAATACGAAAGTGAGATAGTACTGGTCCCTAGAAGGAGATCAATCGTAAACTCCACTTCTCTTATGGGAGGTAACCTAGCGAATTATTCAGGAAAAAAAAATCCAAGAACTGATCCAACACTGCTGAAAGAACACTCTGCTCAACATCCTCTAATGATTCCACTGACAACACCGCCAACTGATACCATAACATACCCACTTCTAGTGCCAACAAACCTGTTTCACCGTACCTTTCATGCCTCTCTCCTCTAAAGAGATGTCTAACACCATCGTGTGTCATAAAAACCATTGTCCGCGCATCGCAGTCGATGTGGCCCTAAAAGCCACCAGCCAATCCATTCCTAGGATTACATCATACACATCTATCTCAAGCATTGAGAAATGAAACATTAGCTCAACCTCTCCCACAATGATACAATATGCTCTACACAAGAAGGCTCGACACTCTCTTTGACCTAGAGGAGTTTGAAGTTTTAAAACCGAGGGCATCATTTCTACCCTTAATCCAAAGAATCAACCACACGTGCAGCAATAAAAGAGTGTGAAGCACCCGTATAAAACAGTACATGCATCAAGGTAGAATTCAAAAGAATAGTACCTCACACTGTGGATGGTCCCGACTGATCATCCACCACAACCTGCTCAGCTCCAAACACACGTTTTCTTGCCATGTTCTGCTCTTTATTGCCCTACTGAGGCATCGTGGTATTCCGAGAATCACCATGACCCACTTTCCTCTGCTGAAGAGGGGTGTACTGCTATCCCCGTACAGTCGAGTCATACGACGTCTGTGATCCCTAAGAAGTATCACGTGAACCTGACCTCGGAGAATTCCAACAATAACGCTACAGATCCCCCGTCTTCTTACAATTATGACATGCTTGAGGTTGTGTCACACAATCCCGCTTGATGTTTCCCATAGAACCACACTGAAAACATCCCGGCTTGCTCTGGGGATTCAGAGGAAGATTTACCGATCCTGCCATCAGATTATATTCCATATTCCCACTCTGGGAATAAGTGTCCCTCTTTCTCTTGAACCCAACATTATATTTCCCACTATTCCCCATGGGTACCACCATGCTTCCTCCACCCAGAGTTCCCAACAAATCTTGCTCAACCACCAAGGCTCTATTCACCATCTCTGTGTAATCATCTATACACAACACCGCTATCTTTGAATGGATTTCTTGCCTTAACCGCACTTCAAATATCCTTTTCATAAACGACGTGCTACCCACCACCTCGGGTGCAATCCTAACTAAGTTCATAAACTTAGCTGCATATTCTGTCATGGACATAAGCTATTGCTTC
Source organism: Viscum album (assembly GCA_963277665.1). Classification (NCBI taxonomy): domain Eukaryota; kingdom Viridiplantae; phylum Streptophyta; class Magnoliopsida; order Santalales; family Viscaceae; genus Viscum; species Viscum album. Next base: position 1,184,499,724 of record OY728146.1, read on the forward strand.
AAACTGAAGAAAGAAGTTGTACGATGAATTCTGAACGTATGTGAGTAGAATTGTTTATTAAACAATTCTTCAATGCCGTCCCACATCATACCCTAGTCCTTCCCCTCTTGGACTACCAACTCCAACCACTGAAGGACAAGATCTTATAACATATACATGGACAACTTCACCTTTTACTCTACCAGTGTTCCCAAGAACTCGAAGATCTTGTTCATTTTATTCAACCAAGCTTCTGCCCTCTCCGGCTCTGAATAACCCCTGAAGATGGGTGGGTTCTGCCTTTGAAACTGAACCACAAGATCTATATGCCTTGGTTCATCAACTTTGTTCCCACTTTCCACAGCTTGGAATGCTTGTACTATACTTTGCACTAGCTTCTGGTTCACCTAAGGCTCAGGTGCTACCACATTCCTAACAGCCTCCTCTGGTTGGTCTCTACAATGCCTACCCGGTGCTATTTCTATAAACAGAAAAAAATAAACCATGAGTCTCACTTCCATAGATATCACAAAATCCCATTTCAAATGAAATTACAGAACACTATCACAACAAGGATTTCCACCAGTTCACATTTTCCATGTTTCACCATTTTGAAAATGAAACCATTTTCAAAATACCAATTTATTCACATTACAATTTCACACATTCATATCACATCATAAATCATTACACCTCAATGAAATATGCATCCTAGTGGGAATTCATTTCTACCATGCATGTCATTCTCATCTCATTGGCTACACCCACGACAATGAGATTTCCAATGCCTAGAAGTGTCTCCAAAACACTCATGTACCCAACTCCATGGTAACTTGAATTTCATCATAAAAGGGTTAGCTACGTCCTTTAATGCTATACATTCCAAGTTCTGACATTCCTACGCCTTGCTACCATCCGGACTCAAGGAATTCACCACAATGAATGTCAACACCAAATCCGAGAATCAACTCCAAAGGACCGAACAAACTGATACCACTTGTAACACCCCGCCCCTACCTCATTGGCTTGAGGAGGCAGTGAGGGATTACATGGACTTAAGCAACGTTCCCAAGGCACCAAAGGCTGGAAATAAATGCCGAGGGCTCCGAGAACAACTTGGGGAACTATTTTTTTATAAGATGAAACCAAACAAACAATCCAAAACTATATGATGCATGCAAACAAAACAACCAAACTCATACATTACCAAAAGACACCCAGATAATCCATAAGATCTCACATGCCAACATAACCCCATACAACATCAGATTACTATGCGGAAGACCAATAAAGAAACACCACGAGCCATGACACCACCATAGATCAACACCAAACTCCAAGATCCAAGCTCCAAAAAGACATCACAACGCACCACTAAAGGAGTTTGATGCCTTAGATTTTCCCACGTCACGATACACAACATATGCAAAGACACCAACGTGCCAAAGAAGGGGGTGAGCACTAAAACTCAGTAGGATTTCCCCAAATGACTTCCCTAGACATGTGAGTAGGATAAAACCATTAGCACATTTATATAAAACAGTTTATATAACATAATCACAAGTACAACCATTTCCCATAGGCCAACCATGCCCTTACCATGCCATTACACCAAAACTAAGCAACCAAGGGAAATACAACCAAACATTCCACATGCCATTTCATCATTTACACACTAGAACAACAATTTCCAACTTGCAAAGCAATGCACAAAAAACAACCAAAGTGGTGGGACTTCTTCCCAACCCATTCACCCATTCACACCAAAACAACCAAAATGATGGGACTTCCGCCCAACCCGTTCACCCATTCACAACTAGCGGTACTTCTCGACCACTACCCACATAGTGGTTCTTCCGACCAGTATCCATCACCTTTTATAGTGAGACTTCCCACCCCCTTCCACACAACATTTCAACCAATCACAACCAATCTTATAACCCATCAAGTTCACAACATCACACAATCAACCAAATCCATTGCATATCAATCCATTTTAATAAATCACCCATTTATTGAAAATCATTTTCCATACCAAAAGAACAATTCAATAAAACAACCTCTTTATTGAAAACATTTTCCATAAATCAGTTTCACAAATCAACCATAGAATTCCATTTTAAAATCTCCATTTTAAAATCCACAAGAATATACTTTCACCATAAACCCCCCTTTTCCCAAAAATCCCCAAAACATAACCCAAGGGATTTCCAACCAATTTCGCACAACAAATCATAATTAATTTTTCAGCACAACAAATTAATTGTAACAAATAACCACTAGTTCTAACCAAGTGGAGTTGAGAGAGAATCCACCTACCTTTAGGGTTCCCGAGAAATCAACCCACAAGCAACTGCACCTCAAATCTGGCGAACGCACCACCAAAACCTCTCCAGATCCATTTCCCCGGGAGAAACCACCTTCAAACTGCAATGAATCCTCTTCAAAACGCTTCCAAAATGAGTGGAAAGATCGTCCACCCTCTGAGAACTGAATAACCTGAGTGACCCACAAGTGGGAGGATGTTGGGAGTAAAATAGGTTAACCCCGGGGGAGCCTAGAACATATAACAATATTTTTAGGTAACCTCACGGTTAGCCCGCACGGTTTGGAAAACCATGTGCTAACCATGTGCATGCTACTGCCTTGGGGGCAAGGGTCTGCACAGTTTCCTCGCACGGTTTAGAAAACTGTGCGCAGGCCGTGCGAAGCCTAGTGTCTCCCCTACACGGTTTCCTGGAGAATCCACACGGTTTCCACTAACCGTGCATCCATAGAAAATCCTCCTAACTCACCCAAAACCATTCCAAACTCTCCCAAACTCTTCCCAACTCATCCCATGCATCTTAAACACATAAAAATTCATAAAGAAAGGATACATACCTCAAAACGGGGGTACTATAAGAACTATATATTTTTTATAGTTATGTAATATTGAGACACATTATAGGTTGATAATAATGATCCCAGATCATATAAAAAAATATTAAGTGGAAGAGATGTTACCAAGTGGAAAGAATACATGAATTATGAAATGGATTCCATGTACCAAAACCATGTTTGGAATTTAGTAGACCCTCCAATTAATGAAAAGACTATTGGATGAAAATGGTAATTTAAGAAGAAAATAGATATAGAAGGATAGGTAAGTACCTATAAGGAATGACTAGTTGAAAAAGTCTTTAAACAATGTCAACTCATTAACTACAACAAATACTTTTCACTAGTTTCAATGATAAAATACAACACAATTTCCCTTGATATTGTAGCTTTTGATGATTATGAGATTTAAAAAATGGACTTTAAAACACAATTCCTTAATTTAAACCTTTAGGAAGATTTCTATATGTGACATACTAATGGTTTTGTGAATCTAAAGGATTATAAAAATTAAGAAAGTTGCAAAGGTCCATTTATGGATAAATTAAAGCATCCAATTGATGGAACATGAATTTTTATGTGTCTATAATAGAATTTTGTTTAATAAATAATGAATGTTATCTGTGTGTCTATAAATGGTTAAGTAGGATTATAGTCTCTTTTGTAATTGTTTATGATGATGACATATCACTCATCAGAAATGAAATACCAATCTTAGTTCCAGATAAGTCATGGTTAAATCAATTCTTATTTATGAAGGAATTGGGATAGGAAATATATATTCTTGGATCAAGATCCATCACGATTGATTCAAGAGTTACCTCAGTATAAGTAAAAGTATATACATTGAGAATATACTAAAGATATTTAGTATTGAAAAATACAAGAGAGGATTGTTTCCAACATCACATGAAATCCATCATTCTATGAAAATGTGTCCTCAAACACATGGGGAAAGAAATATAATGAAAAGGATTAAATATAAATCAATGATTGGGTTAGTAATGTATTCTATTCTATGTACTAGGCTAGTTTCTCCCTTGCATTAATTGTGGTAGGATGATATCAAGTTAATCTATGTGACCACCATTAGAGGCGAGTCAAGACTATCCTTAATTATATAAGGAATACTAATGATATATTCCTAGTTTATGGAGGACATGAAGAACTAATCATTATAGGATATGTATATTCTAATTTCCAAAAATATCAAGATGACATGAAGTAAAAAACATGATAAATATTCACATTGAATGATGGTTTTTTGAGCTGGGAAATATCAATGAAGGATGTGGTTGCAGATTCTATAGCAGATTCCAAGTATATAGAGGCCTATAAGAAATATAAATAAGTAGTATGGATACAAAAAAATCATCCAATTATTGATGTGGTTCCTAGAATTATTGATCATACCACATTCTATTGTGTTAATAATGCAGTGGTGTATTTTTCAAAATATCCAATGCCACCTAAAGAGATGAAGAACATAATTAAGAAGTATCATATATTGAAGGATGTTTTTCTAAAGAGGTGAAGTTCAAGTGAGAATTATTCCAACAGAAAATAATGTGGTAGAACCCTTGAAAAAATCCCTGATTCATAGGAAACATGACTATCATGTGAGGTCTAGTAGAATAAAGGTTATATGCAGTTGACTAGAGTTCTAATGGGAGTTTGTTAGAGTTGGTTTCCTATGAAAACATAGTGGTACTTTGATTGAATGTATATTTAATTTATTGAATATTATTAATCTTTCTATAACATATTTTTTTATCAATATACAGGACTCTAATGTAATAATGTCTGAGAGTATATATCGCATTGATAAGTTCATATAAGTTCTCAACTATAATGAGATCCTTGATGCCCTATAAAGATATTCTAAAATAATGCTCTATAAATGGATAAAATACTCTGATGGGACACATAGTACATAAACTATCAGGTGAGTGTACTCATAAGAAAATAAGGACTCATGTCATGAATCTTTCATTTAGTAATCTCAAATATGGGAGATTATGAGAAGAACCCTACTAGTTGGAATTCTGCATGTTTAGGTTTTTTCAGATATTCCTATCTATGAGTATGTGTGATGGTTCATAGACTTTAAAATTATTATTAATGCATATTACAACTGAAATTATTAGATGTATTTCATAAAAAATGATGATGAATTTTCATGGAAAAGTTTGATATGTTGGTTTTATCACGAGGGATATATAATTAATGAATAATTCAAGGAAGGATTTTTCCTTTACCTCTTTATGAAAGTTAAAATCTTAGAAATTTGATTTGAATAGAACAATTGCATAATATTCCATGTCCATGGTGTAATTATGTTATTATTTTAGATATTTAAAGAAAGAAATATCATGAATATGGGATGGTGACACAAATGTGAAACCCTCTCAATGAGATATAATGAAAAAGATATTATATTACATAGTGAAAATTCACATGTGGTCGTAAATGGTATTACATTAAGTTATTTCTCATGGGTTACTCGAACCATTGCAAGATATTAAACTTAGACTTTAGACAAGACTACGTAATTCCAACAAGAATGAATCCTATAGGGTCACACCCTAAGTGTTTTTATTGATCTCAATTAAATTATATTTTAATTTAATTAATAGAATAAATATTATTCTCAAGTCAGAATATTAATTTTATTAATGTTATATTGATTGCATAAATTATACAAACATTATTCACTAGAATGTTAATAAAATATTTATTTATGAATAAAATATTTATTTGATTATTTAATCAATGATAGAGGAGATTGAATGGACCAATACTGAGTCCAGTGATAAGTATTAATTAACAACATCATTATATAAAATTTGTTATTATGCTTATTGGTGCACACAAAAAAATAATAATTATATAATTATTCTTATGTGGAATGGGATTTATTGAAGGTAATAAAGGTGATTTAATTGTAGGTATATAATTAAATAATATTTAACATTAACCCAACTCTATAAATAGGATGATATTTCCATTGTATAGATGATACAAAAATGAGAATAGAGAATTATTGAACTCAATATATTCTATTTAAACTCCTCATTCCATCACTATCTAAAGAATTAAAAGTAAAAGAGATATTTCTTCGAGGATTAATAATGAGATATAAAGAACAAACAACAAGTGATATTTAACTCACTACACTAGAACATGGAGATCGAGTGGTGTTGACTAGAGATTATAGGAGCACATGTGGATCACTGATAGATAGATTTTATCCTTGGATCCTTACAATACAACTAATTTAATCTGAAATGGTCTTTTCAGATGATCAATAGTCAACAGTGAAGAAATTTCCTAATCCCTTGTATTTATTACTTCAAATATTAAATAAATTAATTATAAATTTGATGTGCAAGATCCTTACTCTTGGATTTAGGAAATTATTATTAAAATATTTTTTAATATATAGCCCACCTCTGCATGCTTCCATGACACCCGGAACCAACACATCTCTCATTATTAAATCCTAACATCTTGAGGATTATTTGATTCATAAAATGATAAAGGATTATATTAAAGGAACTCATGGGAAAGAATCATAATTTAATCTCTATGAGGTTCCCCAACTAAATACTGAATGGGAATTAGAGTAGGTGTCTATTCAATATCTTGTGCAACATGCACTACAACCTCAACTAGATTCTAGTTCATGAGAGAATATTCTCACTCTAGTTCCTCAGCATCTTCCACTTGTATCCTATTCACTAATATTATTCGATGAATGATCATAAAAAAGAAAAAAACAATGATGAAGTCATAAGAAGATGAATTAAAATGACACTAAAAGAAGTGAAATAGGGAAAACTAATCCCATTAGTTAGATAAAAAAGATTTGGATTTTGATAACAAAAATCAAAAGTAGGAAATAGACTAGGACTAATCCCCAAGATTTTCTCCCTATATACCCATGGTGATTGAAGGCTCATTATGATAAGAGTTGGATAAGAAATCACTTTCAACTACTCCTATTTCTGGAAAATATTTCAAACTACATACTAATATCAAGGAAATATTCTTATACTTCACCTTTGATACCACTTTTTCATGAACTAGACTGGATACCCTGGTACCTTGACTATAAACCTGGTATTTACAAGGCCTAAATATCATTCCTGATCCTCATGGGTTGGAAACTAGAACCTAAAATCATATATGATAATGATGGAATTATTTTTCCATAGATTGTATTGAAGATATAAATACATGTTAGGGTTCTATAAATACTACATATGGATAATAATACCATGGTCATAGAGGTATATAAAAAAAGTACAACTACAATGTACTAGAAACTAAAAAGTAAAAAAACCATGTTCCAATAGAAACAGGACCCCAAGCCCAAATATCAACAACCACCACCTATAAGTTTTGATTTTACATTGCTCTAACCTAGAAGGAAAAAATCCACACACACCCAAAGGCGTTGGTAGGGTGTGAGCTAAAATTCTAGTAGGATGTCCCCAAGTATTCCATAACATGATTCCATGATAATTAACTAAATAAATATTCCAATTTAAATAAAAATAGTCATGTAAGTAAAAGAGTATATTTAAAAAAATCATAATTTTCATTTCAATTTTTGGAAACATTTATAAAAATGGATTAATAAACATTTAATATAGAACAATTTATATAAATTCACATGTAATGTTTAAGTTAGTTTACAAACAATTGAATATATATATATATATATATATATATCAAAATAACCCCAAATGAGAAACATGTCCATCTACTAAGAGGTACAATAATTCCATGAAATGGTAACCTTAAACAAACAAATATGTGATCATGACAATAGGTGTACACATGTCCCTTAGATACTGGTCAAATAGAACTCATCAAAATCCCATCAGAGATGTGATCTACTACTATATGTTTTGTTAGAGTTGTAATGAATCAATATATTTTTCCCAAATAACTCACTAAATAATCAGGCTTGCATGTTTTCAAACATCATTCAATAATGTGAAATTTATTTCAAAACTATTTAAAATAAAATTAACCCATATTCTATTTTAATATATCAATTTTCATTTAAAAACAAAAATGGATTTTTAACCAATTCATGCCTTTTTAGGATAAAATCAACCATGGTTTTTTATCAAAAAATATAATCCATTTGTATCAAATGAAAATTTTAAATCAATTTCAAAATTTAATTTCACAATTTAAATCCACGAATTACGTCAAATTCAACAATCACTCTCATTCATTTGAATTGGGGTTTTCCCCCAGTTTCATGCCAAAGGAAATTAAAATAGGAATTATACTAGAATTGGGGCTTTCATAATCTAATTGAAAGAAATTTAATATTAAATAATTAAATTTAGGGTTAAATAAATTAGAAAATATTAAATGAACCCACCTACCTTAGTATCATTGGATCATGATTCACAACACCCACTATGGTATTAACCAATGAAGAATGTTCAAAATGAACGTATGAGAATCAAAACAAGATTCAATATCTAAAACAAAAGATATTAGATCATCCAAAAACATGTAAATTTATGAAACCCTAAGGAGGAGAGAAGAAGAGACCAGGAGACAAGGAACATATGGAGAACTCTTAACGAGGATAGATAAAACTATGATCACTTAAGGTCGATCCACCTTGGAGATTGATTAGAGGATCCAAAATTGGTTTTTTGGAGTTAAAAATACCAAGTAAGGAGTTAAAACTGGATTTATGGTCGAGAGGATCATAAATAGCGGTTTAAAAATTTTAAATTTAATTTTAAGAATAAAATAAATCTACTAGGATGATTTCATAGAGGGGCTGCATGGTTTGTCAAACTGTGTTTCCTAATAGTGCACACCTCTAATGTGGTAAAGAATTTATACTTGTATGGTGCACTATTTTTCAATATGTGTTCCAACCATAAAAACACTCACTACCTGGGTTTACATGAATTTCACTAGTAGGGCACATGTTTTGGGAAAATTATACATAACCCAAGATCCATCCAAAATTATCAAAATTTCTCATAAATCATCAATAAACAAGACCCATCCAATGAATAGTAAATATAATGGTCAAGGACACTTCAAAATAACAATGGAATGTTACAAAGATATTTTTGAAACATTTTAAATCATGAAAAATTATATTTAAAAATTTTAAATAATATTATTTTAGATTTGGTTCATGAGGAGCACAATGACAATATATAAAGGCCTTGGCTTATCTTATGTGGGTATTAAATATTTCTAAATGAATATTTATTACATTACACAAAAATATTCCCGGGGACAATAATAATTTACTATATTTGGAATCTTAGAACATAGTCTTTTAATATGATGAAATATTTTCCACACCCCCATAAATATCTCTCCCTTTAGTAGTTTTCTCAAAAAAACCCTACTTAAAACCTTCCTTCATAAACAGGTAAAGGAAAAATAATAAAGTGTGATCTCAAATGCTTAGTAAGTTTAAAAAAATAATATGAAAGCATGAAATGCAAATAATGGTATGAGAATATGAGAATAATAGTAAAGACCAGGAAATTTCGGGGAATTTTTTTTCTTAAATAAATTGGAATTTTCCGAGTCCGTAAAAATTGACGGCGCATGATTCCGAGGCCCAGTGTGCCTGGAATCAATTTCTGATGTTTTTTTTGGGTACATTCAGTAAATGTACAAGTGGTTTTTAATAACATTTTAACCAGTTCTTGGAATTAAAATATGAGGGCACCGTTGAACTCGCAGCGCCAATGTTCTCTTAAGGAGACTTCACTTCGACAGCAGTGGGTTGAGTTTAAAAGTTAGATTTTGGGTTTTCATGGAAAATAATAAAATAAAGTGTGAATCACTTTATTTTATTTGAGCCTGTCACGACCCCCTTCCATCAAAGATGCCCCTCCTGAGCTGGAAATGGTGAATGGGAGATAATGACCCCCGAGTCCCGCCTCTAGTAGGCCCTGGGGTGGCGACTAGCACCAAGGGTATGAGTTTTCACAAATATGGGAGGCATTACCCTTTTATTATTTAAGATTGGGAAATAGGATGAGTCAAACACCAAATGATAAAGTAACAAGTAAAATAAAATAAACCCAAACCAATCCCATATGCATGTTTAAACAATTCTGATATAAAGTACAAGTACAAGAAATATCAAAAGTACAATACCAAAAGAAACAAGAGTATAACAAATGAAACAACTCCAACTGTCCTGACTAGTAGGGCCCCGCACAGCCCTGGTAGTCCTCCTTGAAACCTAAAAGTAACGTAGGGTGAGAATACATGTATACTCAGTAGGGAAACCTAAAGCTCTCGTGCACAGGTGGGGAGACATCCTAATGTCCCATGAGAACAACAGAAGAAACCAACCTAACAAGGAAATATATCCATCCAACCTCACCAGCCACGCTCACCAAAAACACATAACAACAGGTATTAGTATATAATAATAAGATTATTGGGTACCCCACACCATTTCCCACTAGTTACATTCTCTTCCTAATGGCGAACGTCCTGACTCTACCACACTCTTCCCGCCCGCACACACCTGGACCTCAAGAACTATATATCCCGCCCGCACACACCTGGGCCTCACAACCACGTATCCCACCCACAGACACCTGGGCCTCACAACCATGTATCCCGCCTGCACACACCTGGGCCTCAACCACAATCACATCCCCGCCCGAACACACCTACTCCTCATCCCGAAGATTCTTGGGAAACAGTAAACCTGCCCGAAGAGTCTTGGGCTAAAACCACCCCAATCGAAACCTACCCGATGTCTTGGGTGTAAGGTCACCTCAAGCCATCACATCCTGTTGAAGGAGTAGGAAGGAGCTAGTAACTAATGGTAAAATACCCTATCCCATGAAACTGGAGTGTTCGGTACTAAGTGCACAACATGTGTGGGGTGCGACAAAACACAATGACACAGATATATATATATACCAAACACACAGCCCAAACTATGGCTTCTAAATATAGAACTGAGCACGTGCCACGACACTGCTATCACGAAGAATTCATACAACAAAAAACCCCAACCCCATTTATGTTTTCATGTTTCAATAGGATTAGTTTATTAGTTCTTTAACTACTGGGCAATTAACCACAACCAACCATATCAAACGTTCGTAAAACACATCCCTGCCAACCAAAAATCAAGATAGATAAGTCACAAGCAACACAAAACCAACCATTTTATCATCAATCAAACCCCATTGATTGTTCCCGTGTTTACTTCATTATGGTTCCCCTATAGTTCATTTATCAAATTGCCACTTCCCTTTGACAACACAACCTATTACTGCAGCCCTACTGCCATTATAACCATATCTCTACAACCGTAACACAAACAAGGCTCATTCCACATCATTGCCCCTTTAATACCATTTATCGCAGCCCCACTACCCATCTTATCCGTAACAACCCAGGATTCACCCCCCTTTCACACACACGTAACCAAGCCAACTACCACATGTTCATTATTACATTTTGGTCAACCAGGGAGATCACACAAGGTTTCCAGATTTTAATCATCCAACATTACATGATTAACCATTTTCCATTTTCGACAAAGTTTCCATCCACAAAAATGGTCTATAAAGATAGGGCAACATTTAATTGCGCAAACAAAGACCCCCAACGACCGTGATTTTCAGTTGGCAGAAGCCTATTCAATTAAAAACATAATAAAAGGATAATCATTGATGGAAATAGAACAACAATATCAATAAAATATCTCCAAACCTGTTCTTTAACTAGTTATTATATATATTTACTAGTTCAACCGTATCTCACGAAAAAAAGAGAATACCCACCCCGCATGATGCAAAAATTAGAAAGAAAAAGGTAAAATCCCTACCTCAATAGGTTCTGATCACAATGCTCCCCTGGATCAATTTTAGAAGACGTCCGTTGGTATCCGTCACTTCTGTAAAAACCTGAAAAAACCTCCTTGGGTGGAAGCTGGAAAGGAAAGGCTGAAGGTAAAGCAACAGATCCAAGCTCAAAAGTTTCGTCTCGTTGTTACGATCCTGTGGCTGCTGAAAGATCATAAATTGGAGCTCAGACGAAGAAGTAAGGGAGGAAAGGAGCTTTAGAGTCTCTCGGGAGAGCTCTTCTCGAAGGAGAGGGGAGTAGAGGAGTGATTTGAAAAGGAGGAGAGGCCCCCTACTTTTATAGGTGAGAAATACTAAAGTACATGGCGTGTAATTTCTAGTACAGAGCATGTACTCGGCCATTTAACATGGTCTTCACGTGGCTTCCAACACAACATTCAACATGTAACACGGTCATCGACTGGTCAACACACGGTTTGAGAGTAACACGTACGCGGGGAGGAACTACACAGCGTGTAGTATGGGCTACACAACATGTACTCATTTATTTCACGCGGCAAGGACACGACCTCAACACGACCCACGACCGTTGACTAGTTAACACATGGTTTGAGGGTAACGTGTACGCAGTGAGGAACTACACGGTGTGTAGTATGGGCAACATTGTGTTTACTCATTTATTTCATGCGGAAAGGACACACCTTCAACAAAGCACAAATCCATTTACTGGTCAACACACGGTTTGAGGGTAACGTGTATGCGGGGAGGAACTACATGGCGTTTAGTATGGGCTATACGACGTGTACTCATTTATTTCACACGGCAAGGACACGACTTCAACATAGGGTATACCCGGTAAGGTGGTACACGGCGTCTACCCATAATACATGGCGTGTAGTTTTAAAATTCTTAAAAGTGTGGGAAAAGTCCATTCTACCCTCCAGAACACTTCATGACCCTTTTTTTGACAAAGGAATGGGCCGGAGAGGTCCGGACTATTACATCATAGACCTCTCAAAACATTCTCGTCCCTGATAATTCAGAAACCAACCCAGAGGAACCCAACAAGATACCTCTTAGGCTCTCATTATAACAGGAACCCAACCAACAACCCTAATCATATGTGTTAGGAATTACCTCTCCTATGTCGAGATATTATTCGCTTTAGGTGGCACTGACTCACTTTCATGGGTTTAATCTCATCTACGTTAATGCGTCTCGATTAAGAATTGGGTCTTGCCAGTTTTATATATTAGGATTTTTCACCTTTCACTGCCCCAACACCGTACAACCAACACACTGTCCGAACACGTGGCTTGGGGAAATTCCTTCTCCCATGTCGAGATTTTATCTGCTTTAGGCATCACTGACTCGCCCGCACGGGTTCAATCGCTTCCGCATTAATTCGTTTCGATTAAGAATCAGGTTTCTCCCTTCCCCACACGTCTGGACACGTTACACACTTCCAGAGAACAAGAAAATCAAAACGTCTCACAACCAACAAGCCAAGAAATCCATATATCAAAGGTATAGAGCATAACATCAACACTACATCAGAAGAACAAAGAAAAACACAAGTCAAAACAACTCTGGGTACTGAGCGTGCATCTGATCCTCCCACTCCGAAGTGCTTTCCTCGAGGCCACCATGCCTCCAAAACACACGAACCATGGTGATGGTTCGTCCATGGAACTCCTACTCTTTACGATCCTCGATTCTGACTGGTCATTCCTTGATGGTCGCGTTGTCTCCCATATCTAACTCTCCCCAGTAGATAACGTGAGAGTCATCATGTAAGTACAGATGAAGCTGGGAGACGCAAAAGACATCATGAACCTTCTCCAATTGAGGTGGCAGGGCCAGATGATATTCCTCCTCGCCGACTCACCTCAGCACCTCAAAAGGTCTGATGAACCTAGGGGAGAGATTACTCCCCTTCACATACCTCCACTTCCCCCGTCGAGGGGAAACCTTCAAGAACACATGATCCCCCACCTCGAACTCCAAGGGACTCCTCCAACGATCAGAATAAGACTTCTGTCGGTCTTGAGCCACTTTCATCCTCTCACACACAAGCTAGAATTTCTCCGTGGTGCTCTGTACTACCTCTGGCCCCAGAGCACCTATCTCCCCAACCTCTACCCAGAAAATGGGTGAACGACATGGTCTTCCATACAAAGCCTCAAATAGCGCCATGCTAATAGTAGAGTGGAAGCAATTGTTGTAGGCAGAATCTACTAAAGTAAAGTGTCACAGCAATGATCCTATGAAATCTAGAACACATGCTTGCAAAATGTCCTCCAAAGTCTGGATAGTCTGATCTGTCTTCCCATCGGTCTGGGGGTGGAAAGCAGTGCTAAGGCGTAGCTGGGTGCCAAAAGCATGTTGTAACCCCTTCCTGAATCGTGTGGTGAACTGAGTATCCCGATCTGAGATAATAGTCTTCAGAACTCCATGAAAACACACCACCTTGTCTACGTACCTACGTGTTAAGGTACTCACCGGGCCTGAATCCTTAATTGCTAAGAAGTGAGCTGATTTCGTCAACCGATCCACCACTACCCAAAAAGCATCATAACTACCCCGAGCTTTGGGTAGTCTTGTGACAAAGTCCATCGAGACGTCATCCAATTTCCACTCGGGGACATCTAAAGGATTCAACAAACCACTAGGAACATGGTGTTCAGCTTTTACTTGCTGACACACTAGGCACTTAGCCACAAACTCTTCCACTGCCCGTTTCATCCTGGGCCACCAAAACTATTCCCTCAAGCCTCGGTAAATTTTTGAAACTCCCGGATGTACCGCCAAAGATGAGCTATGGAACTCACGAAGAACTCCCTCACACATTGCCTGCAGAACAAACAACCTTTCATGAAAGAGCATCCGATGTCGGCTATGCTCTGACCATCCTTCTGAAGCGTTCCCCTGATAGATACGATCCCGCATTACTTCTGCCTCAGAGTCTCCCTACTGAGACTCTTCCACCTGCTGCAACAAGGTGGATTGCACCGTCATCTGAAACAAACATCCTCTAACACCCTCTACCCTTGCATCCAAGTGCATGCCAGTCAACTATACCATTACTTTCCAAGCATTAGCAGATTCCCGAACCACTTCCTTATGTGACTTCATGCTCAGGTCATCAGCCACAACGTTGGAATTACCTTCAGTTTAAGAGATATCGAAGTCATAGTCTTGGAGAAACTCAACCCATATCCGCTGTCGTAAGTTAAGGTCACGCTGGGAGAAGATATAAAGTAAGCTCTTGTGATCTGAGAAGACCAAAAATCGCTCCCCAAAGATGTAATGTCACCAAAAATTCAGTACGAACACTACTGCTGCAAGATCTAGGTCATGGGTGGCATAGTTATGCTCGTGAGGGCGTAACTGCCTAGACCCATAACAGATCACACCCTTCTTCTGCATCAATACTCACCCCAAACCAAGGCCAGAAGAATCACAAAACACCTCATACAACAACCCTTCCTCTGGAAACTTGAGTACTGGAGCACTAACCAACTTCTCCTTCAGGTAGTCGAAAGCTTCCTGGCACTGCTCGATCCATAGGAAGTCTTGGTTATTCATAGTCAAAGATGTCAATGGATCAGGAACTCGAGAGAAGTCCGAAACGAACCACCGATAATAGCCTACCAACCACAGGAAACTACGAACTTCTGCCATGCTCTTGGGTGTTGTCCAAGAAACAACAGCCTCCACCTTCGACGGGTCCACTGACACTCCATGTTTAGACACCACGTGCCCAAGGAAGTGTACTTCTTGCATCAATAACTTACACTTTGACAATTTCCCATAAAGCTGGTGGTGTCGAAGGACTTCCATGACTTCCCTGAGATGCTCAACGTGATCCTCCTCTGATCTTGAGTAGATCAGGATGTCATCGGTAAACACAACAACGAACCGGTCCAGAAACTCTTGGAAGACAAAGTTCATAAGTCCCATGAACACAACTGGTGCATTCGTAACTCCAAACGACATCACTAAAAACTCAAAGTGCCCATACCTGCACCTGAAATCCATCTTCGAGGTGTCACTGTCCTTTACCCTTAGCTGATGGTATCCAGATCGCAGATCAATATTAGAAAACCAACTTGCTCCCCTCAGCTAGTCGAAGAGATCATATATCCTTGGAAGGGGGCAACGATTCTTGACCGTTACCTGATTCAACCTTCGGTAGTCTATGAATAGCATGAGACCACCATCTTAGTTCTTCATGAACAAAACTGGAGCACCCCACAGTGACACGTTGGGTCGAACAAAACCCTTCTCCATCAGATCATCAATCTGAAATCACAACTCCCGCAACTCTGAAGGTGCCATCTGATAAGGGGCCATCGAAATCGGACGAGCACCAGGCTGTAAGTCTATCCCAAACTCAACGTTACGTTGGGGGGGGAGAGTCACAACTTCCTTGGAAAAAATAGTGTGGAACTCCCCAAAAACATCTGAAACATCCATCATCTCCGTATCATCTGGAACTGCTGATAACCCGCCTAATAAGGAAAGGAGACGAATCTCATGCCGACTACCCACCTGATAGCTCCTCTCGCCAAAAAAAGCTACACGATACCCATCCACATCAGAGAACATGACTCTTCTTCAGAAGTAGTCGATAATGGCATTAATAGAAAACAACCATTCGATGCCTAGGATGACATCGTAGGGATGTATTTGTAGCAAAAGAAGGTCCCCACTAGATCGATGTGGCCCCAATGTCAGCCCACATACTCGACAAACACAAGATATGCTGGTCTAACCTCCAACTGGTGTACATAGCACCAGGGGTACGAGAAGTCTCTCTACATTTAGACACAAGGCATGGGCTAGACCGGGTGCAACAAAGGAGTGCGAAGCTCCCAAATCAAAGAAATAAGAAACAATAGTTCTGAACAAATAAATTGTACCTCGCACCACCTATGGTCCTACTGGGGCTGCCAACTCTGCTGCGTGCAACTATCCATGCCCAGCTCCTCTGCCTATCTGATGTCGACCACCTCCCCGACCACGCCTTGGTCGAGGTCCCTGATGAGCACCCTAAGGTCGACCTCCTCTTGCAAAGTCTTCCCTCGGAGGAGCAGAGTCCTGCTACTGCTGGAAGGGCCTCGCTAGCAACTGGTGCTGCTGAGGCGGGCTCTGAACCTACCCACCTCCACCATACTAAGCTCAGGTTGGGAACTGACTCTGAATGTGCTCGAAACCTCCACAAGAAAAAAACGTCAGTCCTAGGCTCATGAAAAATGGACAAGGACCTGAAGATTTGAACTGGAACTGCTGGGGCCTGCTCCCCACTGGCCTGAATCTGGAAGGTCCCGTCGTAGGAGACCTGCTGCTAACAGCCTTCCCCATCGACGAACCCTGCTGGATCCCCTCTTGTGGTGAACCTCCCTGCGATTGCATCCTCTCTACAACCTCTGCCTTCTTGTGTACGACCAAGAACATTGGAAGGGTGAAGGGGGTGACAACATACTAGAGCGAAGGACGAAGAGCCTCCTCTAAATGTCTCACCTGAGACTCCTCATCCAGAAAGAGATCCAGAGCAAAGCATAGGAGATTCTTGAACTTGATCCCTAATTCTCGCACTGACATACTCTCCTTTTGGAGGGAGAGTAACTCCTACCGCTTATCTGCCTTGATCATGGAAGAAAGGAATTCCTCTCGGAATTCCTTCTCAAAGTCAGCCCATAGAACCTCTGTCTCGGTCCTCTCTCCGAGGTAGAGCGTCCACCACTGACGTTCCTCACCTCTCAGATGACTGACTGCTAGGAGAACCCAATACTCCCTTGGATCATGGATCAAAGTAAAAGCGATCCCTAGCTCCTCAAGCCACCCCTCAGTCTCAATATATGAAGTACTAACCTCGTACTTCTTGAGGGTTTGTCACTGGAAAGAATAGAGAGTCTTCTGCCACTGGCTATCTTCATTTTCTCGGTCAATCCTCAATTGATCGAACGCATAAATATGATGGGCCTCGGCTGTCTGAGCCACCCAGGGATGACGTCCAGGTGCCATAGATGTACAATAAACAAAGATCGCTAAGCCCAAGTAGCAAGGAAGTTTCTGAAGGTTTCATTTTATCACTTTATTTCTTTCCCAGAACACCCAAATCAAGTAAAACACAATCATGATGATGCATGTACCTTCACTGGGGACTCTAACCTATGATCAATGCAGTCTCACTTGGTCGTTCGGTAGGTTCAGAGTCCTTGAATAGGATCATAGGGGGCCCTAAAATCCCATGTCATAGCCGGTCTTTCCTCTCTTATGTCACTCACCAAGATCAGTCATCACTGTCGGCCTACCATCTCATGCAATCTTCACTGTGCCTAACTTCAGACTCCATCCAATCTCTCAACCATCACCTCTGATACCATTCTGTCATGATCCCCTTCTATCAAAGATTACCCTCCTGAGCTGGAAATAGTGAAAGGGAGATAATTACCCCTCGAGTCCCGCCTCTAGTAGGCCCCGGGGAGGCGACTAGCACCAAGGGTATGAGTTTTCACAAATATGGGAGGCATTACCCTTATATTATTTAAGATCCGAAAATAGGATGAGTCAAACACCAAAATAAAAAGGAACAAGTAAAAAAAAAATAAACCCAAACCAATCCCACATGCATGTTTAAACAATTCTGATATAAAGTACAAGTACAGAAAGATCAAAAGTACAATACCAAAAGAAACAAGAGTACAACAACTGCAACAACTCCAACTGTCTGGACTAGTAGGGTCCCGCATGGCCCTGGTAGTCCTCTTGGAAACCTGAAAGTAAACGTAGGGTGAGCATAAAAGTATACTTTGTAGAGAAAACTAAAGATCTCGTGTACAGGTGGTGAGACATCCTAATGTCCCATGAGAACAACAGAAGAAACCAACCTAACAAGGAAATCTATCCACCCAACCTCACCAGCCACGCTCACCAAAAACAAATAACAACAAGTATAAGTATATAAGAACAAGAGTATTGGGTACCCCACACCATTTCCCACTAGTTAGCTACTCTTCCTAAAGGTGAATGTCCTGACGCTACCACACTCTTCCTGCCCAGACACACCTGGGCCTCAAGAACCACATATCCAGCCCGCACACACTTGGGTCTCAACCAAAATCACATCCCCGCCTGAACACACCTGGGCCTCATCTAGAAGATTTTTGGGAATAGTAAACCTACCCGAAGAGTCTTGGGCTAAAACCACCCCAATCGAAACCTACCCAAAGTCTTGGGTGTAAGGTCACCTCAAGCCATCACAGCCTATGGAAGAAGGATCAAGAAGGACCTAGTAACTAAGGGGAAAACACCCTCTCCCATGAAATGGGAGTGTTCATCACTAAGTGCTCAACATGGGTGGGGTGCGACAAAACACAAAGATACAGATATATATATATATACAAAACACACAACCCAACCAATGGATTCTAAATAGAGAACTGAGCACGTGCCACGACACTGCGATCACTAAGCATGCATACAACAAACAACCCCAAACCCATTTAGGTTTTCATGTTTCAATAGAATTATTTTATTAGTTACTTAACTATTGGGAAATTAACCACAACCAACCATATCAAATGTTGGTAAAACACATCCCTTCCAACCACAAATCAAGTTAGATAAGTCACAAGCAACACAAAACCAACCTTTTTATCATCAATCAAACCCCATTGATTGTTCCTTTGTTTAGTTCATTATCATTCCCCCACAGTTAACTTATCATCATTCCACTTCCCTTTAACAACACAACCTATTACTGCAGCCCTGCTTCCATTACAACCATATCTCTACAACCGTAACACAAACAAGGCTCATGCCACATCATCGCCCCTTTAATACCATTTACCGCAGCCCCGTTGCCTATATTATTCATAAAAACCCAGGATTCACCCCCCTTTTACAAACACATAACCAAGACAACACCCACATGTTCATTATTCCATTTAGTTCAACTGGGGTGATCACACAGGGGTTCTGGATTTTAATCATCTAACATTACTTGATAAACGATTTTCCATATTCCACAAAGTTTCCACCCTCAAAAATGGTCTAGAAAGATAGGGCAACATTTAATTGCAAAAACAAAGGCCCCCAATGATCGTGATTTTCAGTAGGCAGAAGCCTATTCAATTCACATCATAATCAAAGGATAAGCATTGATGGAAATAGAACAACAATATCAATAAAATCTCCCCAACCCGTTCTTTAACTAGTTATTATATTTATTTACTAGTTCAACCATATCTCACGAAAACAAGAGGATAACCACCCCGCATGATGCACAAATTAGAGAGACGAAGTTAAAATCTCTACCTCAATAGGTTCTGATCACAACGCTCACCCAGATCAGCTTTAGAAGATGTCTTTTGGCGTCCGTCGCTTCTGTCAAAACCCGGTAAAACCTCCTTGGGTTGAAGCTAGAAAGGAAAGGCCGAAGGGAAAGCAACATATCCAAGATAATAAGTTCCACCTCTTCATTAAAATCTCGTGGACACTGACGGATCATAAATCGGAGCTCGGATGAAGAATTTATGGAGGAAAGGAGCTTTGGAGTCTCTCGGGAGAGCTCTGCTCAATGGAGAGGGGAGGAGAGGAGTGATTTGAAAAGGAGGAGAGGCCCCCTCCGAATGTGGCACACATTCGTTGACTGGTCAACACACGGTTTGAGGGTAATGCGTACGTGGGGAGGAATTACACGGCGTGTAGTATGGGAAACACTGAGTGTACTTATTTATTTCACGCAGCAAGGACACGGCCTCAACACGGAACACGACTGTTGACTAGTCAACACACGGTTTGAGGGTAACATGTACGCAGGGAGGAAATACACAACATGTAGTATGGGATACAAGGCGTGTACTCATTTATTTCACGCAGAAAGGACACACCTTCAACACAACACACTGTCATTGACTGGTCAACACACGGTTTGAGGGCAACACATACGCAGGGAGGAACTACAAGGCGTGTAGTATGGGCTACATGGTGTGTACTCATTTATTTCACATGGCAAGGACACAACTTCAACATGGGGTATACCCGGCAAGGTGGTACACAGCGTGTACTCACACTACACGAGGTGTTACAAAATTCTGAAAAGTGTGGGAAAAGTCAATTCTACCCTCCAGAACACATCATGACCCTCTTTTTGACAAAGGAATGGACCGGAGAGGACCGACACTAGTATAAAAACCTTTTTATACATCACCATTTTTCACGTCGGTTTTTTAGAACCGACGTGAAAATATCTAAAAATTGATTTTTCACGTCGGTTATTATATAACCGATGTTAAAATACATTTTCGCTGATTTTTCACGTCGGTTATATAAGAACCAATTTTAAAAATCCATTTTATCTAATTTTTCACGTCGGTTATTATATAACTGATGTGAAAAAGTCACAAAAATCCATTTTTCACGTCGGTTATTAAATAACCGACGTGAAAAGTCCTTTTGCAGGAAAATATATTAAAATTTTCACTTATTTTTCATGTCGGTTATTAAATAACCAATGTAAAAAATATATTTTCGTGACTTTTTCACGTCGGTTATTTAATAAATGACATTATTTTTTTTTACAAAAATGTTGTTCATTTCTCAAGCTTTAATTTTACAGGTCACAGAGCTCAAATGGAGTTACGGATTAAAAGTTATGGCCTTCAGAAGTTGATCATCTCTAAATGATGTCTTAAGGATTTCCAACTTCTAAAGGCCATAACATTCAATCCGTAACTCCATTTGAGCTCCGTGACCTGTCAAATTAAATCTTGGAAAATGAATTATATTTTTGT
Source organism: Viscum album (assembly GCA_963277665.1). Lineage (NCBI taxonomy): Eukaryota > Viridiplantae > Streptophyta > Magnoliopsida > Santalales > Viscaceae > Viscum > Viscum album. The sequence goes on from OY728146.1 coordinate 1,184,521,232, forward strand.
AAACTTTTTTCACGTCAGTTATTAAATAACCGATGTGAAAAATACCTTTTAACTTTGGTTATTAAATAACCGACGTGAAAGAGTGATGAAGATTGATTTTTCACGTCGGTTTTATAAAAACTGATGTGAAAAATAAGTGAATTTTTTAATATCTTTTCACATCGGTTATCATAAAACCGACGTGAATGATATTTTTAATATCCCACGAACGCGAAATTTCAATTTTTTTACATCGCGACATCGAAATTTTGAATTGCCGCCTAAAATTTTTAATACCGCATTTTCTCATAGAATCTCAATTATATGTTTCCATTATACACCAATCCTAATTTGACGATTATTTATTTCAACCATTATCGTTCCCCCAAATCGACTCTTTTTCTCTCGAACATGAATCAATTATTTCTTCTTTCCGCGATCTCGTCAAGGTATATTTAATCATACATCCATGATTTATTGTTTTTATGATTTGTTTTCTTAATTGATATACCAATTTATGATAATTTCATTCAACCATCATCGTTACACTGAATGAACTTGTTTTATCTTCAACGTGAATCAATGATTTCTTATTTCCGCGACCTCGTCAATGTATTTGTAATTATTTTCCCATGATTTATATTTTATATGAGTAGTTTTCTTAATTGATATACAATTTAATGATTGTTAATTTATTATAATGATGGATGATTCTTTATATCATGATAAAACTGAAAATACCTCTATGGATTCAAAAATTCATTCTAATATGAAGTTACGGTTGGCTCATTCAATATTTCCTTGAACAAAATATCAAAATTATGATGGTCATAACTTTTGATCCGTAAATCTGTATGAGCTCTATGACCTGTCAAATAAAAGCTTAGAAAATTTTCTACAAGATAGTAAACATTTTTTACGTCGGTTATTTAGTAACCATTGTTAAAAATAACTTTTAACGTCAGTTATTAAATAAACGATGTAAAAAATGACTTATAACGTTAGTTTTTTCAAAAACTGACGTAAAAAATGGCTTCTTATCGCCATTTTCCAGAATGTATTTCACGTCAGTTTTCTAAAAACCGATGTTAAAAACTATATTACCCCATTTTTTACATCGGTTATTAAATAACTGACTTAAAAATCATATTTTTAACATTGCTCACAATAACGTTGCTTAAAAAACGACGTTAAAAAGCAAAAAAACCCGATGTAAAAAATGGTTTTTTGTACTAGTGCGGGCCATTACAGAGCCACTAAGTGAGTGTTTGGTGGTTAAAACCTCCTATTGGAAGTTAGAGGTGGGGTCACCTCACCTTAACCTCCCATGAAAGGCTACGGTGGTGGGTCCCACCTGAACTCAACCTCCCATGCGAGGATAAATGAGGTGGGGACCACCCGGGCATTTAACCCCTTGAAACTCCCCATTAAAGTGGAGAAAATCTCAAGCTCTAATTAATATAGGGGAACCTCTTCAACTATCCTTTATTTAATTTTGTGCCAACACTTCGCATTAATTAGGAGGAGCCTGTCTAATTAATTTGATTCCCCATTTGAATTTTGTGCCAACATAAAAAATAATAGACAAACTAATATTATTTTTGGCTAGGAATTTCTCACTTGGGGAAGATTTTGAGAGGGGAGTTTGGGAGAATTAGAGTTCTCCAATGAAGAAACCCATCTACCAATGAAGAACGAAGAACGCAGACCTTCTTTGACTTCTTCCTCAGAGTTTCAACCGACCTACCCTATACATCGTCGTCAACGAGCCGACGTAGCTTGGGATAGGGAGTGTGTGGCGGATGCGATGAACGACGAAATCCTTCATCTTCTTTCCATGACTTCAAAAAATGATGGCAGATGAATAAAGGTAGGGGGTTTGTTACTTGATGGTGTTATTCCTTTTCTTATCTTCTTCAACGGTTAGAAAGGAATTGTTTGCAAATGTGTTATTGTTCATATGTTTTTCTTGATGAGCCAATTAATACCTCCCTATACGCGAAGGGTGCGGGCCAACCTTACATGGACCAACATACCCTGTTGATTTTCCTTCTTGTGGCGTTCTTCGGCATGGTGATGAGGTGACGTAGGCGACAACGACAAATTCCATGCTACCCGCGGCCTCCACGAATCGCACCGCCCCTGCGGCACTCTAGTGCTTCTGGCCGAACACCGCCGGTCCAGGCCGGTCCAGCCTTCCAGAATCCCAGCAGCCCAGCCTCCTCGTGTTCCCCACTGGCCACCCCAAACTGCCCGCCTGGATGCGCGCCACTCAGCCGCCTGCCCGCCTGGCTGCACACCTCCTCGAACCGAGCCGCTGGGCCACCTACCCGATAGCCCATCTAGCCACCGGCCCACCTGCCCGCCTGCCCCCTGGCCGCCGGCCTGGCCGCACCCGAACAGGTTGAACATGCCGCTCACCGGCCCGCCTGGCCACGCCCTTCCCAGCCGCCTCCCGACCGCCTGGCCTTCCGAACCAACCTACGGTTCCCCTCGGGGCACCCTATCCAAACCGTCCGGGCCATGCCTTCTAGGCCGAGCCACGCTGAGCTGCACCTTCGCGACCGTCCATGTCGAACTGGCCCCGAGCCCGGGCCGAACCTCCCTCATGGCTTGCTGGGCTGGGCCCAATGGGCCAGGCCAAACCTAACAAGATGTCCCACCCAATGGGCCGGGCCATAGAAAACAGGCCTGACCGGGTCGACCTAAACCGGGGCGGCCCAGACTGGGTTGGTCCGGGTCGGTCCGACCGGGTCCGAACAGACCCGGGCCCACTGTCGACCCTTTAATTCCTTTGGTCGTATCCTTGGCACCGAACGTCCATTTGATGATCCATCAGCGGTAATGAAAATCTTGGAGTGTAGCTGTACCTTTGAGTACACCCCACTGGAGTTCAAGGTTTAGTTGAGATACGGTCGAGTTGGATCATACATGAATCCAACCGGGCCACTGGGACTAAAAGGCCAATAACTCACAGGCTGTGAATCTGAGTGATGCGTCGTCTGTTGCATTGAGACCCCTGTGAAGAGGCGGACCTTTGGGATACTTCTTCATGGGACTTGGTTGTAGTTTACGTATCACCAATTTTCTTGAGGAGTGGACCCTCCCGGAATCAAGCATGCTTCGTGCAGAACCCAGTGGCTGGCTATGCTCTGACGACTATTCCTGGATCCTGTGTGGGTTCAAAAGCTCCGACTAATGTTCCTGGATCCTATGTGGGTTCGACAGTTCTGATTTCTGTTCCTGGATCCTGGGTGGGTTTGACAGAATAGATGATTCAATGGCTACATCTGATCATCTCTATATCTCTACAAAAGTTGTATATCTGTGTGAACTGAGTCAGTAACATGTGTTTTCCTCATGATTGAGATGGTTTACTAGATAACTTAGGTATATGTATTGGCATATACCTAATTGGGGTTATCTGTTGATTTCATACATTTTAGTTTATTCTTGTTGGATTTTGTGAGACCTTGAGGGTCTCAAGGTCCCTACTGAGTATCGTTATACTCACCCCTACATGGGCTATGCCCTCACCTCATTGTGTTGGATACAACCGACAGACAACGCTGACCGATGCTGAGTGTACGAGGATAGGATAGTACCTGAAGGTAGACCTCAGGACGAGTCGGTACCTGGAGGAGACTGATGGATGTGGAGTGATGAGGAGAATATATGTACCTACCCTTCAGGTATTATCCGTGGGGGATGATCGAGGAGCTTCATTTCACATTTCATCCATTTTTTCCCTTTTCGGTTGTACTTGTACTTTACATTTGAGCTTTTATTTTGGGCCCCTTTTCGTTTTAGAACTCTCTTGTTATACAGTTTTGATTAGTGTTTTATATTCAGATGTGTAGTCTATTGTGTGGGTTTTTAGTTATAAAGGAAATGCCTTCCCAGTTTAGGGATTTACGCCTTTGATGCTAGTATCCAGCCCCTGTCCTAGGGAAGGCGGGCTTGGGGTAGTCACGACACATGCCCCAGGGGACGGGTTTGGAAAAATTTGTATCAGAGGAGTCAGTTCTACCACGGAACACAGAAATCTGATATTTTTTGTGAAGTAATAGTGATAGGGGTTCTGAGGGTGGTTTTTAGTTCAGGGAGTCCAGTGTCGGTGCGACAACTGACATATCAATACACCGGGACCCTGACTTCTGATTTCTGACTTAGTGCACGATAACCCTGATTGTGTGTGTGTTTTGAAGAGTCTTCTTTGTTATCTATTTTGAGTCAGCTCACCAGGTATAACTTATTGACCATGACACACCTGTTTTTTTATAGGATGCCACCACGCAGACATCCATCCAGGGTTCCAGGGTTTGTATGAGAAGGAATCCCACCAAGCGATGAGGCCTCGGTGCAGGCCCCTATTAGAGCGGAGGCTACATCGGTACCACTACCCATTGGGCCACCGATTACACCAGCCCCAATAGCAAAGAGTGCATGCCACCTAAGCACATTGCATGACTTCCACCACTAGAGGCCGCCCAGGTACAGGGGTGAGACGGACCCACAAGCAGTTGAGGATTGGCTGAAGGCTATGATGAGAGTTTTCAGACTGGTGGGGACACTAGCAGACCTTATGGTGATCCTTGCGGTGAGTCTCCTGCAGGCAGCAGTAGACAGATGGTGGAGCCTGATGCTCCAGGTGCATGACGTGGTGAATCTACTCTGGGAGGAGTTCGAGAGCCTCATTTGGGCAGAGTTTGTCCCAGCTACCCTACGTGCAGTACAAATACAGGAGCTACTGCGTCTATAGTAGGGTAGCATGTCAGTGGCACAGTACTCAGTGAGGTTCACCAACCTCTCGCGCTACTCTACAGATATAGTGCAGGACCCATTCTTCAGGTCCCAGAACTTTGAGCAGGGGTTCAGGTGAGAGATCAGGGCTTCGATGATCTCTCTCAACATTCTGACGTAGGAAGGGGTGTTGGAGAGAGCCCTCCTAGTGGAATGTTTCCATGCTGAGTAGTCTCCAGCAGCGAGACCCACTACTTGTCGGCATGCAGCGGAGTCTTATGTAACTGTCATTAGACAGATGAGACAGAGGTCCAAGCGGACCAGACCATCCGGTGGACGACCTTAGGATATAGGTTCAGTTGTGCGAGGTATACGAGATAGAGCTAGTCCTTCAAGGAACATGCAGTGTTTCACATGCAGCGGGCAAGGTCACATGGATCGTGACTGTCCGACCCGCCATTCATATGATTAGCAGACAGTTGAGGGACCTCCCAGATAGAGGAAGAGGTTCGATCGAGGTGATCCACAGGGAGTAGGTGGATGTGGCTGAGGAGATGACCGTGCAGCTAGTGGTGTATGATGTTACGAGGTGTTACCACCACCACCACCTAGAGGTCCACCCCGACCGCAGGGAGCAGGTTGAAAGGCGAGAGATCAACTTTAGGTAGCTGAAGCATACAATCGTGGTGCTTGAGAGAAGATTCGAGGTACGATCTGTGTCTACTCCACCTTAGCTACAGTTCTTATAGACACAGGTTCCAGTCACTCTTTCATTGCCACTGCTCTCGTTCGGAGCTCGGAGATTCCGACCAAGCCGTTGGCTCGATCATTACGGCTAGAGACTCTTAAGGGAGAAGACATGATGATTATGCACTGATGCCGACAATGTGAGATTACTCTAGGAGGAAATAGCTTCATCTAGGATCTCCTCATAGTGGCGTTGAGACCTTATGACTTCATCTTCAATATGGATTGGTTATCTATAGTCCATGATCAGATCGACCGTATTAGGTGCAAAGTGTGGGGTGTCCACACGGATGGGACCAGTTTCACCTTCACTGGTGAGAAGGGAGAATTTTCATCACAATACAGACTTACTCGGAGGAGGGTACAACCGATCACTCATTAGTTGGACTGCCTTACCCTTGGAGTAGAAGATGTAGAGAGTTCGAGCTATCCTACAGTGGTGGACCAGTACACAAATGTCTTCCCTAATGATGAACTAGGTCTACCTCCTCATAGAGAGGTGGACTTATACATTGATCTCTACCCTGGGATGGAATCGATATCTACCCTAGCATATCGGATGGATCCCATAGAGCTACGTGAGCTACAGGTACAGCTAGAGGACTTGTAGGGGAAGGGATTAATCCAGCCCAGTGTTTCTCCCTGGGTAGCCCTGATTCTGTTCGCCAAGAAGGCGGATGGGATCTTGAGGCTTTGTGTCGACTATCGTCACCTGAACCAGGTGACCGTGAAGAACATGTACCCACTCCCAAGTATTAACAACCTATTTGATCATCTTAAGGGAGAACAATGGTTCTCGAAGATAGACCTCAGATCAGACTATCACTAGCTCAGAGTTTGAGATGAGGATGTGCAGAAACGACATTCAAATGTCGGTACGACCACTACGAGTGATTTTTTATACCTTTCGGCGCAACCAAAATTCCAATAGTGTTCATGGGACTCATGAATCGGATTTTCCAACCTTACCTTGATCGCTTTTTCGTAGTCTTCATTGACGACATACTGATCTACTTGACTACTGAGGAGGAGCATGCCTACCATTTGTGGGTTGTACTAGACACAATTTGAGAGCACCAGCTTTATGGTAAGATCTCGAAGTTCTAGTTTTGGATTAGAGAGGTTAACTTATTTGGAAAAGTCATCTCGGAGGCTAGAGTTGCAGTGGATCCAGCGAAGATTGAAGTGGTACTTTCTTGAGAGCCACCCAGGAGTGTGACAGAGGTATGAAGTTTCTTGGGTTTGGATGGATTTTACCAAAGGTCTGTACCAGAATTCTCCATAGTTGCAGCACCACTATCAGCCTTGAAAAATAAGGGGAAACCCTTCGTGTGGTCAGAGTGATGCCAGTAGAGCTTTCAGGAGCTGAGGTAGAGGCTGACTAGTGCCCCATCTTGAGGCTTCTAGAAGAAGCAATAGGATACGTAGTCTACTACGACGCATCAAGGACCAGACTTGGGTGTGTCCTGATGTAGGAGCAAGCAGTGATCACGTATGATTCTCGATAGTTGAGACAGTGATGTTGGCTTGAGTTCCTCCCAGAATATGACTTCGAGATAGTCTATACACCTGGGAAGTGGAACATTGTTGCAGATTCACTCAGAAGGAGGTCTGGTATACAACTGATAGGCAAGGAAACAGAGCATTTGTCTCCCTTACTGATATCCTTTGTAGATAGGGATGGAGCAGTCTTTCTACAGTCTCTTACAGTCACTCCCCCACTTGTTCAACGAGTCAGGGAAGCACAACATGGGGATTCTTACTACGAGACACGACGTGCTTAGATTTCCACACGACAGACACCTGATAGATTCTATAAAGCTGGAGAGCACTTCATCCTCTTCAGAGGAAGTACTATGATAACAGTGTCACTTTAGGAGGAAGTGTTGAGAGATTTCCACACATCCCCTCTAGCGGTACATCTAGGAGTGGAAAAGATATACCAGGACCTTCGATGACAGCACTGGTGGCTAGGTATGAAGAAGGTAGTACTAGAGTGTGTCTCTCAATGCCTCACTTGTTAGAAATTGAAGACAGAGCACCAGGTACTAGCAGGCTTGGTTCGGCCTTTATAGGTCTCATAGTGGAAGTGGGATGAGATATCCATGGACTTCGTGATGGGTCTTTCACGTACATCCAGGGGTTATGACTCGATTTGGGTGATCATTGAACGAATCACAAAGTCGGCCCTCTTCCCACCAATCAGAGAACAGGGTTCAGTAGAGAGCTTGTGATGCCTTTATGTGCCGAATATTGTGTAGCTACATGGAGTAACTTCGATGATTGTCTCGGATCATGACACACAATTTAATTCTCATCTATGTAAGGGGTTGTAGGAGGATTTCAGGACGCAGCTACGTCTGAGCACCGCCTTCCATCCTCATACGGATGGCCAGACTGAGAGGACCATTCAGACCCTTGAGGACATGCTTCATGCTTGTGTCCTTGACTTCAGTCGCAACTAGGAAGATCACTTACTGTTGGTTGAGTTTTCCTACAATAACAGCTATCACTCCACCATAGGGATGCCACCTTTTGAGGTATTGTACGGACGACCTTGCAGATCACCCTTGTGTTGGATAAACCCTAGGGAGTCAGCACTGGTGGGACCATAGATGGTATGAGCTACCATGGAGAAGGTGCAGATCATCCAGGAGCAGATGAAGACTACACAGAGTAGGAAGAAGTCATATGCCGATAGGAGACAGAGACCTCTGGAGTTCGAGGATGGTGACCACGTCTTTATACGGGTCTCACCTCAATGAGGTCTACTGAGATTTGGATGAGGTGACAAGTTATCTCCGAGATTCATCAGACCTTTTTAGGTCCTCAGTAGAGTTGGTGAGGTGGCTTACTGCTTATCTCTTCTACCTCAGTTGCACCAGGTGCATGACGTCTTCCACGTATCTCAGTTGAGGAGATACGTGCATGACCCTTATCACATCATCGACCATGGAGAGCTGGATGTCGATGATGGGGTGTACAAAGGTTCCAATAGAGATTTAGGATCGACTGGAGCGGGTCCTACGTGGATGGTTGATACCTATATTGCACGTTCACTAGCAGTATGAGAACCTCCAGGAGAGCACATGGGAGCAGGGGGCTCAGATGCGTGCTCAGTACCCCCACTTGTTCCTTTAGTTCGAGTTGTAGCTTACGAGGACATAAATCCCTTAGATGGGGAGAATTTAAAGACCCGGAAATTATGTGTAAATTTATTTTCTTAAATACATGGGAATTTTACGAGTTCAAAAAAATTGACGGCGCATGATTCTGAGGCATCGTGTTCTTGAATTATATTTCTGAAGTTTTGTTCAGGTACGTTCAGTAAACGTACGAGCATGTTTTAATAACTTTTGAACCAGTTCTCAGAATTGAAATCTGAGAGCACCATTGAACTAATAGCACCGATTTTAACATAAGGATACTTTCACTTCGATGGCAGTGGGTCGAGTTTCAAAGATAGATTTTGGGATTTCATGGAAAATAATAAAATAAAGTGTGCATCATTTTATTTTATTTGAGCCGCTAAGTGAGTGTTGGGTGGTTAAAACATCCTCTTGGAAGTTAGAGGTGGGGCCACCACACCTTAACCTCCCATTAGAGGTTATGGTGGTGGGTCCCACCTGAAGTCAACCTCCCAAGTGAGGATCAATGAGGTGGGGACCACCCTGACTTTTTACCCATTGAAACTCCCCATAAAAGTAGAGAAACTCTCATGCTCTAATTAATATCGGGGAACCTCTTCAACTCCCCTTTATTTAATTTTGTGCCAATCCTTCACATTAATTAGTCGGAGCCTATCTAATTAATATGATTATCTATTTGATTTTTGTGCCAACATCTAAAATAATAGACAAACTAATATTATTTTTGGATTTGAATTTATCACTTGGGGAAGCTTTTGAGAGAAGATTTTGGGAGAATTAGAGTTCTCCAACAACGAACCCCATCTCCCAATGAAGAACGAAGAATGAAAAATACAGACCTTCTTTGACTTCTTCCTCAGATCTTCAACCGACCTACCCTCCGCATCGTCATCAACGAGCTGACACAGCTCAAGATTGGAAGTGCATGGTGGACGCGACGGATGATGAACTCCTTTGTCTTTTTTTCCGTGACTTCAATAAATGACGAACGATGAATAATGGTAGGGGTTTATTACTTGATGATGTTATTCTTTTTCATATCTTCTTCAATGGTTAAAAATGAATTGTTTGTGAATGTGTTATTGTTCATCTATTTTTATTGATGAGCCAATTGATACCTCTCTAAATGCGGAGGGTGCGGGCCAAACTAACATGGCCTGAAATCCTCCATCGATTTTCTTTCTTGTGGAGTTATTCAGCATGGCGACGAGGGGACGAAGGTGGCGACAACAAAGGTCGTGCTACCCGCGGCCTCCATGAATCACACCAACCTTATGGAACTCTAGTGCTTTCGATCGAACATCGCTAGCCCATGCTGGTCTAGCCTTCCAGCCTCCCAGCTGCCCCACCTCCGCGCACGACCAGCCGACCACCCCAAACTAGCTGCCTGGCCGCGTGCCACCCGGACGCCGACCTACCTGGCCACATGCCTCCCTGAACCGAGCCACTGGCCCACCTGCCTGGTCACCTACCTGGCCGCCCGCCTGGCTGCAACTTAGCAGCCCACCTGGCCGCTGCCTGGTCGCCGCCTGGCAGCCTTCCTGGTCGCGCCCGAACCGGCCGCCCGCCTGGACGCGCTTGAACTAGCCGCCCTCCTGGCCGCACCTGAACCGGCTGAACTGGCCACTGCTGGCCCGCCTGGCTGTTCCCTTTCCATTCGTCTCCTGACCTTCTAAACCATCCTAAAGTCCCCCTCATGACGCCTTGGACGAACTGGCCCATTCGCGCCTTCCGGGCCAAGCCATGTTGAGCGACACCTTCGCGATGCTCGGGGACGGACCGCCCTCGCGGCCTGATGGGATGGGCCCAGTGGGCTGGGCCAAACCTAATAGGATGGCCCACCCATTGGGTCAGGCCAGACCCAACGGGCCTGACCGGGTCGGCCTAGACTGGGTTGGGCCGGGTCGCACTGGACCCGATCCCACTGTCGACCCTTTACTTCGTTTGGACATATCATTTTCACCAGACGTCCATTTGACGATCCATCAGTGGCACTGAAAATATTAGAGTGTAGCTGTCCCTTTGAGTACACCCCACTAGAGTTCGGGGTTTAGTTGATATATGGTCAGGTTGGATCGTACTTGAATCCAACTGGGCCCCTAGGACTAAAAGGCTAATAACTCACAGACCGGGTATCTGATTGATGCGCCGTCTATTGCGTTGAGACCCCTATGACAAGTCGGGCCTTTGAGATACATCTTCTTGGGACTTGGTGGAAGTTGACATATAGACACCTGGCTTGAGGAGTGGACTCTCCTGGAATCAAGCATGCTTCATGCAGAACCCTGTGGCTGGTTGTGCTTTGACAAGTGTTCCTGGATCCTGTGTGGTTTCGACAACTTCAACTACTGTTCCTGGATCCTGTGTGGGTTCGACAGTTCTGATTTCTATTCCTAGATCCTGTGTGGGTTCGACAGAATAGTTTATTCAGTGGCCATATCTTATCATCAATATCTCTCTACAAAAGTTTTATACCTGTGTGAGCTGAGTCAGTAACTTATGTTTTCCTCATGATTGAGATGGATTACTAGATAATTTAGGTATATGTATGTGTATATACTTAAGTGGGGTTATCTGTTGATTTTATTTCTTGTGGTTTATCCTTGTTGGATTTTGTGAGACCTTGAGGGTCTCGTGGTCCCTACTGAGTATCTTTATAGTCACCCCTACACGGGATATGCCCGCACCTCATTGTGTTGGATGCAGACGACGGGCAGCGCTGACCGAGGCTGAGTGTACGAGGACTGGACAGTACCCAGAGATGGACCAAATGACGAGTTGGTACCCAGAGGAGACTGATGGACGTGGAGAGATGAGAAGACTATCTGTACCTACCCTTCAGGTAGGATTCATGGTGGACGATCCATGAGCTTCTTTTCACCTTTCATCCATTTTTTCCTTTTTCAGTTGTACTTGTACTTCATACTTGGGCTTGTATTTCTGACCCCTTTACTTTATAGCACTGTTTTTTTATACAGTTTTTCATGGCGATTTTTATTCAGCTATGTACTCTGTTGTGTGTGTTTTCAGTTATAAAGGAAATGCCTTCCCAGTTTAGGGATTTTTTGCTTTTGGTGCTAGTTTCCAGCCCATGGCCTATGGAAAGTAGGTTTGGGGTAGTCACGTCACAGGCCCCAGGGGATGGTTCATGAAAAATTGGTATCATAGAAGTCAGTTCTACCGCATAACATAGGAATATGATCTTTTCTGTGAAGTAATAGCGTTAAGGGTACTGAGAGTGGTTTTAAGTTCAGGGAGTGCAGTGTTGGGGCGGCGGCCGACGTATCCATACAGCAAGACCCTAACTTTTGATTTCTGACTCAGTACACGATAACACTGATTGCGTGTGTGTTTTTAAGAGTCTTCATTCTGATATATTTTGAGTTAGATCACCAGGTATAAATTATTGACCATGGAACACCTATTTCTTTATAGGATGCCTCTACGTAGATAGCTAGCCAGGGTTTCAGGCTTTGTACGAGATGACAGACCACCGAGCGACGATTCCTCGGTGAGGGGCCCAATTAAAGTGGAGGCTCTAGCGGTACCACTACCCATTGGGCCACCGATGCCACCAGCCCCAGAATTAGAGAGTGCACACCTCTTGAGCGCATTGCACGAGTTCCAGCACTAGAGGCCACCCAGTTATAGGGGTGAGACTGACCCAAAAGAAGCTGAGGATTGGCTGGAGGCTATGATGAGAGTCTTCATACTGGTAGGTACACCAGAAGACCTTATGGTGATCCTTTACGTGAGTCTCCTTCAGGAAGCAACATACTGATGGTGGAGCCTGATGCTCCAGGTGCATGATGAGGTGACTCTACTCTGGGTGGACTTGTGAGATCATGTTTCGGGAAGAGTTTGTCTTAACCACCCTATGTGCAGTACAGATATAAGAGCTACCATATCTACACCAGTGTAGCATGTCAGTGGCATAATACTCAGCGAGGTTCACCGATCTATCATGCTACTCCACAGATATGGTGCAAGACCCATTCTTCAGGGCCTGGACCTTTGAGCAGGGGCTCAAACAAGAGATCAGGGCTTCAATGATCTCCCTAGTCATTCCGACACAGGCACGGGTGTCGGAGAGAGCCCTCCTAGTGAAGAATTTCCTTACTGAGCAGTCTCCTGCAGCTAGACCCACCACTAGTTGGCATGCAGTAGAGTCTTCTGTAGTTGGTAGTAGACAGATGTCATAGAGGTATAGGAGGACCAGAACATCCAGTGGTCGACCTCAAGACATAGGTTCGGTTGTGCGGGGCACACAAGATAGAGACAATCATTAGAGGAACATGCAGTGTTTATCATGTGTGGGGTAGGGTCACATATATCGTGACTGTTCAACCTTCCATACGGCTGATCAGAAGAAAGTTGAGGGACCTACCAGATAGAGACATAGGTTTCATCATGGCGATCTGTAGGGAGGTGGAGGACGTGGCAGAGGAGCTGGTCGTGCAGCTTGTGGTGGATGATGCTATGAGGTGTTACAACCACCACCTCAAGGAGGTTTACCCCGACTGCAGGGAGCACGTGGACATGCTAGAGGTCAGCTTCAGGCAGCTAAATCATACGATCTTGGCACTCCGGAGATGATTTGAGGTGCGATCTTTGTCTACTTCACCTTAGATACAATTATTATAGACACAGGTGTTAGTCTCTCTTTCATTTCCACTGCCCTCTTTCGGAGCATTGAGATTCTGATGGAGCCGTTGGCTCGATCCTTATGGATAGAGACTCTTATAGGAGCAGACTCGATGATTATGCACTGGTTCCGGTACTGTGAGCTTACTCTAGGAGGCGGGAGATTTGGCTGGGATCTCCTCGTAGTGGCGTCGAGGCCTTAGGACATCATCTTGGGTATGGATTGGTTATCTACATTCCATGCTCAGATCGACTGTATTAAGAGTAATGTGCGGTGTGTCTGCACAGATGGGAACGAGTTCACCTTCACCAACAATAATGGAGACTTTTCAGGATATGATAGACTTACTCACAGAAGAGTGTAGCCAATAACCCATCAGTTGGCCTGCCTTACCCTCAGAGCAGTAGATGTGGAGAGTTCGAGCTATTCTGTAGTGGTGGACCAGTACATAGATGTTTTCCCTAATGATGTACTAGGTGTACCACTTAGCAGAGAGGTGGACTTTTACATTGACCTGTACCCCAGTACAACACCAATATCTACACCAGTGTATCAGATGTCTCCCGCAGAGCTACGCGAACTGTGGGTACAACTAGAGTACTTGCAAGGGATGGGATTCTTCTGACCCAGTGTTTCTCCCTGGGCAGCCCCGATTCTCTTCACCAAGAAGGCGGATGGGATCTTGAGGCTTTGTGTTGACTACCATCGCCTGCACCAGGTGACCATGATGAATAAGTACCCACTCCTTAGGATTGACGACCTCTTTGATCATCTGAAGAGAGCACGGTGGTTTTCGAAGATAGACCTCATATCAGACTATCACCAGCTCAGAGTTTGAGACAAGGATGTGCAGAATATGGATTTTATATGTCGTTACGGACACTACGTGTTCTTGCTTATGCCTTTCTTCATAACCAACACTCCAGAAGTGTTCATGGGACTCATGAAAAAGATTTTCTATCCTTACCTTGATCGATTTGTCGTAGTCTTCATCGATGAAATACTGATCCACTCGACTACTGAGGAGGAGTATGCCTACCATTTGCGCGTAGTACCGGACACACTCCGAGAGCACCAAATTTATGGTAAGTTATTGAAGTGCCAGTTTTGGATTCAAGCGGTTCACTTCTTGGGACACATCATTTCAAAGGGTGGAGTTACAGTGGATCTAGCGAAGATTGAAGTGGTACTTGCTTGGGAGCCACGCAAGAGTGTGACAGAGGTACGAAGTTTCTGGGGTTTTGATGGATATTACTGACTGTTCGTACTAGACTTCACTAGAGTTTCATCACCACTATCAGCCTTGACGAAGAAGGGGTAACCCTTCATTTGGACAGAGAGATTCAAACAGAGCTTTCTGGAGCTAAGGTAGAGGCTGACTAGTTCCCCCATCTTGAGGCTTCTAGAGGAAGGCGTAGGGTACGTAGTCTACTATGAAACATTAGGGAAAAGACTCAGTTTTATCCTGATATTGGAGCAAGAAGTGATCACGTATGGTTCTTGGTAGTTGAGGAAGTGACGTTGGCTTGAGTTCCTCCAGGAATATGACTCTGAGATAGTCTGTACTTCTGGTAAGGGGAGCATTGTGGCAGATGCACTCAACAGAAGGTATGGTATACAGCTACTAGGCAAGGCGACAGAGCAGCTGGCTGCCTTACAGATATACTTTTTGGATAGGGATGGATGAGCCTTTCTAGAGTCTCTTACAGTCGCTCCCCCACTTCTTCAGCGAGTCATAGAAGCACAACATGGGGACGCTGACTGCGAGACACGAGGTGCTTAGATATCCATAGGACAGAAACCTAATTGATTATATGAAGGTGGGGGGAACGTCGTCCTCTTAAGAAGACGTATTATGGTACACGTGTCACTTTAGAAAGAAGTGTTGAGGTAGTTCTACACATACCCTCTAGCGGTACATCCCAGAGTGGAAAAGATGTACCAGGACCTTCAACAATAGCACTTATGGCCAAGTATGAAGAAGGCAATAGTAGAGTTTGTCTCTCGATGCCTCACTTGTCAACAAGTGAAGGTGGAGCACCAGGTACCATCATGCTTGGTTCAGCCTTTAGAGGTCCCAGAGTGGGAGTGGTATGTGATATCCATGGTCTTCGTGACTGGTCTTCCATGTACATCCAGTGGTCATGAATTGATTTGGGTGATCATTGACCGACTCACCAAGTCAGCCCACTTCCTATCGATCAAATATATGAGTTTAGTAGAGAGCATGATACGCCTCTATGTGCAGGAGATTGTGCGACTACATGGAGTACCTTCAACTATTGTCTCTGATCATGACACACAGTTTACTTCCCGGCTATGGAAGGGGTTTCAAGAGGCTTTCAGGACATAGCTATGTCTGAGCACCGCCTTCCATCCTCAGACGGATGACTAGACTAAGAGGACTATTCAAACCTTTGAGGACATGATGCATGCTTGTGTATTCAATTTCAGTCGCAGCTGGGAGGATCACTTACCATTGGTGGAGTTTTCCCACAAAAATAGCTATCACTCCACCCTCAGGATGGAACCTTTCGAGGCATTTTACGAACGACCTTGCAGATCACCCTTGTGCTGGACATACTATGGGAAGTTAGCACTGGTGGGACCATAGACAGTACGAGCTACCGTGGAGAAGGTTAAGATCATCCAGGAGTAGATGAAGACTAAACAAAGTAGGAAAAAGTCATATGCCGACAGGAGACGGAGATCTCTAGAGTTCGAGGATGGCGACAAAGTCTTTCTACAGGTCTCACCTCGATGAGGTCTACAGAGATTTGGACAAGGCGGCCAGTTATCTTCGAGATTCATCAGACCTTTTCAGGTCCTTAGTAGAGTTGGCGAGGTGGCTTAACACTTAGGTCTTCCACCTCAGTTGCACCGGGGGCACGACATCTTCCACGTATCTCAGCTGAGGAGATACGTTCATGACCCTTCTTACATCATCGACAATGGAGAGCTAGACGTCGATGATGGGGTGACTTTTACGGAGGCTCTAGTGGAGATTAAGGCTCAGCAAGAGCAGGTCCTACATGGACGGTTGATACCTCTATTGCACGTTCGCTGGAAGCATGGGAACCTCTAGGAGAGCACATGGGAGCAGGAGGCTCAGAAGCATGCTCAGTACCACCAATTATTCCCTTAGTTTGAGTTGTATCTTACGAGGACATAAAGCTTTGATGTGGGTAGAATGTAAAGACCCAGAAATTCTGTGGATTTTTTTCTTAAATGCATGGAAATTTTACGAGTCAACGAAAACTGACGGCACATGATTCCGAGGCCCGGTGTGCCTGGAATCAATTTAAAATTTTTTTTTGGGTACGTTTAGTAAATATATGAGCGGGTTTTAATAACTTTTGAACCAGTGCTTGGAATTGATATCTGAGGGCACCGTTGAACTCGCAGCGCCGGTGTTCATTTAATGAGACTTTCACTTCGACGGTAGTGGGTTGAGTTTAAAAGTTCGATTTTGGGTTTTCATGGAAAATAATAAAATAAAGTGTGCATCACTTTATTTTATTTGAGCCTCCAAGTGAGTGTTGGATGGCTAAAACCTCCTCTTGGAAGTTGGAGGTGGTTCCAGCACACCTTAACCTCCCATTAGAGGTTATGGTGGTGGGGACCACCCAAACACAACCTCCCATGTGCGGATAAATGAGGTGTGGACCACCCATGATTTTAACCCTTTGAAACTCCCAATTAAAGTGGAGAAACTCTCAAGCTCCACTTAATATAGGGGAACCTCTTCAACACCCCTTTATTTAATTTTGTGACAACCCTTCACATTAATTAGGTGGATCCTATCTAATTAATTTTATTCTCCATTTGATTTTCGTTCAAAAATTTAAAATAATAGACAAACTAACATTATTTTTGGATTGTAATTTCTCACTTGGGGAAGCTTTTGAGAGGGGAGTTTTGGAGAATTAGAGTTCTCCAATGAAGAACCCCATCTCCCAACAAAGAATGGAGAATGAAGAATTCTGACCTTCTTGGACTTCTTCCTCAGAGCATCAATCGACCTACCCTCAACATCGTCATCAATGAGGCAATGTAGCTCGAGATTGGGAGTGCATGGGGGATGCGACAGATGATGAACTCCGTCATCTTCTATCCATGACTTCAAAAAACGATGAGAGATGAATAAAGGTAGGGGGTTTATTACCTGATGATTTCATTCCTTTTATTTATCTTCTTCAACAGTTAGAATTGATTTTTTGGCGGATCTGTTATTATTCATATATTTTTCTTGATGAGCCAATTGATACCTCAGTAAATGCGGAGGGTGTAGGACAACCTAACATGGCCGGATATCCTCCGTCGATTTTCCTTCTTGTGGCATTCTTTGGCATGGAGACAAGGCGATAAAGGTGGCGACGACAAAGGCCACTCTACCCGCGGTCTTCGCGAATCACGCCGCCCCCATGACGCTTTGGTGCTTCAGGCCGAACACCGCCAGCCCATGCCAGTCCAGATATCCGGCCCCCAGGATGCCCGATCTCCACGTGCACCCTGCGGGCCACCCCAAACCGACAGCCTGGCCACTGGCCCGCCTGGCCGCGCGCCTCCCCAAACGGAGCCACCAGCTCGCATGCCCGACCACCTGCCTGGTCGCCCGGCTGGCCGCCTGCCTAGCCACCCGCCTGGCTGCCTGACTGACCGCCCACCTGGCCGCTGCCTTGCCGCCCGCCTAGACACTCCCGAACTGGCCGCTTCACAGCCCACCTAGCCGCCCGCCTGGCCATGCCCAAACCGGCCGAACCGGCCGCCCGCCGGCCCGCCTGGCCACGCCCTGTCCGGCCGCCTCCCAGCCACCCGACCTTCCAAACTGGCATGCAGTCTCCCTCACGACGCCCTAGTAGAACCGGCCCAGCCTTGCTTTTTAGGACGAGCCACGCTAAGCTATGCCTTCACGACGCTCCGGGCCGAACTGGCCCCAAGCTCGGACCGAACCGCCCTCGCGGCCTGCTGGGCAGGGCCCAGCGGGCCGGGCCAAACCTAACAGGGTGGCCCGCCCAATGTGTCAGGCCAGTCCCAAAACGCCTGACTGGGTCGATCCAGACCGGGGCGGACTAGACCGGGTCGGACCGGACCCGGGCCCACTGCCGACCCTTTACTTCCTTTGGTCATATCCTTGGCACCAGACGTCCATTTGATGATCCGTCAATGACACTAAAAATCTTGGAGCGTCGCCATCCCTTTGAGTACACCATACTTGAGTTTGGGTTTTAGTTGAGATATGGTCAGGTTGGATCATACATGAATCCAACCGGGCCCCCGTGACTAAAATGATTATAACTCACAGACCGGGCATCCGATTGAGGTGTCGTCTATTGCATCGAGACCCCTCTGACGAGGAAGACCTTTGAGATACTTCTTCGTGGGACTTGGTGGAAGTTGAAATATTTACACTTGGATTAAGGATCGAACTCTCCTGGAATCAAGCTTGCTTCATGCGGAACCCTGTGGCTGGCTGCGCTCTGACGACTGTTCTTGGATCTTGTATGGGTTCGACAGCTCTGACTAATGTTCCAGGATCCTGTGTGGGTTCAGCAGTTCTGATTTATATTCTTAGATCCTGTGTGGGTTTGACAGAATAGATAATTCATTGGATACATATGATCATCTCTATCTCTCTACAAAATTTGTACAACTATGTGAGATGAGTCAGTAACTTGTGTTTTCCTCATGATTGAGATGGATTACTAGATAACTTAGGTATATGTATGGGTATATACCTAAGTGGGGCTATCTGTTGATTTAATTCCCTGTGGTTTATCCTTGTTATATTCATTTGAGACCTGGAGGGTCTCGGTATCCATACAGAGTATCGTTATACTCACCCTTGCATGAGCTATGCCCGCACCTAGTTGTATTGGATGCAGACGACGAACAGTGCTGAATGAGGCTGAGTGTATGAGGACTGGACGGTACCTGGAGGTGGATATCATGATGAGTCGGTACCCTAAGGAGACTGATGGATGTTGAGTGGTGAGGAGGCTATTTGTACCTACCTTTCAGATATGATCTGTGGTGGATGATCTAGGAGCTGATTTTCACCTTTCAGCCGTTTTGTCCCTTTTCAATTGTACTTGTACTTTATAGTTGGGCTTGTATTTCCGGCCCCTTTAGATTTTAGCACTCTATTGTTATATAGTTTTTCTTTGTGTTTTGTATTCAGCTGTGTACTCTTTTGTGTGATTTTTTATTTATAAAGTCAATACCTTCCCAGTTTAGGGATATACGCCTTTGGTGCTTGTTTCCAACCCCTGTCCTATGGAAGGCGGGCTTGGGGTAGTCATGGCACGGGCCCTAGGGGATGGGTGGTGACAATAACATTAGAAAACCATACCATGTATATCAATGATCATAAACATTTTTCCTAGAATAATTATTATAAGTTCATAAGACATGACTCAAAAGTAAATAAAAGATCATGAGTCATGATATAATAACAACGACTCAAGATATATATTTGTGTCATACACAATGCTTTGAAAATATTATGTCAAGGCTATGAAGAAAGAAATTAATAAGATGTTAGGCTTGGGATGACCACCTGTATACCTGCTTCCGGCATGGGTTGATCACACATATACCCACCTTCTCAGGCTTGGTATGACCACCCATGTACCCTCAAATCTCATAAATAATTTATCATTACCCAATGCATTAGAGTGAGATATAGGTCCCACCCATCACATAATTAAATCATACCATATGTGTGCCACAAGATTAAAAAAATTCCTTATGTCATAACACAAAAAATGAAACGGGTTTCATAAATATTTCATTATATAATAACCTATGGAAAATAGATAGGTTTCATAATCATTTCATAATAACATAACTCATGAAAAGAAACTTATTTGATATAAATTTTTATGGTATATTCGATAGAAGAGAAACAAGTTTCATAAAAAAAATTCATCATAAACATTGACCATTATATAAAGATTTTTTTTTTAATTCTTGACTAATTTCCCCATAATGTTATAGTCAACATCAATGGATGAAATGTTTTATGGAAAATAATTTTAAAATATGATTAAAATTATTTCTTTAGGAAAATATCCTTTCATCTATGAAAAATTCTCATTTAAAACGTAATTTTTTTTAATTTTTTTTAAAAAAATAAAATTGTAAACATATAAATGAATTTTCAAATCAATTACTAGTTATGGCATTAAAAAATTACATTCATTCCTTACATATAAAAATTATTATTCTTTTCACATTTACAGTAAAATATAAATGGGTATTTATTTGGAAAATGAAATAAACATTCATTTCAAAAATATAAAATAAAAAATTTAAAAATTGTTAAAAATTTCTTTTAAAAATTATATGGTTTTATTGTAGAAACATTTTTTTAGAAAACATGGTTTTAAAAGTAAATATATTTCTGATCTAAGTGATAAATAAAGTCATATTTTCTTAAAAAATCATCATTATATTAATTAACAAAGAGTGCAAAATGGTACCATTAATTGAAGATAACTGAAATAAATTGTGGAGAAGAAACGTCATTGGAAATATTGATAGGTAGATCATTGAATTTCAACTTTTGAGATTAAATCATAAACATTATTGATAAATGTTGAGATTGTAACACAACAACTAAACAACTTCGGTAACATCAAATCCAAAGGTCAATGAAGTAGTAAAATAAAATTCAATATAAAATATAATGAGGATAAATAAATTCATGATATATATCTGTCAAAGGGGGTTTATATACACCTCATTATGAATTATAAGTTCATAACATAACATTCATCTCAAATAACTAAAAATGAGAAAAAATATGTTACCACTTTGGTAACATTGAAACTGTAACACCATGAAATAAATATTCTAAAAATGATTTGTAAATAACAAATTTTTTTTGTTGAATAATATAAATGAAAATTCATGGGTATTATAAAAATCACATATAATAATTTGGTGGTGAATATTTCACGTGTCTGATAAAAGTAAACTGTGAGACAGAAATACCTTAAAATAGGTACTACCTTTTATTGTACTCATTAAAAAACAATAATAATAATTATAATTTTATTAAAAACCCATTAAAGATTAAAATTTATATATATCCTAAAATATATTATTTTTTATAACCTTTTATTACCCACTTATTAAGGATTTCCTGTTATTGTTACGTCTTGGGTAACAACGGCTTTGTTTTTTATATAAGATTGGATTTTTTATTTTTGACTCTTACATTGATAATTATTTATTAATATTATTAATGATAAAAATTATATAAAAAATATATATTCATTATATTATTATTTATGGTAATATATAATACAAATTTATAGGAAATTAAATACACTGGTCTGGGAGATGGTATGTGGTACCTACACATGAATGTGGTATTTTCATTTTCTTGTTGGGTTAAAAGAAAAGGAAAATATATATATATATGATCATTAAATAATACTTTTTATGTATTATATATCAAATTTTTTGTTGAAAACATCATTAATACCTTTCATTAAAAGCATTAATGAGTCACATCTCTTCGTGAGGTGGTCGTCCATCGTACACACATGTGGCATTATCGAATTACCACAAAATGGAAAGAATAAAGGTATGTGTGGCATAAAAAATAATGAACCATATTAACATAAAAAATATAAAAAATATAAAATATAAATATCATTTACATCATTATTATGAACCATTAATGGTGGGAATGGAATAACTAATGAGATCGGTTCACGAGGAGGTAGTCCGCCGTACAGACAACCAATGATTTCATATCCCATTTTATGGATGTGTGTGTGGTTATAAGTCTTAAAATCACCATAAAAAATATTAGTATATGGAAGATAATAATTTTATTATATATTAATAATATAAAATTAATTTATGGGGTTTGAGGATGAAATAAATAGAGACAATTTCATAGAAGACCATTATCTCTTCTATGGGTATCCTCCTTAGGTATTCACTAAAACATTAAAAGGATGGAATTATTACCATAATAAGTCACATAGGATGAGTATAAGGAATCTAAATAGATATTTTTGGAAGATTTTGGTTTATCTAAATTTCTTCACTGGTGTCAAGAATTTGGGAAAGTGAGTTCCCTTTTATAGTTGATGAGGAGTTGTATTCTTTTAATTACTAAATAGTATTTACTATTGGGAGGTATATATTACCTCATGTGGATCCAAATATTATAATTAATGGGGTAGAAGAAGGATATATTTTAGTTGTACCTCCTATAGAAAAAACTTTTTTTGTAAACATTTGTTTTCTTTAACTTAAATGTTTCCCTATTTTTATCATTTTGGGGTTTTTTCATTATGAAAACTAATTTTCTAGCCGAATTAATTTATCTATTAGGAATAAAATAAAACTATCATAAATAAATATTATTTACCCACTAAATATAAATATTAAATAATATTTAGTAAATATAAATCATATTTTTGTTGGAGATTAATTTTGACACAAGTGCGTGTTACGCACAAAATCATCGCTTTAACCTTAAATACGCTGATAGTGTTTTTTCTATTTAGTTGTTAATATGTTAATTATAATATGTAAATTAGTCTAGTAATTTATCATATTTTATGTTTATTATAATTTAAGAAACTCATTAGAAAAAATATTTTTTTAGTAATTTTAAATCATCCAATAAAATATCATTTATTCTAAAATAACATCAAGGTAAATTAGGACAAAATCAATCTAAATTGAATTTAAAAAATATATAGGACATGATTGAATTAGAATATATTAATTTAAAATATGTGTATAATGATATCTTCATATAAAAAATTAATTTATGATAATAAATCAATCAGTTTACATCAATTTATATATTTTTATTACAATTTAGTTTATTTTAATATAAAATAAATAATTACTGTGTTGGCGTTTCATAAGAAGTCAAAGTAACTAATTCATCAATAAAAATTATAGATAAATTATTATTACTATATATACCCATTTATATTTCAAAATAATATGTATAAAAAAACCAATTTAGTTTTTCCCTATCCCAATGCATTATAGATATTAAATGTAAGATTTATTTCTATTTTTCATTACATAACATATTATATGGATCACATTACAAGAAAACTGGAAAGGAATTTACATATTTCATATAATTTTATGACAAAAAAGATTAAAGAAATATATTTAATAAGATTAAGATAATATTTTTGGTCATTTTCAGTCTTATCATTCTAGTTTAACCCTTGAAAAATCCATTTATTCTTTAACCGAGGAAATTAATTTTTACTACATATAGTATTCATTTTGGTAAAAAAATAATTTATCCATAGGATAAATTATAAACTATTCTTATTCAAAATATGACTCAATTTTTACAAATTCCATTTATAGAAATGGAAAAACTTAATTTTAAATTAATCCCATAGACGAGATAAGAAAGCTTATTTTTACAACGAAAAAGATCAACAATTTAAAATTTTTTATATAAAATTTCTATGTCAAAATGATTCAAATAACATAAAATTTATTAATATATTTATCAATGAACAAATTAATTTTAAATAAAAATTAAAATTAAAATTATTTTTTATAAATAAATTTAATGAAAAGGATGTTTTCAATTAAAAGTTACTACTTTTAACCATTCATTAGAAAACAAAACATTTTAGAAAAATAACAAGAATTCATTATTATATAATTTTGATATTATTATATTATAATTATCTTTATTTTATCAAATTAATTTAAAAAAGTATAAAAATTTATTTTTAAAATATGTTTTCCATAAAAAAGTGAAAAAACTTCTTTTTAGAAAAATATAGTTTTTATGCATAAAATTAGATTTCATCTTATCTATATTCTATAAAACATGTAATATGAGTGTTAAAGATTTTATTGAATAATATATATATATATATATATATACATAAGTCATTAATATCATTAACCAATATAATATTTTTTAATTTATTGATATAAACCCAATTTTGGGAGAAAAGATATACTTTTTTCATAAAAATATTTTTTTTATTTTTGAAAGGGTTTTATTTTAATTTATAATTGACTGGGAACCAAAGAATTTTATATACATGTTTAAACCATATTTTCCTAATTTATTTATTCTAATTCATACCCTCTATTATATTTTATAGTTTATAACAATCATATTAAATAATAATAATTAAATAGTATGACATGTTTGGTTTACACTCATTAATACGTGTATCTCTAGATAAAATATGAATTATGTGTTAAAAAATAAAAACATTGTATTGTGTATAATAAATATAAAATTAATCATTCATTTAATGTAAAATATCAAAAAAATTAAATATATTTGAAAAAAATTCACAAAATCGTGACGTTTTATATTCTACCCCCTCTTAAAAAGAATATTCCCCTCCAAAATCATCTTTGACCTTAAAGGTTTAACATTTGAAAATAAATTCCTTAGAAGTGAAATCATATAAATTAATAAGAAAAAGTCCCATAGAAGGGAATGATGGAAACATACAGTTACCCAATTTAATTGATAACAAGGTTTTTATATAGGATAACATAGATGTGATGTGGATATTATGACATGTAAGAAAAGAAAAAATAATTATAGGGTTTGATACAAATCACTGATCGTATGAAATTAGGTGATCTATATATGGTTAGTGACCATAAAACCATTATCCAAAAATGTTTGAAAAGGTCATTGATATCATCATAAATAATGATAAACAGGAAAATATTAATTTCAAAACCCTTTTCATAATGTTGACGAATTTTCCTAGGAAGCTATAATTATATGATTTATTCCATTTCATAAGCACAATATCAAAATATTTTTGTTCCTCAATCAAATTTCACTTCATATCTTACTATAATAAGTGATGGTGAATTATTTACAATTGATGACCTAATGTATAAGTAGATCCATATATATAATGATAATTCATTTTTTCAATATTTAGTTATAATCAAAACAAAATGGTTAGAACAGGTTATCCAATATGCATAAATCTTCATATGGTGATGTATCTCCTTAATTCCTAGAACATAATCCAAAGTTTAACATAAATCATTACATAATTTTCTAACCTTTTAACCCTTCCAACATTCAAATTTAATGCAATGACACTTATTTTCCAAAATAAACATATCATTAGTCCCAATAAACTATAAAGTGGCTCTTAGTTCTCAAATACAAAAAATGTGAATACATTCATCATGTATTCTATTAAAACATAATAACAACATAATTTTACCATAAAACATTATTGAAAACATACATTCTAATTCAATCATTATATAGTGCATAAATCATTATATATGTTACATAAATCAAAAAATTCAATATACTCCATTCGAAAATTCATAAAACACATTTTCAATAAATAATTAATTTGTCCCAAGGTAATTAACATTATCTACTTTACTTTATTCTTCTCAAAAATTAATTTATTCCAACTAAACACCATTTACTCAACATTTGAAACATATTATGTGTTACCATACCTTAATAATGCATTTTCTAAAAAATAAAAACTTCCCATTAAATCAATCATCTAGAACATTAGTACCATTGAATACATTCTTTCAAATCCATAATTAATAAAATAATAAAAAATACTTATATGTTTCATAATTCAGATAATACAATATCTGAATTTCAATACATAAATACTCTATTCATACCACTTTATTCTCAACCAATTAACTAAGCTTCGGTGTCTTATTCTTTAAGTATTATTTATAATGAAATTTCATCTACAGTCACTTCCTCATCAGCAATATAACCATTACTAATATGTCATTGAAGAATCCATTTACAAGAATTTCCTTTAGAATATTAAATTTTAAAATTCTCATTCTTTAAACACTAAAAGAATTTAATAATCGATGAAATATTATGAGACCAATATTCCCATACATTTTGTTAACTTTAAAATTCATTTTATCATTGCACTAATATTATTTGTGTAGTTTTTCATATTCTAATCATCATCATATTCCTTGAAGACATTCCCTTGGGTGTTTCTTCCAACATTACTGACTCATATGAGACTTAATCTTCTTTCCTCCATGGTCTCCACTACATGAACTCTTATTTAACTATTTATTTATCTATTTTGGTGAGGTTTGGAGATGGTTAAAGTATATATTTTTAATCATGTTCCATTTTAAATGATTAGGAATAATAAAACTTTCCTTCACTATATTCATCATCCCATTTGATTGATCATCCAAAATTTTTTCTTGACATTAAATGTTGACCCACATCCTTATAGTTCCTACTATTAACTAAAAATAGATTTTTTTTGAGAAACAATTATCATAAAAGAAAACCTCATAATCATCACTACTAAATATTTGGTCTTTAAAATTGCTAAAAATGAACTTTATCAGGGCTATAGAGGCAATGACTACTAGAGAATGATTAAATATTGTAGTGGTTTACCATAACTTTTAGAAGCGCTTGTAAAGTACAAAATTTTCCAGGTAATTTATTTAGAACTGATAAAGTGTACATTTATCACTTCTTAAAAAATCCATGATAAAGGGGAATACAATAGTGTGATGTAACAACACACTACAACACTCATGTAGTGTTCTCTAACAACACATTACAACACCCATGTAGTGTGTTTTAATAGGACCGAACATCACTAGAAACATCAGTAAATATCAAAAAAAGTAGATACGAATATGTAATTAAAATGAAATTAAATTCAAAATAGAAATACTAGAAAAAACTATATTATAGTCATTTAAAACATTGGTTAATACATTTATATAAGTAAAAATTAATACATACATTCAAAAACATAAATGTTCCTTTATCTTTTGATCATGAACATGACTCATGCTATTATCTAACAAACAACCCATGTTTATGAAAATGAACACACCTATCTAAGATTTTTTTTATATTAGTAATATTTTAAATAAATAAATTAATAGAAAGTGATAATTTAAAACAAAACATTGAGCCATATTTGGAACACCTTGTATCCGATTGAGTTGTAGTTGATTCCTGAACGTCAAACCATTTCTTGTTTATCATAAATAATTATATCTATGAATATTAATTAAATAGTTATAATATAAAAATCATAAGGAAATCAATTAAGTAATACCATATATAATTATGAGAAAAAATCTAGAATCATTTGATTGGTTTTGGTGATGTGATAAACATTTTATTCTAAAAGGACACTTATATATTAAAAATATGAACTTGGAGCCATATCACTCACATTGTGCATCAGATTAAGATGAATAAGGTTCATACACATCTTGAATGACTTATTGATAATTTTCATAATTTATAAAAACAATCCAAATGAATTTTTTTAGTTTTGAGTATGTTACCAGTCTTTTTTACTAAAATGTCAATTTAAACTGGAAACACACACTTTGACTCATACTGGTCACATAATTTGTTGGTTTTATGTGATACTAATTTTTATATATGAAAATGAATTATAATTTATTTTAATAAATTATCAATATAGTATGAGACTTTTTTTTGTTTTCATTGAGTGATACTTTTTGATCTAAAATATTGATTTTAAACAAATAACAGACACTTTGAGTCATATTGGTATCATTTTGTATCATATTGAGGTGAATATGATTCTAATATGTCAAAAATTACTTATTAATTATCACACTAATATATAAATACTATATGAATGAGTTTCTCATTTTTTAGCAGGTCAGTAGTTGTTTTTACTTAAAATGAAGTACATTTTAAACAAAAAGATGCACTTAGAGTCATACAGGTCACACTGTGCATCAGATTAAGGCGATTTTGATTTTTAAAAATCTATAATTACATATAAATTATTTCTATAATGTAAAAAAATTCCTAATGATTTTACTCAGTTTTGAGTACGTTGCTTGTCTCTATTTCTAAAATGACATTTTAAACTAGAAATACACACGTTGGATCATACATATCACATCAAGTATCGATATTCTGTGATACTAATTTATATAAAAAAATATTTTTTATGAATTATTTTAATATTTTATCACAAATATATGATTGTGTTTTGTTAGTTTTTAGTGTTTGACATGTTTAGACATAAAATATAAATTTTAAACTTATAATGGACACTTTGATTCATACCGAGCATTAAGAGATTGGAATGTGGTGTGGCTGATTCCTACTTGTTAGAAATTACTTATAGATATTTCTCATAAATTATCAAAACAATATGAATTCATTTTCTTAGTTTTGAGTATGTCACTTGTGCATTTTAGTAAAATTGATGTCATTTTTTAATAAAAAGTCCACTTTGATACATACTAGTCACACCATGCATCAAATTGAGATGAGGTAGATTCCTACACATTTAAAAAGACTTATGTATAATTTTACTAATGTATCAAAATAATCATAATTTTTTTTATTGGTTTTGAGGATGACAGTTTTATTTTTTACTAAAATTTCATTTTAAAACAAATATACACACTTTTACTCAAACCAGTCATGTCGTGTATTAGTTTGAAATGATATTAATTCATACACATAGAAAATTATTTATTTATTTTGTTTCTTAATTATCAATACAATATATGTGTGTTCTCTATGTTTTTAGTGAGTGACACTTTTTGAAATAAATATTTTATTTTTAATTGATAACTTACACTTTGTGTTATGTTGGGAACATCATGTATCAGATTGTGGTGAGGCCAATTACTACAGAGAAAAAATGAGTTATGAATCATATTATAAAGTATCAAACCGATATTAATGTGTTTGGTCAGTTTTGAGTATATCACTTTTCCTTTTCACGAAAATTGATGTCAATTTAAAATAAAAATATGCACTTATAGTCATACTTGTCACATAGTTCATCATATTGTGTTGAAGCTAATTCCTAGAAATCTAAAATTAAATATTATTCATTTTAATATTTTATCAAAAGAATCTTAATGAGTTTTCTTAGTTTTGAGTCTGTAACTTGTATTTCTAAAATTTTATTTTAAACTGGAAACACACACTTTCACTCATATCGATCACATCACGTATTAGTTTGATTTGATACTGATTCCTACCTATCAAAATTAATAATAAATAATTTTCTTAAATTATACAGAGAATCTTAGTGAATTTTCTCTTATTTCATTGAGTGAAACATTTTGAATTAAATTTTAAATTTTAAATGGATAATAGACACTTTGAGTCATATGAGAAGAATCATGTATTATATTGAGGTTTAGCTGAATCTTACTTAGAAAAAATGACTTATGTATCATTTTTATAAAGTATAGAAACAACTAAATTTTTTATCTTGGTTGTGAGTTGGACAATTTTTATTTTTACTAAATTTGATGTCAATTTTAAATAAAAAGATGAACATAGAGTGATACTGGGCACATAGTACATCAGATTGAGGTGGGAATGATTTATACACACCCCAAAGGACTTATTGATCATTTTACTAAAGTAAAAAACCAATACAAATTATGTTTTATCAATTTTGAATATGTCATGTTTTTTCACTAAAATATCATTTGAAATTGAAAACAAGTGCTTTAACTTATATCGGTTAAATCATGTATCAGTTTGATGTGAGATTGATTCGTACATGTCAAAAATGATTTATTAATCATTTTCATAAATTATTAAGAAAATGAATGATTTTTTTCATGGTTTTCTTTGGGTTTCACTTTTTTTTATCTAAAATGTTTATTTTAAACTAATAATGAAAACCTTGAGTCATACTGAGATCATCGTGGATCAGATTGAGGTGAGGATTATTCCTACACATTATATAATACTTATGGTTATTTATCTTAATATGTGAGAACAATATTAATATTGTTTCTCAATTTTGATTATGTATGTTGACTCTTTTTAATAAAAACATTGTCAATTATAAATAGAAAGAAGAACATAGAGTCATAATAGTCACACCATATGTCATGTTAAGGTGTGACTGATTCCAAAATTTCCTAATGTCTCAAAAAATATAAACTCCTAATTTTACCACACATTACATTGGATTTTTTTTAACTACCAAAAATTCTTATTGACTCAATGTTATTATAAGAGTATACTTGTTCAGCTATGAACGTCGAATAAATATGCATTATTTTAGTTTGAAAAAGAATGGAAATTGAAAGCCTAGTAACATTGGAACAAAGAAAATTTTTATCTACTTTGTGTCTAGTTATAGATTGTTAACAGAAAAATATGACTTAAGACAAGATTTGTGAAAAAATAAATATATATTAGATGAAAATTATAGGGAAATTAACTTATAAATATTTGATAAAATGATGAAAACTTTAATTAAATATGCATAAGGAATTCCACTTTTCATGAGGGTCCTAAATATTCTTTGTGAATTTTATTATTTTAATTGTCATAGTTCATGCTATAAATCCAATCTCTCATAATTATGAGTGGCTTCGAAAAAAAATCCAAATCGAATAAAGGAAACTACCTATATAAGAAAAATTTATTCTATGAGTAATGATAAAAATAAATAATTTAAACATAAATATGAAATAATAAGTTAATTAAATGGAAAATTATTTTACTATGAAAACATTAAGATTACCTCTATTATTTTCCCGTAGAGAGAACATTAAAGAAATAGATAAATTAAAACACTGCATGGGTGAAAAGGTTTTGAGGGAGAAGAAATATATGGATTTTTTGTTGCAGAAATGCATGATAGATGGATAAAAATATTATAAAAAAGGGATATATGAAAATATTACTTCATAAAATATCTGTGAAAAAATCTTAATTATTATTAGATAAAAATGATAAGGAAATTAACTTAAAAATAATAAAAAAATGATGAATAAACTATTTAAATAATTACTAAGAATTAACATTTTCATAATGGATGTATATATTTTTGACACATAACTTTATTTTCATTATCTTAGTTAGAGCCTCAAAGTCTAAAATCACATGAGTATGAGAAGCTTCCAACAAAACACCCTTACTATAACAGAAGAACACACCTATATAAAAAAATGATTCTTATGTGAATAGTACTAAAATTTAACAAATTAAACATAAATATGAAACAATAAATTAATTTTATGGACAATGATTTTAAATTGAAAACATCAATATTACCTGAGTGATTGAGCATTGGAGGGAACATGAAGAATATTGATAATTCAAAATCTACATGGGTTTAATGGTTTTGATGGAGGGGAGGTATGTGAATTTTTTTGTGTATTGATTCATGGAATATGGGTCTAAATAATCAAAAAATAAATTAACTTCAAGGAATAATGAAAATTAAATCAACATTTCATTATACAATATTTTGGTAAAATATATAAAGTATATCATAACATTAAAATTAAATCTTCACAAAGGGATTACTTTATTATAGACTATTATTCAGTGGGATTGGTAGCATCATCATGTCTATAAGACATTGTCTGTATGAGTAATCATACATATAATTCGGATTATTTTATTACATTATAGAATTGATTATATTATGATGAAAAAATAGTATATTAGAAAAACACTTTTACCTTTTCATTGAAATAAATCTCTCTTTTTGAAAGTATTAGGGATTTGGTTCCTCTATCGAGAATCCAAATTCCATATTTGTGGTCCCCAATTATATACAATATATGTTCTACATTGGGTCAAGTATGAACCGATTTGTGATCTCTTATAAAAGGATTATCCTCAATTGATTTTTTCATTTGACTTGAAATATTTTAGTCTCTAGTAGGATAATAGACCAATTCATACTTACTGGATCAGAGGCATAAAATACTTTCACTACATGTGATGACAATATGAGTGGCTTATCTTTTTTCCCCTTCCATACTAATATTCACCTTCATGAAACCCATTTCATCAACATTAAATGAACTCATATTTTCATCCAATTCACAATGGAAAATATGAACTATAAATGTTGTATAATGAAACACGTAAATCTATTCGATAATAGTTAAATTTGACATATTTACATAAATTGGATTTCCATCCTTGCAACCAGATATGTGCATTAATTATATAACAAGTGTTACACCATTTTTTTCCATCTAACTTCAGTCATCATGTTCTTTTGTATAAAATGTATACACACTGATTAAAAAAACATGTGAGATATAAAATTTTCATTCTCTCACATGGATATACATTAAATTATTTCAACAATTGAATTTTTATTTTCAGATAACTCCTTATAATTTTGATCTTGGAACCATCCTATAAAATGTTCATTATGTGTATTTGACACCCATCCTTTATCCCTTGATGGATACAAATATCAATGAACTTTATTGTGAGCATCAACATTTGGATCAACATGTTAACTATTATGTAAAATGTAAAGGCACTCTTTATCTCACTATATTAATGTAATTGTAACAACAACTCATTTTTAAATCCCTTCTCCCATAACGTATCCATTATGACAGGACTTTAGGAGACTGATGATGTCATCATCTAATAGTTAATCAGTACATAATTGAATATCTTGTTCAAAAATATATAGTTCTATAATACAACCTTATGGAAGAGTTATATTCCTAATATACCTTTCCAAATTCATTATATATCATTAAATGGGGTACAACCATATATAATGGAAAATACCACATAGTTGAACCTCTCTAATAAGTGAACCATCTAGTTGACCATTATATCAATGAATGATGGTGGGTTGAACGTCATTAATTCACATAATATGACTACAACCTCTATATTCATGATTTGAAACATCCTAGGGTCTATAATGTTATTATATATAGATTTGAAAAATAATCAATCTCTAGTTAATGTGTGATATAAATTCTAAGGTAGAGTGAGATGAGAATTATCATGAGTTAAATATTACATCAAAACATGAAAATTGAATTATTTTAGTTCCTGTAACTTCAAATTAGACATTCAAATGACATTATTGATATTTGAAGAATACTAATTTAGAACTTTTAAAAAATTAAATAAAAGTAAATGGTTAATTTTTTCATGTCTCAATAGTGTTTATGATACCAAATGAAGAAAATTCTTCCCTTAACCCTCCACTAATGATAACTCATCCCTTATCACCAAGTCAATCACGTCCAACCTAGATTTGATTCCATATTTCATTTTTCTAGAAAGATTAAGTAATGTGCCAATAAAACTATAAAATAAATTATTTTGTGCATTCATGACATTAATAAAATTCATGACATATAAACAATTCTGATATAGTATTTTAATGAAAATTGATCTCTTCTTACCACATGATTTTGTAAGGTTTTTTGAAAATGGGTTACCAAAAACAATGTCAATATCTTCTACTTTATCTAAAATTTGATAACCCCTTACTAGATTTAGTGTTGTATCTTATTAGATATTTCCATTGAATACTATTTTTTAGTATCAATATTTATGTCATCAAGGTAAAAAATTTCTATGCCCTAAAAACATAGTCTTCGAGGACTGTTTGAACTGAATTGACTATGTGCATTTTTTACAAATGGGAAACCCAAACATTCCATTAATGTTATATCCTGGAAAACATCCTTAAGCAGGGAAGTCATTTATCTTTCCATAAAACATGACCGTCAATGTGAATTCTTTAATTATATATGCTTTATACATTGGAACACCTGTATCCCATGTCAATTTCAGATCTTCGATAAATGGATCCAAAAATCCAACAATATCATTACCAGGTTGTTTGGCCTAGATATAAACAGAGGAAACATAATTTATTTCAACTTCATGCATATAAATAGATACAAGTTATAATTTACCAATATAATGTGACATGTACTATGATTATTAATCTATACACCAAAATGATTTATTCCATCAATAAATAACACCTGAAAAAAATATTCTTGAACCATTTCCAAATTTCGGATAGTTGAAACAAATATTATTCCTTTGATAATAATCTATTAGATAACATAGGTTACCATCATTAATTCTTATATATACATGCCTTGTAAATTGTCTCTTAGTTTCTTTATATCCATGTACCTTATAAACTGTAAAATTATAGGAAAATACAATATATATTTTGAAGGACTTGATTTGTTTTTCTTGTATCGATATACACCACACTTAATGAATTTTATAAGTTATTCATAGTCCTTGGTAATTAATATGAAATAATTTAGACAAGCATTTTTTTTAAAATATCATTCTCATTCAACGTATTTTTCATTTATAATCATATGTTCCAAATGGTAGTTCATTTTATTCTGGTATCATATAATTCAGGAGACCAAGTAGTTCTGTAAAGCTTGTGTTACTCCATCCACTACCATATTACATATTATATAACTTCAATAATGTTGTTAATATTGTGTATTTAGGATATCTAGTATACAATGGGCTGTTATTACAACAGTTCAACTTCCAAAACAACTTCTAAAAATACGACTGTCAACATCAATTTTAATTTTCTAATAGTCCAAGTGATTTTCTTCATCATTTACATTGGTATTAATATCAAATGATCCATAAACTATAGTATCATACCAATCATTGGGCACATTCTATTTTCCCCATGTTTAGTCCAAAATTAATAGATCATTTCTATTCTAGGAAAAATAAAATGTTCTTAAACTATATAAGACTAATTTATCATTAATAAAAACAATATAAACATAGAAAAAGGATCTGATAAGGGTTGTATGCATGATCTATTTAAAAAATTATGATTTATTTAACACCATATTCATACTCTTTTGTCAAACGATAAGTGTGTATCCATTTTCGAATCATATACATCTTATTTATTTCAAAAAATATTCATTCTGTACAATTAATAAATAAATACACAAAATATAATCATTATCAAAGCTAAAAGTTATAGATAATTATAATAAGAGAAACTCAACATTTGACTATTTCAAATAATTTCACCATGATTTGAAGAAAATGAGTAAATGAATTTATGAAAATAATTCCACCACTAGAGAAGATTGTATCCTCTAAATTCATCCAAAGGTGAATGTTATAGAAAACATTTATCCTCATCATCTCATCTCATAAATAGTTATCTTTGAATTTTTTTATTTGACACTCATCCTCCATCTCTTGTGGACAAGAAACTATGTTCGTTAAAATACTCTAAGCAGTATAAACCTATGGGATGAATAATCATCATAGTATTACATGAAAGAAAAAAGATAAGGTGGATGATTCCCAAGTAAAAAATTGTAATAATAACTATTCGAGATATGAAGATGATGAGGATGATTTTTTTTTCAATTGTTTCAACTAAAATGGGAATTTCCTCCCATTTGTGATAATTACGTGGATGGTAATTAGATATTCATAAAGGTGGAACCAATATATGTAGACAAAATATTATTAGTATATAAAAATAATTTCTAATAATTATTATAACTTATATATAATTTGATAACCTCCATTCTATTGTTTGGAACAAGTGATGTAACAACCTAAGGAATTATTACATTTAATATTAATAGTATATCAAACATTTGAAAGAATCTGAAAATTATAATTTCAATTTGATTTAAAAATATATATGGAATGAAAAAAATATTTTAAAGAAAATAATATACCTAATTACGATAATGGTTTTAATGATCCCAAAAATTAATAGTTAGTAAATTATATCAATAATTTTGTCTATATAGGTTAAAAAGATGAATTGTTTTCAAGAATATGAAAAATAGGCTTTACAATAAATTTAATTTTCATTCTCATTACAGGTTTTATATTTAATTTTAAAACATATTATAAATGATTAGTTATAATGTGATAAATAATATTAATTATGTAATATATAGAGGTTTTATGTTAAAGGGTACATGACCCACTATTACAAAAATAGTTTTGATGTGAACAGAATCATCATAAGTAAAATAGATGATGAATTTAAAACATTGAATGAACTATATTTAACATTTGACAAATTAAATAGTTATATGAATGATTTTTCAATTTTTTTAAAAATATAGATGAATGTGAAAAAATAATTAGAAATTCATTATATGGAAAACAATAGAATGTAAATGATTTTATTATTGAGGTAACATTAAATGATATAAAAAAAATACATTCTTTTATATTAGATATTGGGTTTTCATATCTTGTGACATGAAATATGATGTAATTAAATTTTTTTTGACAATTTTAATTGGTACTTATTATTTTAGAAATTGTCGATATCTTAATATATATTTTTTTCATTTAATATATGATGTTAATAAAAGGTAATGTTAATCAATGATCTGTTTTTATATGGATTGAAGTAAAACATAAATAGTGTTTGATTGATGTGTGAATAAGGAAATCAAGTGATTTTTATGATGTATTAATGAGTGGTTTATCATTTAAAATGGTGATACATTTTTATAAAAATATAAAAAACTATCCATACCATATTCTTATTTGGTGTCAAAAAAAATTTAGGTTAATTGTGTTTGAAATAGGAAATTGATTTCTGTTAGTGAAAAATTGATCAGATTGGATAATGAGAAATATAAATATTGGCTTAAAAATAGTGGGGTGATATTTTTTATGATGAAAAGTTAATTTGATAGACATTATTTACTAATTATAATGGTGTTAATACTAATAATTAATATAATAAACTAGATATTTAAGTGAAACAACCCTTTGAGTTTATTAACAATGACATATATAGACCCTAAAAGATTAAATCAATGCATTTTGATTAGTATTTCATTTCAAAAATTTATAATTATACTAAGATCATATGTATTATGTTTTATTTATATATATATTTACAATTCTTCTAAACGGGATTACAATTTTATGAATAATTATTAAGAATGAGTTTCATTATATGGTAAACAACCCTATATTAGATTTTGGCGTTGAGTATAAGACACACTTATTGTGGGGTGGTAAAAAATAATATTTATATTCTTCACTAGTACATCATAGTTGATGGAAATGGTCATTCCATTAAATAATTTTTTGATAAATCAATATTTATATGACATTATTATGTTTATGATATTTTTTATATATTTTATAAAAATGAAAAATATTGTAGATTTTGAAAATCAATAAAAAATAAAAAAACTAAAAAAACTATAAGATTATGAATAATGTATTATTTGAAAAAGGATAAATCCTTGTGGGATTTACTATATATGTGTTTAATTTTTTCTTAATGTGTTGTGCCAACATAATTATCACTATAGAAAGGATCAACATCATTCTTGTAACCACCTTTGACCATTTATCCCACGTATCGGACTATTTCATTACTATCTCATGTTCAATAGTACTAGTATTTTATATGTACAATGGTAGGAGGTATCTCTCAATTGAGTTGAATAACCCTTGGATTCCACATCTATCGAACTGAATGAACGAAGGGAACCCCATTGTACATCATCAGTGGTCACTAAGTTAATCTCGTTATTATCACCATTAACTATCGTATTCTTGATAAATTTTGATGGTTAATTATTAATCAAACTATATTTTGTGAAAAATAGTTTTGTAATGAATTATATAAATAATGATTAATAAAACAGTACAAATTTCTAATAAAAAAATTATATGACTCGCAAATAGATATCGTCAATTAATCAATCCCCAAGAGAGGAGGAGAACCTAACATACGACGGATTGATTCTTTCAATCATCTGAATGAAAGTAGAGATGTTACCAAAATTTAATATTTTTCATGCCTTAGATTCATTTTACCCTTGAATGGTTTGAGCCTTGAATCTGAGTGTTGGAATTACCAGACCCATAGTTCTAGCCTTTATTCGATCTTGGATTTGACAAAGTGGAGTGTTGATAGTAGGTGGAATTTTTTAGATATCCTCACTAGTTTTTATGGTTATGTTTATTAAAATAGTTGAGGAAACATTTATCAGCACATCAAGAAATTATCTAACAAATATCCCTTTTACCAATTCCAATGTAATAATCCCAGATAAAATCCATCTTTATCAGCGCTAAAAAAGAGATCATAAAGAATCCTTTAATCAAGGCTTATTACTTTGGCACTCATAAGGGATTTATAATTATAATTATATTTTTTTTAAATATATTTATATAACTATATACATATATATATAATGAATATATATAAATATAAATATATTAAATATAATAACTATTTAAAAATATTTATTATAATTTTATAATTATTTTAGTATATAATTAATTATTTATTATTATATAAAGGCTCTAAAAAATATTATTTGTATATTTATATAATTATATATATATGTATATATTTGATAAATATATATAAATATAAACATAGTGAATATATTCATTATTTTTGAAAAATATTATAATTTTATAATTACTTAAATATATGTAATTATTTATTTATAATTATATTAAAATTTTTTAAAAAATAATATTTGTTTATTTGAAATTATATATACATTAACGTAAAATATAGTAAATATAAAATTAGAAATATATTTATTTATAGATATTTATTTACTAAAAATATGTTTTTACATTATTAAGGAATATTTAATCTCATGTTCATGCATGATAAAATGAGTGAAATTGAAAAATAAAAAATGAGTACACTTTAAAAATATTGAAAATATAAAAATGTTTTATTAATTAAATATAAATTATAAAAAAATATGGATATATAATAAAATAAAGATGAATCAATATTGAAAATATGAAAACATAGTAAATAAATAAATATAAATAAATAGTAGCAATTTATTGAATACCTAATAAAAAAAAATAAAAAATAAAAAATATAAAACAGAAAACAAAAAACTATGAAATTGATTTAAAACCTAACTGTAATAAAAATAAAAATAAATAAAATTAAATTTACCAGTTAAATACATGATTTACTAAATGTATAATGTTATAATGAAATCATAAAATTAATACTAAAATTAGAATAAATTACGTAAATATTATGTTAATTTGTTTATATATATGATTTCATTAATTATGTAAATATTTGTCTGTGTGCGTTGTATATAAAATTGTATTAATTAAATATATCTATGTGAAATAAATATACCACATCATTGATATATTATAAATTAAAAATTCAAATGACATTCAATTATGTCCATTACTCAATGTAATTAGTCCATATTTTTAATTCATACCAAATATTAATTACAAACCATTGTTTACTAACCATATG
This sequence comes from Viscum album, assembly GCA_963277665.1. Lineage (NCBI taxonomy): Eukaryota > Viridiplantae > Streptophyta > Magnoliopsida > Santalales > Viscaceae > Viscum > Viscum album. The sequence goes on from OY728146.1 coordinate 1,184,560,573, forward strand.
ACTATTTAATGTAAGGAATACATATTTTGTATTATATAAATGATATTTATATGCATTAATATAAACATATATATATATATTAAATATTTACTAATTATTATTACTATCAATAATTTTTTAGTTGATAAAACGATTACTATCATTCTTAATTTACTTATTTTTATTTTTTTATTTTTTTAATATTTATTTTTGATATATCTATATATTTAATATATACTATTTATTAGTATTTATAATTTATATATATTATAATAAACTTATTTATTTTATTAATAGTTATTTAATAAACTAATTTTTTAATGATTACTTTTTTATTTTTTATTTATTTAATTATTTCATTTTATTCTGATCCTTTTTTGTGCTAAAAAAGTGTTAATGAAGGGTAATATTTATCAGTGCTTAAATCAAAGATATGATAAAGGTTACCTTCCATTAGTGCTAAATAAAGTCATTGATAAAATTTAACCTTTATGAGGGATAAAAAAATTTGATAAAGATAACCTTTATCAGTGCTTTTTTTCTAGCACTGATAATGTCTGGCGCTATTAAATGCATGGTTTTTGGAAATTCATAAAACATCACTTATAGTATGTCCAAATCATGACACTTTCTTTCACATCTGTGACACATTATGCAAGCCATGTTTTCCATTATCATAATCTATTTAAATCCTTCACGATGAATCATCAAGAGTTTTTGAATTCCCAATTCATATCCCCCCAGGAGTGTAAAACCAGATGTGTTGAAAGGCCTATTGAATGTCCCCAGTTCTTGATATGTCTATCATAATATATTGTTTTTGGGATTGTTACTCTTATGTACATCTATTCTAGATCCACATACACATTTAGTATCCCAAAAAGGGTGTATTACTAGGAAACAACTCGTTATATTCAGTAACAAAATTCTAGGATATATTTATTTATGTTGACCTATCCTTAAAATTACTATTAGAGAAATAACCTAAAATATCCTTATAAATTTTCTTATGGATATCAATAAGGATTTCTCATCCTAATTTTGAAACATTAACTAAACCATTCTTTTGATTAAAACTTGAGTGAACCCAAATTCTCATACATTGATATTTCAAATTTTAAGATTTATATTCATTACATTACACAAAAACATTCCCGATGACCTTAATAGTTTAGTGGATTTGTAAACATGGAACATGATATTATAATATGATTAAAGATATTGAATATATCCCATAAATATCTTCCACTTTTCTATTATTCAAAAACAAACTGTATTTAAAACCGCTTTCCAAAATGTTGGGAAAGGGAACATAAGAACGTGTGAGCCCAAAAATCCCAGTAAGGGTAAATAGGAAAATACATATTCATGACATAAGCATATAGTATGAGGACATTAGCATAAGATAGGAAAACCATAACCTTCATATCAAATATCATAAACATGAATCGTGGCATAAATATATTTCATATTACATGCATCATAAAGAAATATAATAACATGAGTCATGAGAGCATAACATTAGTATAAGTCATATATTTGTGGCATACAAATAATCATAGAAAAAATTATTTCAAGGCTAGCTACCAAGACATTCATAACATGTTAGTCATGGGATGACCATATGTGTACATGCTTTATTCTTGGGCTAAACACCTATGTACCCTGTAGGAATATAGAGAATTTCCCTTTACCCAACGAATTGGAGGGAGATATAGGTCCCACCAATCACATAATTAAATCATAATAATGTGTACTGTAAGATTATATACATTAATCATATCATAACCCATGAAATGAAATTATTATCATTAAAATTTCAACATATCATAACTATGGAGAAGATATCAGTTCTATTATCATTTCATTATATAACAAAATATAAAAATAATTGAGTTTCATAATAAATTTCTTATGTTATAACCCGTAGAAGAGAAACAAGTTTCAAAAAAAACTTCTCATCATAAACTGAAAAATTTTAGAGACAAATAATAATTCTCTCTTTATATCATATCCCTATAAAGGTATAGTTAACATCAATGGATGAAATTTTTTATGGAAAAAAATTTTGAAAGATCTTTTGAAAGTATTTATTAATGAAAATATGCATTCCACATTGAAAAATTCTTTTTAAACATAAGTAATTTTGAAAATATTTTTATTTGAAAATAAATTTTAAAACATATAAAGGATGTATTAATGTTATGATTGATCATGGAATCATATAATTCTGTTCATTTCATTATGAAAAAATTAATATTCCTTTGAAATTTATGGTAAAATAAAAACTAGAATTTTTTTGGAAAACTAAATGAAGATTCGTTTCATAAAATGATTGTAAAAAGTAAAATATGGGAAAAAAATTCTTTTAAAAATCTTAAGTGAGTTATAAACCTTTTTTGATAAATTTTTATAAAAAGTGGTTTTGAATGAATATAGATTTTCAATTTAAGAGAGAAATAAAATAATATTTTTATAAAAATATTTTCCTTATTATGTTACATACCAAAGAGTAGAAAATGATAAAATAAATTTAATATATCATGAAATACAATAGGATAATAAATTTCATGATAATTATTGAGAGGTATATTTTGATATTTCAACATCATAGGCTTAATCATAAACAATATCGATAAATTATGAGACTTCAACATATATTCATTACCCATTTGGTTACATTGAATCCTAAGAACCATAAAGGAATAAAATAAAAAGAAATATAAAATAAAAAAAGGATAATTAAATTCATGATATCACCCTTCAAAAGGACTTTATATACACATAGTATTGGAATATAGGTGCATGAAATTATGTACATCTCAAAGAAGGAAAATTGAGAGAAAAATCCCATTTCTTCTTTGGTAACATTGAAATAGTAACCCCATGAAAGAGGGATCATCAAATAGAAATGTAATTAAATAAATAATTATTTATATGAATAATAAATTACATTCATTGAAATTATATACAACACATAGATGATAAAGTTGGTGAATATATCATGTGTCCCTGAAAAGTAAAAAGTGAGATGAAATTCCATTACCTTAAGTCTTTATAGACATCATACACATTAAAAAACATTTATAATAAATATAATATTATTATAAATATATTATTGAAACCTTTTCATTTATATCATACTATATATTATTTTACCATGACCTTTTATTACATTTTATTAACAATTTCTTGTTAAAGTTACATATCAAGTTGCAACTGCTTTGTTTTTCATATATATTTTGATTTTTTATTTTTTCTCTTGCTTTGATAATGATTAAATAATCTCCAGAATGATAAAAATGATTTAAAATCATATATATGTTATGTATATATGAATTTATAGTAATCTATAATATTGAGGGATAAGAACTGAAATACATTATTTATAGAGATGGTAGGTCGTATGTATCCATGAATGCTGCTTTAAATTTTCCTCTTAGGTTGAATAAATATTAACTGATATATATATTACTAGGTGATAATCCTTTTTAGGTCTTATATATCCAATATTTTTATAAAACACATTTTTAATAAATTATATGTAAAGCATGAAAAAATCACATCACTTCATGAGGTTGTAATCTGTCTTACACACAAACGATGTTATCATATTCCCAAAAAATGGAAAGTATTAATGTATATGTGAAATAAAAATTAAAAAATAGTTATAACATCATATATATCATAAATATAACATATAAATAGTATTTTTATAATTATTTACAACCGTGAATAGTGGTGATAAAAATACTGATGACATTAGTTTGTGAGGTGGTAGTCCATTGTACACACAGATGATGATTTAATAATATATTTGACGGTTTTTTGTTTAGTTTTATTCTAAACATTAATAGAAAACTTCTCAATGTATTTTAGTTAATGAGGTTTTTTATAATAATGATATAAAATTAATTGAAGGGTTTTGACTAAAAATAAAACGAAGATTCATGTAGAATAGAATTACCTCTTCTATGGGTATCACCCCCTTAGATTTCACTAAAACATTTATGTGATTGAGTTATATGGTTACTATCTCTTAACATACACTATAATTAAATCATTTTTTGGGGATTAATTAATAAGTTACACAAAAAATACCCCCAAAGGTCATATTAGTCTAGTGCCATTGGAAACATGGGATCAAACACTAGTACATAAGTTATCAACATTATCTGCCAATAGGTCTTCTTGGACTAGAACCCTTCTTGGAAAAATCATACATAATACCTATCATCATTAAATTAATAAGGGAAACATAAGAAAGGGTGATATCAGAAGCTTATTATGGTTAAATAAGGTAGTTAACTAAGCATAACAATGAAAATAAGGTCATGAAAACATTAGGATAACATTAAAGGATCATACCCTTCATATCAGAGATCATATACCTGAGTCATAGAATTAATATTGATAGTTCAGAAGACATTAATCATGAGATAATAAATAGAATAATCCATGAAATCATAACATTGTAATAAGACATGGAATTTCTGTAAGACACAAAAATATGTCATGTCATTATTTATAAGTTAAAGATCATTTCAAAAACTTATCTAGGCACATCATGGGGGATGCACCTATAAGAAGGGACACAAAATTATCCCCCTCCATTGTCATTTCCTTATAGTGGAGTAGGTTTCCCATTCTTACCATAGTGGACCATGTATCCCCTTCTTCCCATAGTTGATTAAGCTCGTTGACTTGTTTTCCATTATTATCTCTTAAGATATAAATCTTTACCCAATGCATTAGAGGGATATATTGGTCCCACCCATCAAATAATAAAAACCATACATATGTATTCCACAAGAACATAAATCATTAATCATATACATAAACTAACCATTAAAATAATAATGACATAATCCTTGAATCAATACCCCAATAAAGCATTAGTAACAATAAATAATGTTATCATTGATAGAAAATGGTTTTTGAAATAACATTTGAAATTATTCAAGAGAAAAATATCCTTTATGATTTGAAGAAAACATTTTATAAATCATAAAACATGTAGAAAACAATTATAAAAAATAACCTTTAAATATTATAAATAAATATTTGAAAACCATTTGAAAAATCTTGGAATTTTTTCTTCATAAAATGAAAAAAAAGATCATTTAAAACACTTTTAAAACAAGTGAAAAATTAAATGCTTAAAAAGAACAAAGATTTCAAACTGAAGTTATAATGAAATTAAATAAAAATTATTATATAATGAAAATAAGTATATTTATGATACAATTTATCAAAGTGAATTATATGCACCTCTTAAAAATATATATGTCCTTAGCAAACATGTGTATCAAAGAAGGAAAATTGATACCATATTACCTTATAGATTTGGTAAAATTTGAACCGTAAAACCCATGAAATAAAGTTAATAAAATGTATATGTAATTCCACATAAATTTAAGGATTAATATCTTATATTACATTCATATTTATTTATTATACCACACATAAGAAACAAGTTGTGAATTTGGAATAGGTCTCACAGAAATAAAATATAGTCTAGAAATCCCCTTACCACAAGTATTCACATTATTAGTATACGTTAAAACCTCCAATATAATAAATATTGGTTTATTATATATCTATAACATAACCATATTCATATATATAATAACATATATGATTTAATTAAGATGATACATTAATTTTCTATTAACAAATTCAGGTAAAATTTATCGCTTGTTTTTTCATATATGTTTTGTCCTGTTATTCTTGGTCATCTTGAATATATCATGATTTAGTTATATAGAAAATTATAAAAATTATATAAACATAATATATATATATATTCCATAAATATTTTTTTGTGATTCATAAATTTTAGAGGTAGAAATTAAAATACACTATTCATGGAGAAGATATGTCGTACGTACGCATGAACGCTGTTATCATTTTCTTGTCATTTTAATATAAATAATATTATATGATATATTATAATTACAAAAGCAATTTTATATCACATATATCACATATTTTTGTTAAAACCATACTTAATATATTCCATGTAATGTGTGAATGAATCACATCACTTCGTGAGGTGGTACTCCTCCATACCAATGATAGACATTATCGTATTCTCAAAAAATAGAAATCATAAAGATATGTTTGATATAAAAATTCCACAATCACAATAAAATAATAAAAATAATATATTACATATATAAACATTATATCCATCATTATTCTTAAATATTAAATGTGGTAATGGAAGAAGGAACGACATTGGTTTACGAGGTGGTAGTCTGTCATACACATGAATGATTATTATGTATCTCATTTGATGGAAGTATATTTGTGTGTAGTTTATAAACATAGACAAAAAAGAACTAAGTATATTTTGGATATTTGTTTAAATATATAATCATAGAATACCAAAATTTTATGGGGTGGAGAAAAAAAAAAATGATTGTTGAAGGGTGTAACCTATTCTTGGGGTAACTCCTTTTGGTTTTAACCAAAGGGAATATTTGGATGGATTTCCGACCAATTGAAGGATTTATTGATGAAGGTTAGGAATTTTGAAGTATATTTCTAAAGGGTTTTTTTTGAGCCAAATGGGTTTTAAGGTGAAAAGAAAAATGACAAACTACTACCCATTTATAAGAGAGGGAAGGGGCACTCTTGGAATTTCCCAAAAGATTAATTTATAATAAATTTTATATCAGTAGAAATACATAAAAAATGGAATTGATTCTAATATATGTTATGATACATTTTTAATATCATCAATTAATATATTTTATTCATATTTTGGTGTTATTTTAACCATAAAATTTTGATTAACCGTTAGTTAACATATTTTGAATTTAACTATGGCGACAAATATTTCAATTTTAAAAGGTTGTAATTATTACATATAAAGTTTCAGATGAACTATAAATGAAAAATTAATGATATTTTAGACAATATCTCACCACATTTTTCCTTATTGAATTTTTTTACTATTAATAAATAATTTAATAAAATATTATTTTTATACAATATTGTTAGTGTCGATTTTGACCCTATTGATTACTTTGAATTTATAAAAATTAGTAGAAAAAGATAAATTCGAAAAAAAATCCATTAATACACCACTAATATGTCATATTAATCATTAAAATCCATTTATAACCTTAATTAATTAAAATTATATATATTTTAATATTTATTTTATCATTTAATAGAGTTTTTACTGTATTGGATAATTACTGCATCATCATTGTGCAATTATTTATGTTAAATATTTATTAACTACAAATAAAATAAATAATTTTTCATGATTTATATAATCATTTTATATTTCATAATAATATTTATAATATATAATATCTTCTATATAACCACATATTAAAAATTATTATACTTATTGAATGTAAGAGTGTGACATTTTGTAACTCTCTATAATTTTAATAATATGTAATTCATTTCCAAAGCTAAGTGTCCACTAAATAATTAAATTTAAAGCCATTATTAAAAGGGTAAAATTAACTTCATATAATAATATTTGGTCAACTATTTGGGTAATTTTATTATATTTATAATATTATTTTAACCCTTAATTACTTTATTTCCCTTAACTATGGTAATAAAATTACTATTTTTACTATTCACTTTGTTAACAAAATAAAATGTAACTAATTATTAAATTTAGACCATATTATTACAAATATGGATTACATAATTAAAATTTCAATTCACATTATTAACAAAATTATATTTAAATTAATCTCATTGATATGGCGGCAGAATAAATTTTTAATGTAAAAATGTTCAAAAAGTTTGAAATGATTTTGTATAGAATATCATGGTGATATTTCTTCCAATGAACTAAATTGGATTAATTGAGTTACAATTTATCTAATTATACCTTAAAAACCAATTAAAACATATTATAAATATATAAATAAATCCAAAAAAGTAGTTTTGAAATAAAATTTAGTATTTCTCACTTTTTAACAAAAAATAACGTTTTACAGAAGAATCCCAACATATACCCCCTATAAAAATTGTGAAAAAATATATATAAAAATGAACATGTTTTTAACAAATTAAATTTCTATATTTTTCTAATATTAATATTATAATTATTCATAGAAGGATACGAAAAAAAATTCTTTTAATATAATAATACTTTCAAACCTATAAAAAAATAACTAAAAATGATATGTTTTATTATTAATACATTTTAATTATATATAAAAATTATAATTCATATTCAAAATTTTGTTATTACTATTACTATTACCATATTTAATGAGTATTTTATAGCGATCTCATTTAAATATTTATTATAATGAAACATTATTTCGTACAAACTCAATATTACAGGTAACACTAACTAAGACAATATTGCATATAGCACAAGATTAAATTGGTGTAATGTGCAATGATATAAATAAAATCTGCTTAGTTTATTTTAAAAAAATGATCATAAAAACTCGAGGTGTTACATTCTACCCACCTTAAAATGAATTTATCCCAGAATAATCATTATTCTAATACCAAAAAACATAAATATACTTTTTCCTCAAACAATACTCAAGTTCCCACATAGCTTCCTCTAACAACTGGTTTCTCCACAAAACTTTGACCAAATTAGTGGCCTTTTTTCATAAAACATTCTCTATATAATCCATAATTTTACCTGTTTATTCCCCATAAGAAATATATTTCTCCATCCGTATGAACTATGAGTTTAGTATATGTTAAGTGTATTTTTTTAATTCATCACAATAGATACATGTAAGATAGCACGGAATTGAGAGTGGTTTGGTTGAAGTGCCAAGCGATACGCTTCCATCCATATAAGATTTGTAATCTCATAGTGACCAATATACCTAGTTCTCAGTTTCAATTTCTTTCTAAATCTCATAACCTTCTTCCATGGATAAATATTTAGAGACACATTTTCACCAAATTCAAATTCAATATCTCCCCATTAGTTATCAACAATAATTTTCTGATGACTTTGACCGTCCTCAAAATTATTATGAATGGTTCTAACATTCTCTACCATTTCATCAGTGATATTAGGTACCCATTTATTTATTTCTTCAACTTCATTCCAAAATGATGGAGAATTTATATTTCATTCAATATAGGAATACATAATGGATCATTTGAATGATTGAGTGAAAGACATTTTTTAAAGAAAACTAAACTAATGGAATGTGTTGATCCAAACCATCTTTAAAACCAAAATAATAAGATCTAGACATATACTATAGGGTTTGAATTATTAATTCTGACTAAACAACCTTCTAAGGCTCATAATAAGTCATGAAATCAATTTCGTGTCAAGGGGATGATGAAGAGTTCACCAAAACATTGAGGTAAACCTCAGATCTAGAATAGATACCATGGATTGTGGTACTCCATGAAACATTACCACATTATTAATTTATATAATTTAAGGTTAATCTAGAGATAAGTCTTATCTAATAGGAATGATGTGTGATGGCTAAGTAATGTGATCGACATCCCCCCATATAGAATTATTCCATTTAAAAGTTTTTTGTATTCCAATGACAAAATCCATTGTGATGTGCTCCCATTTTCATTCTGGTATGTGTAATGGAAGTAATATACTCTTATACATTTTTCTATAAGCCAAAACTTGTAGGAATACCAATAAATGAGATGATAACTCTTCTATGTTCCTCTTTACACCATCCCATCAAATGTATTCCTTCCATAAAATATACATAATTGTACTTCAGGGATGAATAGATAATGAAGAATTATGTTCTTCCTCAAATATTCATTCTTCAAGTATGGTTTGTATGTAACACATACATTTTTCCTTAAAATTATCATTCCATCCTGATCAATGATAAACTCAGAAACATTTCTCACCTTATTTTTCGGCTCTACAACTTTCTTATGTGCCTATATAAACATCACATGGTTGATGGTTGACCATTCCATTGATAAAGATATGATTTTTATCCTTCCTTCATGTTTTATAGATCCATTTTTTTGCGTATCCAAAAATATTTATTCTCTTGTGAAGGTCATCATGGATAAGCTAGAACAATCCTTTCGACTCAAATCATCGGCCACCTTGTTCTCTTTACTAGGGTGGTAATGTATTGAGCAATCATAATATTTTATCTTCTCTAACCATCTTCATTAGAGCATGTTCAACTCCTCCGGTGTGAATATATATTACAAATATTTACAATTCACATATAAATCACACATTTATCTATAAAGATAATGCATCCATATCTTTAAATCAATAATTACCACTTCTAACTCCAAATCATGATTTGTGTAATCTTGCTCATGGATATTCAACTATTGTGAGGCATAAGCGGTAACCATGTTATTATAAACAAAAAAACTTCCCAATACCATATTAGATGTATCATTATAGATTAAAAACCATTCTCCAATGTTGGGTATTTTAAGGAAATTTTCACTAACCAACCTTCTCTTTATTTCCTTGAAATTTTCCTCACATTCATATGTCCAGATAACTTGACACCCTTTTGAGTTAACATGGTTGTAGGATTGTATAGTCATGATAAATTCTACATAGACATTTGATAATATCTAAAAAAACCAAGAATTCTTTGGATCTTTGTAATCGTGGTTGGTCCGGTAAAACATTCAATATATTTAATCTTGGATGGATCTACTATTATTCCCCCTCTTGAGATTATATGACCAAAAAATTTAACATTTTTCTACCAAATTTCACAATTTGAAATTTTTTCATTATTTTTCTCCTTCATTAGCATCTTTAGTACAGTTCTAAAGTGGTATTCATGCTCTCTATTTATTTTTTTAATAGATAAATTAATATCTATAAAGAATACCATGAACTGATCAAGGTAATATCTAAAGACATTTTTCATCAAATCCATGAATATTGTGGGGGAATTAGTAAGACTGAATGACACAATTCAATATTCATAGTGCCTCTATCTTGTATAGAATGTTGTCTTGGTTATATAATTCTTCTTGAACCATAATTTATGATTACAATAATGATGACAAATCCTGGAAAATTAGTGAAATCCACTCAGTTGATCAAACAAGTAATTAATATAGGGAAGAGAAAATTTGTTCTTGGTCATGATCTTGTTAAAATCCCAAATTTCAATGCAGATTCACATTGATCCATCTGAATTTTTTACAAAAATAATAGGCGAACCCCAAGGTTACACACATGACCGAATGAATCCCTTATCTAGGATTTCATGGAGTTTCCTGTCTAATTCTAGAAAAAAAATTATGTTCGTTCCATAGAGAGTCATTGAAATTGGTGAGACTCTATGTATGAGTTCTATTGAGAACTAAACTTTACGTTTTAGCAGGATTCTAGGAATTTATTCTATATATACATACACAAATTCTCCAAAAAATGGAATATCTCTATTTTTGAGTTTCTCCCTAACTGTTTGAGATAAACACATCTTATAAATTGGAATTAAGACCCATACATGGGATGTAATATCCAAAGTAAACGAACAGTTATAATCAAGTTGATAGAAGATCATATGCTAGATTGAAATATAAAATGTAACTTACCTTCCTCAGTAATTGATGTGATATTTATTCAGAAAAGGAAAATAAATGCCTAAGATGATATCAAATTTAAGAAAATAACGAATAGAATGTTTTATAATAATCCCATTTCAACAAACAAAAACTAGATAAGAATAATGTAATTGAGATGAAATTATCATACCATTAGGGGTTTTCACTATTAGTTCCACATAAAATCATTTGGGTGGAATCTTAATATCTTTAAAAAATTCTATATATATGAATGAGTGGGTATATCTAGAACCAAATATTACATTTTCAGTTCTAGAGTGGATGGTATGAGTAACTTTCACCACATTATTATAAAACCCCTACCCAGAAATAATAACCTCAAGATATTCCACCTTATCACTCGGCTCAAGAAGATACTAACACAAATCAGAAATACAAACCCTTTTGGTTTGGGAATTGGTTAACATAATTTTATTTATCCTTACAGTTGAAGCACTAATGTGTGGGAGGTAAATACTATTCATCTTTCCCTCTATTAACATAATTATCTAACTTCATCCCACTAGTTTGGAAATCAATTTCTATGTTTCCTTACCTTCCCCACTAAAAATATTTTAGAGACACCATAAAACAATTTTCAAAATTATTCCTTCCACACTAAGAGTATAATAGAAATCTTATCTTCTTATCTTCATGGTTTTTAAAATTTTCTTTGAATTCATCTTCCTTTTCTTGTCAAAACCATGGCATTGATACATAAATCCAACCTCTATTTCATCCATGATTACACAATCCACAATATCCTCAAAGATACTGAATTCTCTTATATATAATTCTTTTATGAGATATCATTTTAAGCCACTAAAGAAACAATCAACCTTAATTTTGGGTTGGAAGATAATTCTAGAAGCGTACCTCTTAGGTCTGTTAAAATAATGATCATAGGTTATGACATATTAATAATATATTTTCATCAATTCATGGAATTAATTTTCTATATTCATTAAAAGATTATGAGGAAATTACATATTGAATAATATGTTCATGATATCATCCTAATCCACATAGTTTATTTCATCTTTCTCCTCATATTCTTGATTAAATTTCACGCCTAGTCCGCTTCACCATATAAATGATAAAACAACAAGAAATAACATTTAATGTTTCAAACCTTGGGTGGTGGAAAAATATTTTAAATGGTAATGATCCACTATTCATACACAAGTAGATCAGAAGAACCGATGAAATAATGTGGACAATGCCTCATGAAGGACTTAATAGAATGTTGTCACCTTATTTTCTCATTATGAATTCCAATATGATTCATTGATTGAGAAATGTAGGTGATCATATCAATGAGATTTTTTATCCCATCTCCCATATCATTTGGCTTCTCATGAGGAAAATAATTTCATTGTTCATTTCAGTCACCATTGATGTGATTTCTTCAGGTTCTAGCCACTGAATAAAATATAGTGTAAGAAATAGTTATCATAGTGAGGATCCACATAATTGTGAAAAACCTTGTATAGGATGTATAAATTATGACACCTTAGTTAATTTAGGACAAATTATGTTTATAATAGTTCATTCATTGTAATAATTTATTTAAATCCTTTATGATGGTCTATAAAGAGTTTGTGAATTCCCAAAGCATATCTTTCGAGAGTGTCAAACTAGGTGTATTCAAAAGACTATTGTTGTGTACCATTTACCAATCAAATCTATATCAATATAAAGTTTTTGGTATTTTTATCCCTATAAAAATTTGTGAAATAGATAAACCCTGATATAATATAAATAAATAGATATATTTCTTGGAAACTAATTTCTCTCACCTTTAAAAAAAATTACAATACATTTTGCTATAAATTTTATCATCCTAAGACTTACCCTTAGACATTTACATAAGTTTATCACTATGGTTTTCCTATCCTAGTTTCCAAAGACAAACTAAACTTTTTCTTTGATTCAAACTATGGTGACCCTTTCTTAACATACATTAAAATTACATAATTTTTGAAGAATACTTGGTACATTGACAAAAAATGACCAAATACCATATTAGTTTAGTTCCTTTTGAAACATAAGAACCTAAAAAATAGTACATAAGTGAGATAAATTATCTCCCACTAGTTTCGCCCTGATTAGAATCCTTCTCAGACACATCATACATCATAAATATCATCAAAACTTAGGGAAAGTAAACATAAGAAAGGGTGACCTCATATTCTCATTAAGGGTAGAAAATGGAGATACATATGAATAATCCTGAACATAAGGGTAGGAGAACCCGATCATATCATTAGAAGATCATATCCTGCTTATCAACGACCATATTTATGACTCATGTAATTAATATCTAAAGTTCATAATACATTAATATTGACGGGAAACAAAAAATAATCCTTGAAATCATAACATGGGAATGAGACATGGAATATTTGGTAGAGATATAAACATGAGATATCATTACTTATAAGTCAAGGATCAATGCCAAAACTTATCAGGGTACTTAATGGGGCTTCACCTACTCGGTCGAAAACACCACCATCCTCAGACGTCATCCCTTCTATACAGTGGATCGAGTTTCCCATTCTTCCCATAGTGGATCAGGTTTTCACTTCTTCCCATAGTGGATCTATCAAATTTACATGTTTCCCATAATTATATCATGAGATATATATCATTACCTAATGAATTTGAGGAAGATATAGTTCCCACTCATCAAATAATGAAGACAACACAAATGTGTTCCATAAGAACATAAATAATTCTTCATAAAAATAAACTAACAATAGAAATTATAAGTATAGGATTCCATAAATCAAAACCTCAATAAATCATAAGTAACATAAAATAATGTCATAATATATGAAAAAATGGTTTGTAATGATCATTCGAAATAATTCATGAGGAAAATGTCCATTCCTCTTAAAAAAACACATCATAAAATCATTGTAAAATTATCGACCATATTCCATGGAAAATAACCTTGAAAACATATAATATAGTCCTTGAAAAATATTTTAATCATTATTGAAATCCTTTTTCTTGAAAATTCATAAAAATTCATATAAAATACCTTTAAAACATTTAAAAAAATTGATTTGAGGGAACACAAATTTCATACAAAAGAGAGAATAATATTACAAGAAACTCATAATATCATGGAAATATGTATATTCATGATAAAAAATGTTGAATATAATTATAAAAACCGCATAAAAAATTGGTTCATCCATAACATTTTTCTCAAAGAAGGAAAATTGAGATAAAAGTTCCTTACTGATTTGGTAACATTTAAATCGTAAACCCCATGAAAGAGATATAATAAAATGGATATGTAAATAAGCTTAAATTTGGGGATAAATTTAATATATTAAATTCAATTGTATTATATACACAGTTCAAAATAATTGAGTGGTGAATATGGAATAATCTCATGGAAATAAAAGTGAGAATAGAAATCCCCTTACATTAAGTCTGGAATTACTTCGTACTTGTTAAAACCTTATTTATAATAAATATATGTTTTTTAAATCTTCCACATAACCTTATTAGTATTTATAATACCATATATTATTTACATATGACATCATATAACATGTTTATTGGAAACTTTTTGTTAAAATTACAACATTTTTTCGAAGATGTTTTGACTTGTTATTCTTGGTCCTCTTCCATAAATCCTAATTTAAAAATATAGAAATTGATAAACATGATATAAATATCATGTATATATTCAATATATATGTATTTATAGTGATTTATAAAATTTAGTGTTAAAAATTAAAATATAACATTCATGGAGGTGGTAGGTCATACGTACCCATGAACACTGTTATCATTTTCTTTTCCTATTTAAATATGAAAAAATAATGATATATTATACTTCATGAATCATTTTTATGTCATATATATCATATATTTTTATTAAAAACACCCCTAATACAATCCATGTAATTCTTGAATGAATCACATCACTTTATGAGGCGGTAGTCTAGTATACACACAGAAGACATTATCTTATTCCCACATAATAGAAACAATGAGTGTTTGTGTGATATAAAAATTTTAGAATCATAATAAAATCAAAAAAATAATATATATAATATATATACATTAAATATTTCATTATTCCCAAACATTAAAGGTGTTAATGGAAGAAAAAATTACATTTGTTCACGAGGTAGTTGTTTGTTGTATACACAAACTATGATTGTGTATCCCATTTGATTGAAGTGTGTTTGAGTGTATATATTACCCTTATCAAAATTAAATATAAGTATATTTCAGATAAATATGTTATTATATAGGAATGTAATAATAAAATTTTATGGGGTGGAGAAATAAATAAAACAAATGATATTGTGGAAGTTTGTTACCTCTTCTTTGGGTAACAACTATTGATTTTCCCCAAAGGGATTCCCTGGATGGATTTCATACCAAAGTGAGGCTTATAAGATTAAGGGAGTTAATTTAAAAGGATATTTGGATAGTTTTTTGTCAAAACCAAATGTTTTTTTAAAGCCTGAAGAAAAGAACAATATGTTCCCTTTTATAATAGAGGGAAGGTTCACTCTTGGATTTTCTTAAAAGATTAATTTATAATAAATTTAATCTCAATAAAAATAATTTTAAAATAAAACTTAATAAAATATAAAATATTATATGTTTTTAATATTAAAAAAGAATATATATTATACAGATTTGTTTTCTATTATTTTATACCTTATCATTTTGATATCCCTTAGTTAACCAATTTTAATTTTAATTTTGGTAACAACTTATTCAATTATAAAAGATAGTAATTTTTACATTTAAAGTGTAAATTGGAATGTAAATGTCCAATTAATTATATTATATAGTATATCCAATTACATTTGTCTTTATTTAATATTTTATCATTTCTAATTAATTTAACAACATATTATTCTCACACAATATCATTTGTGTCAATTTTGACATTATTCATTACATTGAAGTCAATAAAATAAATAAAAGAAGATATCCTAGAACAAAATAGTTTAATGTAACACTAATATGTTATATTAAACTATAAAATTCATAGAGAACCTTATTTATATAAAATTATATTTCTTTTAATATTTCTAATATAATATATTTTTTTAATGAAATAATTACTTCTTTGTCATTGTGAAATTATTTATGATAATTATTTATTAACTAAGAATTAAAAATAAATTTTTATGATGTATATAATCCTTTTAGATTTTATTAAACTATTTATATATGAAAATATATCATATTTTACCCATATTGAATATATTATACTTATTAATAGTAAGAACATGAAATTTTCTATTCTATTTGATTTTTATAATATCTAAGTCAGTTTAATGGATATGTGTCCATTAAATAATTAAATATATAAAATTAGGTTTTAAGGGTCTAAATAAATTAATCCAAAAATATTTAATAATGTTTTATTGAAATTTCCTAATATTTATAAGATTATATTTACCCTTAATTACCCGAATTACCATTATCTGTGGTAATAAAATTAATATGTTTACAATTAATATTGTCCAAAACTAAATGGAAATAATTAATAAATTTTAAAATTATGATTATGAATATGGATTCCATTTTGAAAAAGTGAATTAAGATAATTTTCAGAAATTACTTTAAAATGGATCCCAAAGACGAAGCGAAATACCGAGTTTTTGAAGGAAAAATGTTTAAATGTTTGAAATGTTTGTATATCGAATATAAATATGAAATTAGTTATAAGGACTTATATTAAATTAATTAATGTATAATTTATTTACATATAATTTAAGACCAAATTAAAATATATTTTAACCATATAGATGACTTAGATGAAAAACAGTTTTGAATTAAAATTAAAAAAATTTCACTATTCATAATAAAATTTAAAATTTTCCAGAAAAATAACAAAAAACCAACCTATGTTAATATTAACTTTATAAATTCAAAAATAAATTTTATTTTGTCAAATTAAATTTCAAAAAGTGTATAAAATTAGTTTTATAATCATTTATTGAAGTACACAAAAATATGTTCTTTTTATAAAATATTATTTTCCAATATATAAAGACTTTACCAAAAATCATATGTTTTATTATAAATACGTATTATTTATTTAAAAACATTATATGTCATATTAAAAAATTATTTATTACTATTTTAATACTAAGTTTTATGGATATGTTATAACTATATTGTTAAAATAATTATTATAATAAAATGTTGTTCAGTAGAAACTCAGTGTTGTGTATAAAACATGCTAATAAGGTGATGTGTGTAGAACAATAATAAATTGGTGTATATTACAACACAATCCATCAAATAAATTTAATTTATTAAAAGTAATATTTATAAAAACTTGGGGCGTTTCAATTTATTCACAAAATAAGGTCTCTAGGATATAGAGTGGGATATTTAGAGGTTATTTGGATAGATCTTGGTTGAGCCAATTGTCTTGAGTTGTGTGAAGAAGTGGGGAGAGTGAGTTCTCTTTTATAGTTGAGTAGGAGTGACATTATTGTAAATAAAAAAAATTATTAACTATTATAAGGTCAATATTACCTCAAGATATTTTAAATATGATAATTAGTGGGGTGGAGGGATGATATAGTCAAAACACACCTCTAAAACACAATAAAACACAAGTTTAACAAATTTTGTTCCTTAAATCCTACAATTTTTATTTATCATTTTGGGTTTTCTTCACTATGCTAAATAGTTTTTTAACCTACATAATTTATCCATTAAGACTAAAATAAAATGATCCTAAATAAGTAATTTTGACATAATAATTCTAAAAGTTAAATCATATTTATAAAATATAAATCCTATTTTTGTTTAAAATGAATTTTAACACATGAACATGCAACACACAAAGCACATCTTTAACTATAACTCCACTAATCAAGTTTTTTTCTATTTAGGGGTAATTATGTTCATTATAAAAGAAAAATTGGTCATTTAATGGACCATATTTGATATTTATTAGAATTTAAAAATATATTTTAAGATGATAGTATTTTAGGTAATTTTAAATCATTCAATAAAAACCCATTTATTATAAAATATCATTAATTTCAACGTTTAAACTATTTTTTTAATTTTAATTTAAAAATATCAACACAATGATGGAATTAAAATCTTATGTTCACAACTATGTAAAATGAAATATCTATCTAAAAAATTAAAGGTAAAAATAATTCATTCAATTTACTACAATTTCAATATTTTTGGTATAATTTATTTAATTAAATTTTAATTATAGAATTAATATATTTCAGTTTCATAATTATTTTAAAAAACTAATTAATATACAAAAATTAAAGATAAGTTATTATGATAAAAAAACTTAATTATCTTTTAAAATAATATGTCTAACCAAACTAATGTTATTTCTTCCCTATCTAAAATCATTTTATAAATTAAAAGTATGAAATGTTTTTTCTTTATTGTTTTCTCTACAAAACATATTATATGAGTTATATTCATATGAAATATAAATTTAATTAAAATATTGTAGATAATTATATGAATCAATTATAAATAAACTCATTAAACAAAATTAATTGAATATTTTAGTTCATTTTTACCATATTATTATAATTTAAACACCCAAGAAACCAATTATTACTTTAACCGTGGAAATTAATTTTCACAAATTGAATATTAATTTTAGTAAAAAATTAATTTTGAATTAGTGATCATAAGAAACAATTTTTATTCCAAATATTTAATACTTTTTTCCAAATTCCATTCACATAAGTGGAAGAAATTATTTTAAAATTCATGTCACAGACATGACGAGAAAACAGGTTTTTAGAGTGAAAATAGTCAAATGGTTACAAAATTTTCATTACCAATTTCTATATGAAATTAATTCTAATGTACTAGATTATATTAATAGATTTATAAATTAATTAAATATAATTTAATACTATAACTTACCGAACCTGAATGCATCTCAATAGGTTCCCCGTGCGGAGTGGGACACATGGCCTCAAGCACATCTCCCCAAACTCCAGAGGCGGTTGACTACCATCGAGGGCATAAGATGTGTCTGTGGGGAGAATATTCCATCAATACCCATGTGTATCACAATGGGTGGATGTAAACATTGTAAATATCAGAACCAATATATATAAATCGAATGAATAGTTGAAAATAGAGAAATAATAACAACAATTTAAACAACTGGAATAGAATTTATCAACTGCTGATATGTCATGTCACTAGAAATCTAAAAAGAATGGATATAGGATATTAGGAATTACATGTTCTTCCATAGTATGAAGGTAATTAATGATTATCCAAATCATCCCAAGCCCTGTCTTGGTAATCTGATATCATGCTCCATCGTAAACAGTAAGAAATCAAGTGTTTGGAGCCATATGCTTCGCTATGTCAACACATGCAACAATTTAATCTTCCCCGGGTACCAAAATATCCCTAGAGATGGTGTGAGATAAATCTTAATGGGACACCACCTATAGTTTAGATAATAATCAATCCGTGAAATGGAAAGGTAACAGTGTGTAGGAAAGAATATAAAAATTAATGTAGTACGATGTAACAAAATACCCAAACACCTGCATCAACCCTTGTCTTGTGTCTAAACATGTAACCAAATCATAATTTAATTGTTACTAGTTTATAATATGTCACATGTTACTAATATTAAAGGTTCCAAAATGATATAAGTCAACCTATAATGTTATTTAAAAATGAATTCCTGAGGTAATAACCAAGGTGACGTAGACATCAGTGGTTGCCAACTCAGTAGTAACTGTATCCTAGCTAAGGATAAGAGTGTAATACATGGAATATATTACAAGTAATTACACAATAATGTTCTTATAAAATCCAAGGTTATCGTCTAATGTAAGTCAAGGATAAGGAGAGGCAGGTCCCTATGGGCTGTAATCATGGATATACTTGTAAATGCGGGATCCAAGAAGTGTAACTAAGGCATCTGGTAATGATAATAAAGGGATCCAAGGAGTGTATCCAAGGAATCCTATAGTACTAAATGAGGGATCCTATGGTATCATGTCAAGCATCCAAGTATAGACAAGGATCAGGATCTAGGTGGGTCACTTCCTGTGCAATCCAAATCCTTGAATCCGAATGGGGTCCCCGAGTGTTCATGGAATCCTCTAATCAGATTCCAAGGTGAGATCGAGTCAGGCCATTCCAATTGGATAATTAAGTAATGTAATATTTCATTGGTTCAAGATTTACCATTAATTAGTGTGATAAGTTCAATTAGAATACAACCAATGGTTTAAGATTTTCCATTTATTAGTGTGATAAGGTCAATTTGCATGAAACATTTTAATCTTGTCATAATTAATCAATAAGTTTATCTAGTTCAGGCATTTCCTTTCATTACTGTGAAAAGATCAAGTATCATTAAACATTTATTAATTCCATTAAAATAGTATTCAATAAATAAAGATCATTCCACTACCTTCTATAAATGTATTAATGGATTTTATGGACATGAAACCTATCAATCATTCAAATTTAATCTGGTCAAGTCATATACTCAATATAATTTCCTATTTACATTTCTCATTTAATGGTTATTTGAAGCACTTTCATTAGATGGGTCAAACACATGGTACTTTCCATTATAAATTTCACTATGTAATTCAATCAATTTAATATAGAAAAGATTACCCTTGGAATGGTCATGCCAAAGCACACTCGAATGGTCGCACAAAAAAGTCAAAACACTAAGAAATAATTATGGCATAGGCTTTATAACAGAAAGGATATATATGTTATCATAACCAAAAATAATTAATCACATATATGGAAATATCATATCCATACAGTTCTAATGAGTATAATCGTGGTATAAAAATTATATTATCTAGACCCAATGAAATGTGTGTGACCCATATGACAAATACAAAATCAATGACCTTGAGGGATGAGTTATAGAACACCCACCATAGGGTTGTATTATTATCTTACTTTAGTGTTGTCCACTGATTTGGCTCAGATCAGAGTAAATCTAATAAATGATAAAAATGATCAAACCCTGATAACCCAGTCGCAAGAAAGGGATACAGAGAACAACTCAAGAGACTCAAGTACTTACCATTTCACATAAAACTTGATGAAAAGAAGCTCGATAAGATCTTGGCTGAAGGATATCTTTGAATCCCTAAATTTGGAATTCCAAAACCTCAACAGTGAGATCCATGGAGGTAAATCCCACATAAACATCGAATAGGGAAGAAAGAGGGAGATTAATTTGTCATTAAAGGAAATTTTGTAAAATTACCCAGAAAATTGACCAGTACATTGTTTTTCAACATAGTTTTACAAACCATACACAAATCAACAGAGGTTTTACATGTATAATTTTCATGTTACACGGTAAGGACGCATGATCATGAACAAAGTTTTGAAGTGGTTCTATCCAAAATTTTCGATCCGCTTTGTTAGCCAAACCATGAGACAACAGTGCGCTAACCATGTGACCTATCCAGTCTTCCAAAAAATACGGGTTTCAGGCTCCGAAAATTCCCCAAAAACCCTTGAGACATATTCTAACTCATTAGGAATCTATATTATGTCCAAAGTAAATATTAAGAATGAAATATTAAAGGATCCATATCTAAGCGAAAAACTGGGTTCTTAAAATCTACCCATGTTAATAGAACTCATCAAAAAGTTCACATTACAAGGGTGGGAAAATAGTGTCTGAGAATAACTCTGTCCATTGGGAATGTATGTCAGATTCCCTATCCCAAGTCTCATCCTATACTCGGTCAGTATTCCACAGCTCTCGTTCCAGAGAGACTAACCAACCTCAAAGAGGCTTCGTGCTTTGATCAATGATGCATACTGGATAATCCTCCAAGGTAGCATCAATATCTAACTCATATTCCTTAGGATTAAAGGAATGAGATATATCATAATGATACTAGTGAAGTTGTGAGACATAGAAGACGCCATGCAAGGCATGGTTCCTATGAGGTAGTAGAAACTAATTGGATACTGTCTTGATATGACAACATTGCCCTTTATCACACACTTAAAAATGATTCATTACATAAAATATTCACATGATACAACATAGAATAAAATATTTCTAGTGTCATTAGGGATTAGAAACATTACATAGTTACTTAAAACACGAGACACAACATCTTTATTGAAAAAGACCATTACATGACCACTACATTCCCTTGTACATAACATTACATGGGAGAACCTGAGGACATGCATATGAAAAGGGTGAGATATAAAGACCAGTAAGGGAGTAAACAAGGCCTAAAATTAATAATACAATACATGTAATGCAATAGGCAGATCAATATATCATAAAATAAAATTGTACATAAAGGCATAATATAGCATGATTTTCATAAGATGGAAATGTGGGGACAATACTTAATATGGTATTAACTTTATCCAAGACTTATTGCACATGGAGAATGAGTTAAGCCTCATTAAAATTGAATTATAATTATTAAACCCTCATTTATGTTGACATATCATTATAATAATCATTACCCAATGTATTGGAGTGCTATCAGGGTTCACCCTTCTTAAACATTTCTTTTCATGAATAAGTGTGCAACATGGATCATATAACATGTATTCATTAAACACAATCATTTATTCCATGATAATGGAATGTGTAATTAATAAAAAAAACTACATAACCAATATGTAAATTTGCATAAAGTTGAATACCCTTGATAGAGAAATGGGCATGGTATTCACTACACATTGACTTTGGCTTGGAAAATCGCGGTGCAATTTCGGGAGCATAAGGACATGACATAAGAATTCATAAAAATGGTTGATGAGTGAGAAAAGGGTTTATCATAATATTTACATGAAATTGAAAGTATGAGGTTTATAGAGATACATTCCCCAACATATTTAATGAATATAGATTCATAATACAAAAGAATTTCTTGAATGTAAATGAGGAGAGAGAAATTACTTACGGAATTTCGGCATGGTAATGGGTGTACATGGGAGGAATTAATGAGGAAGCAAGGGGACTCTAATCATTCAAACATAAGGATGGAGGTATGGTGTAGGTGAAAAATTATATCCCAACATTTATAATTGAAAATTAAATGGCATAAAAATATTAAGAAACATGGATAATTGAGATAGGAAGGAATCCCTTACTTTGGTAAACGAGCTTGTAACCAAGTGGTATAGGCTTCTGCTTGGCATACAAAAGACCCAGGATCAAATCCAAGTAGGAATGAATTTCTAGGTACTACAGAAGTACTGTATCAGGGTTCTGTAGAGGTACTATTGTAGCAGTGGTACTGTATCAGTGATTACACTGTAACGATGGAGGGACTGCAGCAGGTACTATAGCAGGGTGGATACTATAGTAGTACTGTTTAATGGGGGGTCCTTTGGGCCAAAAAATGGGCATTCAAGCCTTGTATTCAGGGTACTTGGCCTTGGTACATTGGGTTATGTAATGGGTGTCCCTCTACCCTATCTTAAAGAGGTTGTTGTTTTAAATAATAAATTGAGGCTTCAGACGCAACCTTTAAAAAAAATGAATCCCTTACTAGGAAGTGTGATACCAATGGCTTGGGATAGGATTCATAGAAAATTTTAGCGAGATTGGGGAACCATGGGATGATTATAGAGAGAGTAGAGAAGTGGTTAGTCATGCTTAAAAGGATTTCAGTGCCGAGGAAGTGGGATCTTGGGTGGGTTTATATAAGAAATGATAGGGAATTCCTTATTATTTAGGTTTGGGACACAACACATTAAACTATTCAGAACCACAAACCATACCATTGTTTTAGACCATGGTTTTTGAAAAAAGGGAGTGGAAAAAATTATTTTATAAGGCCAATGGATGAACTTCTTGAAATCATAGAGTTTCTTATGTTGAGGTGAGTCACACTCTACAAGAAATCAATTTAAAATGTTAAAATGTTTTATAAGACTTGGAGGGTCCACTAAGGCTTTGTAAAATAAATCCATCTAACATAAAATAAAATTATTTTAATGGTAAAAAATATATTGTCCGATCATAATGTTTATATTATTTTATTACATCACTATTGGGTCATTATGATGTCATAAAACACATTATATATTTAAACTATATTTAATTTTCACCCAAACATACGACTGTATCAGAAAATTATAAAAAATTAATTTTTGGATAATTTCAATGTGACAATTCCAAAAATTATATTCATTTTATATAAATAATTTTCTAAACATGTTACTTTTTACTTTTAAAATAAAAACTGAAATTTATCAAAAATTCATGGGTTTTGACATAAACGGATTTCAAAACGTAATAAAAACTAAAATTGTATTCATTAAAATAATATGATCATTTATATATAATAAAAATTAATTTAGTAATAATATATTATTAAAAAATTATTTAATTAAAAAATACATTAATTCATCAATGTAGATATTATAATGTAATATTATCTAAAAAAAATACTATTTGTGCTTTAAAAACTATTTACAAAGTAGTAATAATAAAATGAATGTATATTCTCTATAAAAAATAATGTACATAATCCCAGTGCTAGGTTCTTGTTACATAACCCCTTATAACACCCTCATAAGACCGAAGGGTAAGGTGTGCGATGGTGACAAAATCATGGGGTGGCTCGGATAACATCACTCACATGGTAATCTCTATCAACTTTTACTTCTCATATAGGAAGTTCTGTTCATGATTCACTAGTTGGAGCTCAACTTGGGATTGGTCAAGAACGAATCCTAATGACTCCACCTCTTTTCCAAGCTCTGAAAAAATGGGCCTTTTATGGATCAATTCTTCTAGATGAGTCCATCACTACCTTTCTCTAGGTAAATTGGATTTGTTAAAGTCCTATATTTATACTAATCGTGTTATCACTGTTCAACAACTATATTAGAAACAATTACATTTATTAATAGTATTTTAAAATAAAAAACCATGAAAACAAAGAAGTGTATATGTTATATAAGAAATTTACATAATAATACATTTAATTATATCAAGATGACTTTTCATTGATAAAATTTTGGGTTGTTACAATCTTCCCACCTTAAGAAATTTCACCCTTGAATTATCTTTCTCCCACACTAAAATAGATGCAGTAACTCTACTTCATTACTTACTCTGATTTCTACATTGCATCTTCAAACATGTCGTTTCTCCACAAAACATTCATGGGGGGATTTTTCTTATTTCGTAGAACTTTTTCCCTACGATCTACAATCTTTACCAGCTTCTCTTCATAAGAGTGGTCATTCTCCAATAGTACCACCAATGAATTGAGTACATGTGATGGGTTAGGTATGTACATCGTCAAGAGTGATACATGGAATACATCATATTCAAGATATAGGTTCGGTGGGAGTGCTAGTTGATAGGACACTGCTCCAATACAATCAAGGATCTCAAAAGGGAAAATGTACCTTGGAATAAGCTTTCCGTTTTTCCAAAATCTAATAACTCTATTATATAGTGATATATAGAGGAATACCATGTCTCTAACATCAAACTCTAGGTCTCATCAACAATTATCATCATAGATATTTTGTCGACTCTGAGCAGCTTTAATGTGTTGCTATATGGTCTTAACCTTCTCCACCATTTCTTTGACCATCTATGGACCTAGGAGTTGTCTCTCCCCGACATCATCTCAACATGCTAGTGTTCTGAATCTATTCCTATACATGGCTTCATAAGGATCCAGTTGATTCTTAAGTGGAAACTATTATTGTAAGAGAACTCAATCAGAGGAAGATATTGATCCCATCCTAATTTAATGTTCATTGAGAATGATCTCAACATTTTCTCAAGTGTTTGGATAGTTTTCTCAGATTGGCCATCAGTTTGACGATGATAAGCCATACTAAAGTTCATCTTAGTATCAAGATCATGTTGAAGAATCTTCCAAAACATAGAGGTGAATGTTGGATCTTGATCAGAATGAATATATAGTGGTACAACATTTTTCCTTACACATCTATGATGTCTATTCATTCCTTTTGATCTAGTGGGAAATCCTACCTAATTTAAATGAAGTGTGATGTCATTGTAAGACGATCCAAAAAAACCTAGATAGCATTGTTTCTTTTGGATGTCTTCAAAAGTCTGGTGAAAAGAGTCCATGGTGATGTTCTTCCATATCCATTCTGGTATAGATAATTTTTTCATCATCCCACTAGAATTCTACCTCTCATCCTTCACTTTCCGACATACATGGTACATTTTTGTATACTTAGTCATCTCCTTCATTATTTTATCCCACCAATAATGCTATTGGAGATCTTGATACAACATTGTGTTTCTTGGGTGAATGTAGAAATTAAAACTAATTTCATCATCCAAAATTTCCTTCATCATCTCTGAACATGTTGGAATAGATCATATTTTCACAAATATCACAATTCCTTCTTCATTAACATTGAAATTTGAGGATTTCTCCTTTTGGATAGTTTCCACAATCTCCTAAATTGCCCACATCATCTTTTTGAAAATCCATTAACCATTCCAAAACAGATGGTTGATCAATCATTTGTGAAAGGATTGATGATGATCCCTTCTTTATGATTCCCATGTCCATATTCATCAAATCTTAGAAGATTGGATCCTTTTTAATTCTCATCAATGAGAGAATCGCTGCGTCCTTTCTACATAGTGCATCGGCCTCATTTTTCACTTTCCCAGGGTGGTAATGGATTGAGCAGTCATAGTCATTGATCATCTCTAACCAACTTCATTGGAGCATGTACAACTCTTTCTATGTAAATATATACTTGAGGCTTTTGTGATCCATGTATATTTCACACTTCTCCCAAAATAGTTAATGTTGTCAAATTTTTGAAGAAAATATCACTACATAAAACTCTAGATCCTGTGTTGGATAGTTTTTCTCATGAACTATCAATTTCCTTGAATCATAGGCAATGACTTTGTCATTTTTCATCAACACACAACCCATGAACTTATTCGAAGCATCAATAGATACAACAAAATGTTCTCCACTTGTGGGCAGTGTGATCAAAGGTGCAATAATAAGCCTTTTTTCAACTCCTTGATGCTCTCTTCGCATTCATCACTCTATGAAAACATTAAACTCTTTTGATTTATCATGGTAAGAGGGTTGGAAAATCATCTGAAATTTCTCACAAATAAGCTATAATATATAGAAAACCCAAGAAGCTACAAATATCCATTACCGATTTTGTCCTCGACCATCCCTCAATTATAGGTGTCTTGGAGGGATCCACATATATCCCATTGATTTTGATGATATGACCCAAGAATTAGACCTCTTTCATCCAGAGATCACACTTTTTGTACTTATCAAAGAGAATATCCTTTTTCAAGGTCTCTAGTATAGTTCTTAGGTACTCTGCATGCTCCTCCATGGTTTTGAAGTATATTATAATATCATCTATAAATACTACCAAACTTTTTTCTATGTAATATATAAAGACTCTATTCATCATGTCCATAAAGATTCATGGAGAATTAGTGAGTATGAAAGGAATTACTATGAATTCATAGTTCACGTACCTTGTACGAAAAGCAGTGTTGGAGATATCTTCCTTCTTCACCCTTAATTGGTAATATCCCAAATGCAAATCGACCTTGGAGAAGTATTATGATTCACTTAGTAGATTGATCAATTCATCAATTCATGGACAATGATACTTTTTCTTTTTTGTGATTTTTTGAGCTCATGATAATCAATAAAAAGGTACGTTGACCCATCCTTCTTCTTGAAAAAGATGACTAGTGCATGCTATGGTGAAGCACTTGGGTGTATAAACCCTTTATCCAGATTCTCATGTAGTTGTTTCTTTAGCTCCTAAAGCTCCACAAAAACCATTATATATGGAGTCTTTGATATTGGGAACACCCCAACTATAATTTCAATTGAGAATTCAACATCTCTTCAAGGAGGAATATGAGGCAGTTCTTTAGGAAACACTTCAGAGAATCCCCGCACAATAGGAATGTCTTCAAGGATGGTTGCTTCCATAGACTCAATCACCTAAGCTAGGTACACATTCTCATAGGGAAGTAATATCCATGATTTAGATGATAGTGATAAATAAAATTCAACTTCCTCCTTATACATGTATAGAATCGAGGTTCAATTATATATATAGAGAGTGATTTCCATCTCATGAAAATTTATATTGGCTCTATATAAGGAAATCTAATTGATGCTGAAAGTTACATCAAATTCTACTATAGGGAGACTGACGAGGTTATCCAGAAAGTTTAATCTACAGATTCTGATAGGGGAGGAGTTATATTCATGGGATACAATTTTTTCCACATTTTCTATACTCATTGTCATCTTTACTTACATGATTCTTGGTGGTGTTGGGATTGTTCTACTAAAATTTCAGGATAAAAATGATTGCGTTGAACTAGAATCAAAAATTATTTTTTCTATTCTTGAATGAATAACTAGCGTACCTATTACTACTTTGTTGTCGCGGATCACTTTGGTAGTAGTGATGGAAAAATCTTTCCCTTTATGCGTTGGAGATTGTCGGTTTCCTCCGAAAACGTTTGGCTTAGAGAACTCATTTGCAAGGTTCTCTGGTTATTTGTTGTTGAAGCAATGAACAAAGCATTGATGGTCGAACAGAGCATTCCTCTCCTTAGTCAGAGCTGTGGGTTTTTCTTTTCTATAGTTAATGGCTTGATTCCCTTCTCTCCCACACCTAAAGAATTTTTCATCCCATTCATGCAATTTCCTAGGTTCTTCTTTCCTCACCTTTGGAACTTGGGGTGCCCGATTTTCTTAGCATCATTAGATTTATCCGTTGGACTGCTAGAATAGAAGGCCACCTTACACTTCTTATCCCCTTGATACCCCTGAGATTTACTGATCATTATTTCAACCTTGAGGGAACATCAGACATTTTTATCATAGCAATAAAAGTCACAGATCATTAGGGATTTCCATAGGCTAGGTTTTATCCCACCAAAGAAGTGGTCAACCTTGCATTTAGGGGTAACAACAAAGCTAGTGGTGTATCGTGCAAGACTTGTGATGTTTTCCTTGTATGCTCTTATTGATTCGTCTTCTTTTTTCCTTGAGGGAAAGGATGTACCTTTCCATCTTAATTCGGAAGGTGCACGAAATATATTTATCAAAAAACATTTTCCAGAAATCCTTCCATTCTAACGCCTCGATCTCCTCCTCAGTATTTGTATTTTTTATTAATGTCCACCATTGATCGGATTCACCCTCCATAAGAAAATCATCTAGAATAACCTTCTATTGTTTAGAACATTGATGGATGGAGAAGATATTTTCAATGGAGTGTATCGATTATTCTATTATTGAGGGATCGAATGATCCATTAAAAGTAGAAGGCCTTTTTCTCATAAAGCTATTGATTGTAACTTGTTTTTTCTTGGCGGTGGGGTTGAACATTCTACTTGACCCATGTTTATATTCAAAACTTCAGTTAAATGAGATAGTATTGTGACAAAGTTCGTGATTTCCGCTCCCATTGGATTGGGAATCTCATTAGAACAATCATTATATTGATCTTTATATCAGTTGTCAGCCCAAGTCCTCCTATTACCGGACATTGGCTTGAATATAAGAAAAGTTTGGGGTAACAAATAATGCGTAATACAAATACAAAAATGGATGACTTATAAATAACTTTTATTTCCTTAACTTACGAATCTATATGCTTCAATATATGTTATCCAAGATCTACTTCCCAATATATATTACTGTGGGAATTTATTTATTCCCATAAAAATGGTTTGTACTAATATTGTGAATTTTCTAAAGCCTATCTCCCAGGAGTGTTGTAACTAAGAGTGCATCAAGGCCCATTATCGTGTACTAGGATACCCCCAATCAAGACCGAAGCTCTTTGTTGGAGTTTTCACTCCTAAGTACATATGTTCCAGAGCCACCTCTACCTACTCGTATCTAGTCAAGGATGTATTTGATTGATAAATAACTTACTAAATACTCACCAAAATCTAGGGATGTTTTTATTATACTTACTCTTATGGCTAAGGAATCCCTAGGGGTTTTAATCCTAATCCAAAAAAAAACAAAACCCACCTTTGACTCCAACTATAAAAAACCTCCTCTTTTTTACAAAAAAATCATGATTTATTACATAAATCATTCACTTGATACAACATTAAAGATATAGAGTTCATTTGTCTTTGGTTATTAGGAACATTACACAATGACATAAAACATGAAACACAACATCTTTATTGAAAGATTCCTTTACATGACCACTACATTCCCTCGTACTTAACATTTCATTGGATAACCTGAGGACAAGCATGGGAAAAGGGTGAGATATAAAGCTTAGAAAGGGATTAAACAAGGAATAAAATAAATAATAAAATACATGTTATGGAATATGAATATCAATGGAGCATAAAAGAAACATTAACATAAAGACATGATACAACATAATTATCTTAACATGAAAATGTGGCGACACCACTTAACATGGTATTAGCATGAGCCAAGGATAATTTCACTTAGAGAATGAGTAAACCCTCAATTCAATTGAATTACAATGAGTAAAACCTCATTTCACTTGATGAATCATGATACTAATCTTTACAAAAAGCATTGGAGCGCTATCTGGGTGCACCCTTCTTAAACATTTCATTTAATGCATAAGTGTGTCATATGGATCATATAACATGTATTCATTAAAAATCATCATTTATTACACAATAATGGAATGTATAATTTATACATGAAAATATATAATCAAAAAGTAAATGTGCATAAATTTTAATACCCTTGATTGTGAAATGGGCATGGTGTTCACTATAGAATGACTTTGACTTGGAAAATCGTGGTGCAATTTCGGCAGTATAACAGCGGGACATAATAATTCATAAAAATGGATGATGAGAGAGAAAGGGTTGTATCATCATAATTAAATCAAATTTAAACTAATTGGGTAATATAGATACATTCCCCAAAATATTTAATGGAATTTATATTCATAATACAAAATAATTTCATGAATGTAAATGATGAGAGAGAACATCCATACAAAATTTCAGTAAGGTAACAGATGTACATGGGAGGAATTAATGAGATATAAAGGTGTATATCATTATTAAAACCTAAATAGAAAGTATGTGGGGTTTGAAATCATACCCCAAAATTTATAATTGAAAATAAAAGGGAATAAAAATATTAAGAAAATTGGATAAAATGAGAAATGAAGGAATCCCTTACTTGGAAGTGTGATTCCAATGGACTGGGAGAGGCTTGGGAGAGGCTTCTTGGGATCTTAGGGAAAGTTGGAGGGATTATAGAGAGAGTAGGGTAGAGGTTTTTCAAGCTCTAAAGGATTTTAGTGAAGAGTATGTGTGAGATTGGGTGGGTTTATATAGGAAATGAGATGGAATTCATTATTAATTAGGTTTGGGACACCACACATTAAATTAATCAAAAACACAAAGAAACCCATCGTTGTTTCCAATGGTTATTGCATAAGGGGAGTGTAAAACATTATTTTATAAGTCCAATGGAAGAACATCACAAAATAATTGGGTTTCTTATGTGGAGATGAGTGACACTCTCAAGGAAATCAATTTAAAAAGTCAAAATGTATTATAAGTCTTGGAGGGTCCACTAAAGCTTAGAAAAATAAATAAAATAAACCTAAAATCACATTATATTAATGGTAAAATAGATATTGGTAGACAATAATGTGTATGGTATTTTATTACATAACTATTGGGTCATAAAGATTTCATAAAACACATTATATATTTAACCAATATTTAATTTTTTCCCAAAAAATATTCTGTCTCAAAAAATTATGCAAAAATCACTATTGGATAATTTCAACATACTGATTAAAAAAAAATATTTATTTTATCTAAATAATTTCCTAAATTTGTGAATTTTTACTTTTAAAATAAAAAACAACATTTATCGAAAATTCATGGGTTTTGACATAAATGACTTTCAAACCCTAATAAAAATTACAATTGTATTCATAAAAATTAAACGATCATTTATATTTAACAAAAAATAATTTAGTAATAATATTTTAATAAAATATTATTTAATTCAAAAATCCTTTTATTCCTCAAAATATAATTCTTAATTGAATTTTAACTAAAAAAATTCTATTTGTTCTTTAAAAAATATTTACAAATTAACAACAATAAAATGAATATATATTCTCTATACAATATTATGTACATAACCATAGTTCTAAGGTATTGTTACATAACCCATTATAACAACTATATAAGACTGAAGGGCAAGGTGTGCGATGGTGACAGACTCTTAGGATATCTCCGATAACATCGCTCGGGTGGTAATCTTTATCAACTTTCACTTATCACGTAAGCGGTTCCATTCACGTTTCACGTGTGGAAGCTCTTCTTGGGCTCGGTCAAAAGTGAAGTCTAGTGACACCACCTCCTTTTTTAGCTCTGTTAAATGGGCCTCGTACAGAGCAATTCTACTGGATGATGTAATTATTTCCGTTGTTTGAGTATTGGACTTGTTAAATTCCTATATTTATACTAATCATGTGATCACTGTTCAACAACTATATTAGCAACAAACACAATTATTAATGGTATTTTAAAATCAAATATCATAAAACCAGATTAGTGCATATGTTATATAACCAATTTACATAATAATACATTTAATTATATCAAGAAGAATTTTCATTGAGAAATGTTTGTGTCGTTAAAACTAACTATCTCTAGAATCTAAAACGGCCCAATATAACAAGGAGACAACTTTACCTACATTCATAACCATCTATTACCAATAATGGCTAATACCCAATGAAAAAAAACAATCCCTAACCATGATCTCAAGTGGATTTCAATGGTGATTGACATTAGATTTTTGTCTAGGCTGAGCAGTTTTCATATGCATTCTAATTAGATGAACTTTTTATAAAGTTTATAGATTGTGATGAATACCTGGTAGAGCTGCCTCACCAACCTCTCTCCAACATAAGGGTGAATAGAATGACCTACCATATAAGGAACTATAAATATCCATATGAATTATTACCTAAAAGCAGTTATTATATGAGAATTCGGTGAAAGGTATATGATTCTCCCAAGAACCAGTGAAATCAATGAAACATGCTCAAAAAATATCCTCTAGAACCTACATTTTCTATTCTAATTTCTCATCAGAATAAGGGCAGAAAGTTTTTCTTAGAATAACCTGTGTTTCCATAGCCTTGTAATATCCCTACCAGAATCGTGATGTGAAACGCGACACCCTATCTGAAACGATTGTAACGACCCGAATCCGGAGCCACATAACTGGTGCCCTGTACCCGATTCGCCCCATAACCTCAAGCACGTTTCCCCAAACTCCAGAGGCTACCGAATAGTAGCGAGTGACTTGGTGAGTCAGTGGGGAAACTATGCCCTCATTTGGTAAAGTATGCAACTGAAGAAGAAGGATAATCAATAGCGGAAGTAGTAAATAACATAAAAAAATTGAACTAAAAGTAGAAGCAATGTTTGATATAATACTGATGCAGAATGGTACATGTATATCTGGAAAGAGGAAAACAAAACAACGCGATAAAATAAAACTGAAACCCAAGTACTAAATGTAAACAACAACTCTAGTAGCATTGCAAGCCAAATACCGGTCCCCTGCTCTCCATCTCCAACCAACAATCAAGTACCCGAGGTAGAAGGACCACAATCCCTACCTACACTTACAAACATATAATCTATTTGGGCCAAAAAGCAGGACCCAAAAAGGGTGTGAGACTAATCCCAGTAGGTAATCACCACAAGATTTGTTCCCTACTGTCAGTGAGTAATATAGAAAAAGTAAAGGAAAATAAGTACAATTTTGGAAAAAGAGTACACCAGAAAATAATCCTACCAATTACAATTCAGATTAATTTAATAAAACAACCAGGGAAAACTAGAAAAGATTTCTATTCCAAGGTAAACAAGTAACACAACAGGTATCTCAAAAGGCTACCTAAACAGAAGTAGTACAAAACCCCAATATATTTCTTTAGCTTGGTGGACTCATCACAACCAACCATCAAAAATTCACACTGACTCTTTGGTTGCCACAAACTAGCAGACCCCTATAGTCCAGTAATCAAACAAGGCACATACACTCTGGGAAGCTCATACGTCAATTACCCTATAGTCTTGCAAAGATAGCTACAGACTCTATGAGGAAGCATTTACGTCTAATTCCTCCTATGGTCTTGATGCGTGGGTAACTAAGAAAACTCTTGGCAAGCACAAAGTCTTATTCCTGTAGGTCCTGAGTAAGAACTAAAACCAATAGACCCTCTAGGGAAGCACTTAATCGTCTCTTCCCTCTTTGATTTCCCGCACCAGGTTCTCACAGCCCTGAGCAGTATAGTCGTGCGTAATCGACAGCCAAAAACCCTAAGTAAATTAAACAACTACTTGGATAATATCTACTATACATCAAAAGAATTTAAACAGCAGACAACACATGCAATCAATGATAACAAGTAACTACCAATTGCAATAGGGTTTGCCTCATAGGCAAATGGTGCCAAACAGCGGTAAACAACCAAACATAGGGAGAAACACCCATGGGGTGATCCTAAAACATACAACCAAGCATATGTTAGCAACAATTAATCATAAGCTAATAAGTAGTCTTGGGAAAATAAACAAATAGTGTCAAAATCCTTAACCCGGGATACCCGATACATGGGTATCCGACACTTTTTCAACCAAAACTCAAATAACTTCAATGTAGGGCAACAAACCATCTACCTCGATCCTCGAAGATCGATATACTTGAACCTCGGCTTGTGAATAGGCCTATAAAGGAGTATATTTTCAAAACGTCTAAAATGTTCAACCTCAGATAACTCACACGAGAGAAAGAATCAGGAAACGAGGCCAATGAAGAACAAAGAACTCACTACTGTGATTTTTTTGAAATCGACGGAGTTAGATTCGGACAACCGGTGAAGGATCGGTGGCTCAGAGAAGAATCGGTCTCCTCGGATGCTTTGGACGGAATTAGGCAGATAAGAAGATGTTTATGAGCATTAGGTGTGACCCTGGTTCGATTAATGAAATAAAAAAAAGTACATGGCATGTAGTGGGTTTTTCCGTACTTCGCCAAAATCAGCCTCCACGTCATCCCTACACACCATGTGTGTGGCCCAAACATGACCAACACACGACTTTGAGTGGGAAAAGAGTACATGGTGTGTACTCAGAAAGTACATGGCATGTACTTCAAAAATTTCCAGAAACTTCATTTTTTCCAAAAAACTCCAGAAAAAGGAAAACATACCTCAAATGAAGATCCAAGATCTTACAAACTTCCCCCCTTAAAGAAATTCGTCCCCAAATTTCCCTAACGAGGCATAGAAGAAGACAACATGAACAAATCTAGCCACTGTGATCGAACATCGGCCTCCCTCTCCCAGGTCTCCTCCTGTACTCGCCCGTGATGCCATAACACCCGTACTAGAGGAACAGAACAGCCACAGAGAACTTTCATACTCCGATCGACAATCCTGATAGGATGATT
The DNA here is from genome assembly GCA_963277665.1 of Viscum album. Lineage (NCBI taxonomy): Eukaryota > Viridiplantae > Streptophyta > Magnoliopsida > Santalales > Viscaceae > Viscum > Viscum album. Next base: position 1,184,596,629 of record OY728146.1, read on the forward strand.
CTCGAAAGATACATCCTGCTCCAGCTAAACCTCCTTGGGTTGAAAAACATGAGACGGGTCTGAGAAAAACCGTCGAAGCTGAGAAACATGAAAGACGCCGTGCATGGCCTGGTACCTCTGAGGTAACTGCAATCTGTAAGCAACCAGCTCGACTCTCTCCATAACCTCAAAAGACTCGATGTATGTCAGTGAAAGTTTCCCCTGCTTCCTAATCCTCTTATGTCCCAAGCTCGGGGTAAAATGTAGGAAAACATGATCTCCAACCTTGAACTCGAGAGGTCATCTCTGCTAATCAGCATAATAATTCTGCCAAGACTGTGTTGTTTCCATCCTCTTCCGAATCAACTCTATCTACTCTGAGGTCTCCTGAACAAGACGAGGTCCTAGAAATGCTGCCTCTCCTGCTGATAGCCATCATAATGGTGATCGGCATGGCCTACCGTACAAAGGCTCATAAGGTTCCATCTGAATAGTTGCCTGAAAACTGTTGTTGTAGGGGAACTCCAGCAGAGGGATATGCTTCTCCCAAGCACCGCAAAAGTCTTGAATTCAAGCACGGAGCATATCCTCAAGCACCTGGATTGTACGCTCGGACTGGACATTAGTCTAGGGATGGTATGAAATACTCAAAAGTACCCGTGTACCCAGAGCCCTCTGTAGTCCCTGCAAGAAGTGCGAAGTAAAATGCACATCCCTGTATGGAACAATGGAGTGCAGAACTCCATGCAGACGTACAATCTCTCAGATGTACTACCGTCCCATCTCATCAACACTGAATGTCACCTCGATTGGTAGGAAGTGTGAAACCTTCGTGAGCCTATCCACTACAACCCAAAACACATCATTTCCTTGAGGCGATCTTGGTAACCCTGTCACAAAGTCCATCGCGACATCATTCCATTTCCACTCAGAAATGGGTAACTGATGTAAAATCCCTACTAGTCACTGATTCTCTGCCTTCACCTGTTGACAGGTGCAACACTGCATAACAAAACCAGCCACATCCTTCTTCATACCTGGCCACAAATAATGATGGTGCATTTCTCAGTACATCAGGGTGACACCAGGAAGAACTGCCCAAGATGAAGCATGAAACTACCGCATCAGATCTTCACGTATGTCCGTTGAAACCCATACGTGCCCATGAAAACGTATCACCTTATCATCGCCCACTGTCCACCCTGGAGTAGGGTCTCCATTTGACACACCCTCCTGTAAGACTAGGCCCTCTGGGTCTGATAGCTGCCTCATTCAAACTCGATCTAAAATAGTAGAGGTGACCGCTACAGAAGAATGAACCGTCTATCCCTGTCTGTCGTGAACCTCTAGATGCATCTCAGAGAACAGAGCCATTAGCTACCACTCACTGCTGGCCTCCAGAACTGCCTGTAACTGAGTCCTCCTACTCAGTGTGTCTGCCACATCATTGCCTTTCCCAGGTGTATAAACAAGCTCGAAGTTGAAAGACTGTAGGTACTTGAACCACCTCTGCTGTCTCAGATTCAAGTCACACTACATGAATATGTACCTGAGGCTCTTGTGGTCAGTATATACCACAAAATGATCTCCCATGAGATAGTGCCTCCAACAATGCAAAACCTGAAAAACAGCAGCCAACTCCAGGTCGTGCGTAGGATAGTTATTCTCATGTGGCCTCAACTTCTGAGATCCGTACGCAATAACACGATCTTCCTATATAAGCACTACTCCATGCCCGATGCTAGATTTATCACAGAAAACTATATAACACTTGCCCGGCTACGGCAGAACTAGAATCGGTGTAGAAGTCAATGTCCCCTTCGGCTCTTGGAAGGATTAGTCACAAGCTTCTATCCAAACGTACTTCACACCCTTCTTAGTGAATCTTATCAATGACGCTTCTATGCATGAGAAGTCTTGTATAAACCTCCTGTAGTAACCAGTCAGCCCCAAGAAACTCTGTACCTAGAAGACATTCTTCAGTTTCTCCCAGGTTACTACTAATCTCACCTTTTCTGGGTCTACTGATACTCCTGTCTTTGAGATGGCATGGCCCAGGAAGTGAATCTCGTCCATCCAGAAGTACAACTTTGAGATCTTAGCATATAACTGATGCTCTCTCAGTGTACTCAATACGATCTCAAGATGGTTAGCATGGTCATTTCGAGTGTGAATGTACACCAAGATATCGTCCACAAAGGCAACGACGAAAGAGTCCAAGTAAGGATGGAAAACTCTATTCATCAGCGCCATGAAAACTGCCGGTGCGTTCGTGAGACCGAACAACATAACCAGATAATCGTACAGACCATACATGCTTTGGAAAGATGTGAGAGGTATATCAGATGGTCTGACCCGCAAATGATGATAGCCGGATCTCAAGTCGATCTTCAAGAATAACCTGGATCCTCAAAGCTGATAAAAAAAGATCATCAATCCTCAGCAAATGATATCGGTTCTTGACCGTCAACTGGTTCAGCTTTCGATAGTCCACACAAATCAGTAAGGTACCATCCGCCTTCTTCGCAAACAACACAGAAAAACCCCAATGGGAAGTACTAGGTCAGATAAAACCCTTCGCCTGCAACTCCACCAACTGCTTCTTGAGTTCTTGCAACTCAGGCATAGCCATCCTATAAGGAGGTATAGATACCGATGTTGCTCCTGGAACAATCTCAATAGATAATTATACCTCACGCTCTAGAGGAAACCCTGAAAAGTATCCTATAAAGACATCTGTAAAATGGTAAAATACCAGAGGGAAGTCCATCTGAGAGGTCCCCTGATCATCCAAATATAAACTAGAAATCTGGGCTATAACACTTCCCAACCCATGATGGTCTGGTCCAACTCTGCTTTCCTAGACATCCAATTCACCCTTTTGAAGAAAAGATCCTCCCTTAGGTGATGTGAAACTCACCCCGTGGCAATAACAATCGATAAAGGCCTGAAAAGGAACTATCCAGTCCATTCCGAGAATGAAATCATAAACCGTACTTTCAAGGACATAATGATCCCACGAGAAGTGACACCGACCAACCTCAAGGGGGCACTCCTTTCACTAACGCACATTATTAGTTATATGTCCCAAAGGAGTGTCTAGTGCCAAAGTATCCCCAGAAGTAAGGACAATAAGTCTAAGACTCTCCACAGTGTGCACATAAATAAAGCCATGGGAAGCCCCGTTATTGAAAAGTACTGAAGATAAAACTGAGGCTACTAGGATCGTACCACGAACTGTGTAAGGTCTAGGATCCTACTCCCTAATAATCTGCTCTACTGTAAATGTCTGGCCAGTACCGCAGCCTAGTGTAGCAGCCTGATATCCCTAATCTGATCCTCCCTTAGCCTGGCCACCGTGTTCACGACCTGTACCCTGGCCTGAATGACCTGAAGAACTCCAGCCCCCAGTCTGTTGTGGAACTGGTAATCTTGCTCCTGCAGGAGGAGTAGAAACTGATCCACCTTCACTAGCTGCTGGAAGAAGAACCCTGCAAAAATTTGGCAAATGACCCATCTTGCCGCAGGCTTGGCACTCCCCTAGATCTCTCGGGCACTGAGGCTTTTTATGCCCTCTCTTTCCACACTGATAGCACACCAACTAGTTTCCAGAAGGAAGATCCCGTCTACCTGAAGAAATACGTCGCTTCCTTTAGTCACCTCGAGTAGACTCTCAGTGGCACTTCCGGTAGTCAGCATGAAATAAATCCGTCTTGGATACTGAACCACCCTCGTCAAAGGATCCAGTCTCCCTCAGATTCCTTCCGGTGATCAGCGCCTTGTTTACTATTAGGGTAATATAAGTCAACTAGAAGATGTTCACCTGTGATATGATCTTTGGTTTGAGGCCTTCCTCAAACTTCCTTTCCAAAAATATATTGTCATTTCCTAGAACGGGAGCGAAATGATTTAACTCAGTGAAGTGGGAGGAATACTCCATATCTGAAAGGGTACCCTGCTGCAGGTTCATGAACTCTCTAGCTATGTCAGTCGTCAGCGTCGCCAGATAGAAGTAGTCGTAGAACGTACGCTGGAAATCGTCCCAAGACATAGTCCGCTGACGCCCTACTTGCGAGACTATATACCACCATCTTATGGAAGAATCTCGTAGAATGTAATTCACGAGCTTCACCCTACTGTCTGGGGGTGTCTCCAGATGCTCGAAGCTGGAAAGCATGGTTTCTAGCCAGGACTCTACAGCCTGAGGTCCTCCATCCCCTATGAAAGTGGAAGGATGCTGCTGCTGGAAGACTCACGTCAGCTCTGCCATAGACGGGGCAAGATGCTGAGATCCTTGGAAGGTCTAAATGAACATAATGAAACCATATCTGAACTAAGCATCGACACCAATGTATGGAATCACTGCGGGTTCCGTGTCCGGAATGATCGGCGGAACTACAGGTAGTGCTTAGTCTGCCGTATCAGGCGTACAATCACTACCTAGTTCCTGACGTGCAACATGAGGAAGTCTTGGTGCCAAAGCTCTGAGAAAACAAAATCACACTCAGATTTAGGATTAAAAAGGACAGAAAACACAAGAGTACAAAATAGGAATAGGATATAGAAACACTTAATTTTGAAAAACACAACTACACGACGTGTATTTAAACTACAGGACATGTTTGTTAGAGCCATTTACATGGGTGTGTACTTCCTCCACCACTGGTCGTGTAACATATCAGACTACATGACATGTTGTCCCAAAACACAGAGTGTACTTGAATCCTAATCCCCTGCCCGAGTATCTCTACATGGATAACCCACACAGTCCTCCAAATCCTAAACTACACGGTGTGTTCAGTAAAGACACGGCGTGTAATAGACAGGTTTCGGCAGCCCATGTAGCAGTTACACGGTCGGAAACATGGCTGACTCCTACACAGCATGTTCCGAACAAACACGGCATGTATAAGGATAGATCACACCGACCCGTGTTGTTCGTGACATGGCCGGGTATCCAGAATAAAACTACATGGCATGTTCTTATAACACACGGTGTGTACTAGAGAGGCTCATCGACCCGGGTAGCAGGTTACATAGCCAACCACACGGCTAACCCCTTACACAGTGTGTTCCAAAATAACACGACGTGTTATAGGAGAACATAACGCCGACCCGTGTTGTTTGTGACATGGCCAGGTACCTAGGAGAAAACTACATGGCGTGTTCATACAAAACACAACGTGTACTACCTGAGTTTCCCCGACCCGTGTTGTTAGTGACATGGCCGGGTACACGGTTGACTACCACATGACATGTACTTATTGTACACGGCGTGTCCCCGAAGACTTTCCACCACCCTGTGTTTTTGTTCACACAGTCAGTAACATGTTTTAAAAACTACACGGTGTGTATTAATAAAGTACACACCAGGTATTCTGGGTTTTTCCGGGCAGTAGCTCAGAAACTGTACCGAACGCCAGAAACACTGAAAAACAGTCATCTATGTTCCAAATTCCATTCAATGGGGGCCCATAATCCTCGTGAATCAAAGATTGAAATCTTAACAATGCATATATCAAGTAAAACAACATAGAAATTATGTCCGTCACAACAACTATCACAAAAAAATGCGTAATTTATCACGACATCTATCACGACAACATGAAATTAAAATGAATCCTAGATGTCATGGTAAAATTCATGACATGTGATTTCCTATTCAGTTCCTATATTATGCATGAGATGGCACACCCTCATCTCATTGGGTTTCAACAAAATAGAACCACAATCATATAAAATATAATAGCACATCACATGTGCATCACCCAACGATGAAATATAATAAACTGCAATACTTGCAAAAACCAAAAATTGAAATTACAAGGTAATATAGATTTTACCTGTACACGGGTTAATTACTCCCGGGCACAGTTAAGTACTAACTACCCATTTATTCCTGTCCCTGTCTACTGTCGCAAAACAGTAAGGCAATGTAAAAGAAGAAAACTGCCTTTGATATGACTTTGTAACGACCCGAATCCAGAGCCACATAACTGGTGCCTCGTACTCGATTTTCCACATAACCTCAAGTGATTTTCCCCAAATTCCAGAGGCTGCTGACTAGTAGCGAGGGCCTTGGTGAGTCAGTGGGAATCTATTCCCTCATTTGGTAAAGTATGCAGTGGAAGAATAAAGATAATCAATAGCGGAAGCAGTAAATAGAATACAGCAATTGAACTAAAAGTATAAGCAATGTATGATATAATAATGATGTAGAATGGTACATGTATCTATGGAAAGAAGTAAAAAAAATCATGATGAAATACAACTGAAACCCAAGTACTAAATGTAAACAGAAACTCCAGCAGCATCGTGAGCCAAAGCCCGGTCCCATGCTCTCCAGCTCCTACCAACAATCAAATACCCGAGGAAGAAGGACCACATTCCCTACCTACAGCTGCAACCATATAATCTATTTGATCCGAAAAGTAGGATCCAAACACGGTGTGATACTAATCCCAGTAGGAAATCACCACAAGATTTGTACCCTACTGTCAGTGAGTAATATAGAAAAAGTAAATCAAAATAAGTACAGTTATGGACTAAGAGTACACCAGTAAATAATCCTACCAATTACCATTCACATTAATTTAATTAAACCAGGGAAAAATAGAAAATCATTCTATTCCAAGGTAAACAAGTTACATAGCAGGTATCTCAAAAGGCTACCTAAACACAAGTAGTTCTAATTCATCCTATGGTCTCGATGTGTGGGTAACTAAGAACACTGTTGGGAAGCACAAAGTCCTATTCCCGTAGGTCCTGCGTACGAACTAAAACCAACAGACCCTCTAGGGAAGCACTTAATATTCTATTCCCTCTTTGATATCCCGCACTAGGTTCTCACAGCCCTGAGCAGTCCAGTCGTGCATAATCGACTGTCAGCAGCCCTAAATAATTTAAACAACTACTTGGCTAATAGATACCATACATCAAAATCATTTAAACAGCAGACAACACATGTAATCAGTGATAACAAGTAACTAACAATTGAAATAGGGTTTCCCTTAAAGGAAAACAGTGCCAAAAGGTGATAAATAGCCAAACAGAGGGAGAAAAACTTGTGGGGTGATCCTCAAACATGAAACCAAGCATATGTTAGCAACAATTAATCATAGGATAAAAAGTAGTCTAGGGAAAATAAACAATAGGGTCAAAATCCTTAACCTGGGATACCCGAAACATGGGTATCCTGTACTTTTGCAACCAAAACTTAAATAACTTCAACATAGGGAAACAAACCACCAACCTCGATCCTCGAAGATCGATATACTTGAACCTCGGCCCGTGAATCAGCCTAGAATGGAGTAGATCTGCAAAAACGTCAAAAACATTCAACCTCATATAACTCAAAAGAGAGAAAGAATCAGGAAACGAGGCCAAAGTAAAACCAAGAACTCACCGCTGCGATTATTCTACAATCAACGGAGTTCGATTCGGACAACCGGTGAAGAATTGGTGGCTCAGAGAAGAATCGCCCTCCTCGGACACTCTGGACTGAATTTGGCAGAGAAGAATATTTTTATGAGCATTAGGCGCGACCCCGGTTCGATTAATGAAATAAAAAAGTAGACAGTGTGTACTATTAAAGTACACGACATGTAGTGAGTTTTTCCGTACTCCGCAAAATTTGGCCTCTATGTCATCCCTACACACCGTGTGTGTGGCTCGGACATGTCCAATATAAGACTTCATGCGGTAAAAGAGTACATGATGTGTACTTAGAAAGTACATGGCGTGTACTTCAAAAATTTCCAGAAACATTATTTTTTACAAAAAACCCCATAAAAAGGAAAACATACCTCAAAAGAAGATCTGGGTTCTTAAAACGATAGTATGAGGAACCCCTTTAATCGTATGATATCACAGACATACAGTCTTCCCATATCAGCTACTGATAAGGTCTACAGAATACAAATGATGTAGGATGATTTTGTGAGTCTTTTAATGACTACCCAGATAGCATTTCTACCCTTTGGAGACCTAGGTAAGCCGACTAAAAAATCAGTGGAAACATATTCCCATTTCCTTTTTGGGACTGGACATAGGTGTAGAAATCCTATAGGTCTTCTAGGGTGCACATTCACCTGTTGAAATATGGAGCACCTAGTGATAAAGCCTTATATCTATCATTTAATACCAAGCAACCAATACTAGAAACACATATCTCAATACATTGTGGAGATTCTTAGATGAAGTATCCAATGAGAAGAGAGATACTCTTTCATCATGACCTATTTTATATTAGTAGAAGGCCAGATACATCCACAGAGATGTTGGATGTCATCTCTATCCATAGACCAATCCATAGGTAGGTAATCTCTTAATATACTCTCATGGAATACTAGGAATTTTGGATTTGAAAACACCATACACTTCACCATCTCAAGGAAGGAAGAGGTAACAATTAAGGATGAGAGGTATAACTACTAATGACTATCATTAATCTCCATATGAATCTTCAAAAATAGATCCATTAACTTCCATTCATCACTATATTCCTGTGTGAAATATACTTTAGTTTTCCAACTCTGTTCATCTGCAACGACATTGTCTTTCCCAAGCATATAGGTAAGCTCAAAATCATAGTATTGTTGATATTCAACCAATCTATGCTATTTAAGGTTCAAGTACCATTGTGAAAATATATATTTGAGCCTTTTGTCGTCCGTGTACACCATACAACACTCACCCAACAAAAAATGTCTCAAATAATGTAAGGCATGGACTACTACGCTAGCTCAAGGTCATACATCAGGTAGTTTATCACATGAGATCTAAATTATCAATATTCTTACACAATTAATTTATCCTCCTACATCAGCACTGCTCCTAGGCCGATTCCTAATGCATCACAGAAGATGGTATAACCTATTATTTTCTCTAGAAGAGTCATAATAGGTGCTGATACATGCCTTCCTTTTATATACATAAAGGATTTATCACATGCTCCTGACCATATGAACTTGACACCCTTTTTTTTAAAACTATTACGTTGTTATTAAAGGTGAGAAATGTCTTGTATGAAATTCTTTTGACAACCATCCATCCTAAAGAAACATAGTATATCAAACACATTTTTGGGAAGCTCCTAGGAAACTAAAACACTAACCTTTTCAGGGTCAATAGATACTATTGATTCTGAGGTAATATGACCCAATAAGTGAACATTGTCGATCCAAAAGTGTCACTTTACATGATTTTCCTAATGATGATGCTATCTCAGTGTACTCATAATGATATAAAGATGTTTGGAATGGTCTCTATGAGTGCGATAATGCACTAAGATGTAATCCAAATAGACAATGATAAAAGAGTCTATATAGGGGTGATAACCCTATTCATTAAATCCATGAAAACAATGGGTGAGTTCATAAGACCAGACAACATAACAATGTCTTCATAAAGAATATACCTTCAATGAAATGTTTTATGAGGTATGTCGGATTGTATGACTCTCACCTCATGATAAACCCATCTCAGGTCGATCATAGAGAAGACTATTGCTCCTCAGAGCTGGTCAATGAGATCATTTATTTGAAGAAATATATATTGGTTCTTAATAGTAAGCAATTTCATCCTTCTGTAATCCATGCATAGACATAATATTCCATTCACCTTCTTGGGGAAAGCACGAGTGAACCCCAAGATGATGAACATGGTTGTATAAAACCTTTGGCCTCTACATCCTCCAACTACCACTTGAGATCATGAATCTCTATTGGTTCTATAATATACAGATGAATGGACATTGAATATACTCCTAGAACATGCTCAATTGTAATATCTACCAAAATTTCTAGAGTTATGCTAGAAAAATCATCTGGTAAACACATCCTTGAAGCGATACACTACTGAAGGGAAATCAGTTTTTCGCAAACCCTAATCCTCTATGAAGAGATTCTTAATCTTGGCAGTCAGCCACCTAGCTATTGATGCTCTGGTAAAACTCTACCATCCTAGACATACCATTCACACATATGAAAATAACTATTCCTCGTGGTGATAGAAATATAAAATAGCATGATAGTGAATCAACCAATCCATCCTAAGTATGACATCGGAGCCTGTCATCTTGAAAACCAAGATGTTCCATAAGAAGTGGTTACTTTATACTTTAAGGGGACCATCATAACATTGGTGTATTCCATCTGTTCATACCCCTAATTGCGTATCTAGGGTCATTACACCATAGCAAGAATGTATCTCTAGTCCTAGAATTTCCATGATAGATTCATAGATGAAATATTTCGAAGCACCAGTTTTAAATAAATAGGATACTAAAGTAGATTTTATAAGAACAATACCTCATACTGTAGATGGTCCTGAAATGTGATCCTCGCGTATCAGATTTAGTGAATTCAACTAGCCTGTTCCATGACCCTGTCTAACAGATAGACTACAATGTTCATAAAAAATATACTAGAGCTACCGATGATCATGGTCATGGCTACCATGGTGACAACATCCTCCTCAGCTAGACCTACCGATGCTATTCCAACTCCCCTCTTGACGTATCATAAAATAACCAACTGTATAAGGTAGAAATGTTGAGGATCATTTTCCACTCAAAGATGGTGGAATGGTCCTGTAGAAATATTGATGATTCCCCATATAGCCACAAGACCATCACTCTAGTGGGTCTCTACCACAATAAGGATTTTAATTTCACCATCCTCTACACTGGGGACTAACTTTAGATCTATCTAAATAGACACTATTGTTTTCACTTCCCTAATTAAAAACCTCAAGGGGGCTCTTCTTTCCAACTGAAGAATTACTGACTTAACGCGAACATGTTCCTTTAAAACTGGTACTATTGACACCTCTCATGTTACGATTAATTGTAATATCTTGATAGAATATATTAAAAATAGTTGGTAGGAAAAATACATTCACCTTCATGTGGATGGAATACTGGATCCCATCCACAAAACATTCAGCATGTGAATTCTCATCACCATCTAGAAGCAGTGCAATGCACTATAACTCGGAGAAACATTTTGAATATTCCAAAAATAATATAGAACCCTGCTCAAGATGCATGAAATAATTGGATCTATCATTTCTAAGCATCATAGGAAGGAACTAATCATAGACGTCAGTTTGGAAATCAACCCATAACATGCCATGATGACGACCGACATGGGTAATCACATCCCACCAACTCTTAGCCGATCCTTGAAGAATGTATGTAGTATGTTTCACCCTCTGATATAGAGGAATATCTAGATGCTCAATGATTAATAAATTGGCTTATATCCAAGAAATATAAGCCTATGGACCGCCATCCCCTGAAAAGGTTGGAGGATGCTGCTACTGGAACTCATGAGTTAGATCCGCCAAGGTAGGAGAAAGCCATGGAAAACCATGCATGGAAAACATTAGATTTAAGATACTATCATGAACTTGTTAATCAATTCCAAGACCAAGAATAATAGGCGGTGGCTCAAGTTGTGTTCCTGAAGGTAAGACCAGTGGATCAGGTCCCACAAGGTTTAGAGCATGGTCATCACCACCATCTTAGAGTACTATATAAGGACATCGTGGAAGAATCTGTCTATAATAGATAAGAACATTCCTCAAAACAAGTTTAAGAAGAAATATATCATCACTAGAGAAATTTTAAAGTAATAAATCTCACTACCCAATGAATACTACCGTAACTACCTACTTAGACAGCCAGATATCGATAAGTCCTCAAGCATATGTTTCATTTCATTTTACATTTAATTACCAGGATCACTCCATTATCTTTCATAAACATAAAAAGGAGGTATAAGTATGTGATACCATTTAATATTATATTTCATTATTCACTTCATAATGGATATCCATTTATAATGAATTAGTTCCCATACACCTATCAATAGAAACAAAACCCATTTTTTTAACATAATGGCTCAAAACTGTAAGTTACTCGTCCCAACCCATGAGGGCCCATATGCCTCATGAATGAAGACATGAAATAACTTAATTGAAACCAAGAGTAATACAATAATAAGCTAACAATTACAACATTACCCAACAACCACAAGCATATCAAGAAATAAATATTAGTGAAATTCACTAATATGACATGGAAATATGAATAACATGTGAATTCTAGGGGCCTATAATGATGCATATAACAATTACCCTTCCTTCTAATAACCAGTCCAATGATGAATGAATGCACTTAATCAGAGTAATATTAAACAACTCCATACATCATGTGAATCACCCAATGGAGAAATAAAATTAACTCTAATAAGAAAAAGAAGAAGAATATTTATAATTTTGGGAACTTGGTTTTTACCCCAATCATGGGTTCACGACACCTAAGCAGAACTTATGAATAAGTTAGAAGCATTATTAATCTCTAATATATTGTCTTGAAATAGTAAATAATGAAATTAAACTACCTATGATACAAATTTGTGATGTCCCAGGCCCAAATTCCACTAAATGGGAGGCCTGAGCCTGGTGAGCCACAAGGCCTCATGCACATATCCCCAAATATCGAAGGTTGTTGACCAAAAAAAGAGGCCTATAGTGTGTCCACAGGAAGCCTATTCCTTCATTTACAATGTGTAGTGTAGCGATTTGATGTCAATATTGATAAATATCAGAAGAAACATATGTAAATAGAAGGTATATCAGGGAATTGACACAATAGTAATAATAACTGAAATAGTTGGAATATCATTTAACATATAATGATATGTAATGTTACTAGAAAAGTAGAAAACATGGATTGAAGACAACATTCATAACATGTTCCACTATAGTATAAAAGAAATCAATGGCTATACCATGCATCTGATTCCTTTCTCAGTCATCTGATATGATTATCCATCCTAAACAGCAAGAAATCAAGTGTTTGAAGTCATATGCTTCCCTTTATCAATACTTTCAACCATGTAATCTTCACTAGGTACCAAACAATGCTTGGAGAGGGTGTGAGATAAATCTCAGTGGGCCACCACCAATAGTTTCTATAACATTCATCTTGTGAAATTGAAATGTAACAATGTGTAGACATGTATATATAATGTAAAGTAGTACAATGTAACTACATACCCAAGTACATGCTTTGGCCCTATGCTGGTGTCTGAACATGTATACAATTCATCTTTTGATTGTTACCAGTTTATAATATGTAACACGTTAATAATAGTAAATGTTCTATAATGTAACAAGGAAACCTATAAAGATATTTACTAATGAAGTCCTAATGTAATAATGAAGGCGACATGGACCTAAAGGGTCGCGAACTTAGTAGTAACTGTATCCTGAAAAAGGATAAGTGTGTAATCCAAGGAGATTATTTCAAGGCAATACACAATAAGATGCCTACCAAATCGAAGGTGATCATCCAAGGTAATATGCGGAAATGCATAGACTGGGCCCTATGGCCTATAATAATGGAACCTACATGTCATTACTGGATACAAGGAGTGTATCTGAGGCATCCTATAATGATATTGAAGGGATCCAAGGAGTGTATACAAGGTATCATGTAGTAATTCATAAGGGATCCTATGGTATCATATTGAGCATCCATGAACAGTCAATGATCAGTATCTTGGATGGTCTCAACCTAAGTAAGTCAAATCCATGAATCAGAATGTGGTTCCATAGTGCTCATGGAATTCTTTGATCAGAATCCATGGAAATATCAAGTCAGACCATTATTATTTGATTACGAAGTCATGTCATATTTATTTGGTTCATCCCCACCTTTCATTAGTGTGATAAGGTCAAGTATGATGCAACCTTTTAATCAAATCATAATTAATCAATAAGTACATTTGGTTCAATCCTTAACTTTCATTAGTGTGACAAGGCTATTTATCATGTAACATTTATTAATTCCATTCAAATAATATTCAATAATTAAGATTCATTCTTCTACATTCAATTGATTTGGTAAGGTATGCTACGAAAATTAAACCTATAAACCATTCACATTTAATTTGGTCAAGTCATATACTCAATATACATGCCCATTTCTATTTTCCATTTAATTATCAATTAAATCATTTACCTTAGGTGGGTCAAGTGGAAAACAGACATTGAACTTTCCATTATGAAATTATAAATTTAAATCAAGACATTTATTATAGAAAATTTTACCCTTAGAATGGTCAAGACATGGCACACCCAAACAGTAGCGTAAATGTGTCAAAAAACTATACAACAATTATTGAATAACCTTTGACATGGAAAGGATAGAGTTGTGGTCAGAAACACCAATAATTAATCATATATATGTAAATAGAATAACTATATGGTTCTAATGAGTATAAAAATGGAATATAAATTCTATTTTTAAAACTAGGTGAAATTTGTGGGCCCCATATGGAAAATCCAAAATTAAAAAACTTGAGGGATGAGTTATAGACCACCCACCATAGGTTTGAAAGGTTCTCGTCCTCTGGTATTGGGCATTTTTTTTCTTGGATAAGATTAGATATAATAAAAATAGAAAAATCCTCATACCATGATAACTCGGCCGAGATTAAGAGAGAAGGAGAATAGATCAAGAGCAATCAAGTACTTATCGTTGCACATCTAACAAGATGAATGGAATCTCAATCAGATCCTGGAAGAAGTAGATCATTGAATCCATAGATTTGGACTTCAAAAAGAACTAAAATGAGATCTATGGAGGTAAATCATGTATAAACTTGGATTAGTGAAGAAGGAGGGAGTTTAATTGATCATTAAGGGTAATTTTGTAAAACTACACAGAAAAATGACATGATAATGGTTTGTCTACATGTTTTGATAAATTGTGAAAAAATTTGTGAAGTTTTCTTGGTAGAAAGGGAAAATTGCACAGCTAGGCCAAACGACCATGTGTAAATAGTGCAAAGTGGTTCTATCCAGAACATTAAATCTACATGGTTAGCCAAACCATGTGCTAACTGTGCACTAACAATGTGACCAATCTAGTTTTCCCAAAAAGATGGGTTTTGGGCTCTAAACATGCCCAGACACCCCTGTTACCTTTGCAAACTCTTTAGGCATCCATATTAGGTCCCATGAAATGATTTAGAATGAAATTATATATTATTTATACTTGAGAGATAAAACAGGTTCTTATAAAAAAATTTGATATATGATTTAACATTATAAGTAAATTAAATGATAAGTGTTTTTTAAAATATAAATTCCACATTTTCCCCCATTCATTAGAAAATGAATCATTTTAAAAAAAATAAAAAACTCACCCAATGATAATTTCGATATTATGAATTCAAAAATGATATTTATTTTATCTAAATAATTTTCAATAATTTTAAAAATATTTTTTAAAACAAGTGTGCCTTAAAATGGTGATAAAAATGTTTTTTAAGATATATTTTTATTCATAAAATTTGATTTATTCTTATCTACTATCTAGGAAACATATATGATGAATTTGTAACATGTTATTAATCACATAATATATAAATTTCATTAAAATAAAAAACCAACGTGATTTAGATATTTTATTGATATAAAAAAATATACATATAAATATTATTTTTCAATTTTTTTTTTAAATTTTCTAAAGGGTTTCATTATAGTTTTTAATTAATTGGGAACTGATGAAATATATAAACATTTAATTTTTTTTAATAATTTAGTAATTATTATTCATACCCTTCATTCCAATGGATATTTTATAAACAACAACAAAAAAAATAATACGTAAATAACATGTATGCTCTAAACTCGGTGTTGCGTGTAATGTAAGATAAACTAGGAATTGAATGTAGCATAATACAAACATAGAATTTCATGTAAAAAAAGATAATATACTAATTTCATGTAATTCATATTATCACAATTATTATATATATTTTAGATAAAAAATATTTCACAAAATCTCATGGTGTTACATAGTCAATAAACACGATATCATGCCATGTCATAGTAAGGTAATATAGATTTCCCTTAATACTTATATAAAGTAAAGTGTCCAAATTATCACTGTATTATTAAAACATAATCATAGAATTATTACTTATATGATAAATCATATACATTGCATGATATATTCCATTTTTTAGTGTCCATTTGTTTATTTTCTTTATTTTAAATAGATGATATCATAATTTTGTAAAATTTAAAACCAAGAATGAATTTCATTTCACCAAAAAATATGATATAAAATAAAATTTAATTAATTAAAAATACTCAAAATATATATTTTCATTTGTAGATCAAAATATTACATCATCATCATAAAGTTGAACTATTAAAAGATTCGGTGTAATGAGTTTTAAAAAGGGTTTTGAGTCAACTTTTATCATTTAAAAAACATTTTAATGATGATAGTTGGAAACATGTTCATTCCAAAACTGGACGAATTATTTTATACCATAAAGAGATTTTATCAATTTGAATACTTTTTGAAAAAATATTATTTTAAATTCCAGGTGTTTTTTCAAAAAAATAATTTTTTAAAGAAAAATATATATTAACACAATTTTGAAATCAACCCATCGTTGTGTAAAATTAAGATGTGAGGTGAATTAAAAAATAATTTTAAAGTATTCTAATAGAGTTATGAGTGGTAGGGTTTCACCATATTAGATTTATTCTTCTTGGTTATAATAATTCTTATCTAAATAGGAATTATCCCTTTTAATATTACTAGATTCATCAATTTTATTTCAGTATAACCTTTGAGATCTAATAATTGATTGATCATTTGGCTATTCCATAAGAGTTAGTATACCATCATGATTTAATTGATTATGTTTATCTATCATGAAAACTATCCAATTATCATTAATATGGTAATTATAATTTTTTTGGTTCATTATTTTTGAAAATGTTAAGACGTACAACCTCATTTAAGAATGATATATGAGTATGAATTCATGTTTTTAAATAAAAATAAGATTTTTCTAGGGGATGATATCTGGATTATTTGAAGGAATTTTGAATAGAATTTGAAGGAGATTATTATTATTCTTCAACTCCATTATTTTGAAAATTATTAATTAAAGAATAATTTTTAAAATAATTTTGAAGATGATGTTTTAGAAAATTTTTATTAAAAATAATATTGAAATATTTTTCCAATATATAAGTCATTTTTTATGTTTCTTTTTGATTTTAGTTATTTATAGTTCCCTAGAATGATACCCTCATTGTTATTAGAACTAAATCGACCAAGAATTAACATTGGTGCTTAAAATAAAAAATTTCCATAAATAAACATTAGAAATTTGAACATATTTATTTATTAAATAAGAGTTGATTAGGGACATCTTTTGAAAATTACTAATAAGATCATAATTTATGATATATTATACAGTAATCACGGCCTATGACCAAATCTAATTTGGAAGAGATAATTAATTTTAAAGAGTGTGAGTGATTTCATGGGAAATTTCATTTCACATATCTATACTTCAATTTTGTTGATGGTTTTGAGGAGAATGAAAACAATTATTATAAAATTTATAAGAACCTAAATCACTAAATTAATTATAATAAAATTCAACTCCATGATATCCATGAATTTTAATAAATTTAAAACCCTTTTCATTTCAATAAATTTTAGAAAACATAATAAAGTAAATGAAAGTTTTACTTTTTTGAGTTATGAAAAAATCTAATGTGAATCATTTCATGTCATTAACAATGAAAACATTTTAGGATTTACTTAAGATACATTGAGTTTTTTTGGATTAAAAATTCCAAGATAAATCCTTTCCCGATAGTTTGTAAGAGAAATTCAATTTTTTTATTAGAGATAGGTTTTTTGTTTCTTTCAATATTTTCATTATTTAAAAATGGTGTCATTATTGAAATTTCGTTTGCAATGATATTTTACTAGTTGATAATAGTTGAATTTCACAAGATTATTTAAGGTTAATTGAATGAAGAATATTTTTAAAAGAGATAACTATTTCACATTTTCACTCAAACAAAAGACATTTTTTCATGAGAAATATTTTAAAATAATTGAATATTAATTTTTAAAGATAAAAAGAGAAATAAGAAATTTTAGTTTTTTTAAATTAGTTTTCAAAAAATAGTTTCAAAATGTTTTTTAACTACTATCAATCATTTTTCTAATACATATTAAATTTTGTTTCAATCCTATTATAAATAATCCATTTCAATTATAGTTGAGTGAGAGAAAATTATTATATTTTACTAATTATAATTACATTATAAATATAAAAAAACGAGATGTTACCACCTCCCAATTTATTTAATTTATCTTATTCAAAATGGTCACTAAAAATGTCTATCGATTATTCAAATTTAATTTGGTCAAGTCATATACTCAATATAATTTCCAATTTAAATTTCTCATTTAATGGTCAATTGAAGCACTTACATTAGGCGGGTCAAGTGGTAGGAACACATGGTACTTTCCATTATTAAATTAACTATATAAATCAATCAATTTAATATAGAAAAGATTACCCTTTGAATGGCATGCCAAATCACACCCGAATGGTCTCACAAACATGTCAAAACACTTAACAATAATAATGGAATAGCCTTCATCACAGAAAGGATATAGTTGTTATAATAACCACCAATAATTAATCAAATATATGGAAATATCATATTCATACATTTCTAATGAGTATAATCGTGGAATATAAATTATATTATCTTGACCCTATGAAGTGTGTGTTCCCCACATGACAAATCCAAAATCAATGAACTTGAGGGATGAGTTATAGAACACCCACAATAGGGTTGTATGATTATCTTACTTTGGTATTGTCCGCTAATTTGGCTCAGATCAGAGTAGATCTAAGAAATGAAAAAAATGATCAAGCCTTGATAAATCATTTGTGAGCAAGAGATACGAAGAACAACTCAGGAGACTCGAGTACATACCATTTCACATAAATCATGATGAACAGAAGCTCTATAAGATATTATATGAAGGTGATATTTGAATCCGTAAATTTGGAATTCCAAAACCTCCAAACTAAGATTCATGGAGCTAAATACCACATAAACATCGAATAGGGAAGAAGTAGGGAGATTAATAGGTCATTAAGGGAAATTTTGTAAAATTACCAAGAAAATTGACATGTGCATTGTTTGTCCACACAGTTTGACAAACTGTAAACAAATCAAGTGAGGGTTTATATGTAGAAGTATCATGTTACACGGTTAGGATGAATGATCATGCAATTTTTTTTGAAGTGGTTCTATCCAGAATTTTCAATCTGCAAAGTTAGCCAAACGATTATCCAATAGTGCACTAACCATGTGACCTATCCATTTTTCCAAAAAATATGGGTTTCAGGCTCTGAAAATTCCACAAACAACCCTGAAACATTTTCTAACTCATTAGGAATCTATATTAAGTCTTAAATAAATATTAAGAATGAAATTTTAAAGGATCCATATATGAGTGAAAAACCGGGTTCTTAAAATCTTCTCATGTTAATAGAACTCATCCATAAGTTCACATTATAAGGGTGGGAAAAAAGTGTCTAAGAATAACTCTGTCTATTGGGAATTTATGTCAGATTCCCTCTCCCATGTCTCATCCTATACTCGGCCATGCTTCCATTGCTCTCGTACCATAGAGACAGACCAACCTCAAAGAGACTTCGTGCTCTGATCAATGATGCATACTGGATACTCCTCCAAGGTAGCATCAATATCTAACTCATATTACTTAGGATTAATGGTATGAGACAAATAATAATGATACTATTGAAGTTGTGAGACATAGAATATGTCGTGCATGGCATTGTACCTCTTAGGTAGTAGAAACTGATTGGATACTGGCCTGATATAACAACATTGACCTTTATCACACACATAAACATGATTTATTACATAAAATATTCACATGATACAACATAGAATATCGATATTTCTAGTGTCTTTAGGGATTAGAAACATTAAATAGTGACATAAAACATGATCCATAACATCTTTATTGAAAACGACCTTTACATGACCACTACATTCCCTCGTACTTAGCATTGAAAGGGATAACCTGAGGACATCCTAAGAAAAGGGTGAGATATAAAGCCCAATATGGGAGTAAAAAAGGCATAGAATTAAGAATAAAATACATGTAATGCAATAGGCATATCAATTTAGCATAAAAGAAACTTGAACATAAAGGCATAATACAGCATGATTATCATAAGATGAAAATGTGGGGACAATACTTAACATGATATTTTCTTGATCCAAGACATATTGAACATGGATAATGAGTTAAGCCTAATTGAACTAGAATTATCGTGAGTAAATTCTCATTTATGTTGACGTATCATGATAATAATTGTTACCCAATGTATTGGAGTTCTATCAGGGTGAACCCTTCTTAAACATTTTATTTCATGAATAAGTGTGAAACATAGATCTTATAACATGGATTCAATAAACACAATCATTTATTCCACGATAATGGAATGTGGAATTAATACACAAAACATAATAACCAATATGTAAATGTGCATAAAGTTGAATACCCTTGATAGAGAAATGGGCATGGTATTTACAACACAGTGACTTTGGATTGGAAAATCGCTGTGCAATTTCGGGAGCATAAGGACATGACATAAGAATTCATAAAAATGGCTGATGAGTGAGAAAAGGATGTATCATAATATTTACATGAAATTGACAGTATGGGGTTTATATAGATACCTTACCCAACATATTTAATGAATATAGATTCATAATACAAAATAATTTCTTTAATGTAAATGAGGAGAGAGAAATTACTTACGGAATTTTAGCATGGTAATGGGTGTACATGGGAGGAATTAATGAGAAAGAAAGGGGTCTCTAATCATTCAAACATAAGGAGGGATGTATGGAGTGGGTGAAAAACCATATCCCAAAATTTATAATTGAAAATTAGATGGCATAACAATATTAAGAAACATGGATAAATGAGAAAGGAAGGAATACCTTACTTTGGCCAACAAGCCTGTACCCAAGTGGTATAGGCTCATGCTTGGAATTCAAAAGACCTAGGATCAAATCCGAGTAGGAAAAAATTTCTGGTTACTGTAGAAGTACTATATAAGGCCACTGTAGAGGTACTATTGCAGCGGTGGTACTATATCAGCGATGACACTGCAACGACGGAGGGACTGCAGCAGGTACTGTAGCGGCTGCGGTACTGCAGCATGTACTGTAGTAGTGTGGATACTATAGTAGTACTCTTCACCGAGGGGTCCTTTATGCCAACAAATGGGCTTTCAAGACTTGTATTCAGGCTACTTAGCCTTGGGACTTTGGACTATTTAATGGGTCTCCATCAAACCAATCATAAAGAGGTCGTTGTTTTAAATAATAAATTGAGGCTTCAGACCCATCCTTTTAAAAAAGAAATCCATTACTTGGAAGTGTGATCCCAATGGCTTGGGAGAGGATTCATAGAGGCTTTTTGGGAGCTTGGGGAACCTTGGGATGATTCTAGAGAGAGTAGGGAAGCGGTTAGTCGAGCGTAAAAGGATTTCAGTGACGAGGAAGTGGGATCTTGGGTGGGTTTATATAAGAAATGATACGAAATTAGTTATTATTTAGGTTTGGGACACAACACATTAAACTAATCAAAACCACAAACGATACCAATGTTT
Source organism: Viscum album (assembly GCA_963277665.1). Classification (NCBI taxonomy): domain Eukaryota; kingdom Viridiplantae; phylum Streptophyta; class Magnoliopsida; order Santalales; family Viscaceae; genus Viscum; species Viscum album. The sequence continues at coordinate 1,184,618,186 of OY728146.1, forward strand.
TAGACCATGGTTTTTGGAAAAAGGGAGTGGAAAACATTATTTTATAAGGCCAATGGATGAACTTCTTGAAATCATAGGGTTTCTTATGTTGAGGTGAGTCACACTCTCAATGAAATCAATTTAAAATGTTAAAATGTTTTATAAGACTTGGAGGGTCCACTAAGGCTTTGTAAAATAAATCCAAAAATATAAAATCAAATTATTTTAATGGTAAAAAATATATTTGCAGAATATAATGTTATAGTATTTTATTACATCACTATTTGGTCATTATGATGTCATAAAACACCTTATATATTTAAACTATATTTAATTTTCACCCAAACATACGACTGTATCAGAAAATTATAAAAAATCCACTCTTGGATAATTTCAATGTCCTGATTCCAAAAATTATATTAATTTTATATAAATAATTTTCTAAAAATGTTACTTTTAACTTTTAAAATAAAAACTGACATTTATAAAAAATTCATGGGTTTTGACATAAACATCTTTCAGACATTAATAAAAATTAAAACTATATTCATAAAAATAATATGATCATTTATTTTGAATAAAAAGTAATTTAGTAATAATTTTTTTAAAAAATATTATTTAATTAAAAAATCCATTAATTCATTAAAATTGATTTTATAATGAAATATTAACTAAAAAAATACTATTTGTGCTTTAAAAACTATTTACAAAGTAACAATAATAAAATGAATGTATATTCTCTATAAAAAATATTGTACATAATCACAATGGTAGGGTCTTGTTACATAACCCCTTATAACACCCTCATAATACCGAAGGTTAAGGTGTGCGATGGTGACAGAATCTTGGTGTGGCTCAGATAACATCAATCGCGTGGTAATATCTATCAACTTCTACTTCTCCTATAGGAGGTTCTATTCATGCTTCACTAGTTGAAGCTCAACATGGGATTTGTCAAGATCAAATCCCAATGATGCTACCTCCATTCTGAGCTCCGAAAAATGGGCCTCGTATGGAGCAATTATTCTGGATGAGGCCATCACTTCCTTTCTCTGAGTAAATTGGATTTGTTAAAGTCCTCTATTTGTACTAATCATGTTATCACTGTTCGACAACTATATTAGAAACAATTAAATTTATTAATAGTATTTTAAAATAAAAAATCATGAAACCAAATAAGTGCATATGTTATATAAAAAATTTACATAATAAGACATTTAATTATATCAAGATGATTTTTAATTGATAAAAATCTGGGTTGTTACAATGTTCCCCCCTTAAGAAATTTCACCCTTGAAATATCGTTTTCCCACACTAAAATAGATGCGGGTAACTCTACTTCATCACTTACTCTGATTTCCACATTGCATCTTCAAACATGTGGTTTCTCCATGACACATTCATGGGGGGAATTTTCTTATTTCGTAGAACTTTTTCCCTACGATCTACGATCTTCACCAGCTTCTCTTCATAAGAGTGGTCTTTCTACAATGGTACCACTAATGGATTGAGTACATGTGATGGGTTAGGTATGTACATCCCCAAGAGTGATACATGGAATACATCATGTACTAGATATAGGTTCGGTGGTAGTGCTAGTTGATAGGACACTTCTCCAATACGATCAAGGATCTCAAAAGGGAAAATGTACATTGGACTAAGCTTTAGATTCATGCCAAATATCATAACTCTCTTCTATAGTGATATGCAGAGGAATTCCATGTCTCTGACATCAGACTCTAGGTCTCATAAACGATTATCATCATAGTTATTTTTTCGACTCTAAGAAGCATTAATGTGATGCTGGATGGTTTTAACCTTCTCCACCATTTCATTGACCATCACTGGACCTAGGATTTTTTTCTCCCCAACTTCATCTCAACATGCTGGTGTTCTACATCTATTCCCATACATGGCTTCATAGGGAGCCATTTGAATGCATGAGTGGAAATGATTATTGTAAGTGAACTCAATCAGAGGAAGATATTGATCCCATCCTTCTTTAATGTCCATTGAGAACACTCTCAACATTTTCTCATGTGTTTGGATAGTCTGTGTAACGTCCCGGACCCTCTTGCCACGCAACGGGTGCCCCGAGCCCTGTTCGCCACGTGACCTCAAGCACATTTCCCCAAATGCCAGAGGCTGCCGACTAGCAGCGAGCGCCTAGGTCTGATAGTGGGGAAACTATGCCCTCATTTATCAATGTGTAGCACAGCGGAATACCAAAATAACCATTCAACAAACAATGGAAGTAGTAAACATACACAACTGAAATAACTACAACAGTGGATAAATCCAATAGTATATAAGTGATGATGCTACATGTTTCAAGTTCTAAGAAAACATCTAGAACATGTTATAAATCAATACAATACAGTAAACAGCAGAGTACAGCAAAACAAAACAAACAGCTGGCAGCGGCATCCCGAGCCTAGGTTCTATCCCATGCCCTCCTTCTCCACATCAACAGCCAAGTACCTGTATAGGGACTCTTGCCCCGATCCACACCTGCAACAACGAAATCTATTTGGGCCGAAAAGCGTGACCCAACCAGGGTGTGAGAAATATATCTCAGTAGGCACCCACCAAAGGCCCATGCCCAACTGCGTGTAAGCATGCAACAACAGTGTGCAACAGTAAAATGCAATAAAGTAAGCAGTACCCAAAAGTAAATAATTACCATTTAGATTTCCATTTTATTATCCATTTAATCCATTTAAATATTAGAAACCACCACAGTGGATTTCTAAGTAAACAGTTCACGTCCTCAGACAAACAAAACCTTACCCTCAGGTAAGCAGAATCCAACCCGCAGGTATAGCCCTTAGGTGTAACAGAAATTTCCCTTAGGCGTAGGAAGTGTCACCCTCAGGCACAGAAGTCAAGCCCTCAGACACGAAAGGTTTCCCTCAAGCGAAATACTATATCCCTCGGGCTAAATAGTGCAGTGCCCTCAGGCTAATCACAACAACGCCCTCATGCCAAATACAACAATGCCCTCATGCTAAACAGGTAACCGGGCCATGCCCAACAGGTAAACAAGAAGTAACAAGCAATTCCTCTCAAGGCAATTCTACAATTACTACATTTAAGGTATACCCTCAGGTATCCTGGCCAAACGGCTAAACAGAGGAACACACCCCTCAGGATGGTCCTGGATCCAAGAAATGATCCCAAACAGCATTTAATTATCACAATTAAATACCTAATCAATTATAGGTATTAAATATAGCAATGGAATCAGCCACATGACACCCCAACATGAGTTCGTGGCACGAAAACACACAAAAACGAACAACAGTTGGAAAATAAACACAAATCCACCTACCTTATACGCCAACGAATGCTATACCCGAACGCCGGCTCCAGAAACACCCAAGAATGGTGTAGAGCTGACGAAGAAAAAACCTCATTCAAAAATAAATAACTTACTTTAGGAGAATAATTGTCAAGAACAGTACCATGAGAGGAGAGGTCTTACCCGTGCAGTTCCAAAGAGATCGTCCGAAGCCGAATCAGATTCCAGACGAACGCCCAATGGATCTTCAATGATCTGGCCTCCTCCTTTGGCTCCTAAATGGCTAAAGTTCCTCCTCTTCCAATTGAGGATGCTACTGCCCGTTTTAAGCCGAAAGAAACAAAGTACACGGCGTGTACTCCTTTCATTTAACTGTTCATTTGGCGGCACCTCCACACTGTTCATACGTTGACATGAGTACACGACATGTACTCTCGAGTACATGGCATGTACTGTTGCCCAGCTAGCGGTGACACCACCGCGTTACTGTTCAAGCCTTCCGACTGACTACACGGTGTGTAAGGTAACACTACACGGCGTGTAGTCGGTTCCTACACCCTTAGTCGTCGGCATGGCCACACGCCCTGTGTACTCATCCCAACATGGTTAAAAGTACACGACGTGTGGATAAAGTACACGGCATGTAGTTCCAAAGTTTAGTATATTTCCCTATTTTCCAATTTTTTTTCAAAAACACTTAAGGAAAAGGAAAAGAAGTTGCACATACCTCTAAAATAGGGACCGAGTTCTTACAAACTTCCCCCCTTATAGAAATTTGTCCCTGAATTGTCCTTCCAAGGGTGGCGAAGAATAAGCTCAGAACAGCTCTGGCCACTGAGCACATATGTCGGCCTCCCGCTCCCAGGTCTCGTCCTGTCCTCGGCCATGCTGGCATAGCACCTGTACGAGAGGAACTGACCAGCCTTGGAGAACCTTCGTGCTCCTATCAACGATATGGATCAGATTCTCCTCAAAGGATTCATCATGCTGAAGCTCAACCTCCTCTGGCTGAAAGGTGTGAGACAGGTCTGAAAGGTAGCGACGCAACTGAGACACTTGGAAGACGTCGTGCATGGTTCGGTACCGCTGCGGTAACTGCAACCGATAGGCATCCAGCCCGACTCTCTCCAGAATCTAAAATGGTCCCACATACCTTGGTGAAATCTTACCCTGTCTCCGGATCCTCTTGTGTCCCAGCCACAACAAAACACGCAAGAAAACCTAATCCCCGTCCAATAACTCCAATAGTCGTCTGCGACGATCAGCATAAGACCTCTGACGAGACTGCGTGGTAGCCATCCACTTTCGAATCAACTGGACCTGCTCAGATGTCTCCTGTACGAGCTGTATCCCCAGTAAAGCTGCCTCACCAGCCTCTAACCAGCACAAAGGTGATTGGAATGGCCTACCATATAAAGGCTTATATGGTGCCATCTCAATAGTTGCCTGAAAACTATTGTTATAGGCAAACTCTACTAAGGGTATATGCTTCTCCCCATAGCCCCCATAGTCTAGGACTCATGCATGAAACATGTTCTCTAGCACCTTTATCGTACGCTCTGACTGGCCATCTGTCTTAGGGTGGTATGTTGTGCTCAGAAGCACCAGTGTACCCAGCGCTCTCTGAAAACTCTACCAGAAACGAGACGTAAAGTGGGCGTCCCTTTCTGAAACGATAGAACACGAGACCCCATGTAGACGTATGATCTCTCGGATATACAGCCTTCCGAGCTTGTCCACAACAAATGTCTCCATGATCGGAAATAAGTGAGCTACCTTCATGAGTCTATCCACAAAAACCCACACGGCGTCATTGCCTCGAGGTGACCTCAGAAATCCCTTCACAAAATCCATCGCGACATCATCCCATTTCCACTTTGGAATGGGAAACTGCTGTAATAGCCCAGCTGGTCTCTGATGCTCCACCTTCACCTGCTGACAGGTGGAACACCTCATAACAAAACAAGCTATCTCTCTCTTCATACCCAACCACCAGTACTGACGCCTCAAGTCACGGTACATCTTGGTAACCCCGGGATGAACTGCCCAAGCTGAAGCATGAAACTCCCGCATCAGATCCTCGCGTTTATCCCCTGAAACCCATATACGTCCATGGAAATGCAAAAACTCATCATCGCCTATCGTCCAACCGGAAGGATGGTCCTCACTTGCCACAGAATCCAGTAGAACTAGGCCTTATGAATCTAATAACTACCTCATCCTCACTCTGTCCAGGAGGGTAGAAGTTACAGATAACGAGGAAAGATAAGTCTACCCCGGACTGTCATGCACATCCAGATGCATCTCAGAGAACAAATCCATATGCTTCCACTCACCACTGGCCTCTTGCACTGCCTGTATCTGAGTCTTCCTGCTCAGTGCATCGGTTACTGCATTACATTTACCAGGTGTATAGGCAAGCTCAAAATCGAAGGACTGTAGGTATTCGACCCACCTTCTCTGCCTCAGATTCAGGTCACGCTGAGTAAAGATATACTTGAGGCTTTTGTGGTTGGTGAAAACCAAAAAATGATCTCCCAATAGATAATGTATCATACGGCGCAACGCATGAACAACTGCAGCCAACTCGAGATCATGCGTCGGGTAATTCCTCTCATGTGGCCTCAACTGCCGAGATCCGTACGCAACAACTCAGTCTCCCTACATCAAAACGGCTCCCAACCCAATCCCTGATGCATCACAGTAAACTTTATAACTCTTCCCATGCTCTGGGAGTATCAGGATCGGTGCTGATGTTAGCCTTCCCTTTAGGTCCTAAAAAGCTGTCTCACAAGCTTCTGACCAAATGAACTTCACACCCTTCTTATTCAGACCTGTCAACGGTTTTGCTAAGCCGGAGAAGTCCTATATGAAGCATCTGTAGTAACCAGCTAGCCCTAAGAAACTCCATATCTCAAACATGTTCTTGGGATTCTCCCAACAAACTACTGCTCTCACCTTCTCTGGGTCCACTACAACTCCTTCTTCTAAGATGATATGACCCAAGAAGTGAATCTGGTCCATCCAAAAGTGTCACTTCGAGAGCTCAGCATATAACCAATGCTCTCTCAGTGTACTCAATACGATCTCAAGATGGGTGGCATGGTTGCGTCGAGCGTGAGAGTACACCAAGATGTCGTCCACGAATACTACAACAAATTAATCAAGATACAGATGGAACACACTATTCATCAGAGCCATGAAAACTGATGGTGCGTTCGTGAGTCCGAACGGCATAACCGTATACTCATATAGACCATACCTACTCTTGGAAGCTGTGAGAGGTATATCAGATGGTCTAATGCGCAGTTGATGATATCTGAATCTCAAGTCAATCTTCGAGAACACTCGTGCTCCACGAATTTGATCAAAAAGATCATCTATCCTCGGAAAGGGATATCAGTTCTTAACCGTCAACTGATTCAGCTTCCGATAATCAACACAAAGCTTGAGGGTACCATCCTCCTTCTTCGCAAAAAGGACCGGAGAACCCCAAGGAGAAGTACTGGGTCGGATAGAACCCTTTTCCTGTAACTCCTCTAGCTGCCTCTTGAGCTCCTGCAACTCAGGTGTGGCCATACTATAAGGAGTAATGGACACCGGTGCTACTCGTGGAACAAGATCAATAGAGAAATCCACCTCACGCACTGGAGGTAGACCTAAAAAGTCGTCCGGGAAGACATCCCTGAAACAATCGACCACTGGAGGGAAATCCGTCTGACAAGTCTCATGGACATCTAGATATAAGCTCGCAATCTGGGCTATGACTCCACCTCGCCCATGATGCTCTGGTCCCGCTCGACTCGCCTGAACAACCCACTCACCCTTGTATAGAAACTCCCCGCTCTCTGGTGACGTGAAACGCACCCTGCGACGATAGCAGTCTACAAAGGCTCAAAAGGGAACCAACCAGTCCATCCCGAGAATGACGTCATAGCTCGTCATCTCCAGGACATAGAGGTCCCAAAAGAAGTGACACCCACCAACCTCAAGGGGGCACTCCTTGCATTGACGCACACCAACCATCCTAGTCCCCAACAGAGTGTCTAGCGTCAAGATATCAGAAGAAGTAGAAACACCGAGCCCATGGCTGTCCACAATGGGTACATATATAAAACTATATGTAGAACCCATATAAAAAGGTAATGAAGACAAGACAGAAGCTACAATAATAGTACCTTTGACTGTCGAAGGTCCGGGATCCTGCTCTTGCTGGGTCTGTTGCACTGCATATGCCTGCCCAGTGCCGTGGTGCTGCGACACAGCCTGGCTACCCTGAGCCGTCCTGCCCAGCTGCCTCTACTATCCTGGTGTTTGGCTACCACGACCACGACCACCATCTCTGCCAACACGCCCTGATGTATTCTAGTTCCCGGACTGGTAAGAAGCCACTGATCCTGCTCCCACACGCGGAGTCTACACATAACCCCTCTCACTAGTCACTGGTAGAAACGCACTGCAAAAGTGCTGCATATGACCCATCTTGCCGCAAGCTCGGCACTCCACTGGGTCCCGTGGACACTGCGGCCTCTTGTTCCCCTCTCTTCCACACTGGTAGCACCTGACCGGTCCACCTAAAGAAGTTGACTGGCTGGTACTACCGCCCTGAGAGAAGTACATCTGTCTCTTCCTCTTGCTAGAAAAAATAGTACCAGTAACTGGTGCTGAACCGTCCTGGCCCACACCACTTGATTCCCTCAGGTTCCTCTCTGTAATCAACGCCTGGTTCACAATCGCGTGTACAATAGGCAACCTGAAAAGATTTACCAGTGCTTAGATGTCATACCGAAGAACATCCTCAAAACGTTTGGCTCCCAACGTCTCATCACCCACTAGCACGGGTGAAAAGCACTGAAGCTCTGTAAAACGAGCAGAGTAGTCAATCACCGACATAGCATCTTGCTACAGATTCATGAGCTCTTGAGCTCTATCTTCCCTCAGTGTCTCGGGAAAGAAGAAGTCATAGAACACTGCCCGAAAATCCTCCCACGCCATGTCCCTGTGATGCTCTGACTGGGTGGTAACATCCCACCACCTCTTGTAGGAATCACGCAACATGTAAGTCGCGAGCTTGACCCTCCGCCCTGGAGGCATTTCAAGATGCTCAAAAATAGTCTGCATTGATCCCAGCCAAGGCACTGCAGCCGGTGGTCCGCCATCCCCTAAAAACGTAGGCGGATGCTGCTGCTGAAAGATACACGTCAGCTCGGCCATAGATGTGGCAGCCTGCAGTGCTCCCTAAAAGGTCTGCATGAACCACAATAAGCCTTCACAGAACTGTGCCTCCCCGCCTATGTCCGGTATAACAGCTGGTGCCGCATCTGGCTCTACTGGTGGATCTACTAGTAGCCCATGGACCACCATCTCCGGAGTATACTCGTTGCTGCTCTCCTGGTGAACAACTCGCGGTCGTCTAGGTGGCATAACTCTACAAGGTCAAAAGCATGCCTCAGATTCAAGATTATTAAGACTGAAAGAGAAGGAACCACAAAGGAACAAGAGGAATAAGGCGTTTCAAAATTTTCAAAACAGGACTACACGGCGTGTACTTGACTTCCTTTCCCCTTCCCGAGTCCTTCTACACGGCTAAGCCACACGACTTCCATTCCACAAAACTACACGGCCTGTATAATATCTACACGGCGTGTATGGTGTTATTTTCCAACTGCTCATGTCATCTGTGACACGGCCGACTACTCAGCTTGACTCTACACGGTGTGTTACACCCGTACACGGTGTGTACAACACCCCATTTCCCATCTACATGGCTAACTCCACACAGTCTGTCCTCTGACAAGACTAAACGGCGTGTCCCAACGGTACACGGCGTGCTCAGTGAGAGGTGACGCCGACCCATGTTTTTAGGTACACGGCCGAGTCCCCAGGTCACACTACACGGCGTGTCTATAATTGACAAGGTGTGTTCTGTCAAGGAGTTCACCAACCAGTGTTGTTAGTTACACGACCAGACTCCGGTTCACACTACACGGCGTGTACAAAACTACACGGCGTGTTTTAACCAAGGCCTTCATTACCCCGTGTCGCTGCCCACACGGTTTGTGACACGGGAAGAGACTACACGGCGTGTACTCTGGGTACACGTCGTGTACTCAAAAAGTTCATTTTTTTCCCGAACAGAAGAACATACATGGCGTGTATAAAATACTACATGACATTTATACTTGGTTTCTGGACAGTATGCCTTAGAAACTTCTCCGGAACCCAGATAATACTAAAAAACAACACCTAAGTGTCAAATTCTGACCCGTGGGGGCCCATACACCCCACGAATCAATGTTTGACATCTTATTTGTGTTATAACCAATAACCAGTCAATGATCCACCAAATTCTAGTCAATGGGGGCCCATACTCCCCAAAAACCAAAGTTTGGCATCCATTCTATAAACAAGCTCAAACAATAATACCATATCACAAGGCAAGTATTTATCAAGCAGCTATCACAACAACATGCTCTACTAACACAACAACTATCACAACAACATGCAAATTCTAATGCACCTACATGGCATGGAAACTATGCATGGCATGTGATATCTAGCATGTGCCTATATGATGCATGAGACGACATACCCTCATCTCATCGGGTTGCAACTAAATAGAACCCATAGATAATATATAAACAACACAATCCACGTGTGTCACCCAACGGTGAAAACATATCAACTGTAAATTTGCAAAATCAAAAGAATGAAAAATACGAGGTAGACTGGCTTTTCCCTGTACACGGGTTAGCTATGCCCGGACACAACTTATTACCAACTACCATTCCATCCTCTCACTGACTATAGCTCCAAATAGTAAGTCAATGAAAAGAAACCCCTCTGATACCACTTTGTAACGTCCCGGACCCGGGTGCCATGCAAAGGGTGCCCCGTGCCCGGTTCACCACGTGACCTCAAGCGCATTTCCCCAAACACCAGAGGCTACTGACTAGCAGCAAGGGCCCAAGTCTGATAGTGGGGAAACTATGCCCCCATTTATCAAAGTGTAGCACAACAGAATACCAAAATAACCATACAACAAACAGCGGAAGTAGTAAACATACATAACTGAAATAACTATAGTAGTGGATATAACCAATAGTATATAAGTGATGATGCTACATGTTTCAAGTTCTAAGTAAATATCCAGAACATATTATACAACAATATCGTACAATAAACAGTAGAGTACAACAAAACAAAGCAAACAGCTGGCAGCGGCATCACGAGCCTAGGCTCGGTCCCATCCCCTCCTACTCCACAGCAACAGTCAAGTACCTATATTGGGACTCTTTCCCCTATCCACAACTGTAGCAACAAAATCTGTTTGGGCTGAAAAGGATGACCCAAATAGGGTGTGAGAAATATATCTCAGTAGGCACCCACCAAAGGCCCGTGCCCAACAGTGTGTAAGCATGCAACCACAATGTGTTGTAGTAAAATGCAATAAAGTAAGAAGTACTAAAAAGTAACTAATTACTAGTTATATTTACATTTTATTATCCATTTAATCCATTTAAATATTAAAAACCACCACAGTGAATTTCTAAGTAAACAGTCCACGTCCTCAGACAAAAAAAACCTTACCCTCAGGTAAGAAGAATCCAACTCGCAGGTATAGCCCTCAGGCGTAACATAAATTTCCCTCAAGCATAGGAAGTGTCGCCCTCAGGCACAGAAGTCAAGCCCTCAGGCACGAAAGGTTTCCCTCAGGCGAAATACTACAGCCCTCGGGCTAAATAGTGCAGTGCCCTCAGGCTAAATAGATAACCGGGCCATGCCCAACAGGTAAACAAGCAGTAACAAGAAATTCCTCTCAAGGAAATTCTACAATTACTACATTTAAGGCATACCCTCGGGTATCCTGGAAAAACGGCTAAACAGAGGAACACACCCCTCGGGATGGTGCTAGATCCAATCAACTATACCAAACAATATTTAATTATCACAATTAAATACATAATCAATTCTAGGTATTAAATATAGCAATGACCTTAGCCACACGACACCCCAACATGGGTTCGTGGCACCAAAATGCACAAAAACGCACGACAGATGGAAAATAATCACAAATCCACCTACGTTATACACCAACGAATGCTATACCCTAACGCCGGCTCCAGAAATGCCAAAGAATGGCTTAGATCTGACAAAGAACAAAACTCATTCAAACGTAAATAACTTACGTTAGGAGAAGAATTGGAAAGAACAGTACCAGGAGAGGAGAGGGCTTACCCGTGCGGTTCCAACGAGACCGTCCGAAGCTGAATCAGATTCCAGATGAACACCCGGTGGATCTTCAAAGATCCGGCCTCCACCTTTGGCTCCAAAATGGCTCAAGTGCGTCCTCTGCCAAATGAGGAGGCTAATGCCTGTTTTAAGGTGAAAAAAACAAAGTACACGACATTTACTTCAAAGTACACGGCGTGTACTCCTTTCATTTATCTATTCATTTGGAGGCACCTCCACACTGTTTATACGTCGACAGGGGTACACGACATGTACTCTCGAGTACAAGGCGTGTACTGTCGCCCAGCTGGCGGCAATGCCACACTGTTCATACATCGACAGGAGTACACGACATGTACTCTCGAGTACACTACATGGCGTGTAGTCGGTTACTACACCCTTAGTCACCGGCTTGGCCACATGCCCTGTGTACTCATTCCAACATGGACAAAAGTACACGGCGTGTGGATAAAGTACATGGCGTGTAGTTCCAAAATTCATGATATTTCCCCATTTTCCAATTTTTTTTTTCAAAAACACTTAAGGAAAATGAAAAGAAGAAGCCCGTACCTCTAAAAAAGGGACCAGGTTCTTACAGTCTGCTCAGATTGGCCATCAGTTTAAGGATGATAAGCCATACTAAAGTTCATCTTAGTATCAAGATCATGTTGAAGTCTCTTCAAAAACATAATGGTGAATGTTGGATCTTGATCAGATATAATCTATTTTGGTACACCATTTTTCCTTACACATCTATGATGTATATCTACTTCAGTTGATCTAGTGGGGAATCCTTTCTAATTGCAATAAAGTGTTCTATCTTTGTAAGACTATCCATAAAAACCCAGATAGCACTGTTTCCTTTGGATGTCTTCAGATGTCTGGTGAAAAGAGTCCATGGTGATGTTCTTCCATATCCATGCTGGTATGGGTAATGGTTGCATCATCCCATTAGACTTCTTCCTCTCAACCTTCACTTGCTAACATACTTGGCACATTTTTCTATACTTAGTGATCTCATTCTCTGAACTTGATGGAATAGATCATATTTTCACAAATATAACAATTCCTTCTTCATTAACATTGAACTCTGAGGATTTCCATTTTAGATAGTTTCCACTTTCTTCTAAATTTCCCACATCATCCTTTTGAAAATCCATTAACCTCTCCAAAAAAGATGGTTGATCAATCTTTTGTGAAAGGATTGATGATGTTCCCTTATTTATGGATCCCATGTCCATCTTCATTAAATCTAAGAATATTGGATCCTTTTCAATTATTATCAAAGAGAGAATTGCTGGGTCCATTCTACATAGTGCATATGCCTCATTTTTCACTTTCCCAGGGTGGTAATGGATTGAGAAGTCATAGTCATTGATCATCTATAACCAACATCATTGGCGCATGTCCAAATATTTCTATGTAAATATATACTTGAGGCTTTTTTGATCCATGTATACTTCACACTTATCCCCTAATAGGTAATGTTTCCAAATTTTTAAAGTGAATATCACTGGATCAAACTATAGATTATGTGTTAGATAGTTTTTCTCATGAACTTTCAATTTCATTGAAGAATAGGCAATGAATTTGTCATTTTTCATCAACACACAACCCATGCCCTTCTTCTAAGCATCAGTAAATACCAAAAAATGTTCTCCACTTGTGGGAAGTGTGAGGAAGGGTGCAGTAATAAGCCTTTTTTTCAACTCCTTGATGCTCTCTTCACATTCATCACTCTATGAAAACTTTACACCCTTACGATTTATCAGGGTAAGAGGGTTGGACAATCATGAAGAATTTCTCACAAATTGGCTATAATATCTAGCTAACCCAAGAAGCTACAATTATCCATTACCAATGTTGGCATCAACCATACCTCAATTACATGTGTCTTGGAGGGATCCACATATATCCCATTGATTTTGATGATATGACCCTAGAATTAGACCTCTTTCCACCAGAACTCACACTTTTTTTCCTTTTCATAGTGATTATCCTTTCTCAAGGTCTCTAGTATAGTTCTTAGGTACTCTCCAAGATCCTCCTTAGGTTTTAAGTATATTATAATATCATCTATAAATATTACCACAAAATTTTCAATGTAATCTCTACAGACTATTCATCAAGTCCATAAATATTTTTGGAGCATTAGTGAGTATGAAAGGCATTACTATGAATTCATAGTTCACGTACCTTGTATGAAAAGCAGTTTGGGGGATATCCTTGTTCTTCACCCTTACTTGGTAATATCCCAAAAACAAATCCACCATGGAAAAGTAGTATGCTTAACTTAGTAGATTGACAAGTCAAATTTTTTTGGAAGATGATACTTTTTCTTTATCGTGATTTTGTTGAGCTCATGATAATCAATAAAAAGGTACATTGAGCCATCCTTCTTCTTGACAAAGATGGCTGGTTCACCCCATGGTGAAGCACGTGGGTGTATAAACCATTTATACAGACTCTCTTGTAGTTATTTCTTCAGCTCCTCAAGCTCCACAACAACCATTCTATATGGAGTCTTGGATATTGGAAACACCCTAGGTATAATGTCAATTGAGAATTCAACATCTCTTCAAGGAAGAATATAAGGCAATTCCTTAGGAAACACTTTAGCGAATCCCCTCACAATAGGCATGTATTCAAGGATAGTTGCTTCCATAGATTCAATCACCAGAGCCAGATACACATGCTCATAGGGAAGTAATATCCATACTTTAGATGATGGTGCTAAAGAAGATTCATCTTCCTCCTTATACTTGTATAGAATAGAGTGTCAATTCTCCATATAGAGAGTGATTTACATCTCATGGAAATTTATGTTGGCTCTATATAAGGAAATATAAATGATGCTGAAAATTGAATCAAATTACACTAGAGGGAGACTGACGAGGTTCTCCAAAATGTTCAATCCACAGATTCTGATAGGGGAGGAGGTATATTCATGGGATGCAATTATTTCCACATTTTCCGTATTCACTGACATCTTTACATCCATGATTTTCGGTGGTGTTGGGATTGTTCTACTAAACTTTTGGGATATAAATGAGTGCATAGAACTAGAATCAAAAAGTATTTTTTCCATTATTGAATGAATAACTAGTGAAACTATCACTACTTTATTGTCGAAGATCACTTCGGTAGTAGTGAAGGAAAAATCATTCCCTTTCTACGCTGGAGTTTGTTGGTTGCCTTCGAAAACCATTGGCTTTGGGAATTGATTTGAAATCTTCCCTGGATCTTTGTAGTTGAAGCAGTGAAAAAAGCATTGATGGTCGAGCAGAGAATTCCTCTCCTTGGTTAGAGCTGTGGGTTTTTCTTGTCTGTAGTTAATGGCTAGGTGCCCTTCTCTTCCACACCTAAATTATTTCCACATCACATTCATCCAATTTCCTAGGTTCTTCTTTCCTCACCTTTGGAAAGTGGGGTGCTAGATTTTCATATCATCGTTAGATTTATCTGTAGGAATTATTGAATAAAATACCACCTTACACTTCTTATCCTGATGATACCCCAGAGATTCACCGATATTCATTTCGACCTTGAAGGCACATCAGACATTTTTCTCATAGAAATCAAAGTCACAGATCAATAGGGTTTTCCTTAGGCTAGGTTTTATCCCACCAAAGAAGTGTTCAACCTTGCTTTTAGGGGTAACGACAAAGTCAGAGGTGTATCATGCAAGCCTTTTGATGTTCTACTTGTATGATCTTATTGATTCGTCTTCTTTTTTTTATTGAGGGCAAGGAAGTACCTTTCCATCTTAAGCCTGAAGGTTCACAAAACATATTTATCAAAAAATATTTTCCAGAAATCATTCCATTCCAACGCCTGGATCTCCTCCTCAGGATTTTTATTTTTTATTAATGTCCACAATTGATCGGATTCACCCTCTATATGAAAACCATCCAGATGATTCTTCTATTGTTCAAAACATTGATGGATGGAGAAGATATTTTTAGTGGATTTGATCGACTGTTCTATAATTGAGGGATCGAATGATATATTAAAAGTAGGAGGCCTTTGTATCATGAAGATCTTGATTGCAACTTGTTTTTTCTTAGGGGAGTTGAATGTTCTACTTGACCCATGTTTCTATTCAAAACTTCAGTTAAATAAGATAGTATTGTGACAAAGTTTGTGATTGTCGCTCCCATTGGATTGGGAATCTAATTAGAATAATCATCATATTGATCTTTAAATCGGTTGTTAGCCTAAGTCCTCCTTTTATCAGACATTTGATAGAATATAAGGAATGTTAGGGTTAACAAATAATGGGTTATCCAAAGACAAAAACATATGACTTATAAATAACTTTTATTTCCTTAACATATGAATCTATAGGCTTCAATATATGTTATCCATGATCTACTTCCCAAAAAATATTATTAGGGGAATTTATTTATTCCCATAACAATGGTTCATACTAATATTATGAATTTACCAAAGAATATCTCCCAGGAGTGTTGTAACTAATAGTATGACCCAACCAATTATCATGTACTAGGATACCCCCAGTCAATACCAAAGCTCTTTGTCAGAGTTTTCACTCCTAGGTACATACGTTCCAGAGCCACCTGTACCTGCTCGTATATAGTCAGGGATGTATTTGATTGATAAATCACTTACTAAATACTCACCAAAATTTAGGGATGTTTTTATTATACTTACTCTTATGTCCAAAGCTTCCCTAGGGTTTTTTAATCCTAATCCAAAAAATAACAAAACCCACCTTTGATTAGAACTATAAAAAACATCCTCTTTATTACAAACTAAATCATGATTTATTACATAAAACATTAAATTGATACTAAATTAAAGATCATGATGTCTTTTTTCATTGGTTATTAGGAACATTACACAATAATTTAAAACTTTAAACACCATATCTTTATTTAAAACTTCTTTTACATGATCACTACATTCCCTCGTACTTAACATTTCATGGGATAACCTGAGGACATGCATAAGAAAAGGGTGATATTTAAATCTTTGTAAGGGATTAAAAAATTAATAACAAAAAGAAAAAAATACATGTTAGGAAATATGAATATAAATGGAGCATAAAGGAAACAGGAACATAAATGCATGATATAGCATAATTATCATAACATGAAAATGTGGCGACACCACTTTACATGGTATTATCATGAGCCAAGGATCTTTTCACTTAGAGCATGAGTAAACCCTCAATTCACTTTAATTTCCATGACTAAACCATAATTTCCTTGATGAATCATGATACTAATATTTACACAAAGTATTAGAGTGCTATCCGGGTGCACCCTTCTTAAACATTTCATTTAATGCATAAGTGTACCATATGGATCATATAACATGTATTCATTAAAAATCATCATTTATTACACAATAATGGAATGTATAATTAATACAAGAAACTATATAATCAACAAGTAAATGTCCATAATGTTTAATACCCTTGATTGTGAAATGGGCATGGTATTTACTACACAATGACTTTGGCTTGGAAAATCGAGGTGCACTTTCGGTAGCATAACAACGAGACATAATAATTAATAAAATTGGATGATGAGAGAGAAAGGGTTGTATCATAGTAAGTACATGAAATGTAATGTAAGGGGGTAATATAGATACATGCCCCAAAATATTTAATGGAATTTATATTCATAATACAAAATAATTGCATGAATGTAAATGACGAGAGAGAAATTTATTATAGAATTTCGGGAAGGAAACCGGTGTACATGGGAGGAATTAATGAGATATAAAGGGATATATGATCATTAAAACCTAAAGTGGTAGTATGGGGGTTTTAAAATAAAACCCCAAAATTTATAATTGAAAATAAAAGGGAATAACATTATTAAGAAACTTGGATAAAATGAGAAAGGAAGGAATCCCTTACTTGGAAGTGTGATCCCAATGGATTGGGAGAGGCTTGAGAGAGGCTTCTTGGGATCTTGGGGAAATTAGTAGGATTATATAGAGGGGAGGGCCGAGGTTTTCAAGATCTGAAGGATTTGAGTGAAGAGGATGTGTGAGCATGGGTGGGTTTATATAGGAAAAGAGATGGAATTCATTATTAATTAGGTTTGGGACACCACACATTAAACTAATCAAAACCACAAAGCAACCCATGGTTTATGCCTATGGTTCTTGCATAAGCGGTGTGTAAAAAATTATTTTATAAGGCCAATGAACGAACATCATAAAATAATTGGGTTGATTATGTGGAGTTGAGTCACACTCTCAAGGAAATTAATTTAAAAAGTCAAAATATATTATAGGTCTTGGAGGGTCCACTAAAGCTCTAAAAAATTAATAAAATAAACCTAAAATAAAATTATATTAATGTTAAAAGAGATATTGGCCAACTATAATGTTTATGTTATTTTATCACTTAACTATTGGGTCATTAAGATTTCATAAAACACATTATATATTTAAACTATATTTATTTTTTACCCAAAAATTATTCTGTCTCAAAAAATTATGAAAAAATAAATTTTGGATAATTTCAACATACTGATTCCAAAAATAATATTTCTTTTATCTAAATAATTTTCTAAATTTGTGACTTTTTACTTTAAAAATAAAAACCTACATTTATAAAAAAATCATGGGTTTTGACATAAATGAATTTCAAACCTTAATAAAATTTAAAATTGTATTCATAAAAATTATACAGTCATTTATATTTTAAAAAAAATAATTTAGTAATAATATCTTATTAAAATATTATTTAATTCAAAAATCCATTAATTCATCAAAATATAATTCTTAATTGAATATTAAAAAAAATACTATTTGTGCTTTAAAAACTATTTACATCGTAACAACAATAAAATGAATATATATTCTCTATTTAATATAATATACAGAACCATAGTGCTAGGGTATTGTTACATAACCCATTATAACACCATCATAAGACCGAATGGTAAGGTGTGCTATGGTGACAGTCTCTTGGGGTGGATTAGATAACATCGCTCGAGTGGTAATCTCTATCAACTTCCACTTATCCCGTAAGCGGTTCTGTTCATGTTTCACGTGTTGAAGCTCATCTTGGGCATGGATAAGAGAAATGTTTAGTGATGAAACCTCCTTTTTGAGCTGTAATAAATGGGCCTCTTACGGAGAAATTCTATTGGATGAGGCAATTATTTTTTTTGTTTGAGTAAATTGTACTTGTTAAACCCCTATATTTATACTAATCAGGTGATCACTGTTCAACATCTACATGAGAAATGGTCACAATTATTAATGGTATTTTAAAATCAAATATCATAAAACAAAATAAGTGAATATGTTATATAACCATTTTACATAATAAGACATTTAATTAGATCAAGTGGAATTTTCATTGAGAAATGTTTGGGTTGTTACACTTAACTATCTCTAGAATCTAAAATGGCCAAATATAACAAGGCGACAACTTTACCTACATTAATAAACATCTATTACCTATAATGGGAGATACCAAATAAAAAACACAATCCTTAACAGTGAACACAAGAGGATGTTGATGGTGATTAACATTAGATTTTTGTCTTGGCTGAGCAATGGTCATATGCTTTCTGATCAGATGAACTTTTTATGAAGTTTATAGATCAAGATGAATACCTAGTAGAGCAGCCTCACCAACCTCTCTCCAGCATAGGGGTGAACAGAATGGACTACCATATAAGGACTTAGAAAGATCCATATGAATTGTTACCAGGAAGCTGTTATTATATGAGTATTCAATGAGAGGGATATGCTTCTCCCAAGAACCACTTAAATCAATGAAACATGCTCAAATCATAACCCCTAGAACCAACATTTTATATTCTAATTTCCCATTAGAATAAGGTTGTAATCTTTTTCATAGTATAACCTGTGTTTCCATAGCCTTGTGAAATCCCTACCAGAACCGTGATGTGAAACGAGAAACCGTATCTGAAACGATAGTAGGAAAAACCCCTTTAATCGTATAATCTCACAGACATAGAGTCTTCCCATATCATCAACTGATAAGGTCTCTAGAATACAAATTAAGTAGGATGATTTCGTGAGTCTTTCAATGACTACCCAGATAGAATTTATACCCTTTGGAGACCTAGGTAAGCCGACTAAAAAATCAATAGAAACATATACCCATTTCCATTCTGGGACTGGACATAGATGTAGAAATCCTGCATGTCTTCGATGGTGCACATTCACCTGTTGAAAAATGGAACACATACTGATAAAGCCTTATATCTGACATTTAATACCAAGCAACAAATACTAGAAACACATATCTCAATACATCATGAAGATTCCTAGATGAACTGTCTAATGAGAAGAGTGATACTCTTTCATCATCACCTATCTTATATTAGTAGAATCCCAGATACATCCACATAGATATAGGATTTCATCTCTATCCATAGACCAATCCATAGGTAGGTAATCTCTTAATATACTCTCATGGAATAATAGGACATTAGGATTTGGAAACACCATACTCTTCACCTTCTCAAGGAAGTAAGAGGTAACTATCAAGGATGAGAGGTATAACTGCTCATGACTATCATTAATCTCTATATGAATCCTTGAAAATAGGGCCATTATATTCCATTCAAAACTATATTCCTATGTGAAATGTACTTTATTTTTCCAACTCCGTTCATCTGCAACCTCATTTTCCTTCCCAAGAATATAGGTAAGTTCTAAATCATAGAATTGTAGATGTTAAACCAATCAATTATATTTGAGGTTCAAGTCACATTGTGAAAATAAATATTTGAGGCTCTTGTGGTCTGTGTACACCACAAAGCACTCACCCAACAAATAATGTCTCCAATAATGTAAGGCATGGACAACTGCTGCTAGATCATGGTCATACATCAGGTAGTTTATCTCATGAGACCTAAATTTTGAATATTTTTACGCAACGAATTTATCCTCCTACATCAGCATTGCTCCTAGGACAATGCCTGCAGTATCACAGAAAAAGTTATAAACTATTATTGGCTCTAGAAGAGTCATAATATGTTCTGATACATGCCTCCATTTTATATTCTTAAGGGATTTCTCACATGCTTATGACCAGATGAACTTGAAACCATTTTTTGTAAATCCATTACATGGTGATTGAAGGTGAGAAATTTCTTGTCTGATATTCTTGTGACAACCATACATCCTAAAGAAACTTAGTATATCAAACTCATTCTTGGGAAGTCCATAGAAAATTCTCTCAACATGTCTTCCTTTGTCTAAATAGTTCTCATAGATTGTCCATCTGTTTGAGGATGATCGGTCGTAGAAAAGTTCAATTTAGTTCATAAAGCATGTTGGATACTTTTCTAGAAGATCAGGGTGAATCTAAAATTTCTATCAAATACAATAGATTGCGGTAATCCATGCTTCCATACCAAATATTATATATATATATATATATACATTAATGGTGATCAAATTAGATGTCCTATTGAATTTCAATAAAGTGATCTGTCTTTGTAAGACGATCCACAGTGACCCATGTAGCATTTTTTTCTCTGGATGTCGTTGGAAGTCCAGTGAAAATGTCCATGGTTATTTTCTCCAATATTTGTGCTTGTATGGGTAGTGTTTGCATCATCCCCTTATACCTTTTCCATCCATCGATCACTTTCGGAAAAATTAAACACATTTATCTATACTTAGAAATTTATTTTTTCATATTGTCCCACCAAAAGTTCTCTTGGGTATCTTGGTATATCTTTGAGCCCCTGGGTGAATAGAGAAGTTTGAGCTATGTGCATCATTCAAAATATCCTTCTTTATCTGTGGATAAAATGGTAAAGATAATCGTGATGAAAATATTATAACTCCTTCCTCATCAATCTTGATCTTAGAGGATTTCCCATTTTCGATAGCTTCCACCATTTTCTAAATTTCCACATATTTTCTCTTAGCATCTTTTATTTTCTCCACAAGGGAGGGTTGAGCAATAATTTTAGGAAGTATTTATTATTTTACACAATTAATGATTCCAATGTCTATCCTCTGCATATCTAAGAATATTGGATCCTTTTCAGTTCTCATCATTGATAAAGATGCAAGATAATTTCTACATAGAGAGTCATCCACCTTATTTTCCTTACCAGGATAGTATTGGATTGAGATGTCAAAATATTTTATGAGATCTATTCATATTCATGAGTTCATATTAATATCATCCTATTTTAATATATATTTGAGACTTTTATGATCAATATATATCTCATGCTACTCCCCATAGAGACAATGTTTCCATATTTTTAATGCAAAGATCACAACCGCCAACTCCAGATCGTGTGTAGGATAGTTTTTCTCATCAATCTTCACCTTAGTTGAGTTGTAGGATATCACTTTATCCATTTTCATCTGTTAAAATCCTAATATCATCATTGAAGAATCACTGTATTCCACAAAGAGTTCTCCACTTGTTGGGAGTGTGAGTATTAGTGCAATGATAAGCCTCTTTTTGAGCTCCAAAATCATTCATCGCATTATTGAGTCCAGGCGAACTTCACACCCTTCTTTTCAATATTGGACATTGGGTTTTAAAATCATGATAATTTCTTAAAAAACCATCGATAATAACAATTTGGACCATGGAATCTATGGATCCCCATTAATAACATTGGGTTTGGCCACACATCAATTGCCTTTTTCATGGAAGGGTCTATAAATATCCCTTTACTAGTGATAACATCCCCCAGTAATTATACTTCATCCATATAGAACTCACATTTACTGTACTTTGCATATATTTTCTCCCTTCACAATTTCATTAGCACTATATTCAAATTCTCCTCGTGTTCCTCATCTCTCTTGGAGTATAATTGAATATCATCAATAAAGACTACAAGAAATTTTTCGAGGTAATCTCTAAATACTTAATTTATTAACTTCATGAAAATTGTTAGAGGATTATTCTGTATGAAGGGCATGACTATGAACACATAGTCTCCATACATCATTCGAAAGGTACTACTGGTAATATCTTCCATCCTCACCTTTAATTGGTGATATCCCAACCAAAGGTCCAACATAGAGAAATAACTGGCCACATGGATCTGATCAAACAAACTTCTATTTGTGGTATGGGATACTTGTTCATTGTAAATATTTTATTGTGCTCATGATATTCAATAAAGAGTAGTATTGATCCATCCATCATCATGAATAAGAGTATTTTCACACCCCATGGTAAAGCACTCGGGTATATAAAGACCCTCTTCATATTCTCCTATAACTACTTCTTCATCTCATCAAGCACAACAATTTGCATTATATAAGGTGTCTTTAATATAATTAGAGATCTAATAACATGTTAAACTGAGAAATAAACCTATTGATAAAGAGGAATACTGGACAAATCTTTAGGGAATAAATCTGTGTAATCCCTCATGATGGGAATATCTATGAGAAGTATCATCACTTTTTTCTCAATCATTTGAGCTACACATGCTTACTCAAAAGCCAATTATATCCACACTCGATATAATGATTCTAAAGGAGATCCATCTTCTTACGTACACTTGCAATGATTTTTAGGATTCTTTAGGATGGGAAGAGTGATCTCCCTTTCCCAACACACTAGTAAATAAACAGTTTTCAGCAATGCAGTTTTCACATTGGTTATTTATAACCGACATGAAAAAAAGGACATTTTGATTTGTTTCACATCACTTTTTAATAAAACGAACATAAAAAAGTTTCTATTCACCCATCATTCATGAAGATTTTAAAATTTAAAAGATATGAAAGAATGAGATTTTACATCAGTTATAGTATAACCGATGTAAAATATCTCAACTATTCATTTTTCATAACTGTTATAATATAACCACTATAAAAAAACCTTTTCAATGATTATATACCTTTTGAGGGTTTCATTATCTAGTCTACCTATTTTGTGATGGACCTCACATTTCTTTCTCTTTGAAGCCAAAAATATTATGTTTCTTCAATTTAGTGGTCAAAATCCTGGCTTAGGATCTAAATTGAACCATAGGGTTTAATCGGCCTTGATTTATGAACCTAAAGTAAGCCTAATACTATTTCATTTTTCTATATTTAGTCATTATTTGGATTTTCATATCTGAGCCACTATATTTCAAAAAGGTGTTATTCATTCTCGCATTACCATCTTCCTACCTTTGGGTCTTTCATGTTCATCATTTCACATTCATTTATAGTTCTTCATGTCTCTAATTTCCTCACATTAAGGCTTGAATATATTTTGTATTATGTTAATTAGTTCTATTATGATATTAATTTTAAAATTTTTATAGAGTTTTCTATGTTATTTAGTTGTCTTTATTTTGATATAAGATTTTTTATTCAGATTATGTTATATAAAAAATAGTCTCATTTCTAGGGTGATTCAAAATATTAGAATATGGTATTAGTAAAAAAATCAATGATAGATGGGGTTATTTAATTGGTGGGACCAATGAATATTTTAGAGGGTAATAGTTCAAAGGGATTGTGTATTTATTATATGATATTCATGTATAATTTCTATTAGATTTCACCACCATTGATAGCTTTTACTTTGATTGATCGGGCATATTCATATAAATATTATTGCTAAGAAGTGATTTATTACTTAAATTATGTATTAATTGTTGCATCCTTTATTTTTTCCCTGAGATTGAATCTTTTCTATTGAATTTTAAGATACATAAAAGATGATATTTCATTATTTAATGTGATGAAATTCAAAAAGATCATTGAATTTGGAAATGTGATGGTATATTTGAAATGCATAAGCCACTAGAAATTTTTTGAAAACATACATTTAAAGGGGTAAAAACTTATGAATGGTATAATAGAAGGGTGAAATTTTTAAAATTTTATGAAGTATTGGGAATAATAATATTTCTTATTAGCACATATATAAGAGTCACCTAGCTAGTGGAATATTCTTTCTTGGAACATTTTCATTCTTAATAAAACCTAACTCTCAATTGGATTCATCTAACTAATATTTTTTTATGATTATTTGTTTGACCCTAAATGGATTTAAAAAACATGAATACTTTATAGTCATTAATTGGTTTCACTAACCCATTTTCATGTTCCATATAAACATCTTCATTATTTTTTCTAGTAAGAAATGGTCTTGATACCATAAAACCGAATATAATGATAATAGAAGGTTCTATGACATGTTGAATTTTGAATGGTTGTAGAATAGAGATCAATGTAATATAAATTATATTTTAAATTATAATTCATTTTTTTACAAGTAGATTTACTCAATTATAAGAATTTAACATAATGAGAAAGAAAAATAATAATAAAATCAAATGTGGTAGCTATTTTTAGCTCTGCATCTAGTTGGTTCAAGTTAAAGTCAAAGTACCTATGCATGACTCACATGATTGAGACTATATATTATACTTATGATTTGATAATGTGATAATTACTTACCAATTTTATTTAATAAGACACAATTTTTTCACATATTCAATTTATGAGTAGATTATATTGTTAATTACAATATAAAATCAATTATATACTATCATTAATAATCAAATATGAATGAGTTATTCTCATTCTATATATTTTTTATGGAAATTTGTTTATGGATATCGTTGTACATATTTTTAATAATTTCATAATGATAGATTTATTTATTTTCTACCTGAGACATTTCTTAATGGAATCTATTTTGTAATTCCTTCCGTATGAATTAATTTTCTAATCAAACTTTTATATTTTCCTTCATTTATTTCGATTTTTTGTTTTCTATAAATTTCAATGTCATTTATAATCTCAATATTTTATTATTTATTACCATTTTTTTATATTTATTGTTTATATTTGTTATTGAAATTGATCTAATGTTGGATTAATGCACCATGAATGGGTTTGAAATGTGAGGAAGGTGTTGTATATTTTTTATAATTTGGTAAATGAAATGTTCCAAAAAATTTCATGTTTTTCTGTCCATGCCTGATATGTTTAAATTTGAAGAATTTGAAAAGTATAGAGGTAAAAGATCATTTAATTTTTCATGGTTTAAATTCAAACTACAACCCTTGGATTTGGCATGGTGAAACCGAGCATAATTTCAAATCTATTTATTAGGGTGCTTTTTGAGAAAATAAATCTAACATACTTGATGAAATAATTCATGATACTGAAGTAGATAGAATTGAGAGAAAACTGAAACATAATCATTTATATGGTGATTCCAAAAAAACATTTTATCTAGGTTGTAAAGAATATACGGTTTTATCGACGATGTTATGATTGATACACTAGAAGGCGAAACATGGATGGATTGACAAGAGTTTTACAGACCTACTAAAATTTTTGAAAGAAAATTTTCCTAAAGACAAAAATCTTCAAGGTTCACAATATAAGATTAAGAAAGTATTTTGCCCGATGGGATTAGGTTAATAGAAAATATGTGCCGACCCAAATGCATGTGTGCTATATAGGAACGAATACAAATTTCATTCAGAGTTTCCTAGATTTAGGAAATAACATTATAAGTTAAAAGAAAATTCATAGGATGATTCAGAAGTTTCAAAGACTCCTACCAAAGCATTATGGTATCATCCTATAATTCCTCGTTTGAGACGTTTATTTTGATTATTCACATGATGAAAAAGAGTTAATATGGAATGTTGATGAACAGATATGTAATGGGAAAATAAGCCATCTAGTTGATTGTACATAATGGATGTACATTGATCACCAGTTTTCTATATTTGGAAATTAAGTTCAAAATATCAGACTTAGACTGTGCAGAAATGGAATGAATTCACATCAAATACTTAGTAACACACATAGTTCATGGTCTGTTTTATTTGTAATTTAAAACTTATTTCCTAATTTTTTATGATGAGAAAATATGTAATGTTGAGTTTTATGATTACTAGACCAAAACAACCCGAAAATGATATTGACATTTTCTTGTCACCATTAATTGATGATTTGAAACTTTTATGGGAGGAAGGTATAATGGTGTATGATTATTATAAAATGGAATTTTTTCAAATGCATGTAATGATTATGATCATTATAAATGAATTCCCAGTATATAGAAATTTTTATGGATACAGTGTTAAGGGGCATAAATCTTTTCTGATTTATGAATAACAGGCTTTATATATTCAAATGCTTCATAAAAAAATAGTATGAATGGGCATTGAATGTTTTTTCAATATGGATCACTCTGATAGAATATTGAAAAAATATTTCAATGGTTCACAAATTTTTTATGATTCACCATAACCATTATCAATTGTTTACTATTTTGATAGGGTGAAAAAAATGATGTGACATTCATAAAGACACATAAATATGGCAATGATAGAAATATTTGGAAGAAACAATCAATTTTTTCAGATACCATATTTGAGATATCACGAGGTGAAACATAAAATTGATTTCATGCATGTAGAGAAACAAATATGTGAATGTATGATTGGAACATTGTTATATATTAATGGAAAGGCTTACAATGGGTCTAATGGGAGAGTGGACTTAATCTCAACGGGAATACGTTTGGATTACAACTCCCACTCCTCATGGAAGGCGAACATTCCTACCCCCAGCTCATCGTACCTTATCTAAGAGGGAGAAAACTAACATTTTTAAATGTATTCATGATATCAAAGGGCCACATGGTTATTATTCAAATGTAAATAATTTTGTGGCTTTAAAGGATTTATAGTTGATGAATACGGAATCTCATGACTGTCACATCATGATGAAAAAATTACTAGAAGTTTCCTTTTGTTTAATAATAAACACCCATTTAAGAATGAATATCACAGAGGAGATTTATTTTTTTAGTTCAATTTGTAATAAGGTTATTGATTTGAATGATTTGAACATTTTGGACAACTCAGTTGTTTCTATACTTTGTCAATTGGAAATGTTCATTCCTCCATCTTTTTTTGATATCATGGTGCATTTAATGGTTTATTTGATGCGAGAAATAAATTGTTGCAGACCTGTATAACTATGTTGGATGTATCCTTTTGAATGATATGTTGAGATATTGAAGGGGTATGTTAAGAATCCATATTATCCAGAAGCATCCATTATTTTGAAGTATATTTATGAGGAGTTTTAAGAGTTTTTTAAAATATATATGTCTTATGTGGAGAACATCAATTTTCTTATATCTCACCATGAATGAGTTAATTTTTTGGTAAAGGGGATGCATGTATTGAAAGTCAAATCATTGATAGGTCAATAGATAAATAATTTTTAATTATAAATCTTGAATAAAATATATGATTCTCAACCGTATATATTATTTCATATGAATGAGTTGAAATAAAGTGATCCAAATAAGAATGATATGTTGATTTTTAATAAACATAATAGAAATTTTTTTCCATGGTTTAAAGAGATTGTAAAAATAGATGCATTTGAAACATTGAGATGGTTAGTGGGTATTTAATGTTTAAATTTTATAACATGGTCTGGGTATGACATTAATGGATATACTTTTTATACAAAAGATCAGGACAAAATAAGTGCAGTTCAGAAGAGTAGTGTGTCGTTGTTCATAAAAGAAATGCATTTTTCAACCGCCAAAGGAAAAAACCCAATCTCTACATCAACATCATATTATGGAGTTATTTATGAAATATGGGAGGTTCATTACATTAAATTTCATGTTCCAGTGTTTAAGTGTATAAGGTTTATTGGTAACAATTCGGTTCGAACATATGAATTTGGAATGACACTAGTTAATATTAATAAATTGCATTAAAATAATCATCCATTCATCATTGAAAGACAATAATTTTTTTTCTATGTTATTTATCAATCCAATATGTAGTGGGATATTGTTTTACAAGGGAAAAAACAATATGTTGGTGGTGATAGACATGACAAAGATGCTGGTTTATTTGAGATCCCTAAAACCATAGAAAGATTAAAAAAAATATTGATGATAATGTCAAAGACATGTTTTGTTCCATATAGAATGATAATAAAGAATGAATTTGGGAAAACAATATTTAGTAAATTCCTAATATTGTAGGTAACATATGTTTAAATATGGTGTAATTTTTTAAATTTCAGAAGTTATTTATTTTAATTTTATTTTCCATATTAAAACATGTATAATAACAAGTATGTTAAATTGTTTGTTTTATATTGGTTTAGATTTGTCTAGTGTTACATTATTACACTTATTTATCTTTTCTATTAATTGATTTTGTTGAAAAAAATTATTTTAAATATAAAATTTTGAATAAAAAAAATATATTGTATAAGAGTACATTATAAAAGAATCATTTTTTTTGAAAAAATGATTTATTAGGTTGCTAAATTTCTATTATGACATTTCATCAGTCACTAATAATGATAGTTTTCAATAATTTATATCATTTAATTTCTCAGTAATATTGTTCTCATTTTAGTTGAGTATAATATATATGAATAAAAATGTGTTACATTTTGTTTAATTATCTTTTTGTTTGATAATTGTTAATTTTTTTTATTTTTATATTCTTGTAATTGTAGGATTTTTATATATTATTAATAATTGAGGTAGCATTGATTTGTTGGATGATAGATAAATCCTCTAATTCACTATATATTTCTAGATATGATCATAATTATACCTCTATGGAGAATCTTACAATGCTCTAATTGATGAGCCTATTTATCCTTATTTACCTGAGACATCTACTTCCACGAGGCCAAAAAATTGTTCGAGGGTTGGTAAATGTGGCACTACACATTTACCGAAACTAGAAATTTTTTGTACATAGGAATAGATGAAACCATTGGAGTATGATGATAATGACATTCCAGTTGGTCTAATGGAAATACAATTCTAGACTTTTGTATCGGTATATGCTAAAAGAAAATTTAGTATATTGTTTGATGATTGGTGATGTGTTGAGAAAATGACACTATAACTATTATGGGTGACCAATTTTTAAACATTTTTGTTATTATTATTTATATATTGAATTTATATTTATATTTATATTTATTTTTCTTCTTATTATCAGATGAAATATGATATACCTGACACTGGAGGAGTCAGGATGAAATGTATGTCATTTTCAGATAAGACATGGAGGGATTTTAAATCATCCCTCAAATCATAGATCTTTTTTGGGAGTAGAAAGCAAGGAAATCCATCTGAGATATATCAATTTATAGATAAAGATACATGTAAACAACTTTCTGAATGTAGATGATGTGATGAGTTATTTATAAGTGCAATGTTACCGTTTTTATGTTTTTTTATATTAATGAGAATGTTATGGATTTCATTTTTTTAATTATTTATTTACAACAAGCAATGATATCTCATCAAGAGATTCAAGATAAAAATGTATACCCTCATTTGTTATCTTGAGGATGGTATAGTTTATTTTAGTAACAGGTGATAGACGAAATGCATAAAAACTAAGAGTTGAATCATCAGGATCTGGAGAGGTTGTACACCCTTCCACCCATTAGAAATGAAACATGGAAGAGGGCTTTAATGGGAAACAGGGCCAATATCTTACAGATGAGTCATGAGTTGTATCTAAAAAGATTATAATATTTTTATTCAGTTATTCTAGTTAAATCAATTCTATATATATTATGATTCGTTATATATTTTTTCAAATATTCCATACAAGATTCTCTGGAAGTGAAGACCACAAAGAGGATCTTTATTGTTGAGCGTAGCCATGATATTTTTGCTGTAGCATTGGGGAAGTCTGAACACCTAAGTTGTGTATGAGGATACCCGACAGGTGTGTCAGTAGGGAAGGTGTTTCAATGTTCGAATGATTCTTTAATGGAGAATGTTTATAAAAAATAGAATCTTTGGAAACCAAAGATTAAGATATTGAATAAAAAATAGAGGACAAGATTAGAACATCAGTATAGGTGATGTTTATAAACATGAATGGATAGCTTCGTTCTTCCGATCTGGCTCCTCCACCTCCTCCAAAAGATCCTAAACCTTTCTTATCCTACCCTAACACCTCATCTTTGGAAGATTCCAAGTTACAATGAGTTATTTATTGATTATCCTCATCATATTGTTGCATATGGGATGATATATTATATCTGCGATACCATTCATCATCACCAGATTGAGATATAGAATCAGAGTGTCACTGTTCAAGATATTATTGATAGATCAACAAAAATACCATGTTCTATAAATGAAGTGTGTATAGTTAGACAAAGTATCCACCATTTTTGGTTTGGCTATCTAGACTACTTCGACATATTACTATAGAGGTGTGTATATATGTTTTATTTAATTTTATTTTGTTAGTAAAGTTATTTTCACATTTCAATGTTTACAAATTTCTATAATTTTTTCAAGAATACTTTAAGGTAAAAAAATACTTTGTAGACACTATAAAATTCAAAGTACCATGACATCAGATACAGATTCTACTATTCTTGATCGATTTTCAACAGAACTAATTTTTTATTGGTAATATATGAGATTCCATTTGATACAACTATTTGTGGGCATGAAATGACTGTGATCCATTAGAGAAGAGATATCACGGAGCTTATAGCTGGAGAGTAATTGGGAATCAACACCATGATTGTTTTTTCCATGTAAGTCGATTTAATTTTTTTTCATTATTTTGGACGCACAATTTATTTTCCTAATATCCAAAACAATGAATGATTCTCAAAGAACATTTTATATATATGAAAGATTTCAACATAATATCATCATTTAGTGTTGGATGTTTCTATATCCTGAAAGGTATAAATTTTTTTCACAATGGGTTATATAGAACATAACATATTAACAACTCATATTAAATTTCCTTTTATATTAGTGTTCGTTAGATGTTGGCTATTTTTTTTCCAAGAGTGAAGACATTTTAGTGGATTTTCTCTATCCATAGTGATGTGAAAGAAAATTTTAAGAAAATTTTGAACATCTATGTTTTATTATTTTAATAATTATTTATAATATAATGAATAAAATTTATTAATGTTCACATTATTTTCAAAAAGGGAATGGTATTTCTTTATAGAGACGACAAAAAAATAAGAGGAGAAAGATCAAATATGTAGAAGATAAGGTGAATTGTCATTTACAATTACTAAATTTTGGTTATATTAATTAAATATGTTATTTTGAAATAAAATATCTTTGAAACAGTTTCATAAAAAACAAGGTGGAACTGAATGTGGATATTGTGTTTTAAGATTCATGTATGAAATAATTTTGACCGACACAGTTACAAATTTTCATAAAGTAAGATTTACTTATAAATATTTATTTATTATTTAATATAATTTATTGAAAAATAAAGTCAAATTATTTCAGTATTACTTTTGTAGATTTCCTATGACACTCATTCATATAGTATAAACAGGTTGAGGCATTAAAAAATTTAATGGGAAAATCATTTTATAGGATTGATAGGTTTTTAGCTTAAAGTTAAATGTATTGTGTATTTTTTTTTGTTTTTGAACTACCTCTTGTGTTGTATTCTGGTTTTTGTTGGTGGACGAGCTGATTCATGTACGTTGGTTATTAGTTTATTTGAAACATTAATGTTATGTGTATTTTTAAGCAATTTATATATTCTACCTCTTCTGTTGTATCTATAATTTTCTTATTTTCATTATGTCTCTAGCTAAAACAGGTAGAAGAGAAGAATTATTGTACATTTTTTTAGAAAAAATCTGGGTTTTCACGTCGAATATTTGATAACTGACTTGAAAAATAGATGCAAGTTATATTTCACATCGGTTATTTAAAATAACTAACATGAAAATGAATTTATCACGTCAGTTATTTTTAATAACCGACATGAAAAAATAGCGAATACAATATTTTTCACACGAGTTATTGGATAACCAATGTGAAAAACATATTACGCCTATTTTTTCAGATTGGTTATTTAATAATCGACGTGAATTTTTATTCACATCAATTATTTTTAATAACTGAAGTGATAAAATTTTCATACTATGTTTTTTAGATCAGTTATTGGATAACTGATGTGAAAATCATATTACACATGGTTTTCATGTCAGTTAGTTTTAATAACCGACGTGATAAATCAACTGCACTAATTATTTATAATGATAGTTTTATGTAACTAACATGAAAGACCTTATTTACTCTGTCCCCTATAACAACATCTTCAAAAAAAATTTATGAAAAATTAAAAAAACTTGATGTAAACAACCCCTTATGCACTAGTAAAAGTTAATGTTGGCTTTGTATAAAGATAAGCAATCCATTCCCAAGATAACATTGAACTCTAATAAAATAACGATGATGATATTTTGTAGGAGGTTCAGTCCACCTACGTTAACTAAGGGGAGTTGTAAACATTGTATGTAATAATGACATGATTTTATATTCTTATAGATAACATAACCTCTAAATTTTGATGTGGGATTTGGATAGGTTTAATAAACATGCAAGATGTGAATGAATTCATAGAACCGTAATTAAATTGTACATTAATTGTTCTTGAATGAATAACTAGAATACCTATCATCACATTATTTTCTAGATGCACCTCAATAGTAGTGATAGCATAAGTCCTTCCATATTTCTATAGAGGTTGTTGTAGATTGCCTCTAATAACCCACAACTTTGGAAAATTGTTTCCATAATGACCATATTCCTTACAGTTGTAACACAAGACCACTATCTGAAAGTTTATTTGAACCTTCCTTTATTATTCCACATTAGCAGAATTCTTCATATCCATTCAGTATTTTTTAGCCAGCTGTTCCATTATTCCACATTTGATGAAATTTTGGGTTCCCCTTAGACATTTAACAAGATGTTTTTTCCAAAATTTTTGACACGTGGGATGTTTGATCTTCTTTCCATCATGGGTTTTATTTACCAAACCTCTTATATTAGTCTCCATTTTCAGTTTATTAACACTGGGCCCATGAGACCATTGCATGTCTCTGATCTCCCTTCCAACATTGAGGGCACAACAAACAATCTCCTCATAACTATCAAAGTCTCTAATTTCAAATGATTTTCTTAGATTCAGCTTTAGTCTACTAAAGAAGCAATCCATATTGGTTTCGATGATTAGGAAAAACCAAGTGGCGTACCTTGAAAGCTTTGTAATGTGTGATTCATACGCCCTGATGGACTCATCTTCCATCTGGTTATGTCCAAGAAACTCCCTTTCTATATTGATATGCAGGGTTCATGGAAAATATTTGTTGAAAAACATTTTCATGAATTCATACCAATCCATGGAATCAATTTACTCTTGGGACATCGTATTATTGATTAGTGTCCACCACTGATCAACTTCCCCATAAAAATGATCGACCACTAGTATGAAGTTCTCTTCTTCAGAGCACTGGAGGATAAATATTATCTTTTCAATGGAGTTAATCTACTATTCCATGACTAAGGGATCAGAAGATCCACTAAACATGGTAGGAATTTTCCACGTGATGGATTCAATGAAAAAAATGACATTTCCATGGAGGAGGACGAATTTCCACATGATTCAAGTTATTATTCATAACTTGATCCATATGATCAAGTTCTACCATAATGATTTGGTCACCAATTCCCATCAAAATTGGCATATAATTACGGAAATATTCACATTCCCAATCACATTGATTATTAAAACATGTTCATCTATTTCATACTATTAAATATGAAAAATAATATACAATTTGGGGGTTTGAATACATAGCTAATAATCATAAAAATGGAAGCTATAAACATAAATGGAAAAAAATCTTAAAGTAAAAGTATATCCTAATGTGTGATTCCACATCTTTCAATCCATGTTATCCACAATATATTTCTTAACATATATTCTTATGGTATTTTGTGGTTCCATTAATAATGGTTCAATCTAAGATCATGTATTTTCCAAAACAAATCCCCTTGGAGTGTCAAACAAAAAGTGAATCAAGGTTCATCGTTGTGCACTAGTTTCCATTCAAATCTAAATCAAAGAGGTGATTTCATGTTTTACCCCTAGATTCATCTATGCCTGATCCACCTCTACTAGTGTGTATCCAGATATGGATGTATTTTGTTGATAAAACCTTTATAATATACTTACTATAATATTGGGATGTTTTATTATACTTATTCTCACCCTTTAGGGTCATACTAAAGTGCAATATTCATAATCATCAAAAATAACAAGAACACTATCTAATACAAACTATAGAGACCCTAGATTTTTTAGATAACATTAAATTATTT
This sequence comes from Viscum album, assembly GCA_963277665.1. NCBI lineage: Eukaryota > Viridiplantae > Streptophyta > Magnoliopsida > Santalales > Viscaceae > Viscum > Viscum album. The sequence continues at coordinate 1,184,652,871 of OY728146.1, forward strand.
TATGCATAAATATACATCAGAATAGAATCCAAGGATCATGATGTCAAATGTCTTTGAATACTATAAACATAAAACTAAAAACATAATACATTTCTTTATTTAATCTTCATATTGGGATCCTAACATCCATTGTGATCATAAATAGTCATAGGATAAACTAGGGATAACATGATAAAATGGGTGATCTAAAAATCTTAATAAGGGGATAATCATAAGAATAATGCTTTAACACATTGGTTAAGAATCATGACATAATGATATAAAAAGGCACATAACGTAATTGGATATATGGAATCAAAACATGTTTAAATTGAGATCATGTAAACATGGTATCACTGTAATGTGATAGAATCATAAAACATGAATTTAACATGATTCTAAGATCATTGAACTTAGAGGATCACAAGTCAAAGTCCACCACTAAGACTGTTGCACATGGTAGCACAAGTCAAGGATAACTGCCATGAACATTGAGCCTGACAACACAAGTCAAGGATAACCACCAAGACCATTGCACATAACATCTCATGAGACTCCAATTTACACAATTAATTATATTTATATATGGGAACAATCATCTTAAATATTCATTAATATGTTTTAATCATAATTAATCATATATAATAAATCATACAAAAACATAAGTGAACCCATAGAAAGAAAAGGGTATCATAATCATTTATAAAGAAAAATTTAATGGGATTATCATACATGTATCCATGATATAAAGGAATTAGAACATACATAGTGATATATCATGGTATGTTATTTCCAATATAAGTGATAGCATGTAAGAAGAGTATTTAAGAAATTTTAGCTTTAAAACATTTTAGTATGGTTTTAGGAAAATACTAAAGATAATTTAAAATAGAAAATATAATAATCTTTTATATAAAACCAAAAGTGAAAAAATATTTTTTTTATAATATAAATATTTTTTTATAAATGATAATAGGTTTTTAAAATAGATGGTAGAGTGCACTGGATGTTGGGTAAAAATTTGGAAAGTTCCCTCAAAATGGGTTTTCTTTTCCAAAAGTATTGAGGAGGGAATCACTTAAAAGCATATATATACATGAAATAGAATGTTTAATGGATCTTGATATATGATTTTGGATATATAAAAATCAATTATAAAATGTAAATAAACTGAATATTTGATTTCATTTGGAAAAAAGAGAGTAAGTACAACCCGAAGGAATAATGGAGGTTCGGGTAGAATCCCTTACCTTAAGTCCGATGGTGTAATCCACATGATATTAATGAGCTGAATAATAAAATTAAGTTCATTAATTAATAATTCAATAACCACTTTTACAAGTAATTTATTTATTATAACCATTTTGAGTTCACTCATAACCTTTTTTCTTGGTTATGAGGTTCAATTTCATTGTTCAGGTCTGTTTGTTTAATGATAGGTTTACTTATATACATGAATTAATAATCATGTAAAATGAATATGGTTTTCCAGAATTGGAGTTATATTTATTAACATATTGAAGTTTACATGGTTTTAAATTTCATTATGTTACTTTGAGTGATGGTGATTCATTATATATAACTTTAGTGATAACCTTTGGGGTTAATTAGCGGTATTTGATCACAACCAACAAATATTGTTTTATAATAAAAAACATGTGTAAAAAAATATTCCAGAACCTTATATGAGAAATAATAAATATATAATAGTATATTTCAACCATAATAATGGTTTTGTGACTAGAATAGAAGACGATAATGGAAATTGAAAACCTATCGTCCTTGATTGTGGTAAATTGACACATCTCAGATGTTGTTTTTACAACTATTATAAAATAAGGGTAAAGGAAATATGATAATAACATATTACATTATCAAAAAAAATTCTAGTAAGTATATGGTACTGGTGTTTTCATAAAATTTGGATGAGAAGAGGTAAGGATAGAAAAGAGAACAAAAAAACTTGTATGGAAAGTAAAAGAATTGAAAATAAGGATTTACCTCATGAATTAATCTTCTTTGAAAGCCTATTAAGGTGTGTGGATTTGGGATTTTGAGAAGACCAAGGGATATAGTACATGGGTGAGGATCTTATGGAGATATTTGAGGATAATTTAGGCAAATAACAAGGCTTTATAGAAGTTATTATTAGAGGTGACTCTATGTTGTTTTTATAGTGGAGGGGAGGAGGGTGAGCCTAATATTTAAATCATTAGTTTATTATTTTTCCATAAGAAATTGATAGTGATTAATTCAGGGAAAAAACTAGTAATATGTGCATTTATTTTATAAATAATGGTTCTTAAATCATAATAACATCACCCATGAATCAATAATTAATGTATTTATCTTATATTGTAAATTATCGTATTTTAATATTCATAAAAAATTTACATATTTCATAAAAATCCCAAGTATTCACCATAACCATTTTCAATTGTGTAGAATCCAAAAATTAAATCCATTTTCAATAATAATTATTTAAATATGATTAATTTAATTTTTAATAAAAATCATAATTTTTTGGAATAATAAAGATTTTAAAACTATAACTGATTTGATATGATTTTAAAAATTACACAAGGTATTATAAAATTATCTTAAAACTAGTGGAAATAATATTTTTAAATTATGAACACCTTTTTAAAAAATAATTTTTATTTTAAAATAATTAGTTAATTGTAATTAATTATTTATGACTTAAAAAATACCAATAGTTTTACTATGGTCATATTTTCACTTATAAGATGCCTAAATTTTATTTATACATTCAAGGGTGGCCTTACTATTCTTTTGGATGATTGAAAATTGGAAAGAGTAGTGTTACTATTCACAAGGTTAGGTTACTATCCATAAAGTTAGGTTACTATTTATATGGGTAGGATACTATTCACCAAAAATATGTTTATTCCATCAGAACTGAAATATCACCCAGAACACAACTAAGTAGGTCAAATTTTAGAAATTGAAGGCATATAAGTGAAACAATTATGTTTTATGGTCACATAGTATTTAGGATCATGATATGTCGTTGTGTTACCTATTTTTATTATACTATAAGGCATAATTATAAGAAAAAAACTCTATTGATTAAACTTTGGGTCATTACTATTATCTAATGGAAATATCAGAAACTAAAGATATTACTATCTTGGTTTATATCAAAAATTGTTTTTAAAATAAGTGGTTTTAACATCATATCTAAAAGTGTGGGTCTAGGGAACATTAATAATGATAGTTGAATAAATCATATATCCAAAAAATCTTGAGGATATCTTATTTAGAGTCTATAAATGTCAATGTGTGATATTATATATGTCCTAAAATCATGGTCTCATTAGGAAATGATGAACAAGTTTATAGAATAAACCATTCAACCTCAAATAAATATTTTCACTCTAAAATATTATGGCCCCTACTATTTTCTCAATCCACATCCATAGGGTATAAATAGATGTGTTTTAGTGTGACTTATTCAAATATAAAATCATTACAACTATATCATGATATGAAATTGTGTATTCCTACATGATCTATATCAACCATCACTATGGAGATTTACCCATAATATTAATATCCAATTTCCTATCATTCTATGATTCATAGTCTCACATAGTTTCATTATTGAACAATGTCTTTTGGAGTGAGTCCTTTCAAATTGTTCTGATTTAACTCACTAAAATCTGGTTTTATTATTATATTATTTACTGATGGAATATATTTTAATTATTTATGTCAGTTAATAGGTCGACCATGTGTTTTGGAACCCTACTATGTTGTTTAACGGATTAGTGTAGGATATGAATTATGTTTTAGTAGTTGTATTTTCATTAGTGAGGAATTAATTTTTTTAGGAGGAAATGGAAATGGGTTTTATTTAGTGCGAATATTATCTTCAACATATTGGAATTAGAATACAATGAAATTATTGGTTATTTGAAGGTTTTCACTATTCCCTTAATAAAACATTGTGTGATGAGAACCATATAGGTATTGTGTAGTTATCTATTTGTTTTAGGTCAAGAATTTTTTTTAAATTGTTTATAATATTATGGGTTATACATATGAAGTATTGATTTTGGTTTGATAAAATTTAATCTGTAGCGAAGTACCAATATAGTTTCACAACTACTAAGATAGTTGGCAGTACAAATATGCAATGTCCATTAAATAAGAGTATCCCAACATGATGTTTCCCTCTATTTTAAAAAAATTATTAATGTCCCATGAATTAGGGAATTCGTACAGAAGGGGGAGTCGTGATTAAGGGAACTTGATCCATTCAAAAAAATAAAAAATAAAAGTCCCCATGTTTAGAAGATTCCCTACAGTATTCAAGGGTTTTCTCATATCTCATCAATCATTAATGTGTTTCAAGACATATGATGTATTAGGGTAATCAGATGAACTGGGAATATATAACATATTGGTGAACCACTAATACATAAGGGTTGTCAAGATACATAAGGGTTATCAGTGGTAAGATTTTTTAAAATGAACTTCATTCTATGTGATACAGATTAGTTCTTATATGGTAGCGGAATATAGAAAATTTATAGATTCCTCTATAGTATGTTTTGGGTCATACCATATGGGGTTTATGATTTAATAGTTTCCTAGAAAATGAAATTTTTCATGAAATGGGCTAATGCAATATCGTGTAAAAGGTTTGATACATACCTATAAAATGACTGAAAAGTGTTGATACTGTATGGTGTGTATGGATTGATAATTACAATAAATATAATAGTATATGGGAAAATTAAGAGTAACAAGTAATGTCACATATTATGAAATTAATGATCAAAATATTTTTAAATATGATTATGGATGTAATGAAGATAGAACTCATTCCATGAACTAAGGGGTCGAATCCTGATATGTTGTGATGTTTCAAGAATATGTATCACACGCTGCATGATGGGCCACACCAAGATCATCTATGTACAAATAGAATTTATGAAATTCCCATCATTCCACTATTTAATTTTAAATACTTTTGGACAATTTTTTTACATAAAATTGTTATTCCAGATCCATAAACACACCCACCCATTATTATCGATCCACTTGGAATAAGTTATCATGAGTTTTAACATCATGTAATTATGAAAAAATTGGCAACTATTTATCTTATATCTCCTTGGTTTTTTCTATCCTCGTTTATTATTTTCTATCAAACTTATTGAATTGGAAGGCTAGGGTTTATATTGTTTAAATTTTTATTTAGGTTTTTTCCTAATGATTTTAGTCCAATGCCTTTTAAAATTTATCCTCAACATTAGAAGATTTATATCCTTCTCAAATTATTTCATCGCTCAGTTTTTTTAGTTATGTGTTATTTCATTTATTCCTTGATCCATGAGTTATTACAGGTTTCTTATTACCAACATTTCATATAGATAAACAATATAATAAGAAATATTCATGATTTTTTGAATTCCCAAATGTTCCCATAACATATTTCTCAGAAGAGGGGTTTTAAATACTTTAATGCAATTTTTGTTTTGGAAACCATGCTCTCAATGTGGTATCCCCTTTCTCTCCCATTATAGGGATCCTCTTAAATGATAGTTTGAGTAGTGGGTGATACCATTTTTCATCCCTATATCATTTTCCTCTTAATCATCTTCATCTTGCATCTTTTCTCCACTGGAACCCCTTTCTCTATTGTACCCTTTTCTCCTAGTTTGGAATTATCGTCTATTATGGTATTTTTTCTCCATTAGTACATCGTTCTTCTATGATGTAGTATTTTCTCACCTCATTTGTTCTATTAATCCCCCCTTTCACATTAGTATAAATATATGGAACAATGTGAGGTTCTAATGATATATATGTATGGTGATGAGGATTAACCTTTGAAGGAACACTTATTACTCAGTTTTCTTTTGATGATAGTGGCTTTAGTTTTTTATGGTTTCCAATTAAAAGGAAGTAGTTGTTGTCATGGGGAATAATATAGACAGCTATTGAGACCATTATTGTTTTCATTATTTACTAATTCCTCTGGTTCTACTACTACCCCTAGTTGTTGTGGTAGGGTAGATTATTACTATGTTTTAGGATGTCGTAGTATAGTTTTTGATGGTGTACATGGAGGTGTGACTTGAGTATATATTGGTCCTTAGTTTAGATATTAGATCAAATTTCTTTTCATCATAGTTTTATGCTGATCCATTTATATAGATGAGGTGCATCATTAATGATGGGGATTTTGGATCCATCTATGGTGTATTCAATGGTCTGGTGATTAGTAATGATCATCAAAAATGTTTTTTGTAGTTTATTGATCTCATGTAGGTATGAAAATTCTAAAATAATGACAATAAAGGCATAATATATGTCTTCTTGTTTGGTTTCCTAGTAATGACCAACACTATTTTCATGTGATAAAGGTGAAAAAAAGAGAGGTGACTATTATTCCTAGATTTAGGATGGGTGATGTGATAACATCATTCTAGAGGGTCTCATATGGATGAATTCACATATAGTAGTGGGCCTGTGGAGGTGCTAGCCATGGGGGTGTGAATTTTTATTCTTCAACTGGTCTAGTGTTTTATCTTGGTGTTTTTTTATTGTTTACGTTTGGTTTTTTCTAAATTTATGATTATTTTTAGTTAGATTACACTGTGTAACAAAGTTAGGAATATGTTAGTATGTCGTTGGGAATGTCCTTATTGAAGTTTATGACACTCTGTGTAGCCCTCAAGCTACCTCAACACTAACTTGGTCTCATGTCCCATCACTCTTCCCATGGTTGGTATAGGGTCATGGTTCTCAAGGAAGCTTTGTAATATGTATTTCGAGTGGGTAATGATATTAAAGTGGGAACCAATGTTTGTTTTGTGAATTATTAATCAATATGGTGGTTCGATAAAGATTCTAAATAATTTGGTTTCTAAAAGAGATGAAGTTGATAATAGTTTATACTGGAAATAATGAAGAAAATGCAATATCTTATGATGTGTTTAGATGTGAGCGATGATGATGCAGTGCCATAGATAAATTTTTAAGTATGGGGACCAATGATAGCAGATATGAATAGTTTTACACTAGTGAAAGGGTTTTTGTATAGTATGGTGGTGGTCTTGAAGGTTCTTAAAATGGTTTGGGTTCATGGATGAGGAATCATATCATACTCTCCGATGACAATGTTGGATCATGATAAAATTGATGTTGGAAAGATGTTGATGATAATTTTCAGATGTGGGGATAATAAGATGATAATGATAGCTATGATATCCTGAGGATGATGGCAGAGAACATGACTTCATCCGACACATGTTATTCAAGGATGCTGATCTCCTCAGGATCCATGTTCTGGAATGTAATTTTTATTTTATTTTGAATTTTTAATTTATAATCCTACTAAATTTTTATTACCACATGTGGTATTTGGGTATCATTTAACCATAATTAATCATTCTTAGAATTTAAAAATAGTGTTTTCATCCATTTATTGATGAATTCACTTAAATTTTTACCAACATTTTTTATTATGAAAGTTTATGGGTTTTCAAGGAATGGATTCATTGGAATTATCATGATTTATCAAAAAAAATTCTACTATGTTTTCTAACATTAAATGTGTGTTAAGATACGTTAATTTTTAATTTCATATATTATTAAGATATATGTTTACAAACTCTATTACATTTTCTTCAATGGTATACATATTTTTATGAAGAGATTATTTTAATTTTTCTAATATTTTGTATAAATTGTGATTTATTTGATTTTTTTGATATATATATTAATGTTGGGTTCTATAAATACCTTTAAGGCATGTACCTTGAATGGTATAAATGTAATGGACGTGTAAACTATAAATTAATCTATAATAGATACTGCATAAATGATAATATTATGTGAATGTTTTATATGAATTGGAATGTAACTAACTAATAATCAAGATGCATTAATAGAACCACATGTGATTTGTTAGGGAATCTAGGAAAAGTACCTATGAGTTCTTTATGTGACATTTCATTAGCATCATTGGACCACCTGTAGTTACGATTCAACTTTATCATGTATATTTTTGTCTTATAGGGAATATTGTGAATCTATGTTTTATATGAATCCACGTTTATCCTACAAATATGAATAGTTGAAATACTTCTAGTTTAGTATGACACTATGGCTAACAACCTTCATGTTATTTAACTTGTTTACATGGAATACAAATGAATACAAGGATTCATGTTATCCTTAAAATTAGTGACCCTAGAGAATATCCAATAACTCATGGTTAAAAATGATTTCTTTTTTATTAAATTAAAATTTATTTAATTTAATATTATTTTTTTAACAAAAAAATTATTTCCTGATTAAAAAATAATAAATATCACTAGTTTTTCTTAATAAATAAATGAGTTTATTTATTTGAATAAATTCAAACTATATTTCATGAATTATTTATGAATTTTTTCATTGGTAATACATTATAGAGTCATAGGGTAGTTCTTAATATCAGACCCTACATGAAACCTATGGGTGTATGTATTAATTTTTTGACTTATACAATTATTGGAATAGAACCACTTGGAAAAAATAAAAATTAATGATAGATATGATTGGGGTTAATTTAGGTGACATGATATGAGGAGATCATCATGAGACACAGATCTTAGTAGTGTTCATTACAAATTCATTTTGGTTTTGGAATTATAGTAAATATTAATATATAACATTGATTTATTACTTTATCATTCAATTTTCCCCTAACATCATTGATGTGAAACACTTTATAAATATACTCTCCCTCTTGATTAAATTATGAATGATAAAATTTATATGTTTTTTTGTTATATATTCTTTGTGAATATTAATCTATGGTATTTTATATTTTTGAAATAATTATTATAATTTAAATTATTTGGATTCATGAATCACTAATTCATGGTGAGATCAATCTAGATAATTATCTTTGAATATCGTGATGATGGATTGAGTTCATGAGAGAAACCATTCACAAATTTATTTATTTGATTATGAGAAACTATTTCTGGGAGTTGAGGATCAGAATTCCCTTTGACATGTTCCATAGGCTTGACTAGGTATCTTAATTATGCTATCCTGAGTGGGATTATGATAAAATTTAATTATAAATTTATTGGGTAGGATGGTTATTTGTAGGAAGTGGTATGATTGTTAGAATAACACACACACACACACATATATATCATAAACATTCCAAATCACCCTCTTTATGGTGGAATTTAATGTTATCAGCTATGACCATGATTGAGGTTTACCAATCAAAACTTCATTGGATTACCTCTTATTTTATTTCAGTATATATATGTGTCTCGAATGTTTATGGTAAGAGTCAATCAAGTTATTTTCAATTTCATTTAGTGTATGGTTAATTATTTTGATTCATCATATTTCTATAAAATTCATTCACCATTTCGAAAATGATTGCTTGTACTAATTTGAATTATTATACATTTATTAAAATTTATTGATATTTGTTTCAAAAATTTTCAATTATATATGTGTACTAATTTGTAAGTAGGTTGATTAAAATTAAAATTTTTGAATTGGATGTTTGGGAATTTTGGAATCTGTAAAATTTAAAATATTATATATCTGAATTTTTTAAAATAAATTAATAAAATAAATTTTAATATATTAATATCAAAATATTGATTTTAAATATTTAAATTATTTTTTAAATTTATTAATTATCAAGTATCTTATTATTATATGTTATGTATTTATTTGATAATATTGAAGTTATAAGAGGCAGTTTTTTGAAATTTATTTGTTATAATCTATGTACTTTCATTCATTTTCAATAAAAATATTTCCAAAAATTAAAATACCCATTGCATATATTTAGTGAATCAATTTTCATGTTTTTCATCATATCATATTATAGTTAAAAAATTATATTGGTATAATTAATTCTTGTTAATTGTGTTTCCATGACCATTTTTTTAATGCTTGGTTTTTCCATGGCCTTTATTTTATATCTAGTAACATTCCTAAAAAGAAATTGTTAATCTATTTATAATTTCACTTATATTTTAATTCTTTTTCTTCATATTTAAGAATAATCATTAAAAAACACTGGATTCTGAATAAAATGAATTAAATATGTAATGTTAACGTTTCATTGGGATTAAACATGATAGTTGATGTGTAAATCAATCCGAACTATGGTTTCTAACTAAATTTTAATATTGGAAAGACATTACATTATGCGATCCCTGATTTTTACATGTGATTATTGTGATGTGATATTATAATATCATTCTCTCTATGTTAGGAATATATAAAATTGAATCAATACTAATTTAAATTGAAAGTCACCATATATTTTTACTAGAAAATATTTAGTGGGTAAATTATGTTAAAACCAAATTCTTGACATGTTTATATTTTATTTAAGGGATCATTATGTTTCAGTAATTATATTGTTTGAGGTATTTTCAATGAATTAACATTGTCTTAGTCATTAATAAATATATCATGTTTCCTTCAATAATAATTCTAATTTGTTTTATTTTCATAATATAGTAAGTTAACATAGAATGGATATAGAAAAATGTATATTATTATGTGAATAACATGAAACTAAATATTTTTTTATAGAAAATATTATATTATTGTAATTTTTATGATGTGTAATTTAATTTTATGATTTTTTGAATTTATAGAGTCCAAATTGAGTTCCTTTGAAGAAATAAATTGTTTTTACATAACAATATTTAATGGAAATAGGTATGTGTCTCGTAAAAGTTTCTGGTTCATCAAACATTTAAAAGAGAAAACTCAAATCAAATTGAAATTAGAGATTCTACATTTTTTATTGCAATTTTTTACCTACTTTTGATTTTATTTTTATTTTTGAACCCATTAATGATTATAATATCAATGGTATAATTACACAGATTATTCATTGTAAGGGTTTGGAATTTTTAATGGAACATTTTCAAAGTAATTGAATGAGTTAATGTGAGATTCTGGGGGCTATATAAGATCAATTTGGCTATAATAAAAATATAGAATATACTACATCACAAGAACCAAGATCATAAAGTTTAATGAAATAACTACCAAATTTCATCTTATATAAGAAATTTTAGAGTTTAATAAATTTAGGAACATCGGTTTCACTATATGTGTAACAAAATATTTATGTCTGCAAGGTATTTGGATTTAGTGTTCTCATAAGACTATTAGTAAATAAATAAATAAATAAATAAATAAATAAATTAATATGTTATTTTTTATATTTACCAAACTAATCTTCTCTATTGAATCCCACTTATGGAGAATACCCCGGGAAATCTAAATATCCTTTTTGATTGAGATATATGTTGTTGGAGGATAATTATTAAAATTTCCATAATATATCATACTATTGATATCATTGTGGCAATGAAGTTCATTGATCTTAATAAAGACATTGATGTAATACTTCTCATCATTTATTAGTGAAAGAAACATCATGAATGGAATTTGTTTTTTTATATTAATCCATTTTTTATTCCATGTAAAATGTGAGTCAATTAAACTGACAATAATTGATTCATGGATTGAAGGTCGATTACGGTTTTTGATATAGTATCCTAAAATAAAAAATTTAAGTTTAATTATTATTTATCTTCAGTAATCATTATAATAGTAATGGATGGATTCAAAACTAAAAAATAGATGATTTTTGGTACTCTTGTTTTATATTTATGAATTCATCCCCTATTATTCACACTTACATCATCGATTATTTCATCGGATTATAGTTTGAAATATCTCCAGAAAAAAATAATTTCAAAACCAATATTTGGTGAAGCATATCAATAAAATGGGTTCAGGTTCAGAATCAACTTCATGATCTAGGTGCGGTGTTGATGATAGTGTATCATAGAAGTATTGTGATTGAATGTTCAGTATTTGGTTTTTCTGTGAAGGTGTGGGGTGATGGAAGATGATTAAAAATCATACTAGATTATTGAAATCTAGCCACTATTGTCATTGAGTAGACAAAATTAGATCCATTAACTATAGTGAAAATTATTATTGGATCAAATGATGTAGAGGCATGGGGTAAGAATTCATGAAGTTTAAGGATTTTTGGAAAATCACAACATACACTGCATGTGGTCCAAATAAAAGATATCATGTAGTCCCCTATATGAAATAGTTTTGGTTTCTAAAAATAAAATATCACATGTCATGTAGGGATTCCCACACATCTTTTGAATCATTCTAGTGGACTCAACATGTACCCTTGAGGTAGTCATGGATGGAAATATCCAATTTAATTTTCACAACTAGAGTAAACAAAAGAAGAAAGGTACTAAGACATGTCCAGGTACCCTTACCTGACCAAGTACATGGGAACAAACAATGAACATGGGAATAAACAATGTACATGGGAAAAGGTAAATATTCACTAGAATGTACTAGAATACAACAGATGATCCATGCTAGACAATACATGACTGTTACTACAAGTACACACATAGTACTTTCCCCAGTATAGTTTGATGCCATTTTTCTCTTATGTTTGTACTTTTTTCTCTATAGTACCTTGGTCTATCCCCATTAGGGTATAGTGAGGAATCCAATCTTGGGCATTGGATGTGATCCCCTAGGTGGGACTAGTCATAGATAGAGTTAAAGAATCCCTCTGTGTGTCCCGAGGTGTGATCCTATATCATTTATTCTTCTTCACTATGTTGGGTTAGAGGAATCATTATGACTAAAATATATAAAAAATCAATCCAAAAAAGGGAGGATTATTCCAAATGGGTTTTAGTATACCTAATAGGGCCTGGGTCAGATCCCCTATCTATGCATCAATATTTTTTGTGTTCTAGCATGTAATTCATTATTAAGAGGAAAAATGAGAAAGACTTCTTGTATGAGGATAATCATTGTTACTAGGCTCAGGGAATTTGATCTCTTAGTAAAGACTTACCTTGAATCCCCAATACGAATCTAATTTCATGTTTTATAGTTGTGATCTTATCCTAAGAACTAGGGTCTATCTTTATTATATCTGGTTTACTACTTTTTTGTCTCATATTTTTATTGAAATTTATTTATTATGAATAGGTAACTACTCTAATGATTCTTTATGTTTGGTGATTTTTGAGTGTTATAATGGTTATTTACATACCAAAACATATATTTTCTCTACCCAAACTGGCCACATCTTCGGTAAAATATATTCCTTTTGATGGAGTCCTAAGAATACTTGGATAAGGAATAACATAGCGATAATGATAGATCATGGTTTTACTAGGTGTTTAATTTGACATTAAACCCCAACATTCAAGTAGAATTGAGACTTTTGATATTTTTTTGGGATTTACTATATACCTATATGCATTCAAATACTTTTTCATAATCTAATTGTGAGATATATATGTATTCATGGATTTTCTTATTAGTTTTTTACCTTTTAGTGTTATCTAGGTATTGGATATGTGTGTATGTGTATTAGTACCTTAAGATAAGGACTCCCATGTGAGTGATATTCCTAATTGAATTATTCCCCATCCCCTCAAAAATTTGATGTAAGATTAGGGTTTCATACCCATATTATCTCCATCCATGAAGGCCATGGTGGGTTAGGTCATGGTAGAGTTATTTTAAAGGAGGTTACGTCATAAGTACATAGTTTGGATATATTCTATCTCTTAGGTTTAGTTTAGGAATAACAAAATCATTATTTAAGTGTTTTGCGTTTAGTTCATAGGCCATAAAATCTCATTTTGGTGTGGTGGATAATGTATCTATTCATGAAGACTGTGATAACCATCTTGTTTACATGACAGATATAGGTACTATAAATAAGGAATGTAATATTATTACATCATATATGAATGGGTATTCATTTTCATGTCCTTATTGGGTCATATCCCATGATATTATCCAGAAACCAGGGTATATAATTGAATTTAATTATTTTTCCATGTCTATAGCTAGGCATGATTCTATTGAAATTTCTTGATATTGATACACCATGTGATGAGGATTCAGTAAAAGGTATTTTACTAGAGGTTTTTCCACGATCCGGTTTACCTACCGTAATCCACTAATTGAGTAGAATGTTTCCCTATAAGAACTCGTAGACCATGTGATCATGTTAAGAACACTCTATCTGTTTTAGAGATAGTGACCATTTAGGTTTCAGGTTGATCTATACCCTAGGAAGGTGAGGACTAGAGAGACTTAGTTATAGAGGTTTTCTAACATCTATGAAAACATCATTAACATATGGTTTTTTATGAAATAATATATATTCTTAGATATATTTCATAGTTGTGGAGCCAAGTGACATTGAAACATAATCATAAAAATCTCTATTGGTTAGATATTTAACGTCTCTTTATGGTTGTGCTCTATCAATCTAGACTTTGAGCGGTGTGTATCTAAAAGTTTTTTGGGAATCTACTGGTTAGCACGATTGTGTTATAGTATTCGATGTGGTTTCCTAAAATCTCATGATATTGTAAAGATATTCTTGGCAACACTGTAATTTGAGAATGTAACTGCTAGGTGGGCCACAGGGGAATTGATACCTCAGGATCAAGTAGTTGAAACCAAACACTGGGAGCCCAAAATGATAGACACTTTAGGAGAGAGTATTAGGATAGGGGGTCAGTGGTATAAGGCTCTCAATATAGATCTTGTTATCTGATATAGAGGCCTAATTTCTCTTATTATTATCAGGGGCATCTATCACAAAATGTTCATACCCAGCATCATGATTATAGGTAGATGTTTGATGTACCACCTAGGAGGACTGACACATGCCCACCCTAGGTAATGTAAAAAAGGAAAATTATTTTCCATTTGAAGAACAGTGGATGACCAGGCCCATCTCGCTTGGGGATCTTATAAATTCATTCACTCAGATAATCTAATTCACCTTAAGAAATTCATTTTTTTTATTTTATGAAAAAATAATGTGTTTTTAATTTTTTCTGTTTTTTTCCTATGATAATGAAATAATATTCTATATGATAATTTAAACTAAACTACCATTAAATGATATATGGAAATTGTTAAGGAAGAATGAACAATGTTTTGGGTTCGGTTTTGTCTTTAATTATTATTCTCACTTAATTTTTTGGTTTTAGTATGATAATAAAAACATAAAATATCATGATGAATTACTATTATTTTTATTTTGGAATTGTGGAATCTATGATTTCCTCAACAATCTCAATTCCACCTCCTCCTATAATCAAGATTTATGACACAACTTGGTTGGGGGTTTTCCATCATATAGGAACTAGCTATATCAATTCCATTTCATCCATTGATTCAGTCAACTTCATCATGGTTAGAGCTAACAAATAAATATGGGCAATGTATATTAAACAAAATAATTGAAATAGATTATGTTTTTTTATTGTTGGGGGTGTAGTCGCTACACTAGGGAAATTATCCACACCCATGTATTCTACTCACATTTTCTACAAACATAAATTAAACATTAATATAAATTGGAGAACATATTAACTTCTATTAGTCCAATCCTGATGTCAACCTCCAATTAATAGGATTAAGAGATCAATTTAGTGGAATTCTTAGATATTTCTTATGGAAAGAAAATCTATATGGGATGTTCAATACCATGGATTATCTATGTGTATGGAATTGAACTTAATCTTGTACAGTCTATTTTGTGCCAAAAAATCTATGTAAGGAAGAATAAATTCCCCATTTGGTAGGTTTTCCAACATGGTAATATACCATGGATGTACTTCTACCTATGGAATTACATGTTCAATTTTAGTAGATTTTGAGCATGGAATGAAACATGACTTGATCTTATTAGTGGTTTGAGTGTTATTAACTATTAATAATATTGATTTTTTATTTATATTATTATTATTCCTCATCATTATTGGTTTGTCTCTTATGAAAATTATAAATTATTATATATGTAAATATGCTAGAATATTTCCACAAAGAAAAGTTGTTCTTACTTATAAGAGTAATATTATTTTGTAGTTTTCTAGTAAAATCATGATATTAATTTTGATATTAGATTCTGGTTATATGTGTTTCAATTCAAAAAATAAATACAATATTTTTCTAAAATATCAATAATTTTATTTTTTTCAATTACCTTTCAAAAAGTAGAGTCTTCTAAGATAAAAGTAAATATAATTTTCATAATTATTCATTCATTTATAAACACCAATTTTTGTAGTTGAGAATAATGAATATTTCTTAAACAAATTATTTCATAATTTAAATTATAGAATAAGAATTTAATTTTTTAATACATATTATAAATAAGGAATTTATTTTCTATGAAATTTCATTCTGATTTTTATATTTATTTATAATTACATAAATTATTCATTAATATTATATTAAAAAGAATTTGAGATAGCCATATAAATCATGAATAGATCTAGGGGCATATAGTTTCAATAAATATTGTATTGAATGATAGGATCATGTAATTTGTTGTAAAAAACCTATAATGAGGGATAAATTATATTGGAGGAAATGACATGCCATTATTTCTACCCAGGTTGATATGGGGTATTATGATAATTAATTATCATTAACTACAGTATAATTTTCCCATTTCTATATTTGATATCAGTCGGTTAGCCTGTTAAAATTAAAAGGGTAGGAGATACCACATATTATAATTTTGGAAAATTTAAAACAATAATGGGATTAATTTTTTGACATATACAAATCACAACATGTACATTATAGTATGTTATTATGAACAATATACAGTGTTCGTTCATGCCAATCATATCCTTTAATATGATATTGTGAATTTGAAACAAGGGTGCACCTGATCAAAATAAATTTTACCATTTTTGATATTCTAATACAAGAGAATATGATTTAATTACATTAAATAACTCAAAATTATAATTTATAAGTATTCCAGTCACCTTATAATACATCCATTTGTTTCAAAACATTAAATCCTTATGAGTGATCCACCATGAAACCACTAGATTATTCATTGTGATATCTTCTTTATTGACTCAACAAAATTCAAAGAAAAAATCGTTAATATCATCACCCAAGATGAACATAGACAAAATTTTATAAAATTATATTTATTATGATTGATTTGAATAATTAAATTGTAAGGAATGGGTGTGAATAATTATTCTAAGACATAGAGATCATATTTTAACTACATTATTGATAGGCACAAGTTGAAGAGATCAATGTACATTCTATTACTAAATTACGAAAAGGGAATAAAATGAACCACTATGAATCAATATGTTTGGAAAATGAATTATGGGGTATACACTATAATATTAGGTTAATATGTATAGTGTACTGCATGGAAAAAATCTATTATCCCAGATATAGATTTGTTGATCAATGAGAATAGTATCTCTACAGAATATTCTCGATGAAACTGAGGGAAACTAGTGCTATACCAATAGTTTACAACCATTTGTACATGTTGAAGAACTATTGGTATGGCCTATACCAATGGTCCTTCAGACTATTGGCCTTAATTTATTGGTTATAGCCATATACAAATTATTTATATTAAATTATTAGAATAGGCCACATAGTACTACATTTTACCAAAAATTTTATGAAATCATTTTAACAACCTATCTTGTAAATAAGCTAAACCAATGGTTTGATGAAACCATTGTTATATATGTTCATTACCGTGGAAGCCATCCACACCCCCACGATTGCTATATACCTGCAAATTTAACATCCTAGGTAATTATAGAATAAGAAATTTTTATATATAATTATATTTAGGAATAATATATTAATTTTAATTTAATGGTGATTATTTATATTATAGCTTACCCAACACAAAAACAAATAGGTTCTTTTAAATCATACGTCGCACACAAGACCAAGTTATACAAAAAACAATGCATATTTAATAGTATTATTTAAAATAGAAGTTAAATACATGATATTGTTTTAGTGGGAATAAACATAACAAATAATATTATGTTTAATATGTTTTTTAAATTCATTTCCATTCATCCAATTCATTTTAGAGGCTTAAAATGGGGGGAAAATCCAATTTTAAACAAAAAAACACAAATATTTTTAAAAATTATGTTTACTGCCTTTTGATGGAGAACCATTTTTAAATATATTTTTCATCATGATTATCTTATCTATTTGAAAAAAAACTTATTCTTTGAAATAAGGAAATAAAAATTTACATTGGTTGAATTATTTGTATTATTTTTATAAACTAATATTTTAATGAATATTGAAAAATTCTGCATTTTAATTGAGAACCGATTTTCATCCAATTATTCTACATAGTTATATTATCCATATAATATGATTAAAAGTATAATTATATAATTTTTTTTATCATTTAATACAATTTACATTATTGGAATCAATTTCATAATAAAAATGAATAGAAAAACCATGTAAACTTTTGAACATTTTACTTAAAAAAATATATTTTCTATTCCTTTAACGAGATTATTTTATAATTAATTTATTAGAATTAGGTGTTTTTAATTTGGAAAAATTTATTCCAAATTTGGAATTAGAAGGTCCAAATTATGTAAATATGTCCCTTTTATCTTTGAACATTATGAATAATACCTTATGTTTTTTATTTTCTACAGTTAAAGTTAAATAGTGTAATTATGGGTAAAAATAATATTATAATAATATAATATTTTTCTAGAAGTTTTCATAATCATATAATATGAGTTATGGGTGACCAAGTAAATACCTGGGACAACATTTTTGCCTTTGGAATCCACATTGGTGTGATTATGAAATTTATAACATTTACTTTAATATAATGTCAAATATTTCATAAACATATCTCTTATTACTAAAATGATTACAATATGGGGTCATATAAGTGATATCATTGAAAATATATAGTAATTAGAATGAGGAAAATTTTACCTACATCATGGTTATTTATTAAAATTTTTTGAGAAACAAATAATTAAGTTTATTTATTGGAAGATGATGATGCAATAATAGATTTAATAATGAAATAATCAAATAAACGATACTAATAATATTAAAATAAATATAATTTCAAATAATAGATCACTTAAACTAATTTTATTTGTGACTATGAAATATTTTAATCCCACTCAATAGATTTTTATAATCTTATCTCTAGGGTTAGATTTCATTTAAAATTTATTAAATCAATAGTGTCAAAATGACACTATTGATATTTTATACAAATAATATTTTATTAAATTATTTAAAAATAATAAAAATATTTAAAAATTAAAAAGAGACTATTATAATGTATAAAGGTTCATTAAGTATCCATATATGGTAAATTTACCGCATATAAGTAAAATTAATTGCCTTTTAATATATTTAAGTTTTTAACCACTGTAAAAATTATAAGAGAATAATTAAGTGTAAACCAAAATGACAAGGTTTAAAATAAAATAAATACATGTCTAAAAATTATTCGATAATAGTAATTAAAACTAACCTAATCTTACATTCTACATAAAAGTGTTTTGGTCCAATTAGAATCCAAATTCAATTTTTATTTATTTAATACTTTTAATAATTCCAAGGGTGTCACTCCCCACTCTTATAAAAAACTCATTCCTCTCTACAAGTCACACTTCTAAAGACTTTTTTATTGGAATATAGTATCCCAAAAGTCTTCTTAGAATCCCTACAAATATTTGTGAAACCTTTTTCTACACTGAACTCCATCCTTAGAGGTGTTAGTTGTAAGAACCGAGATCTTCTTTTCAGATACATTTTTCCTTTATCTGGAGTTTTTGAGAAAAATGATTTTTCTGGAAATTTTTTAAGTACACACCATGTAATTTATGAGTACACATTGTGTACTCCCTTTTTTTCTAAAATCCATGTGCTAGCCATGTCCGGGTCACACACACAGTGTGTAAGGGTGTGGTGGAGACCGGTTAATTCGAAGTACATAAAACTGAAGTACCCGCTGTGTACTCAAGAAGTACACACCGTGTAATTTTTTTTTCATTAAACAGACTGGGGTTGTGCCTCATCATGATATTTTCCTTCTTATAGGTCTGGTTCATCCAAGAGTGACCCGTATGGCCGAATCTTTGACGAACTCCCGCCTCGCTGTCCGTTCTCCGATTCGAGCACGGTTAGTTGCGTTGGAATCGCAGCGGTAAGTTCTTTCTTCTTCTTGATTCTTGTTTCTTGATTCCTCCTCGTTTCCAAGTTATCGTGGGATGAAAATTTTGTATGTTTTCTCAGATCTTTGTCATTCTAAGGGGAATCTGTCATCGAGGTTCACGTATATCGATCTCCTAGGATCGAGGTAGGTGGTTTGTGCCTTTCCGTAGAATGTTGATGAATATTTTGTGCAAATTCCACCAATAACCTTGAACGGGGTATTGCGTGTTTCCTATTTTTCCCTAATGTTTGCCTGCTTTTCATGTTTTCTTTAGTAGTGGTTATTGCTTGTGAGTAGAGTAATTTATTTTGTGCTCAGGTTGCTTTGCCTTGCTTGTTTTTCCTGTTGGGCATTTTTCCAATTTCCATACCTTGTTGTAGGATAGTGGAACTATCTTTTTGATATGATGTTGAGCCTTAGTTGATATCCACGTAGTTCATGAGGTTTACTTAGGACGATATACGTGCACCGAGTATGTTTAGTTATACTCAAGACTGTGAGAACATAGAGTGCTAGAACAGAGGGAGAATTTACAGAAGGGATTCTTCAGAGTGTTTTTTAATTACGATGCGAGATTATAGGGGGAATTGACATTGAGTGATTCCTTAGAGAGTTTGTAGTTCCACGACGTGGGATATAGGGGGAATAGACATTGAGTGCTTCCCCAGAGATCCTTTAGCACGATACCAGACTATAGGGGGAATTTACGGTGAGTGATTCCCTAGAGAGTCTGCTGAATTTCATAGCTGAACCAGAAAGGTTAGAATGTGTGTGCCTCTTAGAGGGTTGCTAGTACTTATAGGATGAACCATAGGGGTTAGGATGTGAGAGCTACCCAGAGGGTTACTTGTTTCTTCTTTGTCTGCTAGCTGCATACTTGTGTACTTTACTTGTTAGAACTGTGGATTGTAGCTTCTTGTGCTTTCCTGTTTACTATTTCTTGTTTATTTACTGCCATGTATTCATTGAATGTAAGGCAGAAATCTTTGGGTGATTTCCTAATGGGATTGTATCTCACACCCTTTTTGGGACATGCTTTTGGGCCCATGTAGACTATGTTGCTGCAGGTATAGATAAGGGAAAGCTCCCTTCTACTTCAGGTTCTTGATTGCGATAGAGCTAGAGAGCATGGGACCGATCCATGACTCATGATGCTGAGGAGTTTATTTTTTTTCCTTTGTACTCTGTTTTCAGTTTTATTCCATCATGTTGTTGTGTTTGCTGCTTTCCATAGATACTTGTACCTACTGCATTATTTTCATCATTGTTATATATCTACATTGCTTCTGCAGTTTGGTTTCAGTTGTTATGCACGTTGTTACTGTTTCTGCTATTGACTGTTGCTTTTTCTGCTGTATACCTTACCGAATGAGGGCATAGTTTCCCCACCGACTCACCAAGGCCCTCGCTGCTAGTCGGCAGCCTCTGGCGTTCGGGGAAACGCGATTGAGGTCATGTGGAAAACCGGGTACGAGGCACCAGTGGAGGAGCTCCAGACTCGGGTCGTTACAAAGTGGTATCCGAGGAGTTATTTTCTCTTGATTTACTATTTGGAAACCTTAGGCAGGGATAGGACTGATTCGGTACTTGGTATTAAGTTGTGCTCGGGATTAGCTAACCCATGTACAGGGAAAACCTATTCTACCTCGTTAATTGTAGTTGCTGGTTTTGAGATTTTATAGTTGATCTGATTTCATCGAGAGTGATTCACATAGATTGTGCTATAACTGTTTTGATATTGTGGTTCTATTTCTGTCGCAACCCAATGAGATGAGGGTATACCATCTCATGCATCATATAGACACTTGTAGAAATCAATTTCCATGCATTCTTGCCATGCCATCTAGGGTGCATTAGTGAGCACATGCTGTTGTGATAGACTTTTTGTAGATTATGCATGCTGTTGTGATTGTTTCTTGATATATTCTCTACTGTTATGTTAGAAAACTATTTGTTTTGTTCTTTGTTTAAATTTAATGCCAAATTTTGGTTCTTGAGGTGTTATGGGCCTTCAAGGATCGAAATTTGGTACTTTTCACCTTGTTTTTAGTGTTTCTAGAATTCTGTGCAGTTTCTGAGCTACTACCCAGAAAAACCAAAAATACACGGCGTGTACTTTTTGGGAACACGCCGTGTAGTTTTTAGGCCATGTTACTGACCGTGTGAGAAGAAAACGGTGTCGTGGAAGCAACTTCGGAAACACATTGTGTACAGTAGCTACACGTCGTGTAAGCTCAGAGCCGTGTACCCGGATGTGTCACTAACAACACAGGTCGGGGAAGCATGGCTAGAACACGCCGTGTCCACAGGGAACACGCCGGGTAGTCCTGTCTAGGTACCCGGTCGTGTCACGAACAATACGGGCCGACGTTACCTTCCTTTCCACACGCCGTGTTTGTTCGGAATAAGCCATATAGTCTTGCCTAGGTACCCGACCGTGTCACGAACAACATGGGATGGTGTCACCTTCGCCTATACACGCTTTGTATTCTCAGAGCACACTATGTAAGGTCGATCCATGTAGATGGTCGTGTACTCAACAACACGGACCACCGATGCCTTGTCTAGTGCACACTGTGTTTGTTTCAAACCTGCTGTGTAGTCTCTGGTTAAGTCGGACCGTGTGGGTTAGCCGTATAAGGAACTCGGGAAGGGGAACATTTACAAGTACACACCGTGTGTTGGGGTCAACACACCGTGTAGTTTGATGTGTACAAAACCTGTAGGGAAGGAGTACACGCCCATGTCAGTGGCTTAAAAAGACACGCTGTGTAGTTTTTATACACGCCGTGTAGTCATGTTTTGAAATATTTTATGTTTTTCTTCCCCTACTCCCGTATTTTACCCTTGGTTCTATGTCCATGTTTTCCTGATCTACGGTGTACTTTTGATCTTTCATAGATATGCCTCTGAGACGTCCTCTGGTCGTACGTCTGTCATTAGGTAGTGATCAGATGCCAGATATGGCTGATCAGGGACTTCCTGCCGATCCCCCAGCCAAGCCATCCTTGGCACCTGCTGTTGTACCAGTTGCGGGCACTGATGCGCAGTTCAGGGAGGGATTCATGAGGATGATGCAGGCCTTCTAGGGAGCACCGCATCCTGCCTCGTCTATGGAAGACCTGACGTGGGTTTTCCAGCAGCAGCATCCTCCCACATTCTCGGGGGAGGGAGGACCTCAGGCTGCAGAGTCATGGATGGAAGCCATAATGACAATCTTAGAGCACCTGGAGATGCCACTAGAGAGTCGGGTCAAGCTCTCCACCTACATGCTCCGAGACTCCGCCAAGAGGTGGTGGGACGTGATCTCACGGGCAGGTCAACCGTAGGCTATGACTTGGGAGGAGTTCCAGCGCGTGTTTTATGACTACTTCTACCCGGAGAACCTGAGGGCCAATCGAGCCCGAGAGTTCATGAGCTTAGAGAAGGGTACTCTATCTGTCATGGAGTATTCCTCTCGTTTCACCGAGCTCAGCGTTTTAAACCCTTTTGGGATGGGAGTGGGGTGTTCTTGGAGAGGAAGTTTGAGGATGGACTCAGGCGGGAGATCTGCTCGCAGGTGAACATCTTCCAACTGACATCCATTACTTCCATCATCAACCAGGCACTGATTGCGGAGTGTAATCTGAGAGACTTTGTAGCTATGAGCCAGGGTGATTCTTCTTCTAGAGTTGGTTTTCCTCTAGATGACAGTAAGAAGTGCCGTAGGGAGTCTACATGCGGTGATTCATGAAGGCGAGATGCATCGTCAGGAAGTCAGGTGACATGAAACCAGTGTGGACGGACATGGAACATGAGGCCAAAATGCCAGAGAGACCCCATGGAGTGCCGATTTTACAGTAAGATGGTTCACCTTCAGCGTTTCTGCCAGGTTTTCTCACCAGCAGCTGGTGACCGGGGTTCTTCCATGACTCCTCATTCAGGAGTAGCACCACCAGTTTCTCACCAGTCGGGAAACTGGAGTTCTTCTGGCCATTCAGGCAGAGGTGGAGGTCGAGGCCATGGAGGTCAGCCACCAGTTCCTCAGCACTAGCGGGGAGGTTCAGCTCAGAGTGGTCATCCAGGGGCGTAGGTCCGCGGTACATGCCAATCATTCGTCGTGTACTAGACTTATTAGGAGCATGTCCCGTCCCTTCTACAGTTCAAGGTAAAATTTTAGTAGCCTCAGTTTTATCTTTAGCCCTTTTTGATATTGGTGCCACACATAGATTTATCTCCATTACTATTGTGGAGAGCCTTGGGCTTCACATCTTTTCTTCTGCGGACTCGTTGACACTAGACACACCTTTGGGAACGAGGACATCTAGTGTACGCTAGTGTAGAGAGTTCCCTCTCGAGGTTTAAGGGTATCGCTTAATATGGGATCTCTATATCTTAGAGATGATAGGATATGATGTCATCCTCGGCATGGATTGGTTGATTCCCTTCCAGGTAGTCATTGACTATTTTCCCCGCAGAGTCAGTTTCATCTCACCAGAGGGTGAATATTTTCTTCATAGAGGCGAATGGGACGTTCGGGCGAATCGGGCGAGACTCTAGAATCTTGGGCTAGGAGGGGTGATAGCCCATATTTCTAGTCCTGATCTGGATGATCAGGGTTTCCACAGTTGGACATTCCTCAAGTGGTGGATCGCTTCAGTAAATTCTTTCAAAAGGACTTTTCGGGATTGCCTCCGGAGAGTGAGGTAGACTTCTCTATTGAGCTCATTCCAGGAGAGGCACTGGTGTCCATTCCTACCTACAGGATGGCCACACCTGAGTTTCAGGAGCTCAAGAAGTAGTTGGAGGAGCTACAGGCTAATGGTTTCATCCGACATAGTACTTCTCCTTGGGGTTTTCCTATTCTGTTTGCGAAGAAGGAAGACGATACCCTTCGAATTTGTGTGGATTATCAGAAGCTGAACAAGTTGACGGTGAAGAACCGATATCCCTTTCCAGAGATTGATGACCTATTTGATCATATTCTAGGAGCACGAGTGTTCTCTAATATCTACATGAGGCCAGGTTATCATCAGTTGTGCGTTAGACCATCAGATATACCTCTGATAGCCTTCAGGAGCAAGTACGGTCTTCACGAGTATACAGTCATGCCTTTCGGACTCACAAACGCACCTACAGTTTTCATGGCACTGATGAACCGAGTGTTCCATCCTTACTTGGATTCCTTCGTCATGGTCTTCGTGGATGATATTTTGGTGTACTCTCACACTCTACACGACCATGCTACCCATCTTGAGAACGTTCTGAGTACATTGGGAGAGAATCGACTTTATGCTAAACTCTTGAAGTGCCACTTCTGGATGGATCAGATTCACTTCTTGGGTCACGTCATCTCAGAGGAAGGAGTATCTGTTGACCCAGAGAATTTGAGAGCTATAGTTTCTTGGGAGCATCTAAAGAACATCTTTGAGGAACGGAGTTTCTTAGGGTTGGCTAGATACTACAGACGCTTCATTCAGGACTTTTCTCATATAGCAGCACCCTTGACAGGTCTGACCAAAAAGGGAGAAAAGTTATTATCGTCATATTCTTGTGAGTCAGTCTTTTAGGAGATGAAAGGGAGGTTGACTTCAGCACCGATACTAGTCTTTCCAGAGCCAGGAAAGATCTACACTGTTTATTGTGATGCTTCAGGTGTCGGGCTAGGACTTGTGCTTATGCAGGGAGATGGAGTCGTTGCGTATGGGTCTTGGTAGTTGAGGCCACATAAGACGAACTACCCTACGCATGATCTGGAGTTGGAAGCTATTGTTCATGACTTCATTGTTGGAGACACTATCTTCTGGGAGATCACTTTGTGGTCTTCACTGACTATAAGAGTCTCAAGTATATCTTCACTCAGCGTGATCTAAATCTAAGGCAGTGCAGGTGGGTCAAGTATCTTTAGTCTTTTGACTTCGAGCATACCTATATGTCGGGAAAGGGCAACACCATGGCAGATGCGTTGAGTAGGAGAACTCAGATTCAGGAAGTTGAGGAGGCCAGTAGTGAGTGGAAGCTGATGGCTCTGTTCTCTGAGATGCATCTGGAGGTTCCTGACAGACAAGGACAAACATTTCTATCTTCTATAGATGTTACCTCTATGATACTTGATTGGGTACATATGAGGTATCTATCAGAATCGGAAGGCCTAGTCCTGCAGGAGAGTGTGTCAGGAGAGGACCCTCTTCCTAGATGTACAATGGGAGAGGATGAGATCTTGCGTTTCCTGGAACGTGTATAGGTGCCAGCAGACATACGCGGGGAGCTGATGCGGGATTTCCATTCCTCTGTTTGGGAAGTTCATCCGGGCGTCACCAAGATGTATCAGGACCTTCATCGCCAATACTGGTGGCCAGGTATGAAGAAGGATGTTGCTGGATTTTTCAAGAGATGTTCTACTTGTCAGTAGGTGAAAACAGAGAATCAGCGACCAGTGGGGCTTTTGAAGCAGTTACTCATTCTGGAGTGGAAGTGGAATGATGTTGCGATGGACTTCATGACAGGGTTGCCGAGATCGTCCCGGGGGAACGATGCTGTTTGGGTTGTCGTCGATAGGCTCATGAAGGTTGCCCAATTCTTTCGGATCAAGGAGACATTCATCATCGATGATCTGGGACGACATTAAATCAGAGAGATCATTCGTCTGCATGGAGTTCCATGCTCTATTGTTTCAGACAGAGATGCGCTCTTCACCTCTCTTTTCTAGTAGGGAATTTAGAAGGCCTTGGGAACACATGTACTTTTGAGTAAAACATACCATCCCCAGACAGATGGTCACTCTGAGCGCACGATCCAGGTGATTGAGGATATTCTTTGATCTTACATTCTAGACATTATCGGTCCTTGGGAGAAGCATATTCCTCTGGTGGAGTTCTCCTACAACAACAATATTCAGGCGACCATTCAGATGGAACAATACGAGGCTTTGTACGGTAGGCCATTCTGATCACCCTTATGCTGGCTGGAGGTAAAAGAGGCATCTTTACTGGGACCTCATCTTGTAAAGGAGACTTCAGAGCAGATAGAGCTGATTCAGAAGAGGATGGATACATCACAGTCTCATCAGATGTCTTATGCTGATCAGTATAGACGACCTCTGGAGTTCGAGGTCGGAGATCAGGTTTTCCTACGATTCGCACAAGGTTGGGACACAAAAGGATTCGGAGGCAGGTTAAGCTTTCACCACGGTACGTCGGGCCATTTGAGGTATTGGACAGAGTGTGGCCAGTCGCCTATCGGTTGTAGCTACCTCAGAGGTATCGGGCCATGCACGACGTATTCCACATTTATCGGCTCTGACGTTACTTTTCAGACCCATCTCATGTCCTTCAGCCCGAGGAAGTTGAGCTTGAAGCAGATGCATCATTCAAGGAGCATCCAATCTGGATTGTCGATCACAGTACTAAGGTTCTCCACGGGCGGTCCGTTCCTCTGGTACGTGTGCTATGGAAGCACGAGCGAGTATATAACAAGAGCCGGGAGAGGGAGACTGATGTACGATCACACAGCCCAGAGTTATTCGTGGTATCTCCTTCTCCACCTTGTTAGGGAAATTTGGGGACAAATTTCTTTAAGGGGAGAAGATTGTAAGAACCCAGATCTTCTTTTCAGGAACATTTTTCCTTTTTCTGGAGTTTTTGAGAAAGAAGATTTTTCTAGAAATTTTTGAAGTACACATAATGTAATTTATGATTACATGCCGTGTACTCCCTTTTTCACTCAAAGTCGTGTGCTGGCCATGTCTGGGCCACACATATGGTGTGTAAGGGTGAGGTGGAGGTCGGTTAATTCGGAGTACGAAAAACTGAAGTACAGGCTGTGTACTCAAGAAGTACATGCCGTGTACTTTTTTTTTCATTAAACGCACCGGGGTCGTGCCTCATCGCGATATTTTATTTCTTCTTGGTTTGGTTCATCCGAGAGCAACCCTTATGGCTGAATCTTTGATGAACTCCCACCTCGCCGTCCGTTCTCTGATTCGAGCACGGTTAGTTACGTTGGAATCGTAGCGGTAAGTTCTTCCATCTTCTTGGGTCTTGTTTCTTGATTCCTCCTTGTTTCCATGTTATCATGGGATGAAATCTTTGAGCATTTTTTCAGATCATCATCGTTCTAAGGGGAATATGTAGTCATGGTTCACGTATATCGATCTCCTAGGATCGATGTAGGATGTTTGTGCCTTTCCGTAGAATGTTGATGAATATTTTGTGCAAATTCCACCAATACCCTTGAACGGGGTATTGCGTGTTTCCTGTTTTTCCCTGATTTTTGCCTTCTTTGCTTGTTTCCTTTAGTAGAGGTTATTGCTTGTGAGTAGATTAATTTATATTGTGCTTAGGTTTCTTTTCCATGATTGTTTTGCATGTTGGGATTTTTTCCAGTTTCCATACCTTGTTGTAGGATAGTGGAACTCTCTTTTTGATATGTTTTTGAGCCTTAGTTGATAGCCAAGTAGTTCTTGAGGTTTACTTGGGACGATATACGTGCGCTGAGCATGTTTAGTTATACTCAAGACTGTGAGAAACTAGAGTAGTAGATTACAGAGAGAATTGACGGAAGGGCTTCTCCAGAGTGTCTTTTAATTACGATGCAAAACTATAGGGGGAATTGATGTTGAGTGCTTTCTCAGAGAGTCTATAGTTCCACGACGTGGGCCACATGGGGAATAGACGTTGAGTGCTTCCCCAAAGATCCTTCAGCACGATACGAGACTATAGGGGGAATTGACGGTGAGTGTTTCCCTAGAGAGTCTGCTTAATTTCATAGATGAACCCGAAAGGTGAGACTGTGTGTGCCCCCTAGAGGGTTTCTAGTACTTATAGCTTGAACCATAGAGGTTAGGCCGTGAGAGCTACACATAGGGTTACCTATTTCTTCTTTGTTTGCTGGATTCTTACTTGTGTACTTTACTTGTTAGAACCGCGGATTGTAGATGCTTGTGATTTACTGTTTACTGCTTCTTGATTATTTAATGCCATGTATTCATTGACTGTAAGGCACAAATTATTGGGTAATTGCCTACTGGGATTGTATCTCACACCTTGTTTGGGACATGATTTTGGGCCCAAGCAGACTATGTTACTATAGGTATAGATAATGGAAGGCGCCCTTCAACTTCAGGTTCTTGATTGCGCTAGAGCTGGAGAGCATAGGACTGAGCCGTGACTCGTGATGCTGAGGAGTTTATTTTGTTTTCCTTTGTACTCTTTTTTTAGTTGTATTCCAGCATGTTGTTTTGTTTTTTACTTTCCATAGATACTTGTACCTGCTACATTATTGACATCATTGTTATATATCTACATTTCTTCCGCTGTTTGGTTTCTATTGTTATGCATGTTGTTACTGCTTCCGCTATTGACTCTTTCTTTTTTCTGTTGTATACCTTACCGAATGGTGTAATAGTTTCCCCACCGACTCACCAAGGCCCTTGCTGCTAGTCGGTAGCCTCTGGAATTCGGGGAAACTCGATTGAGGTCATGTGGTGAACCGGGTACGAGGCACCAGTGGAGGGGCTCCGGACTCGGGTCGTTACATTAATGTTTTCTTTAAAGGAGACCAACCAAAGAAGAGGTATCATTTTCCTTACCTAGATCAATTTTATTTATTCTTATACTTCCTTAAAATCTCCTCCAACCAATATGAGATAATAAATCTAGTAATGAGAACAAAATTATATTATATTATTTTTAATATCATCACCTAAATCTATCTCCACCTCCATTAAATGAGAATGGATTTAATCATTCGCATGTTTGTGGGAACTATCACCTCCACAAACCAATCTAATTTGTTTTCCACAACCATCTCTCATGATTGGTTATAATAATATAAATAATATTAATATGTGATATTCATAAAATATAAATCATAATAACATAATAACATATCAATTATTTTATTACATCCGTGCTCATAAAAATGATAATGTCGTTTATGCGTACGTGTGAACCCTAACCTCCACGAAGCGATGTGACTCGTTTTTATTCATTATATAACTTATATGATATATATATAAGTGTATTTAAATTAATAATATTATATTAATGATTATATAATCAATATATAAAGATGAAATAATATCTACTATACTTCCATAATGATCAATGTAAAATGAAGACTTTACTCATGCACACATACAACTTATTGTCTCGCGGATTATAACATTGTTCGTTTTTCATAACCATAAATCATGGTTTTATTTAAAAGTATTATTTATTTATAAAAATGATATTAATATCATGAAAAATATTCTAGATTTTATGTACTTATGGCCACATGGACATGTACCACGATTATTTTTTACTTAATAACTGAATATCGACAAAACATCAGACATGAAATCAAATAAATTAAAAAGTTGTTATAACATAGTAATAACTCATATAAATGAAATAATAAGAGTGGAAAGGGTTATGAAGAAATTAAAATTAGCCTATGTTTATTATTTATAAAGATAGAGAGAAAATGATATAAGTTGGAATCTATGTATGGGACATTATCTCAATCTCTGTTATTGAGGCATATTTTGATAATATACACTTTCTTCTTTTATAAAGTGTATAATAAACCCCATTGAATTTTAATTTCAATCAATGGTTTTTAAAATGAATTTTTAAATGAATTTTTTAATTTCATTACAAAAAACAAACAGGTTGTTTTTAATGTATGTGACGACAATGTCTTCTCTATTTCCGGAACTGTTATTTGATATTTTTCTTAGTCTATAAGCTTTAATGTTTATAAAATTTAAAAAAAAATCCCTTATTACGTTTTGGGTATTTTGGTATTGAAAATGGTTTTCAAAGTTAATTGAAAATTTTAGTATCTTGAAATGATTTCTTGTGATTTCAAAAATAAATTTCATGAGTAAAATGTTGATAATTGAAATATTTTATGTGATATGATTATATAATGGTACTTGTACATTTGACAAGTGGTTATTTGATTAAAAAACATGGGCGGTTATGTGGAAAACCAAATATTGGTGGTTATAGGACAAACCAAGGATGGGTGGTTATGATATAACCTCTAATTCATTGGGTGTAGATTTCCACCATTTGACAATTCCATTTGTAATGGTGACATGTATAGAATTTTATCATAAGGTTAATTAATTTATGTATTATTATGTAAAAAGTTTTCTTTATAAGTTATATTCTTTTTAATATAGGTTTTATGATAATATTTTGGTTACAAAAAGCGTAAGTAATGAGATTACATTCAATGACAATTATTTTCTACTTTATTAAGGTGAAATGTATTACTTTATGATAATGTATTCATGGTTTACATGTTTTTTCAAGGAAAAAGGTTTTCTTTCTTTGTGTATCCCTTAGTGAGATTTTTATTCTCATTCCAAGTTTGAAATGTTTTTCAAAGGATTTATAGGACAACAGAGTCTTGGTTTGGATTAATGACAAGTTATCATGTTCACACATGAAATGAAACAATGTTTTTTAAAAGTTTTTGTCTTATGAAAAAATGGATAGTGGGAACATTTGTCTAATTTGATATATTTAAGTTATTATGTATGAGTTATCACATAATTCTACAAATATATAATCCATAAAATATAATTGATGTAAATTAATGACAAATTATTGACTTATCTCAAGATAATGTAATGTTTAAGGATGGGGCCATATAGTTTGTTTCCAAGGTTGGTTATAATAACAATAGGGGTTATGATATTGTTAATATAATATCTATAAATGTTTTTTACTTTATGGTCAAATTTAAACTATATATAATTTGATTATTACCATGTTTCTTTGTCAATGATATGTATATTCAATATGGTTTTTCATTGAGGAAATAGGGATGGTGTCTTAATACAATATACAGAGGAAAATAACGTTCCAAATCAGAATAATGAGATGATCAGAATAAGAACTTCACAGTTTGTTGTTGTAACAACTGGTTGTTTTTATCAAATATTTCCTTTAAATTATTTTTATTCTTTAGTAAATTTATTTATACACAATAATTATTTTAAACGAACCATAAGATTCCCTTATTATAAAATTACCATTATAGCATAACTGTTTGGTTAGCAGGAATAATTATAACTAAGTTATGAAAATGTATTATGAATTCAATGGCTATCAATTAATTATGAAAAATATAAATCAATTAGATATTTATATTTTTCAGTGAATTACATTTGGTAATGAAATTAATTAGATATATATGTGTTATATACTTAATAAAATATTTTTAATATTTATCCAATGGATATTTTAGTCATTTGGTATGAATAAAACCCTATTTGATGTATAAAAATCAAATTTTTTAAAAGTTTTATTTTACACCTATGAACGAAGAGCCAATTTTAAATTAAAATATTTAAAAATTAATAACTTTTATGTAAGAATATAAAAAAAATATTTTGAAATGGGATATAAAAATTTACATTGGATAAATTTCTGATATTTGTTTGATAACATTCAAGTTTTCTTGAACAGTAAAAAATGTTAAATTTTAATTAATATTTTTTTCATGAAGATAATTTATATAATAAATTTATAGTCTAAAATGTATTAAAATTATAAATAAAATATATTTTTATCATTAAATATAATTTATTTAATTATAATTAATTTTACATTGAATTAATAGGTAAAAACATTTCCGTCTTTCAAAATGTTTTATCATTTAAAAACTATTTTCTCATTTCAACAACCAGATTACTTACGGAAAATTCTATGGCTTTAATTTTGAAAATTGGATTACATATTTGGAATCAGTTGGTCCAAATTATGTTAATATGTTTTTTATTTTTTTGCAGTATGAATAGTATCTTTGGTAATTATATTTATTACCATGGTTAAATGTAAATCGGATAATTATGGGTAAAAAAATATTATAAAATTATGTTTGAACTTGTAAAAATCTTTTTGGTTGACTATATTCGATCCTTATCATATATCTTTTGAAATGGAATCACTTTATGGCCACTTACCTATGAATATGACATGAATGTAATAAAAAGTATCAAATGTGACAAAATGTCACAATCTCATTTTATATAAGTATATTAATTGTAATATATTGATAACTAAGAGATAATATATACTATATATATTCTATGTAAAGATGAAATAATTAACTACTTCATAGAAATTTATTTATAATATTTAGAGATTAAATAAGTACCATTAATGATGTCACAATAGTGATGTAAAAATTATTTTATCAATAGAAATATCAAATAAACGATTAAAAAAATACTAAAATAATTATCATATAAACTAAATAAGGTTCTACAAGAATTTTACTGGTGAAAATGACATGTTATGAGTGTATTAATTTTTTTTGAATTTATCTTATATTTTGATTATTTTAAAGTCAAATAAATGAATGGTGTAAAATTTAAAACTATTTATATTTTATAAAAATATCATTCAACTAAATTAGTTAAAAATCTGGAAAAAAATTAAAATAAAAAATTTGATAATTATATGGTATTAGATCTCATATAATTTCAAATTATAGTTAATTAAAACCATATAACTAAATATTTTTAACCATTAAATATTTATAATGTTATTACCACAATTAAAATTTAATATAATAACTATGTGTCAATGAAAAAGATATGGTTTAAACTGACCACATATCTTTTAAATTTTCTTGGATGATATTAATACCCCTTATCATTTAATTTCATATATTGGGAAATTTTTGAGGTTTTTGGGAAGGTTTTGATTTTATTATAAATTATTATTTATAGAGTTTCCAAAAGTGCCCCTTACCTCAATTATGAATGGGCGCCTACTACCTCACCTCTTCACTCTGTTTTGAGACTTAAACCTCTCCCACATCCTTTCATTTTTCCTTTTCAACTTATTAATTTTCATTATATTGGTTATGGTCATCTTCAAAGATCAACTATAGTGCTATAAGAGGTGATTTAGAGGAGGCACATCGAAGAAGAGGAAATATCATTTTATGATTCATTCAAACTTCTTTCCTCTTCTACTTCATCTTAATTAGTTTATTAATTATTAAGTTGATACATAAGTATCACTAATATATGGATATTTTATTATAAACATGAAACAAAAATATTCCACCTTCTACCCATCCTGTGAAAAATGAAATCACCACGCGTTCGTACGTACGACTTACCGTATCCATGCCTTGTTGTAATATGTTTTTCACCACCACATTACTTGAATGGAAATAATGATGTAAATAATAAAAATATATGATTATTATAACATGAAACTGAATCTTAAATATTATACATTATCCAATTCAATATCATTTAACTATTATGGGAATAATATCGCCACTCATGTGTACGTATGACTTACCGTCTCTATGGTGTGATGTGATTCGTTCTATATAATCTTCATTAATGGATGTTTATATAAAAGAATTTAATGATTATAAATGATATATGTTATATTAATATAATTATTTAAATTATATAACTATTACCTATGAAGTGGAACATGAACTTATCTGAAAATATTTTCATAAGAATCCAAAGCAGTTAATATCCGAATAAGAGGTGACAATGAAATGTCACAAAAAACAGATGATAATATAATCATATATAATATCATACAAATTATTATGATTATTGAATAAGTCATTAACATTATTTAAATCATGATACATGAGTATTGGATACATACTATGTATAACAGATATAAGGTAAGGTATAATTTTGCAATCTAATTTTTATCTGATATTGTTTATACGTAAGTATTTATTGGGTTATATTTAGCATCTACATCCATGTTTCATTATTATATAAAATTATATATCCTTTTATACAATTTTTTAATATTAATTTTACCCTTTCAGTAATTTTTATTAAACTACATGAAAGGAAACTTTTGTCATTATTCGATTTAAAGTACTTTTTTACTTTTCCGGCAAAAGTACGAGGATATTGTTTTTTTAACTTATATTAAATGAATGTAATTTTTACGTTTTAATAAAACCTTATTTATATGAATATTTCTATAAAAAATTTTAATATTATTTTCAAAAAAAAAATATTTTCTTTTTAAATTTTGTGGCATTTTGAGAAAAGAACACATTTTTTAAAAAGAGTTGATATTTTTCTCAAAAATTATTTTTAAGTGTTTTATAAAAATTATTTTCCATCTTAGATGACAAAGGGTTATGTTTATATCCATATTAATATTTAATTTTATTGTGTCTATGATTGAATTTTTTTATGGAATCCTTTTATTTTTTATGGATTATGATGGAATGATGTTTAAGAAACCCATTTTATTTCATGGGTTATTCGATGGTGACTTTTTTTAATGTTTTTGTGGCACACATAAGAATAGTTTCATTAGGATATGGGTGGGACCTATATCTACCTCCAATTTATTGGTTAACGATTTATATATCATGTGATAGACATGAATAGAATTACAAGTGAATATCGTTCAGTAATACAGGGCTGGAACGAA
Source organism: Viscum album (assembly GCA_963277665.1). Classification (NCBI taxonomy): domain Eukaryota; kingdom Viridiplantae; phylum Streptophyta; class Magnoliopsida; order Santalales; family Viscaceae; genus Viscum; species Viscum album. The sequence continues at coordinate 1,184,688,400 of OY728146.1, forward strand.
GAGTGAACTCGGTTCAGTAATAGACTTTTTCTACTATGATGGTCTCGATAATAATCCTCAACTAATATGAAATGTTTTTCAATTCTTTTGTGTGTATGACAAAAAATTTCATGTATTATGTTATAAATATTGGGATAACATTTCAATTTTATGATTTATCTCCTGAGATTATATTATGATCTCTTATATGTAGGATAAAATTTTCAAATGTTATGTTCTTGTGATTATGATAAGAATCGTATTTCCATTGTTTTCCTTTACTAATAATTTGTTCTCACACTTTCATATGATTATTTTCTCTAGTTCAGGAATTAAGTAACTAAGTACAATATTTTATAAAAGAGTCTAGTTATGAAGAAATACACAGGAGACAATATGGATGTTTTATGAACCCGTTGTTTATGATTCCCAGTTTCTAAAAAATCTAAACCTATACGGTCCTGGAATGGGTCTGTTGTATTATATAATGAAAATTCATCAACGTTAAAGTAATATCTACATAACAATTATTGGCCATTATAGGTGCAGTGATGGATAAATTTAATTTGGTGATAAATGGTAGGGTGTCCATGCAATATATCTACCAGATCAACCAGAGAGGAATATGTCGGTTGTGGGAAATTTCATGAGGAAATGCCCCCATATTTTTGAGGATCATTCAACCATGTGCAATCCTAAGAGTGTATTAAATCACTAGAAATATATTCGATGTAATGGGGTGGTTAAAAAATCAAAATTATAATATTGGTGTTTATCATTTTGAAGGTGGAGTCGATCAATGGTGGTCAATTATTAAAAATATCAGAGGAAGTGAAGAGATTTATATCATGGACTGCGATTAATTTAAGAATATATTACTCGAGGAATATTCTTCTAGAGTTGTTTTAGATAGGATGGAAAATAAATTATTGTAATTGAGACAAAAGAAGAAAGATTCAATGGGTACATATGAGTAAAATTTCACCCATTTGTCATGGTACGTCCCTAATTTAATTCGATATATTTATAGTAAGATAAATTGGTTTTACTCTAGATTAAGTCCAAAATATCAGTGGGCATTAGCTTCTTGTGTTTTAAAAAAATATGGGAAATATGTCTGATGGGATAATAATTTAGAAATGGAGTTTTATGATGATCTTGTGTTCTATGAGATTAAGAAAAAAAGTGATCTATTTGGACGGAAATTGGAAATAATTCATTAATTAAGTATAAAGGTAAGGAAAATAAATTTCTATATTGTTAGAAGTGTGGTAAAAATTATCATAGAGAATGTCAGTCAATGTATATAATTCTCTTCCTATATAGTAATAATGTACATATTTCTCATGAATACAAGGGAGATGACCAGGAAATCAATGAAAAGCCAGTGGTATGATGTTTTAGTTACAACGAGTAAGAGAAGTATGCCGATGTGTGTCAAAGTAGATTACCCGTGGTAGAAACCATCATGATCAAAAGTAAAATCACATAGAAAATTCCTATTTTACTACCATGGTTGTTTTGGGACCATAAAATTAAGTTGTGATAGGTATGTTACAGGTTTTTTTAAAATAGCTCAATACTCTGTTTAACACTGGATCTTCACATTCATTCATTTCTGAGAGCATTGAATGTAAATTGGAAATATCACCACATGGATGTGATATAAAACATTTCGTAAAAACTCTAGGTAGAAGTATTAAAGAATCCATGATTTATTGGTATCTTCCTATTATTATTAGTGGGATGGTCTTTCTTATAAATCATGTTGAACTTCCCATAGTGGAATTAGATATCATTTTGGGTATGGATTGGATTTTAGTTTGACATGATAAAAACAATTGTAAAGAAAAGAATATTTTATTCAATTATTTCATTAATTTGAAATCATACCAATAAGATGAGAGATTGAATATAGATGTCATTTAAAGATATCTAGCTCATTTTTTCAAAAAGAAAGAAAGAGTTTTGATTAGTGAAATTATAGTAATGAATGAATTCCCAGATGTTTTTCATAATGAATTTAATGGAATTGTTTCTAATCAAGAAGTTGAATTTAATATTGATTTAGTGCCTATTTATAGGAATATTTATAAATCACATTACCAAATAAACAAATTATAATTGTAGAAATTTAAAAAAAGTTACAATAACTACATAGTAAATGATTCATTTTACCTAGCGCATCATCGTGGGGTGTTCCTATTTTATTTTTGAAAAAAATATTGTCATATGAGACTTTGTATTGATTATAGAGCATCGAATAACATCAAAATTAAGAAAAATTATCCTTTTCCTCATATCGAATATTTTTTTGATTAGCTTCAAGGAGATCAGAATTTTTTAATGGTTGATTTGTGGTTCTGGTACAATTAGCTGATGGTGAAAGAGGATTTCATTCCAAAGACAATGTTCCATATGAAATATGGGCAATATGAGTTTCTAGTTATTCTCATTGGGTTATCTAATTCACTTGCTAGATTTATGAATATCATGAATATAGTCTTTCATCAATTATTTGATCAGTTTTTGGTTGTTTTGATTAATGATATTTTGGAATATTCTAAAATCCAAAAGGAAAGTTAATGTTACATAAGGATTATTTTTCAATCATTATAAGAAATTAAACTATATAGAATGTTTATTAAGAGTGATTCTTGGTTTAAATATATTAAACTTATCGATCATATTTTTTCTTAAGATGGTGTTACTTTGGACCCTTCTAAAGAAAGTTGTTTAAGAGTGGTGATGGCCTACCAATACCACATATATTTGTAGTTTTCTTGGATTACTAGGTAATTACTAAATGTTTTTTTAATTTTCTCTCAGATATCTAGCCCAATAAATATTTTAACACTTATGGGAGATAAATTTATTTGGATTAAATAATGTGATGATAATTTTTAGGAACTGAAATAAAGATCAGTACATGCTTCATTTTTGGCCCTGCCTTCTAGGAAAGGGGAGTTAATTTATCTATAGTGATGATTCATTGAATGAATTTGTTATGTCCTAATAAATAATGATTAGGTAATTTCTTATGCTTCACATCAGTTGAAACCTCATGAGTAAAATTCCCCTACAAATGATTTGGAATTAGCTACTATTGTTTTTTCATTAAAAATTTTGAGGCACCATTTTTATGGTGTAAAGAGTGAAAGATATAACAAACACAAAAGTTTTAAGTATATATTCACTCCAAAATAATTGAACATGCGATTGAGGAGATGACTAGAATGAATCAAGGATTATAATTTCATGAATAATTACCATCCACAAAATGTGAATAATGTGGTGAGTGCTTTGATTTGAAAAAGAAATGGTACATCAAACATTAAGTGTTTGGAATGATATCCTTTGGTTATGATTTGATGATTTTTGGCTTGGATGTTATTATATTGGGAAATTTTTCTATATTTATAGGTTCTAGTGAAATCATCTACAAGATACAGAATAAATTTGGTGCAGAATGAAGATTATGAGTTGAAAAAATGGTATAATTATTTTAGAAGGGTAAGTTACCTGAATTTACCATTGATAAATACAGTGTTTTTAGGTTTCGGAAGAGATTATGCATTTCTTGTGATTATCTATTTATGAAATATTTGTTATGTGGAGTTCATAGTTATCCATTTCTAGTTAATCAAGGCAACACTAAGTTGTACAGAGACCTTCAAAAGTTCTAATGGTGAGATGGAATGAAATGTTATTTTATAGACATTACCCAGAGATGTTTGATTTGTCAATATGTTATGTAGAGTGGTAGTTACTAGAATGGATGATTCAGACTTGTCTAGTGCCAATGTGGGAATGGAAAAATATATCAATGGATTTCTCAATGAGATAACCATATACTTTTAAAGGTAATAATGAAATCTGGGTAATTATTGATCGATTGACTGAATCTTATCATTTTATTCCTATTCAATATACTATTTATCTTGATCAACATTCTTTGTTGTATACTAAAGAGACAGTCAAGATACATTGAGTTCTTCTCTCTATTGTATTTGATCATGAACCCATGTTAACTTATTACTTTTGGGAATTCCTTTATAATTTTTTAGGTATAGAATTAAATTTCAGTATAGTTTTTCATCCCCAATCAGATGGGAAGACCGAATTAGCAATTCAGACCTTGGAGGATATTCTATATTCTAGTTCAATGATTAATATGTAATTTGGGATCAACATCTTTATATGGATCAATTTTTTTTATAATAATAGTTTTCATTATAATATACAGATAGAACCATTTTTTGAATTATAAGGAAATGAGTGTCTAACATGAGTTTTTTGGGATGAATTAGGTGAAAGGATGTTGATGGGACCAAAATTAGTAGAGGAAATGGTAGAAAAAGTTCTATTGAGTCAGATTCATATGAGGACATCTCATAGTAGGAAGAAATGTTACATAGAAAACTAGAGGAAGGATCTTTCGTTTGAGGTAGGTGATCAAGTATTCTTCAATGTTTCTCCATGGAAAAGTGTGATGTGTTTTGGTAAAAAGGGATAGTTTAGTCCACGATTCCTTGGACCCTATAAAATCCTAGGGAATTATGGATGTGTTTCATACTAAGTGGATTTACCTCCTAGTTTTTTCCAGGTTCATAATGTTTTTCATGTTTCAATGATTAGAATGTATGTTCCAGATTCATCTCATGTTTGGAGCCAATAAGTAGTTCAGTACGAAAAGAATATTTCTTATGAGGAACATCCAGTGCAGATTCTTAACTTTAGAGACAATGTATTTTAGAATAAGGTGGTTTATCAGGTTATATTTTTTTTGAGAAAACTATATGGTTGATGAGAAAATATAGGAATCTGAAAAATCTATAAAGGATATATACCCCTACTATATGAGAAGAGAATAAAATTTCTAGGATGAAATTTATAAAATGGAGAAAGGATGTAACATCCCATGAAATTATAGAAAAATAAATTTTCATATCTATTAATATTTATGAAGAATATATTAATTTTAATTTAAAGGGTATGGTTTTTCTGATATCATACCCACCATGTAAAAACATGATTCTTCAAAATATTACACTGCACAAAATACTGAGTTATACCAAAAAATTATAAATTATTAAAATTATTATATAAAATTGTAGTTAACACCTAGTTATTGTATTAGAGGTAATAATTAGAAATAAATATATTATTTTTAAACATTTGTTTATATGTTTTTATAACTATCCAATAAATTTTATGTGTTTATAATGAGAATAAATCCAATTTTAATCATAAAATATTCTAATATTTTTAAAAGTTATTTTTACCGCCTTTAATGAATAACCATTTTTGAATCTAGTTAAATTCACATTTACATGTTATATTTGAAAAAATAAACATCCTATATAGATGTGGGACATATAAATTAACATTGGTTGAAATTTTAGTATTTTTCGGATAAATTAATATTTTAATGAATATTGAAAAATATTGCATTTTAATATATAAATTCCATTTGTCTAATTTATTTATATAGCTAAATTATCTTTTTAATTGGTTTTAAAGGATAATTAATTAATTTTTTTAACATTCAAAACAATTATCGTCAACAGAATCATTTTTACAATGGAAATGAATATAAAACAATGTGAAATATTGAACGTTTTACATAAAAACCCTATTTTCATATTCAGTCAATGTGATTAATTTTTAATTAATATCTACCTATTTTATGTTTGGAATATGGAAAAATGATTCCATATTTTAAATAATAAGGTAAAAATTATTTTAATAGGTCCTTTTTATTTTTTACTAATATGAATAGTAACTTTAGTACTTATTTTCATTTACCACGAAAAATGTTAAATAGGGTAATTAAGGGTAAAAATGAAATTATAATAATATAAATCTACCATATAACTTGTTCAAATATTATTGGATGAGTTATGTAAGACCAAATAAATCCTTGGTCTGAGATTGGGGCCTTTGGAAGCCTCTTAGGTGTGACTCTAACATTAAAAACATTTAATTTAAAGTAAAGGAAAACATGTCATAAACATGTCTCTTATTACTAAAACAATTTTACTAGGGAGATATAAAAGGTACATATTATATAGTAAATATTCATTATAATGGTAAAAATATTACCAAAATCATGGTATTTTATTTATCATTTTTAAGAAATAAATAATAAAATTTAATTACGTCACAATGATGATGCAATAATAGATTTATTAAAGGAAGAATCAAAGAAATGATACTTATAACATTAAAGTTAATGTAATTTGAACTAATTTATAAAATAAAATATTATTATAGATGAAAATGACATATTCTGCATCCATTAAAGGTACTTTATAGACGTTATCTCACTATTTTAATTTTTTTATAAATTCAATGAAATGAATAATGTCAAAATTGACACTGTTGATATTCTATAAAAATAATATTTTATTAAATTATTTAAAAATAACAACAATATTTAACCATTAAAAAGTTACTATGATAAGGTCAAAAAGTTCATCATTTATCCATTTATTGTAAATTTATCCTATATAAGTAAAAGTTATAGCATCTTGTTATTTTAAATGTTTTTAGTAGAAATAAAATTAAAAGAGAGTAATTAAGGGTTAACCCAAAATAAAATGTTTAAAATAAAAAAAAAATACATTTATGAAAATTATTGTATGAGATTATTCAAAATAATAATCATATTACCTTTTAAATAAATTATTTTTTGACCATTTTGAATATAAATTTAATATATATTCCTTTAATACTTTTAATAATTCCAAGGGATCCCCTCCGCTCTATTATAAAAGCCACCCGTTCCTCTCAATCACAAACACTTCCAACACCTTTTTGATAGGCTGATATCTACCCAAAACCAATACTATAATCCCTACCCACATTCTAGGAGCCTTATATTAGGCATAAAACCATTTTTTGATGTGCAATGGAGTTCATTAAAGGTTATCAACCGAAGAAGATGTATCATTTTCATTAAGTATTTCTATTATATTTCTTCTTCCAAATTATTAAAATATCTTCCAATCATGATGAGATAATAAATAAAATATAATCATCATAATTGGATGTTATTTTTTTAACATCAAAAAATAAATATATCTTCTCTTTTATTAAATGGGAAAATAATTAATCATCTGTGTGTATGTGTTAACTATCACTTCCACGAACTGATCTAATTCATTTTACATAACCATCTATCATGATTGATATTATTAATATAATTATTTTTTATATATGATAGTAATTACATAATTGTCATTATAATATAATAATTTATAAATTACATCTTTACTTCCATGCGCATAAAAATGATAACATTGTTTATGAGAACATATAAACTATCACATCCTTGAAGTGATGTGACTCGTTTTTTTAATTATACAAATTTTAATATATATATATATAAACATATTTCAATTATTAATATGATATTAATTAATATATGATCATTATAGAAAGATAAAATAACAATTTCATTACTTCTATAGTTAACAATGAAAAATGAAGAAGTTACTCATGTGTATGTACGGCTTACCATCTCGGTGATTTTAACATTGTTAATTTCTCATAACAATACATCATGGTTTTATTTAATAGTATAATAAAGGTATAAAAATTATAATAATATCATGAATATTAATCTGGATATTATGTAGTTATGATCACATGGACTTGTACCATGATCATTTTTGACACAAGAATCAAATATCGACAAAATGTTCGATATGAAATCAAATAAATAACTAAATTTTTATAACAGAGTAATAAGTGATAAAAAGGGAATAATAAATTTGAAAAAGGTTTTGAATCACTTATAAATGAAATTATTTTTTTAGGTAGATAATTAATGAATGAGATAAGTAAGACTCAAGGTAAGGGACTTCATCTAAATCTTCTTTAATTGAAGAAAATTTTGATAGTATACAACTCCTTCTTTTACAAGGTGTATAATCACCCCCACGGCTTTTAATTTCATTCAAAATTTTTTAAAAGTAATATTTTTCATACCAATAGTTATAATTTCATTTCAAATTTTCAAAATAATGTTTTTAATATATGCAGCGACAATGACTTCATTGCCACTGTAACCGTTATTTGATATTTGCCTTCCTCTATAAGACTTTATGTTTTTAAATGGAAAAAAGAAATCCCTTATTATCCTTTTGGTTATTTTCGTATTGAAAATGGTTTGGAAATCAAATTGACTATTTTAGTCTCTTAAAATTATTTCATATGATTGAAAATGAAATTTAAAGAGGGAAATGTTGATAATTGCAATGTTTTATGTGATATGATATTATAATGGTACTTGGACATTTAATGTGTGGTTACGTGATAAACCAAATATGGGTGGTTTCATGATAAACCAAATATTGGTGATTACCTAATAATCCAAGGATGAGTGGTTATGTTATATCCTCCAATACATTGGGTATGAATGTTGACCATAGGGATATTTTATTTGTAAGAGTGACATGTTTGGAAGTCGACCGCATGGTTATTAAATTTAAGTATGATTATGTCCCATGTTTCTTTTATATGATATATGTTTCTTTAAATGGGGAGTATGGTAATAGTTTGGAAAAAAATAGGGTAATAAATGAGATTATATTCAATGATGTGTACTTACTACTTCCCAAAGGTGAAAATTATTATTTAATGATAAATTATTCATGGTTTATATGGATTCAAAAGGCAAATAGTTTTCCTTCTTTTTGTATCCCTTACATAGATTTTTATGCTCATCCAATGATTGAAATGTTTTTCATAGGATTTAAATCTATAATAGATTCTAGGATGGGATCAATGATATGTTATATTTATATAATAGGAAATGAAATCGTGATTAATTTTAAAAGCATTTGTCTTATGACAAAATGGATAATGAGTTGAAGTTTCTACTTTGTAATATTTATGTTTTTATGTTTGAGTAATGACCAAACTATTTAAAGCTCGAAACATTAAAATAACCTAGATGTGAATTAATTTTAAATTACTTACTTTTTTTAAAGATTATGCAATGTTTAATGAAGGGTCCTTATAGTAAACATCTATAAAAAACGATTGATTCTCACTACCATGTCCCAAAACCAATAAACATCATCAAACACCTTCACTTATGAACATAAAAATCCAAACTACCACAACTCAATATAAAAAATTCAATAAACTACTTAATTCATTAAACTGACAATAAAACACATTTAAAATATGACTTGTTTCCATTCATATCCAATCATGAACATCATTTTTCAAAAATTTATATATATAAATAACAGATCAAAATCTCTCTTATCGAAACAAATATACTCACTATCATTATCCTCGTCATCAAAAACATCATCATCATCATCATCCTCACCATCATCCTCTTTATCATCCTCGCCAATATCCTCACTAACATCCTTATTTTCACTATCTCCATCTTCATTGTTAGGAATGTCATCATCCTAAACACCTACAGAACCATCGATCATTGCACTATATAATGTACACATCATCTATATGTATATATATATATATAAAACAAGACACAAATTGTAACACCCAAGACTTTTATGTTATATAAATCATCAATGGAATCTTTTTCTACACAATACTTGCTTGGCTTGCTTTACACGAAATCGCGACCTTCCTCGATAGCTTGCGTTGTACGCAATACTGAGTTTCACTAAACAACAATATGCTATTAAAATATTATTAAAACTAGTAATTGTGAATAGTAATAACCAATTTTTTAAATTTTATAAATATTATTATTCAAAATGGACTTCATTTTTGGATTCGGAATACCGAAATTAGCCTAGGGTAAAATTTTGGTATTTTTTCTGAAAACTTTCAATTTTTGATGAATAGTGAAACCACTAAGTGGTAGGTTAAAAAATGAATTTTGCATAAAACTTAATTTTACCGCTTCTGTGAATGGAATTTCGAAAATCCGAGAGACACGGTTAATATCATGGACTAAAATGTGGTTCAATGAGATGAAAATAATTTTTTGGTGAATAGTAACTTTTTACTTTTTTCACCACGGTTAAAAGTAAATAGGGTAATTAAGGGTAAAAATGATATTATTATTACCCTAAAACATGTCCTAATTCTATTGGATAAGTGTAATTCGACCAAAAACAAACTTAGGAATAAAATATGACCATTTAGGTCCACTTGGATTAGATTAGGACATTTATTATTAATTTATTTAAAGAAGGGTTAAAATAGTTAAAATCAATGTTTAATAACTAAATAATTTTTAATATAGGGTTATACATAAGATAAATTAGACTATAAATATTCATTAGAAAGATAAAAAGATTTAATACATAATGGTATTTTATTTATAATTTTTAGACTTTAAATAAATTAATTTATTTATGACACAACGATGATGCAGTAATTAACCTTTTAAGGAAATGTTATCATAATTGATGTTATAAATGCCCAAATAAATGTATTTTGAGACTTTTTATGAATTAAAATAATTTTATAGGTTACTATGATATATTAGTGTTGCTTTAATCAACTTTTTTAGATCATATAACTCTGTTATGACTTTCACAAAAATCATATATCAAATAGTGAAAAAATTGACATAAAATTGTTTTTAAATCAAATATTATATTATTAATTTTTATTGTATTCCTAAAAATCTATGGTTCGGCCAAATTACATAGCTACGGATATTTATATTAATAATAAACAACTTGGGGTTCGTTTGGCATGTTATAGTATGTGTATTAACCATATAGTGTAAGAAACAAAAAGACACAGTAAAAGTTAAATTATTTAACTTAGAGTTAAATCTAATTGATAAGGTTAAAATAATAACCTAAACTTGTCTAAATCCTATTGGTTGATAGTATTTCTACCCATCCCAACTTTAACTTCTAAATAAGACCCTTTGGAACCATTATAAACCGATTTTGACTTTAATATAAAATAATATTTTGAGATATTCCTAAGGTGCCCCTCTCCTCCCTTATAAAAGGGCACCTCCTCCCCCTCCTCCTCACACCAATTTGATCACTCAAGCTCGGCCAAACCCTGCCAAAATACCTTATCCACTTCCCTAGAATAATCATAGAGGTCCTGGTCTTCTTCAAAGACCAATCTTAGTTCCCTAAGTGGAGGATTCAAAGAGGCGTTTCAAAGAAGAGGTAATATCCATTACCGATCTTTTCAGTTTCTTTCTTCTTCAACTTCTTCTTCTTTAGTTGTTTCATGATGAAGTAATAACATCAGCATTACTTACATACATATATGTTATTATAAATATGAAACAACCCTAATTCACCTTCTATCCATCCTATGGAAAAATGAAATCACCGCGCGTGCGTACGTACGGAATATCGTATCCACGCCGTGGTGTAATCTATTTTCCATCATCACCTTACAATGATGGGTATAATTGTGTAATGAGTAACTATATATGATTATTATAAAGTGATATTGATACTGAAATAGTATAATTACACTTAAATACAATTCCAAGATCATGGGAACAATATCATCGCTCGTGCGTACGTACGGAATACCGTCTCCACGATGTGATGCAACTCGTTCTACATGATCATCATTACATAGTAATTATATAAATGAATTGAATGAATAAATATGATATATGTTACACTAATACCATTCTGTATATAAGGTATATATAACCTTAAAAGAAGAATAAGAATTTATTCGGCAAAACACGCATAAGAACAAAAGGCAATAAAGACCCGAGTACCAAGTAACAATGAAATATTACTAATAAGAAGCGAAGAGATGACCATATATGATATCATATCAATATGTATGATTCTGGAATAAGTCAATAACCTTATTTAAACCATTATACAGGAGCTTCGAACACGTACAAAGAAAATCGGACCTAAGGTAAGGGAAATATCACAATCTCATTTTTATCTGAGATTGTTTATACTTTGAAATTTACTGGGGTGTATTTTATCATCCATATCCATGTTTACTCAATATGTAATATTATTTACATCCACCTACAATTGTTTAAAACCTATTTTACCCTTTGGTGAGTTTTTAGTAAAAGATAAGAAAGGAATATTTTGTCATTTTTCATACGAGGTACATTTTGACTTTTCCGACAAAAGTACGAAAATAATGTTTTTTTAACTTATACGGCAAGAATGGATTTTTAAAACATTATTTACAAGAATATTCCTTTATAAGTTTTCAATTTTATTTTTAATCAACTTATTTTAGTTTATAATTGTATGACATTTTTAGAAAACAAAAGTGTTTTTGAAGAGGAAAGGATATTTTCCTCAAGAATGGAGTTCAAGTGTTTTATCAAAATTATTTTCCATCTAAGATAATAAAGGGTTCTGTTTTTATCCCTATTATTAAATTGATTTGATTATGTTTTGATGGAATTATTATTATGAAGTCATTTACCTTATAAGATTTGTTTTATGATGTCATGATGTTTCAAGAATCCCATTTTTGTTACATGTGTTATGCGATGATGTATGATTTATGATTATGTGGCACACATAAGAAAGGATTCATTATAAGACGGGTGGGAACTATATCTCCCTCCAATGAATTGGGTAAATATTATATATTTCATGAGATAGACATGGCTGGAACGATAGGTTATACCGGTTTAGTGAAATAGGACTGGAATGAGGGTGACTCGGTTCAGAAAAGGGACTTTGTGCACTAAGATAGTCTTGGAAATGAGTCATGACTAACAAGAAATGATTTTCCATGATTATGTGTGTATGACACAAAGTTTCAAGTTTCATGTTATGATTATGGGGATCTCATTTTCACTTCTATGATTTGTTCCATGTTAAGATATTATGATCTCTTTTGCAGGTTATGATTTTTAAAAAAGATATGATATGATTTTTATTTCCTTTATTTGCCCTTGCTGAGCATTTGAGCTCACCCTTTTATGTTTTCTTTTCCCCAGGTCAGGAAGATGGATATTAAGTAGAATATGCTAAAAGGGACCCTAGATATGATGAAATAAATGGGAGACACTGTAGAAGATTTATGAACCAGTTGTTTATGTTTCCCAGTTTCTAAAGACACTATACCTATACGGTCCTTTGTGGTTTTGTCATATGTTTTAATAAGTGTGCTTCAATTATGAAGTATTCACAATGTATGTAAAGTATGGGTCGTTATAGTTGGTATCAGAGGAAAGGTATAGTCAACCTTTGGAAACTAGGATGTGAAATCCTTAGTAAGAATTCTAAGGATAAGTCTAAGCATAGAACACAATCTTAGTGTTTTAGAAATGGCCATGAATACCCTAGGATAAGACCTTAAGTGTGAAATTTTATCCTTGATTATGTGGTTTTCCTATTATAATTAGTGTTTCTCACACTATTCTTCTTGGTTTTAGTCAATGTATGGAACCCGAAGTAACCGTGTTAATGCGGAATGTGATGGGAAATGCAATGATTGCCCCCCTGAGCAACCAAACGATATGGGAGCTAGAATGCAAAATCTTGTAACCATGCTCACACAACTTTCTCAAGCTATGAATCATGTAGGACTTCCAAACGAACAAAGGAAGGAGCAACATTCTGTTGAATCCTTCATGAGGCAGCGTCCACCTTCTTTCAGTGGGTCTACTGATCCATTAGTTGCTGAACAATGGATTAGTACTACTGAAAAGATATTTTCAGTTATTCAATGTTCTGAACATGATAAAGGCATCCTAGCAGTGTATCGTTTGGAAGGAGATGATGATCAATGGTGTAATCTTATTAATAATATGAGGCAAAGGGATGAAATTGAGTCTATGGAATGGGACGAGTTCAAGAACTTATTTTTTAATAAGTTCTTCCCTCGTATTCTCCGAACAAAGATAGAGAAAGAGTTTCTTGAACTGAAGCAAAGGGATGATGAATCTATTGGTACCTATGAAGCAAATTTTACAAGACTTGCAAGGTACGCTTCTGGTATTATTATCCAACCTAAGAGTAAGATCGATCGATTCTTTAGTGGCTTAAAACCAAGTCTTCGAAGGACGTTATCCATAAGGGACTTCAATAGCTATGAGGAAATTGTTCGATGTGCTCTCAAAGTCGAACTAGATATTGGAGTAACCCATCAGTCACATGGGTTTGATAAGAAGAGGAAGATGGAATTCAATGGAAAATCTAAAGAGCACACTGAAAAGAAGATGAGCTTTCCCTTATGATCAAAGTGTGGAATGAAACATGGAAGGAGTTGTCTTAAAGGGACAAGTAATTGTTTCAAATGTGGAAAGGAAGGTCATCGGGCATTTGAATGCTGCGATAATGGGAAGAAGATGTCTAATAATGCAGACAAAGGAAGGGATACACAGAATGAACCTACTAAACTTAAATGTTTCAAGTGCAAGGAGATGGGGCATTATGCCAATCAATTCCCAAATCCAAGGGTTGATGATGATGGTCGACGTCAACAAACTCTTAAGGCTAAAGACAAAGGAAAGTCACATGCAATTTCTATCAGCAATGTGGAGTACAATAACGATGTGGTGAAAGGTACACTTACTATCCACTCTAAAGTAGCAAATGTTTTATTTGATTCTGCATCCACCCAATCTTTTATTTCTGAAAAATTTTCTAAAGGTATCACCATATTACCTCAACAATTAGATGTTGAGTTAGCTGTGACAACACCTAATGGCACAACAGTCGCATCAAAAGTTTATTTTTCTTCTCCGATCGAAGTTTGTGGGAAAGTGCTTCCTGCAAATCTTGTGATCCTTCCTTTAGTGGAATTTGATGTGATTCTTGGCATGGATTGGCTTTCTCTACATGGAGCTCATATCAATTTCCAAACAAGGGAAGTGACATTTAATATTCTAGATCAATCTACGATCGTCTATCGATGCTAGGATGAATATAACCTTCCAGTGGAAATTCCTTCCATCTTATGGGTCTTGATTCCACTAAATGAAGGTTATTTATCTCAAATGGTTGGTGAGAAACTCGCGATTAAGAATATGCCCATCGTACGGGAGTTTGATTATGTCTTTCTGGAGGAATTATCGTGTCTTCCACCAAATCGTGAAGTTGAGTTTTCAATAGAACTCGTACCGGGTGCTTTGCCTATTTCAAAGACACCTTATAGAATGGACCCAATTGAGTTGCAGGAATTGAAGAAGCAACTCCAAGAGAATCTTGATAAGGGATTCATACTCCCTAGTGCGTCACCTTGGGGAGCACCTGTTATATTTGTTAAGAAGATAGATGGATCAATGAGACTCTGCATTGATTATCGAGAACATAACAAGATCACTATCAAGAACAAATATCCTCTCCCGCGCATTGATGACTTATTTGACCAACTATACGGAGCTCAATACTTTTCCAAGATTGATCTTCGTTCAGGGTATCATCAATTATGGGTCAAAAGGGAGGATATACCAAAGATGGCTTTCTGTACAAGGTATGGACACTATGAATTTATAGTGATGCCTTTTGGTCTTACTAATGCCCCTGCTATCTTCATGGATCTCATGAATAGGGTCTTTAAAGAATATCTTGATCAATTTGTGGTAGTATTTATAGACGATATTCTTGTCTATTCAAAGAGCAAGGAAGAGCATGAAGATCACTTGAGAATTATATTGAAGACCCTGAGAAAGGAGAAGCATTATGCCAAATTTACCAAGTGTGAATTTTGGCTTAAAAAAGTTGCATTTTTGGGTCACATAATCTCAAAAGAGGGGATATCTGTGGATCCAGCAAAAATAGAGGTTATCGAAAGATGGTCGAGACCAAAACAGTAACTGAGATCCAAAGTTTTCTTGGTTTGGCTGGATATTATCGACATTTTGTAAAAGATTTTTCACGATTATCTAATCCACTCACCATGTTGACTTGGAAAGGAGTTATGTTTGTTTAGACAGAGGAATGTGAATAGAATTTCAAGGAGTTGAAAAGAAGGTTATCCAGTGCACCTGTGCTCACATGGCCTTGTAGTGGAGAAAGGTTTGTGATCTACAGTGATGCATCCAAGAAGGGATTGGGGTGTGTTCTTATGCAAAATGATATGGTGATAGCTTATGCCTCACGACAGTTGAAAATCCATGAGCAAAATTACCCAACACATGATTTGGAGTTGGCTGTGGTAATCTTTGCATTAAAGATTTGGAGTCATTACCTTTATGGTGAAAGGTGTGATATTTATAATGATCATAAAAGTTTAAAGTATATTTTCACACAAAAGGAGTTGAATATCCATCAAAGAAGATGGTTGTAGCTGATTAAGGATTACGACTGCTCAATCCATTACCACCATGGGAAAGCAAACAAGGTGGCAGATGCATTAAGTCGACAGGACCATGCTAGTTTATCCATGATGAGGATCACAAAAGATCCAATATTTATGGATTTACAAAGGATGGATCTTGGAATTATAATGAATGAGGAAAAATCTTATCTTTCTCAAATGAATGTTCAACCATCTATACATATGAAGATTGAAGAGGCAGAGAAAGAAGATGTCGAGTTACAAAATAAGGTGAGAAATGTTCCTGAGTTCAACCTTGATTGTGATGGGATAATAAAGTTCAGGAATCGGGTTTGTGTTCCTCCCATCCTCGAATTAAAGAAGGAGCTGCTGGATGAGGCTCATAGTTCTTCATTGTCTATTCATCCTGGAAGCACGAAGATGTATAGGGACCTGAAACAGTACTTCTGGTGGGATGACATGAAAAGAGATGTTGCTGAATATGTCTCTCGATGCTAGGTTTGTCAACCAGTTAAAGCTGAGAGATAGAAGTCTAAGGGGATGTTACAACCATTACCCATACCTAAAGGGAAATGGGAAAACATCACTATGGACCTTGTCACAGGACTTCCTAAAACTTCCAAAGGCAATAATTCTAGTTGGGTCATAGTTGATCATCTTACAAAGTCTGCACACTTCATTTCTATTAGAGAGGATTTCTCTCTAGATCAGCTTGCCAGGATATATGTAAAGGAAGTGGTAAGATTGCATGGAGTACCACTTTCTATTATATCTGATCGGGATCCGAGATTTACCTCGAAGTTCTGGCGAAGTCTTCAGCATACTATGGATACAGAGTTGAGTTGCAGCACTGCTTATCATCCCCAGATAGACGGTCAGTCTGAGAGAACAATTCAAACACTAGAAGATATGTTGAGATCTTGCTCTATGGATTTCAAATGAGGTTGGGATCAACAACTACCTTTGGTGGAATTTTCTTATAATAATAGCCTTCACTTCAGTATTCAAATGGCTCCTTATGAAGCTCTCTTTGGAAAGAAATGCAGGACTCCAACTCGCTGGGATGAAGTTGGGGAAAGAAAGCTATTAGGACCTGATCTCATTGATGAAATGGAAGAAAAGGTCAGATATATTCAGCAACACATAAGAGCAGCTCAGAGTCGACAGAAAAGTTATGCCGACAACCGAAGAAAAGACCTAGAGTTTGAAGTGGGTGATAAAGTGTTCTTAAGAATATCTCCCTGGAAGAGGGTTATGAGATTTGGAAAGAAGGGGAAGTTGAGCCCTAGATATATCGGTCCTTTCGAAATATCGGATCGTGTTGGAAAGGTAGCTTACCGATTGGCGCTTCCACCGAATCTCTCTCAAGTTCACGATGTGTTCCATGTATCTCTCCTGAGAAAGTACATACCTGATCCTTCACATGTACTCAGCTCAGAAGTTGTACCGCTAGAGCAAGATCTTTCTTATGAAGAACAACCGATAGAGATTCTGGATCGTAGCGAAAAAGTCCTACGAAACAAGACCACTTGATTGGTGAATGTTTTATGGAGGAACCACCAATTACAAGAAGCTACATGGGAGCTTGAGGATATGATGAGGGAGAAGTATCCTCATCTGTTTGTTACAAAGTGACGAATTTCGAGGGCGAAATTCATTTTAAGGGGGGTAGAATGTAACACCCGAGACTTTTATGTTATATAAATCATCAAAGGAATCTTTTTCTACAAAATACATGCTTGACTTGCTTTACACGAAATTGCGACCTTCGTCGATAACTTGCGTCGTACGCAATACTGAGTTTCACTAAACAATGATATGCTATTAAAATATTATTAAAACTAGCCGTTATGAATAGTAATAACCACTTTTTGAAATTTTATAAATTTTATTTTTCAAAATGGACTTCATTTTTGGATTCGGAATACCGAAATTAGCCTAGGGTGAAATTTTGGTATTTTTCGGCAAACTTTCAATTTTTGATGAATAGTGAAACCACTAAGTGGTAGGTTAAAAACTGAATTTTGCATAAAACATAATTTTACCGCTTTTGTGAATGGAATTTCGAAAATCTGAGAGACACGGTTAATATCAAGGACTAAAATGTGGTTCAATGAGATGAAAATAATTTTTTGGTGAATAGTAACTTTTTACTTTTTTTACCACGGTTAAAAGTAAATAGGGTAATTAAGGGTAAAAATGATATTATTATTACCCTAACACATGTCCTAATTCTATTTGATAAGTTTAATTCGACCAAAAACAGACTTAGGAATAAAATATGACCATTTAGGTCCACTTGGATTAGATTAGGACATTTATTATTAATTTATTTAAAGAAGGGTTAAAATAGTTAAAATCAAGGTTTAATAACTAAATAATTTTTAATATAGGGTTATACATAAGATAAATTCGACTATAAATATTCATTAGAAATATAAAAAGATTTCCTAAATAATGGTCTTTTATTTATAATTTTTATACTTTAAATAAATTAATTTATTTATGACACAACAATGATGCAGTAATTACCCTTTTAATGAAATGTTAACAAAATTAATGTTATAAATGCCCAAATAAATGAAATTTGAGACTTTTTATGAATTAAAATAATTTTATAGGATAATATGATATATTAGTTTTGATTTAATCAACTTGGTTCGAACATATAATTCTGTTATGACTTTCACAAAAATCATATATCAAATACTGACAAAATTGACACAAAATTGTTTTTAAATTAAATATTATATTATTAATTGTTATTTTATTCCTAAAAATCTAAGGTTCGGCCAAATGACTTAGTTAAGGATATATATATTAATAAAAAACAACTTGGGGTTCGTTTGGCATGTTATAGTAAGTGTAATAACCATATAGTGTAAGAAAACAAAAAGACACGGTAAAAGTTAAATTATTTAACTTAGAGTTAAATCTAATTGATAAGGTTAAAATAATAACCTAAACTTGTCTAAATCCTATTGGATGATAGGATTTCGACCCATCCCCACTTTAACTTTGAAATAAGACCCTTTTGAACCATTATAAACTGATTTTGACTTTAATATAAATTAATATTTTGAGATATTCCTAAGGTGCCCCTCTCCTCCCTTATAAAAGGGCACCTCCTCCCCCTCCTCCTCACACAAATTTGAGCACTCAATATCGGCCAAACCCTGCCAAAATTCCTTCTCCACTTCCCTAGAATAATCCTAGAGGTCCTTGTATTCTTCAAAGACCAATCTTAGTTCCCTAAGTGGAGGATTCAAAGAGGCGTTTCAAAGAAGAGGTAATATCCATTACCGATCTTTTAAATTTCTTTCTTCTTCAACTTCTTCTTCTTTAGTTGTTTAATGATAAAGTAATAAAATCAGTATTAATTACATACAGATATGTTATTATAAATATGAAACAAACCTAATTAACCTTCTATCCATCCTACGGAAAAATGAAATCACCGCGCGTGCGTACGTACAGAATATCGTCTCCACACCGTGGTGTAATATATTTTCCATCATCACCTTACAAGGATGGGTATAATGGTGTAATGAGTAACTATATATGATTATTATATAGTTATATTGATACTGAAATAGTATAAATACACTTAAATACAATTCCAAGATCATGGGAACAATATCATCTCTCGTGCGTACGTACGGAATACCGTCTCCATGATGTGATTCGACTCGTTCTACATGATCATCATTACATAGTAATTATATAAATGAATTGAATGAATAAATATGATACATGTTACACTAATACCATTATGGATATAAGGTATCTATAACCTTAAAAGAAGAATAAGAATTTATTCGGCAAAACACGCATAAGAACAAAAGGCAATAAAGACCCGAGTAACAAGTAACAATGAAATATTACTAATAAGAAGCTAAGAATTTGACCATATATGATATCATATCAATATGTATGATTCTGGAATAAGTCAATAACATTATTTAAACCATTATACAGGAGCTTCGGACACGTACAAAGCAAATCGGACCTAAGGTAAGGGAAATATCACAATATCATTTTTATCCGAGATTGTTTATACTTTGAAATTTACAGGGGTGTATTTTATCATCCATATCCATGTTTCCACAATATGTAATATTATTTCCATCCACCTACAATTGTTTAAAACCTATTTTACCCTTTGGTGAGTTTTTAGTAAAATATAAGAAAGGAATATTTTGTCGTTTTTCTTACGAGGTGCATTTTGACTTTTTCGACAAAAGTACGAAAAGAATGTTTTTTTTAACTTATACGGCAAGAATGGATTTTTAAAACATTATTTCCAAGAATCTTCCTTTATAAGTTTTCAATTTTATTTTTAATCAACTTATTTTAGTTTATAATTGTATGACATGTTAAGAAAAGAAAAGTGTTTTTGAAGAAGAAAGGATATTTTCCTCAAAAATGGAGTTCAAGTGTTTTATCAAAATTATTTTCCATCTAAGATAATAAAGGGTTCTGTTTTTATCCCTATTATTACATTTATTTGATTATGTTTTGAGGGAATTATTTTTATGAAGTCATTTACCTTATATGATTTGTTTTATGATGTCATGATGTTTCAAGAATCCCATTTTTGTTACATGTGTTATGCGATGATGTATGATTTATGATTACGTGGCACACATAAGAAAGGATTCATTATAAGATGGGTGGGACCTATATCTTCCTCCAATGCATTTGGTAAAGATTATATATCTCATGAGATAGACATGGCTGGAATGGTAGGTTATACCGATTCAGTGAAACAGGACTGGAACGAGGGTGACTCGGTTCAGAAAGGGACTTTGTCCACTAAGATAGTCTTGGCAATGAGTCATGACTAACAAGAAATGATTTTCCATGATTATGTGTGCATGCCACAAAGTTTCAAGTTTTATGTTATGATTATGGGGATCTCATTTTCACTTCTATGATTTGTTCCATGTTATGATATTATGATCTCTTTTGCAGGTTATGATTTTCAAAAAAGATATGATATGATTTTTATTTCCTTTATTTGCCCTTGCTGAGCATTTGAGCTCACCCTTTTATGTTTTCTTTTCCCCAGGTCAGGAAGATGGATATTAAGTAGAATATGCTAAAAGGGACCCTAGATATGATGAAATAAATGGGAGACACTGTAGAAGATTTATGAACCAGTTTTTTATGTTTCCCAGTTTCTAAAGACACTATACCTATACGGTCCTTTGTGGTTTTGTCATATGTTGTAATAAGTGTGCTTCAATTTTGAAGTATTAACAATGTATGTAAAGTATGGGTTGTTATACAAATGTATTTGGTGTATGTTATGAATATAAGGCTTCCATAAAATTTATAAATTCATTATTGGCCTCTTAACTCCATCCATGCTCATACATTACCATGTTTGGCCTCTTTTTCCTCTATATGAGCCTATTCTTCCTCTACCCAAGTTGTTTCCAATTCAGTGCTACCAGAATTGAAACCTGAAGTGGGACAATGTCTAGTTGGTACAATACTCTTCCATGGATGATTGTGTACTCTTCCATGGGGGTCATCTACTAATACCAAATTCAAATGTTCACTTTTCCTATGTTTTTAGATTTTCGCTCAACAAGGACCCTCAAAGAACAGTATTACAAATAAAAATTAACTATTTAGGTAAACAAATAGATTTTTGTAACACCCCAAGCTTCTATGGTACGTTTCCCTTCGAATAATGCGATAGCGTGTGTGGTACGCAACCTCGAGTTCTAACACACACCACAACTAATTAAACTAGCCGTTGTGAATAGTAATACATACTTTTTGAAATTATATATATTTTATATTTTAAAATGGACTTCATTTTTGGATTCGGAATATCGAATTTAGCCTAAGGTGAAATTTTGGCACTTTTCGGATAACTTTCATATTTTGATGAATAGTGAAAATTACTAAATTTTAATTAAAAACAACTTTTTTAATCAAAATAATTAATAGTGATAAATTATGAATTTTAGTAGTTTTAATGTATATTTAGAATATATTTTTACCATTTAATATAATGTTGGTCATTGGACATAATTTTACAATTAAACTGAACATAAACAAGTGTCAATCTTTTGATAGTTATTACCTCTTAAAAACACGCTTTTTGTTTTGACAGCGGGAATTAATTTTAAATTAATTTCTGCCACTTCTGTGTTTTGAATTTAGAAAAATGGATTCCATATTTGGAATCAGGATGTTTAAATTGTTTAAATAGGTAACTTTTATTTTTAGACATTTTGAATAATTACTGCGGTAAATATTTTATTTACCATGGTTAAGGGTAAATACGGTAAATAAGGGTTAAAAAATAATATTATAATAATACTAAATTACCCTAAAACGTGTCTTAACCCTATTGGTTGATACATAGTCGACCATGGGAATCTTGGGGTCTATTTTGGGACCCCATGGATCCACTTGTAAGTGATAATGACACTTTATTTTAATTAAGTCAAAATGAATACAAAAATGACACAAGCATATATCTTTTAGAAAAACAATTGTTACATAGGGTTATATAAGTTGGATTTTAGATTATAAATATTCATTAGAAAGATAAAAAGATTTCCTACATAATGTTATTTTATTTATAATTTTTAGACATTAAATAATTTATTTTATTTATGACACAATGATGATGCAGTAATTACTATAATAGTGAAAAATTAAACTAATTGATATTATAAATACCCAAATAAATATAATATGAAACATTTAATGAATTAAACTAATTTTCTAGGATAATATGATATATTAGGATTGATTTAATTGACTTTTTCGAAGTAATAAATCTGTTATGAGTTTCACAAAAATCAACTATTGAATAGTGTCAAAATTGACATAAAAGAGTTCTTAAAACAAATATTATATTATTAATTGATATTAAATTCCTAAAAATCTAATGTTCGGCCAAGAGACTTATATTATGATAGGTTAATCATTAATGGACCACTTGGGGGTCTCTTGGATGTATATAGTAAGTTTATTAACCATATTATATAAAAATACAAAGAGACATTGTAAAAGTTAAACTAATTAACTTAGAGTTAATACTTAAAGATAAGGTTAATATAAGTACCCAAACCTGTCTAAATTCTATTGGATGAGTTGTTTTCGACCTATACCCACCTAAGCCTTTGAATAGTCAACTTTGGAGCCTTTGGAAACCGAATATGAATTTATTATAAATTAATATTTCTAGCTTTTCCAAAGGTGCCCCTCACCCCTCTTATAAAAAGGGCACTCCTCCTTCTCATTTCTTCACACCTTCAAAGCCTTTTGGTTCGGCCAAACTCTGCCCAAATACTCTCCCAACATCCCTCACTACAACCTAGAGGCCTTAGTTTGATCAGAAAGCCAACCTAAGGAGCCCTTTTGATCAAATCAAAAGGAAGAACCCGAAGAAGAGGTAATGATTTCACCACCCTTTTCTAAGTTCATTTCTTCTTCCACTTCTTCTTCCTTTGTTCTTACCATTCTAAAATAATAACTCCAGTATCTAACATATACTGTGATGTTATTATAAGTATGGTACAACCATATTCAGTATTCTATCCACCCTTTGAATAACATGTCACCATACGTGCGTACGTACGGCTTACCGTCTCCACGTCGTGGTGTAATTGTTATTCAATATAATATTATTTGGATGGGTATAATAATGATGTATAACTCATGTAAATAATAAATATAACATGTTAATGATTATGTATATATGATATACCATTCATTTATATATTATTTTAATATCAAAAGAATGATATTGTCGCTCGTGCGTACGTACGGACTACCGTCTCCACGAACGCGATGAGATTCATTCTCCATCGTAACCATTCAAGTATAATTATAATTTGATAATTTAAAAATGATGTTTAAGGACTAGATATCATTCTGGATATGAATAAGATACAACAACCATGGCTTATGTAACATAACATATAAAGAAAATGAGTAAGTCAACACCCGAAACGACGATAATTCTAAGATATTATTAACAAATCAATGTTAAAAGATCATATATGATATCATATTAATATATATGATTCTTGTATAATTTAATAACAATTATTTCACCATTATACAGGAGGTTAACCTACCCAACCAAGGAAAAGTACAAGGTACGGGTTATTTCACAATCTCTTCATTATCCGAGGTTGTTTATACGTAATAATCTACTGGGATCTCTTTATCATCCACATCCATGTTTCTTAAAAATGTATTTCAAAACATTTTTACTATTTACAAGAATATGGGTTAAAGTCATTTATACCTTTTTTTTTGACTTTTTATAAGAGGTTTATAAAGGAATCTTTCCGTCGTTTTCAAAACAAGGTCTTTTTTAACCTTTTCGACAGAATTGAGGTAAGAATGTTTTTTTAACTTATACGGCGGGTGCGGTTATTTTACGCCATTATAAAATCTTCAAAGTTTTCCTTACAAGCTTATAAGAATATTTTCAAAGAAAATGTTTTATTTTATATGGATCTTAAATGATTTCAAAATAAAAGGAGATATTTCTTTAAAAAGAATTTTGATTTCATCTATGTCAACATCCTTTGATGGATTTTAAGATTATTTGAAGTTGATTTATTATGATACAAAACTTCTATATTGTATTGAAGGTTTTGTGATATGTTTGACTGTGGATGTGCTATTTTTATACCATTCATAGTTTATTGTGAAAGTATTGACATTTCGTATGCTAGTTTTAATACGAATGATTATGTTATGTTTAAACCTTTTCATATGGGAATGCATTGGACTTAATAAGTGATGGGTGGAGCCCGCTATAGCTCCTCGATGCATCGGTAGGTCTCATGAGACAAACTAGTGTCTTGGCACAAGGCCTTGACAAAATCTTATTTGTAGTCTTGGCACGAGGCCTTGACTATGTGGTTATGATAGTCTGGCATTATGCATTCCAACATTATGAAAGTGGTTATTGATATTGCATGTGATTATTCAATTAGTAGAATATCCATGTGAACAAGTAAATGGCATTATTTCATTTTACTTTTGCCATACTATGTTGAAGTTCAAGTTTAAAAGGCTTTTGTTTTAGTAAATCTTTGCCTTAAATGTTTACGCTTATTTTGAATGTTCCGCTATATTGTTATCCTTACTGGGCATTTGAGCTCACCCCTTTTCTATGTTTTATTTTTCCCAGGTAGTGAAGAAGTAAATTATGATTGAATTGCAGGGATATTATGAGGGGTTAATAGTGTGGATATGAAGACTTTGTTGTTGTAGTAGTTTTTCACTTTGAAATGTAATGTAAAACTTTATGATTATATCTAGTGTTTCCAAGGCTACTAAACCAATCGGTCTTTCGAGATTTGATATTTCTTGTGATCATGCCAATGTTATGTAAATAATGCACCGACTCTGGGTAACTAGGGTCAGGGCGTTATAGTTGGTATCAGAGGAAGTTTAGTACAAACCATGGAAGCTAGATTTAGATAAACTCTGATTAGAGCACGTATACCTAAGATGAACTTTGAGGATTAGTATAGAAGAACTTCCTAGAATTTTGGTATTGTAGAGACTTTGTGAGTTTTCCGAGCAATACATCCCTGTCTGGATACGAGCAGGTAGAGGCGGCTCTGGCACAGATGTACCTAGGGGTAAAACCCGAAAACACCGCTATGAGCTAGACTCGAACGGGAACTGGTGCACGACAACGGGCCTTGCTGCACTCTTGGTTACGACACTCCCGGGGGATATGCTTAGGATAACTCTCACTCTCTTTACAAATCATTATGAAGGGTTTATGAGTATATACTTCCTCAAAGAAAACATATTTATGATTATGGATTATATCCATAGATAGTTCAATTTATGTTTAGTGTTTTATAAGTATGGGATTATGTATTTTGATGCATAAACTGATCTAGTTTATGCCATTGTTTAGAAATGGCGCCTAGTGGAAGAAATAGAAACCGTATCAATGCACGCACTCCATGTAGGGATTGCCCTCCTGCTCAAGATAATTATAGTGGGGCTGGTGATGCAACTGGTGCTGATCAGCTAATCACTATACTGGGACAACTTACTCAGGTTATGAATAATAACCTTACCCGTATGGAGCACCCTGATCCGCAGCGTGGAGGATCAATGTTATATCGATTCATGAGACAACAACCACCAACTTTCAATGGGAGTACAAATCCCTTAGTAGCTGAGCAATGGATATTTTCCCTAGAGAAAATATTTCAGGCTTTGGGGAGCAGTGAAAGGGAAAAAGTTACCATGGTAGTTTACCGCCTCACTGGAGATGCTGATCAATGGTGGTCATTGATTCAAAACATGAAGGAAGATGATGAAGTATCAAACATGGAATGGAGGGAGTTCAAAGATCTGTTTTTAGAAAAATACTTTCCCCGCGACCATCGAGCAGATATGGAAAGACAATTTCTAAGTCTGAGACAAAAGGAGGATGAGAATGTCACAAAGTATGAGGCTAACTTTACAAGGTTAGCGAGGTACGCTGGTGATTATATTCGCAACCCAAGAAGTAAGATTGATCGTTTCTTTGATGGGTTAAAACCATTTCTCCGTCGAGCATTAGTCTCACAATCCTTTTCATCGTACGAAGACATTGTCTCATGTGCTATCAAGACCGAAAAGGAATTCTCTAAGGCTTATGACTTTAAAGAGAAGCAAGAGAAGAAGAGACCTGCTGATCAATCTGGGAATGGAAATAAGGGGAAGAAGGGAACGGTTGAATATCCATCTTGTGGTAAATGCGGGAAGAAACATCCTGGTGCTTGCCTGAAGGGAATGGGAGTCTGTTACAAGTGTGGTGAAAAAGGCCACCAAGCTCATGATTGCAAGGGGAAGAAGGAAGCTACCAACGTTCAGTGCTACAATTGCAGGGAGATGGGTCATTATGCAAATGCATGTCCTAAGAGTCAGGAGAACTTACCTCAGAAAAGGCCAAGGGATCAAGGCCAGGCTTATGCTATCACTACTGCTGAGGTAGAAACTCCGAAAGACGTGGTGGCAGGTAATTTAATGGTTTCCTCAAGTTTAGCAAATGCATTATTTGATTCTGGATCATCGCATTGTTTCATATCTTCCCAGTTTGCTAAGAAAATTAGATATTTCCAATTTGATTTAATAAGGGAGTTTTCAGTTAAAACTCCTAAGGGATGTATCGTTGCAACAAAGTTTTGTGAATCAGTCCCCATTAGAGCACATAAATTTTCTTTATCTGCTGATTTCATCGTCATACCTATGATTGAGTTTGATATAATCCTCGGTATGGACTAGCTTTCGGACTATGATGCGAAGATTTATTGTAAGAAGAAAGAGGTTACGATTCTTGATGATAATGATAGGGAGCACCTTATTTTTAGAGCAGAATCGTCACCACCTAATTCTTATTTAGATCCACCCCCTGTAGCTCAACTTAATTCAATTATCGGGGAGGAAGAGAATGAAATAACTGTCAGTGAGGAAAGGAATGTTCAAATAGAGGATGTACCTGTTGTGAAAGAATTTGTAGATGTATTTCCGGAAGATTTACCTAGACATCCTCTAGAACGAGAAGTTGAGTTTTCTATTGATTTGATTCCTGGATCAAGGCCTATATCGAAGACCCCTTATAGAATGGCCACTGTAGAGTTAGTCGAACTAAAGAAACAACTAGAGGAATTGAGTAATAAAGGATTTATTCGCCCTAGTGTTTCTCCATGGGGAGCCCCTGTTCTTTTTGTTAAAAAGAAAGATGGATCTATGAGGTTATGTATCGACTACAGGGAGATCAATGCTATAACGATAAAGAACAAGTATCCCCTACCTCGTATTGATGATTTATTTGACCAACTGCATGGAGCTCAATACTTTTCAAAGGTTGACCTTCGATCTGGATACCATCAGTTGTGTGTGAAGAAGGAAGACATTCCGAAAACAGCATTTCGAACCAGGTACGGGCATTAAGAGTTTACTGTAATGCCGTTTGGATTGACTAATGCACCCTCTGTATTCATGGATCTGATGAATAGAGTTTTCAAGGAGTATCTCGATGAATTTGTGGTAGTATTTATTGATGATATATTGGTATACTCCAAAACCTACGAAGATCATGAAAATCACTTGCGCATTATCTTGAAGACTCTGAGGAGGCATGAATTATATGGAAAGTTTAGCAAGTGTGAATTCTGGCTTCAGGAGATTTCTTTTCTTGGCCATATTGTCTCTAAAGATGGAATCTCTGTTGATCCTTCTAAGACCAAGGCAATCCAAGAATGGCCAGCACCTACGAGTATAACTGAGGTACGTAGTTTTATTGGTTTGGCAGGTTATTATCGACGTTTCGTCCAGAATTTTGCCCGATTGGCTAACCCATTAACGAAGCTGACACGTAAAGGGGTTAAATTTGTTTGGACAAAAGAGTGTGAAGAATGTTTCGAAGAACTGAAGAAAAGATTAGTCAATGCTCCTATATTGACTCTACCATCGGGGAATGATGGGTTCGTTATTTATAGTGATGCATCAAAGAAAGGACTTGGTTGTGTCCTTATGCAAAATGATAGAGTTATTGCCTATGCATCACGACAGTTGAAAATTCATGAACAAAACTATCCTACTCATGATCTCGAGTTAGCAGCAGTGATCTTTGCTTTGAAGATATGGAGGCACTACCTCTATGGTGAAAAATGTGAGATTTATACTGATCACAAGAGTTTGAAGTATATTTTCTCACAAGAAGAACTCAACATGAGGCAAAGGAGATGGCTTGAATTACTCAAGGATTATGATTGCACGATACACTACCACCCGGGGAAGGCAAACAAAGTAGCAGATGCTTTGAGTAGAAAAGACCATGGAGTTTTTAACAATATGAGAATTGAAAGGGATCCAATTTTCATGGATCTAGTGAAGATGTACATGGGAATAACCAGGGAAGGTGAAACATCAATGCTTTTTCAAATGGTTTCCAAACCATCTTTACTAGAAAGGATTAAGAGTTCTCAGACCGATGATGAAGAATTTCAGAAGAAGAATAAAGCTGTGAATGATGGGAGATTGAGAGACTTTGTGTATGAAGATGGAATTTTGAAATTCGGGAAGAGACTTTGTGTTCCCAATATACCTGATCTAAAAAGGGAATTGCTGGATGATGCTCATAGTTCCAATTTCTCTATACACCCTGGGAGCACCAAAATGTATAGAGATTTGAAGGAACATTTTTGGTGGGACAACATGAAGAGGGAGATTGCTGATTTTGTTTCAAGATGTATGGTTTGTCAACAAGTGAAAGCTGGAAGGCAACAGCCTGGAGGAGTCATGCAACCTCTTCCCATACCGGAGTGGAAATGGGACAATATTACGATGGACTTTGTCATGGGGCTACCAAAGACTCCTAGAAGGAACGATGCAATTTGGGTTATTGTTGATCGTCTTACCAAGTCAGCACATTTTCTTGCTATAAGAGAAGATCTACCCCTGGAACGTCTAGAAAGACTATACATTAATGAAGTTGTGAGACTTCATGGAGTACCCCTATCGATTGTTTCTGATCGTGATCCCCGTTTTACTTCAAGATTTTGGAAAAGTCTTCAGAAATCCCTGGATACTGAACTTCATTTGAGCACTGCTTACCACCCTCAGACAGACGGACAATCAGAACGGACTATTCAGACCTTAGAAGACATGTTGAGATCTTGCTCACTTGATTTTCAGGGTATGTGGGATCAATATTTACCACTAGTAGAATTTTCCTATAACAATAGCTTCCATTCGAGTATTCAGATGGCACCATATGAAGCGTTATACAGAAAGAGATGTCGTACACCAACCTGTTGGGATGACGTCGGTGAAAGAAAACTTGTAGGCCCAGAACTGGTGGAGGAAACGGTGGAAAAGGTGAAGGTAATCCAAAATCACATTAAAGCAGCTCAAAGTAGGCAGAAGAGCTATGCCGATAATCGAAGGAAGGATTTGGAATTTCAAGTCGGTGATCATGTTTTCCTGAAGGAATCTCCATGGAAGGGAGTCATACGTTTTGGTAAGAAAGGTAAATTAAGTCCCAGGTACATCGGACCTTTCGAAATTCTAGAACGAATTGGGGTTGTAGCTTACCGATTGGCAATGCCGCCAAGTCTCTCCAAAGTTCACGATGTGTTCCACGTATCTCTGTTGAGAAAATACATGCCTGACCCAACGCATGTACTCACCTATGAAGATTTAGAACTGGAACCCGATCTGTCTTATTGCGAAGAGCCCATCAAGATTCTTGATACGAGAGAACAAGTGCTGAGAAACCGGACAACGCGTCTGGTAAAAGTTTTGTGGAGAAATCATAAGATGGAAGAGGCAACGTGGGAACCCGAGGAACTTATGATGAAGAACCACCCGAGTATTTTTATGCAGTAATACCCTAGAAATTGCGAGGACGCAATTATTTGAAGGAGGGGAGAATGTAACACCCCAAGCTTCTATGGTACGTTTCCCTTCGAATAATGCGATAGCGTGTGTGGTACGCAACCTCGAGTTCTAACACACACCACAACTAATTAAACTAGCCGTTGTGAATAGTAATACCTACTTTTTGAAATTATATATATTTTATATTTTAAAATGGACTTCATTTTTGGATTCGGAATATCGAATTTAGCCTAAGGTGAAATTTTGGTACTTTTCGGATAACTTTCATATTTTGATGAATAGTGAAAATTACTAAATTTTAATTAAAAACAACATTTTTAATCAAAATAATTAATAGTGATAAATTATGAATTTTAGTAGTTTTAAAGTATATTTAGAATATATTTTTACCATTTAATATAATGTTGGTCATTGGACATAATTTTACAATTAAACTGAACATAAACAAGTGTCAATCTTTTGATAGTTATTACCTCTTAAAAACACGCTTTTTGTTTTGACAGCGGGAATTAATTTTAAATTAATTTCTGCCACTTCTGTGTTTTGAATTTAGAAAAATGGATTCCATATTTGGAATCAGGATGTTCAAATTGTGTAAATAGGTAACTTTTATTTTTAGACATTTTGAATAATTACTGCGGTAAATATTTTATTTACCATGGTTAAGGGTAAATACGGTAAATAAGGGTTAAAAATAATATTATAATAATACTAAATTACCCTAAAACGTGTCTTAACCCTATTGGTTGATACATAGTCGACCATGGGCATCTTTGGGTCTATTTTGGGACCCCATGGATCCACTTGTAAGTGATAATGACACTTTATTTTAATTAAGTCAAAATGAATACAAAAATGACACAAGCATATATCTTTTAGAAAAACAATTGTTACATAGGGTTATATAAGTTGGATTTTAGATTATAAATATTCATTAGAAAGATAAAAAGATTTCCTACATAATGGTATTTTATTTATAATTTTTAGACATTAAATAATTTATTTTATTTATGACACAATGATGATGCAGTAATTACTATAATAGTGAAAAATTAAAATAATTGATATTATAAATACCCAAATAAATATAATATGAAACTTTTAATGAATTAAAATAATTTTCTAGGATAATATGATATATTTGGATTGATTTAATTTACTTTTTAGAAGTAATCAATCTGTTATGAGTTTCACAAAAATCAACTATTGAATAGTGTTAAAATTGACATAAAAGAGTTCCTAAAACAAATATTATATTATTAATTGATATTAAATTCCTAAAAATCTAAGGTTCGGCCAAGAGACTTATATTATGATAGGTTAGTCATTAATGGACCACTTTGTGGTCTCTTGGATGTATATAGTAAGTTTATTAACCATATTATATAAAAATACAAAGAGACATTGTAAAAGTTAAACTAATTAACTTAGAGTTAATACTTAAAGATAAGGTTAATATAAGTACCCAAACCTGTCTAAATTCTATTGTATGAGTTGTTTTCGACCTATCCCCACCTCATACTTTGAATAGTAAACTTTGGAGCCTTTGGAAACCGAATATGAATTTATTATAAATTAATATTTCTAGCTTTTCCAAAGGTGCCCCTCACCCCTCTTATAAAAAGGGCACTCCTCCTTCTCATTTCTTCACACCTTCAAAGCCTTTTGGTTCGGCCAAACTCTGCCCAAATACTCTCCCAACATCCCTCACTACAACCTAGAGGCCTTAGTTTGATCCGAAAGCCAACCTAAGGAGCCCTTTTGATCAAATCAAAAGGAAGAACCCGAAGAAGAGGTAATGATTTCACCACCCTTTTCTAAGTTCATTTCTTCTTCCACTTCTTCTTCCTTTGTTCTTACCATTCTAAAATAATAACTCCAGTATCTCACATATAATGTGATGTTATTATAAGTATGGTACAACCATATTCATTATTCTATCCACCCTTTGAATAACATGTCACCATACGTGCGTACGTACGGCTTACCGTCTCCACGTCGTGGTGTAATTGTTATTCAATATAATATTATTTGGATGGGTATAATAATGATGTATAACTCATGTAAATAATAAATATAACATGTTAATGATTCTGTATATATGATATACCATTCATTTATATATTATTTTAATATCAAAAGAATGATATTGTCGCTCGTGCGTACGTACGGACTACCGTCTCCACGAACGCGATGAGATTCATTCTCCATCGTAACCATTCAAGTATAATTATCATTTGATAATTTAAAAATGATGTTTAAGGACTAGATATCATTCTGGATATGAATAAGATACAACAACCATGGCTTATGTAACAAAACATATAAAGAAAATGAGTAAGTCAACACCCGAAACGACGATAATTCTAAGATATTATTAACAAATCAATGTTAAAAGATCATATATGATATCATATTAATATATATGATTCTTGTATAATTTAATAACAATTATTTCACCATTATACAGGAGGTTAACCTACCCCAACCAAGGAAAAGTACAAGGTAAGGGTTATTTCACAATCTCTTCATTATCCGAGGTTGTTTATACGTAATAATCTACTGGGATCTCTTTATCATCCACATCCATGTTTCTTAAAAATGTATTTCAAAACATTTTTACTATTTACAAGAATATGGGTTAAAGTCATTTATACCTTTTTTTTTGACTTTTTATAAGAGGTTTATAAAGGAATCTTTCCGTCGTTTTCAAATCAAGGTCTTTTTTAACCTTTTCGACAGAATTGAGGTAAGAATGTTTTTTTTAACTTATACGGCGGGTGCGGTTATTTTACGCCGTTATAAAATCTTCAAAGCTTTCCTTACAAGCTTATAAGAATATTTTCAAAGAAAATGTTTTATTTTATATGGATCTTAAATGATTTCAAAATACAAGGAGATATTTCATTAAAAAGAATTTTGATTTCATCTATGTCAACATCCTTTGATGGATTTTAAGATTATTTGAAGTTGATTTATTATGATACAAAACTTCTATATTGTATTGAAGGTTTTGTGATATGTTTGACTGTGGATGTGCTATTTTTATACCATTCATAGTTTATTTTGAAAGTATTGACATTTCGTATGCTTGTTTTAATACGAATGTTTATGTTATGTTTAAACCTTTTCATATGGGAATGCATTGGACTTAATAAGTGACGGGTGGAGCCCGCTATAGCTCCTCGATGCATCGGTAGGTCTAATGAGACAAACTAGTGTCTTGGCACAAGGCCTTCACAAAATCTTATTTGTAGTCTTGGCACGAGGCCTTGACTATGTGGTTATGATAGTCTGGCATTATGCATTCCAACATTATGAAAGTGGTTATTGATATTGCATGTGATTATTCAATTAGTAGAATATCCATGTGAACAATTAAATGACATTATTTCATTTTACTTTTGCCATACTATGTTGAAGTTCATGTTTAAAAGGCTTTTGTTTTAGTAAATCTTTGCCTTAAATGTTTACGCTTATTTTGAATGTTCCGCTATATTTTTATCCTTACTGGGCATTTGAGCTCACCCATTTTCTATGTTTTATTTTTCCCAGGTAGTGAAGAAGTAAATTATGATTGAATTGCAGGGATATTATGAGGGGTTAATAGTGTGGATATGAAGACTTTGTTGTTGTAGTAGTTTTTCACTTTGAAATGTAATGTAAAACTTTATGATTATATCTAGTGTTTCCAAGGCTACTAAACCAATCGGTCTTTCGAGATTTGATCTTTCTTGTGATCATGCCAATGTTATGTAAATAATGCACCGACTCTAGGTAACTAGGGTCGGGGCGTTACAGTTTTAAAATATGAAATTAACAAAGTCAAATGTACTATTTAATATTGGGTATATTTATTTTATTCACTTCAATCATTCTTATTTATACTAAATCAAAATAATTTATCCTGAGGCACAAGTCCATAAATATTTAACACTACCCTATGAAATTATATTTAATATAGAAAACCATTGTTCAATAATACAATAATCTTTAAAATATATAATTCACTGTAAACTATATTTAATTTTAAATTAAAAATAAAACCCAATTGAATTACATTTTATAAAATTTATTTTCCATTCAAAAACATCTAGAAACTATAATAAATCAACCTAAAATGAAGAGTTATTATATATAATAATATGCACCCCTAATATATCTAATGTGAAAGTGGATGATAATAAAATAAAATATATGGAAAAGAAGAAAATTTTATTTTATTTACAAAGGAATACAATGTAAAATTCATTTTATATCCCTACATTTATTTTAATAATTTAGTGTAAAAATTAAGTTTTTTAATTATAGTGTTATTATAAACAACGCCCATGATGGGATAATATTTCAATTAAAGAGTTTAAGTGTTTTATTGTATGACACATTTGTTTGGTTTATTGACAAGGACAGGTACGATGATGTTAGGAGACATGGAGAATCAGATGGTGAAGAGGATTACTACTCGATATATGGGACCCACATTTATATTATTCAAGATGTATAAGAATGAAAAATTTGAGTTTTTCAATATGTTCATTGGTTTTAGAATTAATATTTTAGGAAATAAATTTGTTGATTATATTGATTTTCAAATGTTTATTCTAGTGGTGGCTATGAATGTTGATCAAGATGGAATATGTTTTAAATTTTTTCTTAGAAGGAGTGATAATGTTTTTTGGGAAGTAAATTAAATATTCTAAATTTTTTGAACAGAAAATAAATTTTGTGATATTGGATTAATTAGGATTTATTTTTTCCATGCAATAGTGTTGGTGGGATTAGGTTTATGAAAAAAACAACCTATAATAATATTTAAATCATTTACTTGAAAATAAGTTGGGAATATAATATATATTGACATGTAGGATAATGTGATGAATAATGTATTATAGAGTGCAACAGAGGTGATAAAATGAGACATATATTTTTTGAGGTAATGTATTCTAAATAAATCACTCGACTATTTTTTTTCATTTTTTATATATATTTTTTAATTTATCATCACTTTGGTTTTCCTTAATCTATATGTTACTATATAGTTTGCATTACTATGTTATTCTTATATCGTGGTGTAAAAGTTTAAATAGGGATTCCTTTATTAAAAAATTCCATTATCCTTTAACTTGTTAAAATTTTATGATATATTTTAGGGTTATTAATTTTTTAATTTTATTTATTACTAATGAAATAATATCCCCAAATGGTTTTATTATTCACCCATTACTAGTCAGTAACCTATTTTATATGAATTGGAATTCCTAAGGATTATATTTATCTACCTCAAAATTCATGGTTAGGTTCAAATATGATAATTTTAAATGACTTAATTAGAGGTTTTTTGTAATTATATTACTCTTGACAACAATGTAGATGAATCTAGTATTATTTAGATCATGGTTTTGAGTATATAATTATCTGTATCTAGTGCCATCATAATCTATATTTAATGATTCAATTGAGCTAAGAATGTTTGTAGAATATTTAATTATTAAAAATGTGTTGATTATGATAATTTATAATATTAATGGTTTTGGTTTATTATTTATCTTATGGAATGGGGTGGATAGAGGTATGTATTCATGAATTATACATAAAATAATGTACCACACGATATATTCATTTTTTGAGTAAATAAGAGTCTGAACATAAATTATATAAATGTAGGTTAGAAACATTAAATATCACATATTTAGTGACATATTGAATAAATTATTAATGAAACTATATTAAACCATTCTAATTGTAGGATGAATTCCATGATATAAATCTTTTGATATAAGGTTCAATAATATGTAACAAGACTTCTCACTAACATTAGAGTGAGTTGTGTGAATTTTTTGTTACTCTATATTTATTATATCATGTTCGTGGTATATGGTGTTATAAAGACTAATCTATAATTATTGACAATGAGAATATTTATTAGTGAAACTATTACAATTAGAGCATGTGAGGAGGGTGGATTAAAAATTATGACAAATATCATGGATTGCTATTGGTTTTCAGTTATGGTATCATTATTTTGTTCAATTGAATTATCGATTAAAAAAATTGGGGGGTGTCTCCCCATCAATGTAAATCAACTAAATATACATTCCAAGTCAATTGAAGTTAATTAATGTCTTGTTGAAACACTATTCATGCTCAGGATATCAGGGTGTTTCCCAAGAATATTCATATAAACATAGTAGTTTCTGGATATATTTTTTTCACTCATGGAAGTTTCCTACAAGATTCAACCAAAATAAATTGAAGCCTATATTCAAGGACATTGTGACCAAATAAATCAAAATAATTGAACGATATTATATATTGATCTATTTATTGAAATATAGATGTCATATGAAATCAAAACTATGGAATGAGAATATACACACAAAAATTCTTGGGGGGGGGGTGATTGATAAATTACCATAAATGTTTTTTGTGGTTATGAGAATTTTTTTCATAACTCATCTTCTATATTTATTATAAGAGGCAGAAGGAGACCAAAAATATCTTTCAACTTTAGAATATTCTAATTGGAATGTATGATATCATATGGAATAGTGTGTGGGTTCATTATAAAGTTTGATTCATTATATGGGGGCTAGGAAACTCAATATGAAAGAACACAAACTAATTTAGTGAGATATAAATTTGATGGTAGTATCATGTATGTTAGTTATGTCAACCATTAGGTGGATTTCGGTGTTTGATATATGGTAGTGGGATGGATTGGAGTGTTTTATGGTGTGTGACTAAGTGTACACTGAATATGGGTATCATGTTAGAGCATGTTGTTGCAAATTACATTCCAATAGAGTGTTATATGACAATAACATTAAGGGGGAATGATTTGTGAGAATATTACCCGATATAAATACCATTATTAGATTATAGTATTCAAAATAGATAGTGAAAATTAATATGTGAAGGAAAATACAATTTTAATAAGACTATAAGGAAGGAAAACGATAAGAATTTGTTTTTAGGTTAGTCACTAAGGATGAAACTAGTAAATCTTTATTTTAAAAACATATTTTTATTGGATAAAATCATGTTGAAGGATCCAAAAATAATTTATGATTCATGATA
Organism: Viscum album; assembly: GCA_963277665.1. Taxonomy (NCBI): domain Eukaryota; kingdom Viridiplantae; phylum Streptophyta; class Magnoliopsida; order Santalales; family Viscaceae; genus Viscum; species Viscum album. The sequence goes on from OY728146.1 coordinate 1,184,726,071, forward strand.
AATTAATAAGGAAGAATACATTTTTGTAGTTGTGGCTATCAATTCATATTTGAAACCACCCGAAGAAAGTTAAAATCTAGAGAATTAATATTACAAAAAACTAGATTAGTGGCTAGGAATATTTGGAATTAATTATGAATGAGATATAATAATTATAGAATGTCAATATAATATATAAAAGCGTCTTAGAAGGGACTAATGAATTCATATTCCTCATGGGATTCATGATTCCATCTAAAAGGGATGTTCAAACTTCTATTTAAGAATTTTGTTTGATTCCCCAAGAAGTGGTAGATCAAGATGGAAAATCGTTGAAACAAACAACTGATAAGTGAAAATGATTAAAATCACAAGTAGTCTCTACCTAACCTATGACTACTATCCCTATATTATGAAAACTATATATGTTTCATATACCATATAAACTACCCACACCCTAGTGTAAAATTTCGTGATTTTAAAATAGGACTCCTTCATTCATTTTAACAATAATGATTCTATTATACTGAACCTTGATATAAGAAACATAGAGATTTTCTAGTTATTATCAATATGAATGAACAATATACTTCTATATCCATGTTCATTGTTCACCCAAACAATCCAAATAGGGATCCACAAGATGACATTATTACAAGAATTTTTGATTATTTAGTACTAAGGAACACACACAAATCCATATTCAAATCCATGATTCAAAAAAATAGTTGAAGTTAAAAATTTTATTTTCAAAATAATTAGTTTTATATAAAATTATTATTTTTCAAAAAATATGTTTTCATGAATAAATGTATTTGAATTTCAATCATAATAATGAATCATAAGAACAATAAAATTTTCTAATTCATGATGGATTTCAAAGCCACCTACAATTTTTTCCGGCCTCATAATCATTCTTTAATTTTTACTGTAAATATGTAACATATAATGTTTATGTTTCTCAATTCAAGATAAGGGTGTAGAAAAAATTTCATTTAAATGACATTGAATTGTAGCACACAAGATACTTGATAAAATTTTTAGTCATTGAAATCATAGAAGGGGAATTAATTTTTTTTGGATAAGATAAATCAAAGATATGATGATCAAACAACAAAAATAAACTATAAATCTTCCAAATATGGGAGATAAATCTCCAAAAATTTTCCATCATGTTGCTTGGGGTTTCGAGAGTTTATATTGAATGCAATTTGTCAAAATATGGATTATAAATCTATGTCATTTTGATTAAAATTATAAAGGGTTAGTAAATTTTGGATTGATAATGAGGGGATTTCATTTTATGGAGAGTCTCTTAGTAAGTGAACATGAATGAATAAAAAAATTTCAACTGTATGGGAAAATGTTTATTTTATATTTTTATATCCGTGTTTAATAATAATATAAATTCAAATATAGAAAAATTTGATGAATAAAATATGTATTATGTTTATCATGAGAAACATATCTTATTAAATGGGATACATGTGTCGTATTTAAAATATTCATTAGTTGAGGGATTTCAGTTACATTAATTTCATTGAAAATACAGAGTATTTAAAGGAAATTGGTGAAGTTGATTTAAATAATTAATGGGTAATTAAAATTAGATCTCTGAGGTAGTCATTTAAAAGGAATATGATTATTAAATATACCAGTTAACAACTTACTTTTAAATAGATCTTATTTATAATAACTAAACTCAATATCATTCCAAAATCCTACTTCTAACCCTCAGAAAACTACATTTTATATTTTTTATCATTAATATATTTTAAATTTAAAAATTTAACATGAAGATAAATATTATAGAGATGAAAAATTATAATAAATCTACATAATTTAAATTCGATGAAATTTTATTTCCATATTTTAATTAAATTTAAAAATTATAAATGTGTGTTTTAGAAAAATAACTTCATCCTCTCATGTCTAATTTTATAGTCCCTCCCCCCAAGTGTGGTGTTATTTTGTAGCATCCATGTTTTTTATGAAATTTTTACACTTATAAATATGTTTCAATAATAAATAACAACAAACTAATGTACATGATTTTAATTTTCAACGAAAAAACTCAAATTTGATTAATACCTTAAACTTGGACCTCTTCCAATGAGAAATATTTTATCAATAATTTGATTTTTGACACTCATTAATTATAAGTATTACTTATAAATAAATTCAAACTCTAGAAACCCTTATATTATATAACTCCTTCTTATATTCTCTCTATATCCCACCTTATTCCATGAGTCATGTTGTCCTCGCAGCCTCACCATTAAGAAAATTAAAATGAAGCTACTAAAAAAATTCATACAAATATAATAATAATAAAATATTAAATCCAATGAATTTCTATACCCATATTTATGCCCACGTGTTACAGTTTAATTTATTTTAAATTTTTCTCAAGGATAGTGGCCAAAAAAATTATGTCATGGTATTTATAAATCATAAATGTAAATTTTATATATTCTCACTCTATGTGAAAACTCATATGATTTTCATCATTTTACTCAACCAAAAAATATTTTTAGTGGTTCCAACCATCATCTATATGCGTATGACAACCCCACCTAGTGGTAGATCAAATAAAAAATATAAATAAAAATAAATATTATTAAAATAAATTGTATAATTAATATAAAGTATAGTGATAAAATATAGTATGATTCTATAAATATTCCTGATCTAGGATAATATGGGGTTACTGTTGTATCCCTAAGATCTAAAGGATCGTCAACCAATATAATAGAAGTGAGTTCCAATGTCTTCTCATGGGAATTAAAATGTGAATGAGTAGAAGTTGAAGGATAATGAATGTAGATGATTAGGGATAATGAAGTATAATGAAATTAATTTTTCATATAAATATATAGAAAATTATAATAAAATTTCGAGTAGGATCCAACATTGTATTAGTAGAATGTAATGTGTCTCTAACTATACACCTTGCATCATCTAGCTGAGCACCACTGACACCAGGTTTATCAGAGAATAATTGTCTCATAGGTGGGGGATCCTGATTAAATGAAAATAACAATATTAATAACATGGAATAATATTATATATATATATATATATTAGAAATGAAATTATCATAAAAATAATTATAGGGGGAACTCTTATTTCTCACAAGGGTTTATTTTTCCTAAAAGTATTTTCCTATGTATCTATAGAATGTTTTCCGGTACATTCATTTGAAAAAAAGTGCATTGAATTTGAAATTTAAATTTTTTTTTATCCAAAGAAGAAATGAAATTTAATAATAATTTAATTTCCTTTTTAAAAGATATAAAAGTAATAAACATTTTAATAAATTTAAATGGACAACAAAATATTATATTTTTATATGTATACAATGTAGTTAGACTCACTAGTGCATAATTAGTAAAATTTTCAATTAATTAAATAACATATAAAATAATTACTATGTTAAAAATTAATTTCACACACTCAACTTTTTATTTCAACGATTAAAATAGAAAAGATGAGTGAAAATCCTTCTTAATATTGTGAAATTAGGATCTATATATCAAACCTATATGGATGTTATGTCACGACCCGTCCTCAGGGCCTGTGTCGTGACTACCCCAAGCCTACCTTCCATAGGCCAGGGGCTGGAGACTAGCACCAAAGGGGTAAATCCTGATAACTGGGAAGGCATTGCCTTTATTAAAGTAAACAAAACACCACAAAGTACAATCAGAAGTAAAACAATAAGTAAAACTGAAACAAGATGTGCTAAATGTAAAGGGGCCGGAAATACAAGCTCAAATGTAAAGTACAAGGAAAAAGATAAAACAGCCGGAAGGTGACAAGCAGCTCCTGGATCGTCCACCAAGGATCCTACCTGAAGGGTAGGTACAGATAGCGCAGCTCCTGGATTGTCCACCACGGATCCAACCTGAAGGGTAGGTACAGATAGTCTCCACAATGCTCTCACCCATCAACCTCCTCCGAGTGTCGTCTCATTGTGATGTACACCACCCGATACTGTCTCGTCGTGAGGTCCACCTCCGGGTATCGTCCATTCATTGAACACTCAGCCTCTGTCTGTGCTTCCCGTCGTCTGCAACCAACACAACGAGCTGCGGGCATAGCCCGTGTAGGGGTGAGTATAACGATACTCAGTAGGGACCCCGAGACCCTCAAGGCCTCACTCCATCCAACAAGGATAACCACAAATAAGATCTCAACAGATAACCTCTACCAAGGTATATGCCCATACATATACCTAAGTTATCAAGTGACCCATCTCAATCATGAGGTAAACACAAAGGTCATAGACTCTGCTCAAACTAGGATTTTCATTATCGAAACAGTAACTGCTGAAGAGCCCCATCTCTGGAGTGTACAGTGGTCCTGTCACGACTCCGAGGTACTACTCACTAACCTAAGACTGCTGAGGTACTCCTCCTGTCGAGTACCGCAGGTCTGCCACCTCACACAGTAGTGCTCCTCCGCGATGGGTCTTCCACCTCACACAGTAGTGCTCCCCCTCGTAGCCTATATAGGTACTCCTCCTGTCGAGTACCATGGGTCTGCCACCTCATACAGTAGTGCTACTCCACCATGGGTCTGCAACCTCACAAAGTAGTGCTCCCCACTGGGCTATGCAAGTCACTTCGAGTCGAATCGGACAAGCAGTCATCAGGTCACTGCTAGCTACACGGTCTCCGTACTCCATACGATCGTCTCCGGGAGGGTCTGCTCCACGAGCTACTAGTAGATACTCCAAGTATCACAAAGTTCAAAAAAAAATAATCTAAAAGGACCGCCTCGTCACATCGGTCTCAACGCAACAGAGGGCGCGCCAATCGGATGCCCGGTCTATGTGTTACTACCCTTTTCGTCCCCAGGGCCCAGTTGGTTTCGTGTGCGAACCAATCCGGTTGTAACTCAACTGTACCCCGAAATATCATAGGGTAAACTCATAGGGTCTATTTCTCCATGTGATCACCAACGCCGCTGACGGTTCGTCAAATGTACGTCCAGTCTGAAAGTTATCAGCTTTTCCTTTCCAGGGGCCTGGTTGGATTTCGGGTGCAATCCAACCCGTAACCTATCCAACTGCATCCAAAACTCAAGATAAGTATTCCAAAAGTTCCTTCTCATCAAGAGGAAATCAATGAGAAAGACGGCGCGTCAATCGGACGTCCGGTCTGTGAGTTATTGGTTTTTTCGTTCCAGGGGCCCGGTTGGTTTCGTGAGCGAACCAACCCGACTGCACTCCGATGGAATCCAAACCTCGAGCGGAGTAATCCAAATGTTCCGTCTCATCAAGAGGAATCCAACAAAGTCTACGGCACGTCAATCGGACGTCCGGAGCTCAAGATATAGGCGTTTCCGCTCTGAGGGCCCGGTTGGTTACGTATCCGAACCAACCCGGCCAAACCCAAAGTTTTCCGAAACCTTCAGTGTAATATACCAAAACAACCGTCTCGATCCAAGGATATCATCGCAACTGACGTTGCATCAATCGTAGGTCCTTAGCCCATGATATGGGCAAAATACCGAAAGTGATCCGAAAAAGGGGGGTTAGGCCCGGACCGACCCGGCCGGCCCGGCCCGGCCTGGGCGCAACCCAGCCCGGCCGGCGCGGGAGCGGCCCGGTCGCCAGGTGCCTCGGCCGTAACGGCCGAGTGGTGAACAAGGGGGGCGCCACCTCCTTCAATGATCCGCGACCCCGCGTGGGGGGACACGTCTCGCCAACGGACGCGGCCGGGCTGCCGCGTCCTGCCTTCGCCGTTCCCACGTGGTCGTGGGATGGTCGGCCTGCCGCCGTGGCTGAAGCCGCGGCAGTTGTCCCCGGCGGCTCACCGGGCGCCGCCACCTCCCGCCGCCGTGCCGGCGTGACGCGCCGGCGGGTTGCTCCGCGGACCACCGGACGAGTTTCAGTGGTCATAATTGCACATTGTCTTCGCCAATGGTCCTCCCAGGACTCGACCTTCACTGCGGATGCTTCAAAATTACCTTGCGGCCTCGTTTGTCATCGCACGTCAATCCGCATGTCAAATAACAAAACGTGCCGTCTTCGTGGTTTTCCGGCGCGGCGCGACGGCGCGACGGCGCGTCGCCCCTTCGCCGCGACCCGACTCCAACCGCGGATTCGTTCAACCTCAATGGCGTGGTGCGATGGCATCACGCTTCTTCATCAGGATTCTCTAAATTCCCATACGGTGCGATGGCACTGCATCGCTTCCATTTCAGGACACGTAGATAACCAACAAAATAAAAAGGGGAGGAGGTTCGACCATGTTTGTGCGGTCCGACCTCCTCCGTTATTTTGATAACAATCGGCCGTTAATATCGAAGAACGTCTAAAATTATACATGACATGAAAAACAACCCCTACTTGGATATTTGACGTCGCATGTCAGGTGTCGCGGAGAACGGCATCGCGAGGTCGGACGTAGATTTAGTAGACGTCAGGGTGCGTCCGAGGAGGAAACGACGTCTCCTCACTTGTTGCTATGATGAAGAAGGAAGGTACGTTGTCATTGGCGATGATTACTGCGGTCGGAAACTTATCCCTTGTCGTGGAGGAAGATAAAGACGGAAGAATCCGGGTCACGGAGTCTTCTAAGTCGAAGAGTCGATGTTCTTCATTGGAGATGAACCGTTCTTCACGTTCTTCAATGGGGAAGATGAACTTCTATCTCCTCCCCTTTCCCACACAACCATCCAACCCCTAATAAAATAAAACTCTTATTATTTTATTACCCACCTCATGCATTTTCAAAACATCTCAAAATCTGGAATTAACTTACCTTAATTAATCTTGAACTTGTCAAAATTAAATGAAGTAGAGTTGGCATCATTAATGAGAGGATGTGTCACATGGGGGTTGGAGTGAGTTATGGAAGATGAGAGATCACCCACTTAATGGGGGAGTTAGAGGAGGTTTAAGGAATGTGAAGGGGCGGGGTTCGTGTGGGCCCTACCTCAACTCTAATCCTCTCATAGGTAGTTTTCTACAAGTGGGTCCCACCCCTAACTCCCTTACATAGGTTATAACTACATAAGAGAGGGATAAATTGTTGTGACACAACAGTTAATCCAGTTAACAAGAAATGAAAATATAATTGTATAACAATTATATTTTTATCCCTCACTTTTTTTAAACAACTCCTCCTGAGAAAAAAAACTCCAGAAAGGGTCTTCTTAAGCAATTATTGGTGCTACAGTTTCATCGGTTCCCTCTGATTTCAATTCCAAGCACCGGTTCAAATGTTAGGAAAACTCACTCGTTCGTTCACTGAACATACCTGAGCTAAACTTCAGAAATTGATTTCGGGCACACCGGGCCTCGGAATCAAGTGCCGTCAGAAACTACATTCTTGTAAAATTCAAAAGAAAATTAAGAAAAATTTTCCCTTGAATTTTACGGGTCTTTACATGTTAATTCATTTTTGTGACTCATCATTAAAGAAGTCCCACAGTTGGATAGTGTGTATAAAATAATTCACTAGAAAATTATAATTAAAAATAAATTAATCTTCCCAGTAGAGAGGAAGTGAAATAAAAAATTTAATTGTTACAATATTAAGATATTATTCTTTAATATATGTATTGATTTCCCTTTTAATTATTTTAATATCAGACAAGAATCAAAACTTCTTCCAAATAATATTAGATGTCATAAAAAAAATAGACTGATCCCAGAAACATAGAACACCCCACAGAATAAGAGAATATTACAAATATGGACAAATATATTCATCCCCACATAATTCTAAAGTTTATTTATCCCAATACACTTCCACTAAAAAACACATCATCATTAAAATTCTAAAAACCATTATATATATTCAATATAACAATTAGAACATAAAGGATAAGAAGAAAAAATCTAGAAGAAAAAATTAATTCGTAGAATTCATAAGTAACCAAAATATCCTCTATTCAATGAATCTAGAATATTACTTCCATAAAAAATCACTGATATTGTATTATAAAATTATTGAAAAGGAAAATAATTCATGGAAGAAGATATGAATGGTCTTTAACTAAATAATTTTATCATAAAGATCATCCAAATGAAAAAAAACTGAGGATAGATCACCGTGGGTGGGGATGAAAATGTAATGCACTCTTAGGGTTCAATGTGGAAGGGAATATGTTTTGAGTATAGGGAGGACACAACTAGAATTTTTGTGGAATTATATAGCAATGGTTTTTAAAAAAAATTGTTATAAGAAATATATACCAATAGTTAATTGAAACTATTGTTATTGATATCTTTTTTTGACACAATACCCATGGTTATTTATAACCATTGCAATAACATTAACCATTAACAATAGTATATATAAACCCTTAGTATACCATCCACATAAAAAATCTATACCAATGGTTATTATAAACTTTACATATTGAGGACCTATACGAAAGGTTTCCTTGAACTGTTGGTACAACTGAAATGGTAGAGGCACCTTTTACACTTGTATGAAGTATAAGAAATGGGAGAAGGAAAAAGAGTGCGTGGGTGATAACCTAAGGAACCATAATTTATTATGATTAATAGTTTTATAGTCTTAAAATCTATAGAATACTTATAAGGTAAAAACATCAAAACGTTAAAAAATTAATAATCTTGATAATTAATGTAAAGGACTGTATCACTAGACAAAAAAAATCATCTTATTTGTTATTGATTTTCAAAACTTGATTGTTGTGTTTCCTAAATAAATAAATATCTTAAAGGTGGGAGATCTATTTTTCAAAAAATAACATTAATTTTTCTACATTTGGTATGTTTTTTTGTAAATTTTAATCACATTCAGGTAGTTTTCATGACATTAATCCTTGAGTGGAGTATCATTGGACTATAGTGATGTTTCAAGTGTCAAAACTCGAGTCCTACACAAGGATTTGAACAAAAAAATTCATTGTGTACAATGTGGATTTACACCACACAAATGAAATTTATAACTCTGGAACAATGATCAAACCAAACCCTAACATAATAGGGGTTTTAAGATTATTTTTCAATTATTTTGAAGATAATAATAATTTTATTATTAATTGAAGTTTTTCGTAGGAATTTTAGAGATAGAAAGCACATGTGGGGATTAAGATTCATAACTGATAATGTTTTCTAGATGGTACCATTGTGTACTCAGTGATAGGGTATTATTTACCCATTGTAAGTAGAAATTGGGTTTATATCTCATATTTTATCGTGTTTCTAGTGGAATGTTACTTTTCACTCAGTATCCTATGAATAGTTTCTATAAATACGAGAAATTTCATATTACCATATCATTTATTTAGGCATTAAATTTAAGGATCTCTTTTTCCGTGGAAATGATTTAAAAACATCCCCTCTTCCAAACCACTATAATACTATCCAAATCATCCCTCGGTGATATATCCAACATTTTAGGGAATATAAGTAATTTTTTTAAATAAGAATTGTGTGTTTATTTTCCTAAATGGTTTCACTATGAAATAAAAATGCTTTGTTTAAACTAATTCATAATTTTTTATTTCATTGTAGATTATAAAATATTTATAATAGTACTAGTGTAGATGGTGAATTATGATTCAAATCACTTCTTTGATTGTTTATATACTATGAGGATGGTTTTTTTTAACATTTCTAGTCACCTAATTTACTATTACTATGTATATTTTTAATTGGATACTACAAATTCTACATCAAAAATTATCTTCACCTAGAATTTATTAATAATCGAAGATGAATTTAATATATGAATTATTATTAATTAATGGAGTGAATTAGATGGGTAATTATATAGTGATGATTATTTAAATAAACCTATGATTATAATTAGTGGTTTTATAATTTAGGTTTAGGTTTGGGAATAAAAATGCGAATGAATTTTTTTGTAATCAATAAAGAGTAGGGATATACATGTTGAATAAAATTGATGAGAAAATGATTAATTAATGAACACACGAGGATGAGTCCTTGAGTAGAATGTAAGGCTGTTGGGTTATACAAAATGGTATGTTTTATAAAAAAAGTATTGCAACCGAGGTAATTATAGAATAATTCACATTCCTTTTTACTACTATTATTATATACATTATAAAAATATTATGTCTTTTTCATATCAGTAGATAATTTTTTTGAATAAAAATATTTTCTACTATTTTTTTATTTAAAAACCAAACATAAATATTTAGAATTTAAATTTCAAAAAAATTAATTTAATTTTTTAAATTAGAAAATGAATACTAACATTGGATGAAATTTTAGTATAATTATAAAAATATTGATTTATTGGGGAATATTTAAAAATACCATAATTTGTAAAAAAGAACATTCATTTAAATAATATAAGTAATTTAAAAGTACCATTATGTTTTGAATAAAATTAAAATTAAAATAAGAATTAATTTTTTATATTTAATCATCTTAATTACTTTTGAATCAAATTTATATTGGATTTTGGTATATGTTTTTTATCTGTTTAAAATATGTTTTTTTCTGAAAACTATTTTAAAGTGTATAATGTTTCTCCATTTTAATTAATTAAGGTAAATCTTAAGAAGGAATTTTTTAAATGAAATTAATGGAATATATATCAATAAATATTACATTGTATTCATAAAATGATTGTTATTTTTCATAAAGTTAATATAAAATCACCCTCTTCATGAAAATACACCTCATGAAAACCCTCATTTTTCCACATCTGTGGGAATTTATTTAAATTGATTTTCTTTTACTTATATAAACTATTTTGGAAAAAATATATTGCATATTTTGAATCATAATAATTTATAATATATAATATGTTCCACATCTTTGTTGACCATAATTAATAGTTTTAAACGGTAAAATTTAAATATCATGGTTAATGTGAAAACGAGTTTATAGGGTTTAAGCTAATAAGATATGAGTTAATAATTCCTAAATACTTATCTAAAATCAATTTTATCTACAAAATTATAACTTATAATTTTAAATTCTCATGAATAGTCAATTTTGGTTCTATGTAGAATGTGAAAAATGCTGGTACACCTTTTTCTTTTCAAAAATTACATGTTTTCCACCATATCATATATAGATGACCACCACCTATCCTTTACTCTTTTACAAAACAATGGCCTTTGAATTGGATAATATATAAACATATATCTTAATTATTTCTATACAAATGACTTATATCCCATATTTTGATCTTAAATCCATCCTTTGAATGCTTCCATTGTTTACCTAATGAGATAGTCAGAAGAAGAGGTGTACTACTTTATTGAGCATATATGTTTTATATCTTCATAAACCTCCTTAAAATATTATTAAATTATTAATATAAAATTTCTCCACCCCTCCCATAAAAGTGTCCCCCTCTTAGGATGGAAATGTGAGAGGAGAGATGATGAAACCATAGTCCCACCTACAATAGGCCTCAGGTTGGAGACTAGCACTCAGGGTATAGAAAACACACAGATTTGATGCATTACACTATAAGACACAACATGTGAAAGAGAGAGACAATATAGACACCAAACAAATTCTTTAAAAACTAAAATATTATATAAAACCAATTGTACATATGTAATTTCATGAAATAACTACTATAACTAAAAGGGAAAACTACAAGTACCAAATGAAAGTAAAGTGGTAGTGGTCACAAAGCTTGAATAAATCTTGCAAAACTGTGAGCAATTAGTAACCATCCCGATCTCCAAACTACTCCAAGTGAACTATAAAATTGTTTCTATAATGTTGGGTGAGTATAACAGTATACTCAGATGGATCCTCCCTAGAAACTCTCATGAAAACGTAATGAAAGCAAGTTAAATCACAGTGAATAACAAGTGAAACAAACTGTTCACCTAAATATTTATACTATGTTCCTAGCGTCACCATGTATACTCTATCCAAGTATTGTATACATGAGAATATATTATAATAATGAATATCAAGATTACCCCTTTACTGCCTCCCTAATGGTTTGCTTCTTTTCCCCAACGTCACACGTCCTAACCATCTCACTCCAAAGGCTAGCCCGAATACACATGGACGAAGAAACACAACATGCACCTCGTGAAACTCACCACTGTATCCAAATAACCAAAAGTAACTATGTAGTTTTCTAGAACCACCATAGCTCTCAAAATGTGTAGCATACATCAGGTATTATTACCCAAGTGATCACATCCCACAAATTGATTAAGGATCCCGAAGCCATCACAACCAATGCATGTTATATATATATATATAGTCCTTAAGAAACTATATCCAAAATGATAGTGTTTGAAATAAGCAAATGCTGTTACATCCCTCTACTAACATATATGGGGAAAACTAACCTTCTTTCCTACCAGTACAATTAACTAGCCAAAGAATAGAGTGAGGCCTAATAGGGTTTTCATTCATCCATCCTTCCACCAAGATGTTGGTAAAATCACCCTTAGGGTTCTAAATCCTTGGGTTGTTAGTCGGCCTAATTGATAGTGTTGATTAGTGTATAGAAACAAAATGATAAAAGGATGTAATATTTTTCTTAAACCCACTATGATAATAACATTATCATAGTCTCAACTGTAGATAACATCTCTTGGACTCCCATCTACCATTTATAATACTAGACATCCTATAAGAAGACAACTATTTAAAGAGATACATTAAATTACTTATCCCTTTTTATCAGTTTCAATTTACGTTATTTAGATATTTAACCATTAATTATCTATTTTCATTTTCCACATTACATTTCATTAGCATCAGAATATAGTTCCATTCCCTCTAGGCATAACCAAACCGAGTCCACTATTACTCAGAATTATAATATCATAATTACATCATTGTAAGATCCAACCCCATACATTAAACATTTATTCATTTATTAATAACATCAAAACATTCCACATTTACATATTTTCAGGTAATCTAGGAAAACACTCTAAGCTACCAAATGTAACGGGATCAACATTGTTAGTAGATAAGATAATCATTGAGTCCTTTCCACCAACAATAGGAGTGTAGACCCATGAATCCTTGAGAAGAAAAACACTGAAATCACATGGAATACCCTATGTGTATTCACCTCTTTTGGTAGTAGTGTAAGAAATACTAGCTACCTCCATAAGTGGGGAAGATAATGTAGATAGAAAAAATTTTGTTTAACAAGAATCCATCTTTAACATAAATAGGTAATCCCATCTTCAACGTGTTAAATCATCTCTGGTGTCCTCCCCAATAAAACATGCATAAACTGAAACATCTCTCACTCCTAGTGTCCACTACTACAACAAAAATAGGTCATCCCTACCCCACATACCACAATCGACGTCTAGGGTTATCCATCACATGCTCAAGTCATATTCGAGCCTCCCAGACCCACAAACCACATGTCTCATTTCCAAAGCACATCAAAAGTAGCAGAAATCAACATATAAACAAGATCTTTTCCATAAAATAAGGCATCCTTCCTTCAAACACAACGAACTCTCATGGATCCAAAGCATAAGGAACTTGGTCTTTGACATAAAATGGGAAACTCTTTCCCTTCAATGGAATTATCCTAATCTCACAACCAATTCTTATTCAATATTTAATTTACTAATCCATTATTCATAGGTTCCAATTAGAGGTGAGCCAAGAAAAAAAAATCACAAGCTATCACAAATTGATTAAAAAATTAATTTATAATTTATTTAATTCATTAATCAACAAGTATCATTGTGCTTTTGGTTAATTAACCAATTTCATTTAACATGTATATATTTATCAATTTGATTATCATCATATTTCAACAACAACAACCAGATTTATTAAACATGCATCATTAATATTTTAGCCAATTAATTATCAAATAATTTCGAATTTAAATTCCCTACCAATTCACATAAATAAAACATGCTAAACTAATCATGTCATAGATATCATATTATTTAGAAGAATATGAGGAAACCAGTTATTACGATATAATGCAACAACATAACTATGCGATCGATGCCAATTCTTTAATCTAGTCCAAGTAATTTATTAGTTCAATTTCATTGTGATCCAAGGGGATAAATTATTATAACTCTACAATTTCATGTAAATAAATATAGAAGCAAGGAATCCTTACCGCTTAAGGTCATTGATGTTCTTTACATGAGAATGGATCAAAGAAACAAATCATAATCACCACTCGCACAACAACTGCATCGACCCGAGGATTCCATGACACAAACTCACCAACCAAAAACCCCAGAAACCTACTTTAGAACAATTGAGATCATGCTCTATCACATGGAAAAGGGAGATGGGAGGAAACAGATTGAATAAACCACATGAACGGTGATGTATCATACCTTATACTGAATATGGATCGAAGGAGGGAATCCGTGAATATATATGGGATGACTGAATCCACAAATGATGAAGAGGGGGTGACCGACTCATCTAGTGTCAAGTAAGAGTGTTGCTTTCATAGGTTTGGAAAACCCAAGTGCCTTGATATTTTTTACAAACATATAAAATCATTTAATTTCATGACATGTAATCCCCTTTCACATCATGTAATGTCTTGAGATCGGTTTTCACCAAAAAATCATGTCCCATTAATGATATATTTTATTTTTCAGACAATGAATTATTTCACACCATAAATCCCTATTTCATTCCATTTAATAGTATTCACATCCTGAAGAATTCACGGACAACCAGAGAAATTGGATTTCATATCGTTTCATTCAGTTACAAGACTTGTAATCTTTCCTTTCTAGATTTTAATTAATGGAAATTCTCCAAACTTATTCTGAGCTTCCTCTAAAATTTTTTTTCTTCAAAACCATGAAAAGGTTCAATCTATGCATATTTAGGATATTACATTAGATACCTTTCATGATATTGTCTTCCTCAAGAATCCAGAATCAACCCTAAGAGAAAATAGACAAGGGTAATCTGAACAACCACCCTATGAGATACCTCTCAAAGCATTCACCACCATAAGAGCTCACCACCTCACTAGAGAAGAAAAAAAGCACACAATAACCAAAATGAATGAAATTAAAAGAGAAGATATAAACATAAAATATATCAGGGTGATAAGCACATATATATGACTCACGTTCTCTGGTACTCTCCTCCATGCCACTATGTCTCTACAAGACATAGACCAAGGGGATAACATGCCTGTGAAAGAACTTATCTATGCGGTCCAAAATCTATACAGGCCACACCTCAAAGGTCACATCATCATCAAAATAAATCTCTCCCCGATCTATGATGTGAGAGTCATCATGAAGATAATGAAAGATATATGACATATAAAAAACATCGTTTATATTTCACGGATATGGGGGATGCGATACCCGATACGCCACGACTCAAACATGATCGAACACTTAGAAAGGCCCAAAAAACCAGGGAGAAATATTACTCCCATGAAAAAACCTATAATTCCTAGGATGGGGAGTCACCTTTAGAATCACATGATCCCCAACATGATACTCCATAGGTATCATCCTTTGATTTACATAGAATTTATAATGATCTTGTGCTACATTAATCCTTTCAAAAACCACCTGAATCATCTCTTTCATATTCTATACCAGTTCTGGTCAAAGAATTACTTACTCTCCAACCCTAGTCCATCACAATAAATAATTATAAGGTTTTACATACAATGATTCGAATGGAGACAAACAGATGGTGGAGTGATAATTATTATTGTATGAAAACTCTACTAAGGGCAGTTGCCTCACCCATGAACATCCAAAATCTAGGGCAGAAAAGTGAAACATGTCTTCAGGAGTCTAGAGAGTGTTCTCTATCTGACCCACCATATGTGGGTGAAATGGAGTTATATGAAATAGTTGAGATCCGAATTCATACAAGAGACCTATCCACTTTATAGAGGTAAAACATGGGTGTCAATTTTTATTAGACACTCTCAAGGCTCTTTGTAGTCTCACCACCTCCTCCAGATAATCCCATGATAGAACATCCACTGATCTAGAATCCTTGATTACTATAGAGTGGTATTATTTTTCAAATGGTCCACTAGAACCCAAATAGCATAATATCCTCATAGATCTTGAGGAATAATGGTGACAAAGTCCATTGAGATGTACTCCCACATCCACTGAGGAACATCTAACAGGCCGAGAAAACCCTGATGAACATGTTCTTTGGTCTTCACCTTGTGGAATACTAAAAATCATGAAAAAAACATTGCAACTGCATGATTTTATCCAAGCCACAAAAAATGTCTACTCAAGGATCGGTAGATCTTTTTCACACCAGGATGTACATCTAAGGGTATAATAGGGAATGCTCTAAGAACCACATCATACATCACAAAAGGAATGAAAAAATTCCCTAAAACAACACTTGGTGTTGTTCATATTCAGACCATACATTAGGGGTCTCTATACAAACAAATCGATCTATCTAGACCATCACCTCAAGATCCCCCAACTAGGATTCCTCTACCAACTACACTAGAGATAACTAAAACGTTTTCAATAAAAGACAACCTATGTACCCATATTTTTTAATATCAAAATGTAAGGCCAAGTGTTCCTTCATTACACTATGTGAATCACTAAATTTACACACTTAATCACTACATGATTTCCAACATAGCACATCCGCTACGACATTCTGATTTCCATGTGTATATGAAATTTCTTTTTCTTAATGCTATAAAAACTCCATTAACCGACACTAATGTATGTTTAATCAACGCTATGAAAAAACATACCTTAGGATTTTAGGATCAGTGGAGACTAGAAAATGCACTCCGATGATGTAATGTCTCCATAGCATCATGGAAAACACAATGACCACCAACTCAATAATGTGGGTAGCATAGTTATGTTTGTGGGGATGCAACAACCAAGACCCATAATTAATGACTGGTATTTGATGCATCATAACACATCCAAACCCAAGTCATGAAGAATCACATAAAAAATCAAACTAAACTCCTTCTATTGGTAGGAAAAGAACTGGGGAATGTGCCAACTTCTCCTTCAGATACTCAAAATCTACCTAACACCAATCATTCCACAAGAACGTCAGATCTTTTCTAGTCAATATTATCATAGGAGTCACAACCAGAGAGAAACCATCTAAAAACCTCAAATAATGGCCTACATCACCATGAAAACATCACACCTCATACAATATCTTAAGGGATTGCCAAGACAAAACTGATTCTGCCTTCAATAAATCCATATCTATTACCTACTAGTATACAACATACCCCAAGAAACAGACCTATTGAGCCCAAAACTCACACTGTGAAAACGTCCCAAAAAAATTTACATGGTTAATAACTCCAAAAATAGCCTAAATATTCCTTATATGATCCTTATCAGAAATGGAGTACACAAGGATGTCATAAATTAAAACCACCATGAACTAATCCATAAATTCACAAAACACATCCTTTATAACCCCCATCGAAACAACTATAGAATTAATCACACCGAATGAAATCAAACAAAAATTTAATTACTGTGATGATAATAGAAATCAGTGTTTGAGATATCATCATTCTTAACACACATTTGAAGTTATCCAGACCAAAAATCGATATTTGATAACCAACTTTCACCCTTCAATTGATTTAATAAATCATCAATCTATGAAAGAGGATAGTGGTTCTTCATTGAGACTTGGTTAAAGCGACGATAATCAACAAACAACTATATAATACCGTCATCATTATTTAAAACAAAATTGGTGCACCTCATAGTTAAAAACTTTTCTAAAAAAACCACAATATAACATACCATCTAGATATAAATGCAAATCTTACAACTGAGAAGGAACCATCTTATATAGTGACATCAAGATAATAGACATGCCTTTTTATAGAAGAATCCCAAGCTCAATCACCTATCTAGAGTGTAATTCTACAACCTCTTCTGGAAAGACATCAGGGTACTCCTCTACAACCCTTTGAAATTATGACTGCAAAAAATATGATGAAATTGTCATCAATCCATCATGGATGATAAGTTCAGAACATGCCTCTAACCCATCTTAGGGTCTCACTCACCAAAAAACATTGTAGGCTCTCCATCAACACTGAAGAAGACGACATAACACTTGAATCAATCCACCATATCCTACATTGAATACCTACAATCCATGCCATTTATGGAATCATATGGATGTATCCATGAATTTATGAAATCTCACTAAGAGCAGTGATACCCCAACAATAGCTCACCATATCTACATACTTCAATCAAGATAGACGACCTCCAACTAGAATATTCTACACTAAGGGCACTGGAATTCTCTCTAAGTCAAGTCCCAAAACATGAAAAAGGGAAATTTATATACATGAGTGTGTCACCCAGGAATCGAACAAGAAAATAACACATGTGAAAAAAGGGAACCTATAATGTTGTATGGATTTCCCGGTGCTGGAAATGCTATTGCATGAACCTGACCACGACCAACTCCACATCATCTCTTACCCTATTTATGACCACCTCAATTGCTTGTCTCTAATGTATGAGGATGGAGAGAATCCTAGGGATATCATCTTCTTAATGTATCTACTCTCTTCTGATCTCCAACTGGAGAAACCTACTGCTGCAACCTTGGGTTGAATTTCCACAATAGAAGAACCTATAGAAAATCACCTAGAACATGATGATTACTCAGAAATGTCAGGTAATCATGTCTACGATGGAATCAACCACCATAAGAAAAACAACTGCCTGATCCCTTAACATAGTCATGAGAGCTACTTACCATAGTGAAATGAGTCATTGAGGGTTGGGACCTACCTTCAGCTAAATGGAAACACTACTTCCCTGAAAATAGGGAATCTTATGACACTACTATACTTCATGAGTAATCCTTAAAACATTACACTCATGATGATCTGGTTCTGGGTAACCTCCTCTCAATGATCTCTTCCCATTCCAATACCTCACGATCTGTCTTCACCACAAATGGGGTGACCTGATGCCGAATCACTAGACACAAAGCCTACTCAATATGCCTCACCCCAGCATCCTTATTCAAAAATTGGTCTGAAGCATATCAGAGAAGGTCCCTGAAATTGATCCTAAACTCTCTCACACTAGAGGTCCCCTACTGAAGGGTAAGTGAATCTTGGTTACTGGCATCCTTTACAGTCGAAGAATGAAACTCAACTATGAATTACTATAGGAACTTATTCCATAAGAATTATAATCCTCATTATCCCCAATTTACATGAACCACCACTACCATGATTCCCCATGGAACATCGTCACAATAAATGTTACCCAGTTATTTTCTGAACATAGATAATACTAAATGCTATCTTAACATCTTCCAACCAGTCTTATATGAATTCAATAGAAATAGATCCCTCTTAGGTCATCAGTCTCTGGAGATGAAACTCTAGGAGAGTCCTCCTCCAAGTGTTGTTGTCGTCATCCTCTACTATATAGAGATCTACATGGAAAACCTACCAGACATATTTTGTATGAACCTTATGAGGATATAGACTTAAAGCCATATATATAGAAGTAAAAATAGATAGATATCATAAAAATGGAAAATAGAATACTTTAAAATTATTTAATAGTTTCCTTTTATTAATTTTAGGTTAACCTATCCCATGGTCTACCCATTCAAACACATGCGAATAGAAGAATGATGCATGATATATTCCTAGGTCTCTACCATAAAATAAGTATCACCAGGTTTAGTATCCATTTTAATCCAAAAGGTCCATGCATCAGATCACTTGTGGACCTAAATACTCATGTCTCAGCTAGTATCATATGTTTACAGTGCTTACTAAACTTAGCAGAAAATGTTTCCCTACTAACCCATGCATCTTCAATTATGCCTAACTCTGAACACCATCATATCTCTTAACCTCCCTCTGATAACACTCTATCATGACCCCACCCATAAATGTGTACCCATCCTAAGGCAACAATGCGAGAAGAGAGATAGTGACACATAAGTCCCACCTCCAGTAGGGTTTGGGATGGTGACTACAACCATGGATATAGAAACAGAAAAATGGGAGGCAATACCTTCTAAGATAATATATGCAAAAGAGAGTGATAATATAGAAACCAACTAACTCATGCTTAGAATAAAATATAAAATCAACCCAATTGCACATATGTAATTCCATGCATGAATTAGTACAAATGAAATGAAAAAATGATAGTACTAAAAGAATGTAAAATGACAATGACCAAAAAGCCTGAAACACTCCCTACAAAACCCTGAGCTAGTAGAAACCAATATGATCTCTAACATCCACCATGTTTATTTAAAAATAGTTTATATAATAATGGGTATGTATAATAGTATACTAAGAAGGATAATACTCAATGCCTCTCAAGAAAAAGTACTGAAATAATGGTAAATCATAGTGAACAACCAGTGAGAAAAACTCATCCCCTAAAAAGGTCGAATATATTCCCAGCCTCACTATGGATAATCATACTATTTATTGCATAAAATATCATATAGTATAATAAAAAATATAATTCATACCCTGACACCACTTCTGTACGAGTTTTCCACTATTCGCCAACATTGCATATCATAAGCCTCCATCAACAAAAGGCTAGCTCAATGAAACCTGAGCAAAGCAACACAACATTAACCTCATGAAACTCACAAAAACATCCACATAACCGATAGAAACTAGGTGGTTTTTGGGATCCACCATAGATCTCATAATGTGTATCATACATCAGGTATTATACCTCAAGCCATCACATCCCATACACGAAGTAAGGATCCTTAATCCATTAAAGCCAATGTACGTTCTACCTATAGTAGTCCTTAGGAAACTATATCTAGATTATATGTAGGTGAAATGACCAAAATTAATTATAAACCCATACACTCATATATGGGGAAAACTAACTGTCATGCCTACCGGCTCATATAACTACCATGAGAAGAGAGTAGGGCCCAAAAGGGTAGTTAGTAATCTATCCTCCAACTAGGATGTTGGGGAAAACACCAATAGGGATCAATATATCTAGGGTTCCAGTCCCCATAACAGATAGGGTGAATTAGCATATAGAAAAAAAGTATAAGATATAATATATCTGAAAACTACACCATGGGCATATCCTAGTCTCAGACTAAATTGAAACAAATGTCTCTCAGAATCTTGGATGCCTCTGCTAAGACTAGATATCCTATACGTAGACAACTACTTAATGAGCTAAAATAAATTTCTAATCCCTTTTTATTAGTGTTACTTTACTTCAATTGATTATTTATCAATAATTAACCATTATCATTTTCCACATTACATTTCTTAATCATCACAGTAGTGTTCAACACCCTCCGGGAAAAACCAAACTGAGTCCATGGTTCCTCATAATTATAACCACATCATTGCATCCGAGTAAGCTCCGACCCCATGTGATAAAAAGTTATTAATTTATTAATAATGTCCATAATTTATATATTTCCATATTTATAGGTATTCTAAGAAAACATTATAAGCTACCAAACACAATGGGATCAATAAAGTGGGTAGATGATCTACCCATCGAGTCATTTCCACGTATACAAGGAGCATAAATGCATCCATCCACGATAAGTTAAACATAGAAAGCACATTTAATACCCCGCATATATTCACTTATTTTGGAAGGAGGGTATGAAAGAACAACTATATCAAGGATTCGGGAAGGTAATGTGGATAAAAAGTAATAGATTTAACAAGAATCTAACTTCTACATTAATAGGTAAGCTCATCTTCAACCCATTCTATCATCTCGAGTGTACCCCCCGATACTACATGCGAAAATCAATGTATCTTTCCATTCCCAACATCAACTGATGCCATGGAAACTAGGCCTCTTTCCCCACATACCATGACAACCCTCTTGGATCATCCATCATAGGATCACGTCACATTTGGGCCCCCTGCCCAACATACCATGGTTTTCATATGTAGAGAACATGACATGTAGTAGGAAAAAATATAGAAACATGATCTCAGTCCTAAAACAATGCATCCAACCTTCTGACAGAAAGAGACCTCATTAATCCAAAACATAAGTTACTTTTCCTTTAAAAGGAAATGGGAAACTCAGGCTCTTTATAGGCATTATATTTATCACACAACCGGATTATATTCCATATTAAATTAACAAATTCATTATTCACCTATTCCAACTATGGGAAAACTACGTAACAAGATATAAAAAATTGATTAAATAATTAATTTAACATGCCTTTAGTTATTTTATCAACAATAATTAAAATGATTCGGGTTCATTAACCAATTTCATTAAAAATGCATATATTCATTAATTTTATTATCATTAAATTACACCAAAAATTGTCTGATTCATTAAACACGCCTCTTCAATCTTTTAGACACATACTTATCGATTAATTTTGGAAAACATTCTTTACCAAATTCCACCAAGAAAAAAATGATAAAACAATAAAGGCATGGATATCACATAATATAAAATAATAAGAGGAAACCTATTATTAGGATACAAAGTAACAACATCATTATAAGATCAATACCAATTCTTTAATCAGGTTCAGGTATTTAACTTTGACAATTCCATAGAAATCCATGGGGCTAAATCAATCTCACTCTATGATTTCACGTAAATAAAGAAATAAGTAAAGAATACCCTACCTCAAAAGTTAATTGATGTTATTTATACGTGAATAGATGAAATTAATGATTCATGATCACATCTATTATAAAAAAAAACATCCACCCAAGGACACCACGTCAAAACCGCACCAACCAAAAACCAAGGAAAACTGTATTAGAACCATAAAGATCATGCTCCATCACATGAAAAAGAAAAAGTGGAGGAAACTGATCAATGAAACCACATTAACTAAAGTATATCTTACTTTATATCGAGGATTCATTGGAGGAGGGAATATGGGAATCAATCTGGGTGTAGGATTCCCAATATGTTGAAGATGGTGGTGGATGAGTCATCTTGAGTCGAGAGAGAGTTGAATTAATAAGTTTGTCAAAATTTAGAGGCAAGAAATGTTTTAAAAACAAATAATAGTGGGGAAGTACAAGATGTGTAATCCCCTTTTACGTCATGTAATGCCTTGTGGTTGGTTTCTACTGATAAATTTATCACCTCAATGCATTATTTTATTTTTCAGACCCCTAAGTATTTTAGATTTCCAAACCATGTTTCACATGGGGTAGATGTATTCACACCATGAAGTATTCTAGGAAAACCCATAAAACTATGTTTAACTTCATGTAATTTAGTAACACGATGTGTAATCCCCCTTTCTATCTTTTACTTAACTGAACTTCTCAAAACTTCTTCTGATCCTCCTCTGAGCACATTGGTATTTGAAAAAATATAATGGGTTAATCCAGGTAGATCCCAAACCATACATAAAATAAAAAATTTATATCACATATAATGAGATGATATTTTATAATTTTTATAACCTAAATGAATCACTTCTTGGAACAAATGGGATTCTAAATAATTATTTGTGTGTGTGGAGTACTACATCCTAATAAACTGATGTCATTAAGTTTCCATCATCTTCTCCCATGACTTTTTTATATTATGGATTTAATTTATCTATATATGATATTTGTAAAAAATTATAGTTATGGAGTAATAATATCTTTTATACTTTCGTACTTTTCATTACATGGGGGAAATGATAACGTAACTCGGGTGTATTGTGGCCCACCTCCTTGCAAAGTGATTTTAATAATTTTTCACTAAAACCATAAATGGAAGTTAATAAGGATAATATTAATGAATATATGTGATATAATTTAATTATTTATGATATACATGACATATTTATCTTTTTATATATATAATATATAATTTTCTTTCATATAATGAAAAATGATAACCCCATTCATGTGTATCTGTGGATTACCGTCTCCACAAAGTGTTGTGAATATTTTCCAACCACTAAGTCAAATAAATGATATATTTGAGTATAGTTAAAAATATATTTTATTTATATTAATATTATAATTATGGAAAGACAAAACAATATATACCTTCATTCCATAATGATCATTGAAAAATGGAAATGTTAATCATGTATATGTACAACCTACTATGTCACTGATTGAAACATAGTTTATTATTAATAACCATCAATCATGATTTATTTTATAAGTATAACATATCTTTATAAATTATAATTATTTCATCTATATTAATATATAAAATTTTATATCATGACCTCTTTGAGAATACTAAACCTACCAAATCGTTTTTGACATATTAACCAACTACTGTTGAACCTTAAGAGGTAAAATTAAATGATCAACTAATTTTGTATAGAATGTTTAGATAAAAAATAAAATTAATAGTAAAAATGAAATGGGATTTTATTAATGTAAATAATGAAAAAAACATTTATTCAAGATGATAATGAATGCACGTGGAGAATCCAACTCAAGGTAAGGGTTTATCATCTCACATTAATTTATATGTGACAAGTGTCATATTCACCTCTAATTTTTATTTATTTCTGTATATAAAACCCTTGAGGGTATTTATTTATATTTTCCTAAAATTATTTTGATTTAAAATCCATATTTTATTCTCTCTTTCATTGAGTTTTGATCCAGAGTTTACCAAATATTTAAGAGAGTACATCATAGTTTCATTTCATTGAGTCACATTTCAATGTTATGCACCTATATTATTTCATGAGGTGTATATAAACCACCATTGAATTGTTAAATCATTAATAAATATATTATAATTATATTTAAAACATTTTTTAATGTTATTATTTTATGGGTTTTATGATTCAAATGTTTCTAATTAGGTAAAGGACTTTGGTTACAAAAATCATCATCAATATTTTCCATCATACTCACTCTCTATTACATGTCCACATTTATTAAATGGTTTTACAAATATCATTTTATTAAAATTATTGTTTCTAAATGATTTTTTGATTTTATTTCAATATATTTCAAAAAGGGAACATTATACAGCATGTTATACTTCCTTTACAAACTATAAAAGGAATGTTATATTATAACATGTATGGTGAAAAAATCATTTCCTTAAATCATTACAATTATTTGAATTATGGAATCCTTTATATGTATTTAGGTTTTCTTCAAAGATAACCCTTATTTTCATTTTCATTATATTTTTTTAATGGTTGGATTCATTATTTAAATGATGTGTAGTGAAATTATTAACAAAGGGAGGCCGGTTCTGTGATAAGCCAAGTATGGGTGGTTCAATAAAAAACCAATGAATGGCAGTTTTGGGATATCCCTCCGATTATTTTGGTAATCTAGATATGGAAGTTGACCATATCAATTATTCCAATTGTGAAAGTTATTTTAATTAAGAATCCCTAGTTACCTAAATAATTTATATGTACTTCGTATAAGTTATAAAGATGTATTTTAAAAAATATGAATTGCTATTTTATTTGAAAATTACTTGTTACATTTAACTCAAAAAACTTTGAGATAAATGTTAAATTTTTAAAGTTATTATGTTCTTCATTATTCTAATGAAAATATTATTTTTATGTCACTTAATGATATTTTTGTACCCATCCCAAATTTTAAAATGTTTTTCCAAGGGCCTGTGGACAGGTAATTGAAATGAATAGGTGAATTTATAATTCATGAATATTATTTTATGAATACTAATAATGTTTTATTTGAAATTATTTATATTGTGTGAATAATAGATAGAATTATACAAAGTTTTTATGTATGAATTATTACTTAATTATCTAAAACTAAAGACCTAAACTGATCCTCAAATTTAAGTGAGTTAATTTATGATAGAAGACCCAAGATTAAGTAATATTATATGCTTGTTCCTTATAGTTGGTATTAAGATAAAGTACTAGAAAACTATAGATGTTTGGAGAAAGATAATATAATTCGATTAAAATTTGTTACATTATTGTAGTGTTGAAATTATATAAAATTTGAAGATTACCATGTTTCTTAATCTAAAAAAAGTTTATTTATAAATTTTCCAAATAGTGGAAATAGGTATATATAGTTGGAACGAACGTAGAGGAAAATTGCATTCTATATTAACATATCAACGTGGTCGGAATTATAACAGAACTATTTTTTATAGTGAGGTCTTAGTTGAAAAAAGATATAAATGGCAGTGGTATCCATGCTTGTGAGGATATTGATCTACAATGAATAATCAGGTCTACAATAGAGAATTTTAGGAGACAACATACTCCAATATTTATTGGTTCTTTATTCACAGTGGTATCTTAAGGATGAATCAATAATCTTAGGAATATTTTTGATGCTAGATTATTTTTATAAAATCAAAAGTTAATTCATTTTTATTATCATTTTATAGGTGAAACATATTGATGGTGGTATCTAGTTAATAATACCATAGATAAATATGATATTGATACCATGTTGAAGTTTCCAAGTCAAGATTCAAGTATCACTGAGTGGGGGAGGGGTAAATCAATGATATATTTTTATTTTATGTTTCCATACATATGAAACAACCATAGAATCCTGTCAAATACATCATTCCATACTAAACACAATTCAAACACACAACAAAATGAACAAAATAATTTATAAGTTTTACTATTCATAAAGAGTTGTTATGACCATGTTATGGTTTGGAGACAATCCAATACCACACAATCCACTAAAAATTATTTTATGTGGGATATAATGAGTAGGATGTTCCCTTACACTCATGTATAACTATGAAAACAATCAAATAGTGTATGTGATTATTCTAGAACAAAATTATGTAATACAATGTTATGGTTCTTCTTGATCCACTCGAACATATTTTTTTACTTTAAAACAATTATTCTCTTTCCTACCCAAAATCTTGTAACAACATCCTACAGTCCTCCATGAACGCTACTACTTCCTCCATGAATAGCCTGTATCCTCCACGAACATAGTTGAAACATGTGGAAAAAGTTCTTAAAAGATAACCACATCTTCCATGAACTTTCTCCTCTTTGATAATAGTTTATGCATCACAAAAAACCTCTCCAACTCCATCCCTTTTCCATTGTGAGCTATAATTCCTTAGAAAATTTTCCATGAACGATCCCTACTAACAGTCTCCTTCATAGAAATCATTCCTCTATAAACTATTCTCCTTACCCAAATTCTTTTTTTATTGATGATCACTTCTTTTAATGGTAACTATAGAATAATTATTGGATTTGGGTCCATTAAATATAAAAATAGATATGAAAATTGTGCTAATAAAATTTACACAAATCATCGATGCGATATAACATTCATTGTGACCTATGATTTTCAGTCGACATAGTGACTTAAACCTTTGATCATAGAGGATGATTACATCCAAAAGTTGATAACTATCTATTATCCACAAATTAATTCCTTCACCCAAAATATGATTGGTAACTTCCTTGTTTTCTAGCAACATCCTTCCTTCTAATCAATCTTTATTGTGATTGGTAACACCTTTTCTCCTCCTTTCCTTTATAAGGATTGCATTAAAGGTTCCACAAATTTTTTTATAAATTTGAGAAATAAAAATTAAAAAAGAATCATCTTATTTACTATGGATTTTACAAAGTGAATTGATTTATAATTTTTGACCTAAAAATATAGAATAGTTCAAAAACAAACTTTTCTTAGTTCCAAAAACCTTTTCATGCTAACTTGGTTCTAACACATGGACAAAGAATCATTTATGAATACATTTGTTAAGACATGATTCCCTAATGACATTTTGATATGTAATGAGAAACCGATATCTAGACTTTTGGAAAAAATAAATATTATATGGAAGTGTATAATATTTTTACAAGAATAAATAGGTACTTACAAAGTTCTTTTCGAGACATTGATAGTAAAATTAATTGATTATAATTCAATTTAGAATGATGTTTACAATGTTATTTGGCTGCATATGAATTTATATGCTATTAGAATGTTGTTTTCTGTGTTAAGAAAGTGTACATGGATTTTTTAACACATATTTTATTTGAGAGACAATAGTATATACATGCCTGGATTGAAGTAAATGGGGAATAATCCATCATAGAAATATGAAGGTAATAAAACCAAGTTTCATCTTTGGATAAATCTATAAAATATAATCATTGGTGATTTCATTTGATTTCTAGGTTATTATTTTAGTGAGGTATGTTTGGATATATGGTTCATTACTATAATATAATTGAGTAGGTGAATAATGAAAATATAATGGTAAGATGCATTAATTTCAATGGTTTGCGGTTTTCTGATAATATGTTACCAAATATAGTCACATGGTGGGGGGGGGGGGTCATAAATATAGAATGTGGAGAAATGTGGTAAAATAGTTTTCTACTAATATGGTTGATGTTGGAACATAAAATGGGGTTGATGATATGTATGTTACTTATTTAATCAAATTATACCAATACCTTGTTCTAATATGGATATTAACACTTATTATTGAGAATTTTTCATGTAAAATGGAAATATCACCATAATGAAATCGAAATAATAGTTTTCAAAAAGTATTTGTGGGAATATGAAAAAAACCAAGAATTTTTGGAATCATCTTATTTACATAAGTGGGATGATCAATCATAAAATTCATGACTAAATATCCAATTTATAGTGTGATATCATTCATGGTATGTATTTTAATTTATATTATCAAGATATGATACATTATATAGATAATAAAATTATGTATAATGATTTCATGAATATCATAACTTACAAAAAAGATTATAAATTTCTTAGATTTGGAAGTGTAAATTACCTTGATCATATTATTTTTGAAAAAACATATACATGAGTTTGCCACCCAAGTCATAAATACGAAAAAGCGGTCAATGAAAACAATCGTTTCAATGTATACATGAGGTTTAATGATCTTACAACAAAAATATATTGAAATTTATTACAGATGCTTAAAAATGGAACATATAAAATGTCTCCTTTGATATTATAAAGAATATACCCATTATCATTTGTAAATCCATGCACTATTCAGTAATCCAAATTACAATTTAGTCAATTAAATCTAGTCAAATATCTCATTAGTTCTAAATGTGAACATTTTATAAGTCATTTATATATAAGAATAAATTATACCATTAAAAACTAAATTCTAATGACACAAAATCATTATAACTCTTTGAATTATTTCAAATAATACTCACAAATCCCTTAAAAATATAACCACATATGAGGTGTAATGTTTTCCACTAGATCATGAAATTCAAATCGCTAATAGTGAATGAAATCATGGATGTACTTCTTGGTGATTTTCTTTACATTATTCTTGATCAAGAACGTTTATTTTACTATTGGATTATTTCTTAAGGTGAAAACTCTTATTAATACCCCATATATATTAGCTCAAATCAACAATTACGAATTTTAAAATAAATTATTTAAGTTTTTCAGATAATTTTTCATTCTCCTTATAAAATTTTCATGTGGTGATCACATTTCGTTTCTTAAAATGAAATATGTTTCAGTGAGACTATGTATTCACTATGTAGATTTCAATAATGTATCTATTATGAAAAATATCATTTTACTCTTATGAATGATTTGTATGATTATCTCTAGAGAGATCAGTATTTTTCAAGGTTGATCTCAATTTGGGTTACCCTCAGCTGAATGTGAAGGAATATTTTATTCCCAATACTAAATTTCAAACTAGACATAGGCATTATGAGTTTGTAGTTATTTCCATTGTGTTTTCAATTTAAGTAGTTGTATTGATGGATGTTCTGAATAGAGTTTTGCACAATTAAATGGATATCGTTGTGGTTTTTTTATTGTTTATGATTTTTTAATCTATAAATGAATAAGAAAATTAATGAAACATTATAAGGCCCCAGCCTTAAACCTTAATTAATCTTGAGTTATTACGAGATTACACATTGAGGATCTTTTCGGGTTTAGAGTTTTACAGAATTAGAACATAAAACTTGAATTACATTCCACATATAAAGAAAGTGGTCACATAAAGATAGTATTTATTTTCCCCATCAATGGAAACATATTTAAAATAAAACATGGATTCATTCTTGACACTTCCTTGACACTATCATCATATCATGTACCTTTCCCTTGACCTGTGGAAAACATTTCAAAAAAAAACTTAGGATGAGCATAAAAAGCTCAGTATGGGTTATAAAAATATGTAAAGGAAACATAAGTTCATATATACATAAGAATGAAATCATACATTACCGATAAAACATAATAACTTTAACATACCTCATCAAATCATGAATAAATCATAGAAATCATAAGACATAAAGGTAACATGAGGCATTCAAAACATTTTTACGTAAGGAGTAACCCTCTTGGTTACGTTTGGAATAACCATTATAGTATATTCCCTAAATCTCTTCGTAGAAACCTTAACATTCCACTCCTTCGCGTTACCCAATGCATTGGAGAGCTATATCGGGCTCACCCGCCCTTAGTTTATCACGGAACCACCCGTCTTCATAAAAATCCCCAAGAACCATAACATAATCGTATCACATAAAACATGCATAAAGGAATCATATAATTTCCACATTTCAATCACAAGATATCAATAAAACACATTGATATAATAAAAACATTATGAAATCCATTTTCAATACCAAAATAAAGAAAAGTAAAAAATGGTATTTATTTTTCTTTTAAAAAGAAGGTATGGCTTTTAGAGGAAGCCGAAACTCAAATAATAGTCACGACGGTGGAGAAGTTGTTGTCGCCACATACGTATGAAAAAAACATTCTCTTTTGTCATTTAGTAAACGCTTCATATAAAAAAGATTCCTTTTGAATAAACTTAAAAGTCAAAGGGGTTTATACACCGTATAAAAGAAGGCTATGTATAAAACAAAATATGCCTCAATGAAAGGAGATTGAGATGAAGTCCCATACCTCAGGTCCGACTTGACACGGTCATTCTTTAATCTCCTGAATAATAAACATGAGTTAATTTTTACTTGTTTAAGAACCTTTTTCAAGTTCATTATTCCTTTTATATCACTTATTGCAATGTCATGAACACTCAGTAATTATTTAAGTTAATAACGCTTGTTTTAACGATCATTGATACTTGAGTCAAAAATAAACCCTTTATAATTAAAATTTGTTCATGTATACATTATATCCATAATTATAATCATGATGTACATATCATATATATCATATATATCCAGTATATACATGCATTTATAATATTACATAATCATTTAGAGGTAAGAAATGAAATGCACCGTTCATGGAGACGGTAAGCCGTACGTACGCATGAATGCTACTTTCATTTCTATTTCGTATTTTATAGAATGGAATCATTATGATATAAAGGTATATTATAATTCCATTTTAATATCATATACAATATCATAACTTCATCCTTTATACATCCCACATATGGTATTTAATGAATCAAATCACTTTGAGGGGGCGATAGTCCGCACTTCCTTAAATGAAGATATCACATTTACCCATAATGGAAACCATAATGGTATACCCAAAATGACAAATACATAATCTTAAAGAAAACATAAACATATTATATATCATATATAAATATAGTGTCATCTTAATGGACACCTTTGAAGGTGTTAAAATAATGCTGAACAATCATCGTTTCCGGAGGCAGAAATTCGCCATCCACAAAAATAGTATGTTCTTTAACCATTAGATGTAGGTGTGTGTAAGTGTAGATCGAATCCTTATTATAACAAAATACTAGTATATTTAATATAATGGAGTTGTTACAAAATAAATGAATAAAAATAGTTTAGTGGGTTGGATAAGCTAAATAAAACAAAACGACTCAAGTGAAGACATTACCTTAAAATCGAGTAACTCCATTTGGTTTGAGCTCAAAGGCTTCCTTGGGAAGACTTATGCCCAAAGTGAGGCTTCAAGGAGTAATAGAGGGATTTGGAGAGACAAAATGGGCAGGGGTTGGCCAAGCCAAAGGCTTTGGAAGTTTGGGTAAGGAGGTAGAGGTGGGGGCCTTTTATAAGAGGAGAGGAGGGGCACTCTTGGAAAGTAAAGAAATGTTACTTTATTCTAAAATGAGTATCGGATTCAAAAGGTCCCAAATTGATATCATTCAAGGGTAAGGTGATAAGGTTCTAAATCCACCCATACAATAGGTTTTTGGCTTCTGTAGGCCATATATTTTACATTATCTTTTCATTTTATTTAAATCCTTTATTAATGAGGTAATCGCTGCATCATCATGATGTCATAAATAATTTAATTTATTAAAAGTCTAAAAATTATAAAAAAATACTATGATTTATGAAATATTTTTATATTTCCAATGACTATTTATAATAAAACATCTGAATTTTATAACCCCATGTAAAAATTGTTTTAGTAAAATATATCATGTTTGTGTCATTTTTACATTATCATTAAATAAAACGTTATTTTTTTCATTTCCCAACCAATGTGGCTCCATGGTGTCCCCAAGTTGACCCATGGATTGTCTTGGTCGGCCATGACACATCCAAAAAGGGTAGGACATGTGTCTAGGTATTTTCATTTTATTATAATATCATTTTTTCCTTAAATTGCACTAATTATCTCTAATCGCGATTAAAAACATAAAAGTTACTAATCAAAAAAAAATTATTTTAATCTCATTGAACCACATTTTACTTATTAATGACAACAATGTTTGTCAGATTTTTGAAAATCAAATCATATAAGTGGAAAAGTTTTATTTAAATGAAAAATCAGTTTCTTTAACTACCACTTAGTGGTTTCACTATTCATAAAAAATTGATGTTTTTTAGAAAAATACCAAAACTTCACCCAAAGCTATATTTGATATTCTGAATTCAAAAATTATGTCTATTTTACAAAATTCAAATCAAAAAGTTAAATTAATTAATTTAATAATTAATTCCTGCTGTCATGACAAATAGCGTGTTTTTATGAAACAATACGTTTTAAAAGATTGACACCAGTTTAAGACCAATTTAAAAGTGAAATTGATTCCAATTACCACCATTGGATTAAATGGTAAAAATATATTATAATTTCACTTCAAAACCAATTCAAAAGATAATATAATCATATAAATAAATTATAATAAAAAGATGTTTTGAATTAAAATACAACATTTTCACTATTCATTAAAAAATGAACTTTATCGGAAAAATACCAAAAATTCACACAAAGTAAATTTTGATGTCCCAATAAAAAATAATAAGTTTATTTTGACAAAAATACCTTATAAAATTGTAAAAAGATAGATTTAAAAAAGGTTTTCCATCAAAAGGCAGTAAAACAATCTTTTAAAAATATTAGTGTATTCCATGCTTAAGATTGGATTTATTATCATTTTAAGCCTCTAAAACACTATCTAATTCACTAATAGACATAGATAAAAATATCTATTATTCATTACATACATGGGATGTTACATCCTTTCCCCCTTAAGAAAATTGTGTCCTCGCAATTTATTTACTTATCGAATAATTGGGGGTATTTATCCCTCATTGCATTTTCAGATTCCCATGTTGCCTCTTCAATCATGTGGTTATTCCACAAAACCATTACCTGATGAATCACCTTATTCCGTAACACTTGCTCCCTGTGGTCATGAATCTGGACCGGTTGTTCCTCATAAGATTGGTTCTCTTCCAGCTGAACTACCTCTGGACTCAAAACATGAGATGGATCTGGCATATACTTTCTCAACATAGAAACATGAAAAACATTGTGTACCTGAGATAAACTCGGAGGTAAAGCCACCTGGTATGCAACTGATCCAACTCTCTCCATAATTTCATATGGTCCAATGAACCTTGGACTCAGCTTTCCTTTCTTACCAAATCTCATCACACATTTCTTTGGTGAGACTTTGAGAAAAACATGATCACCTACCTCAAAAGATAGATCCTTCCTCTTATTGTACGCATAACTCTTCTGCCTGCTCTGATCTATTCTCATGTGTTACTGTATCAGCTAATCTTTTCCTGCCAACTCTTCTACCAATTCTGGTCCCATCAGCTTTCTTTCACCCACTTCATCCCAAAAAGATGGAGTTCGAAACCGCTTCCCATATAACGCCTCAAGTGGTGCCATCTGTATACTGGAATGAAAACTATTATTATATGAAAATTCAACCAAAGAAAGATGTTTGTCCCAAATTCCATGATAATCCATTGAACAAGATCGTAGCATATCCTCTAATGTCTGAATTGTTCATTCTGACTGCCCATCTGATTGAGGATGAAAAGATGTACTAAAATTTAATTCAGTACCCAACGACTTCTGAAGGCCTTTCCAAAAGTTAGAAGTGGACCTAGGATCACGGTCAGATACAATGGAGAGAGGAACTCCATTTAACCTGACTATCTCTTTAAGATACAAACAGGAAAGTTGATCTATGGAAAAAGTAACTCGTATAGCAAGGAAATGAGTAGACTTGGTCAAGCGATCAACAATAACCGAGATTGCATTATTACCTCGAGGGGTCTTCGGCAATCCCACAACGAAATCCATGGATATATTCTCCCATTTCCACTCTGGAAATGGTATAGGCTGAAGCATCCCTTTCGGTAACAACCACTCTACTTTAACCTGTTGACAAGTCAAGCACTTCACAGTAAAATCATCAATATCTCTTTTCATTCCATCCCACCAGTAATACTCCTGCAGATCTCTGTACATCTTAGTACTGCCAGGATGAACTTAAAACGGAGAAGTATGAGCTTCACATAACAAATCTCTCTTCAAATGTGAATCAAAAGGCACACACAATCTCTTCCCAAATCTCAAAACACAATCACTATCAATGTTTAATTCATGCAACTTACCCTTCTGAACCAGCTCTTCCTTTTTCTGCAACTCACTGTCTTTCTTCTGTGCTTGCTTGATTCTGTATGATAGAGAAGATTTCACTGATACCTGAAAAAAAACAGAAGACCATCCTGCACCAACAACTTCTATGCCAAATTTCATCAAATCCTTAACCAAAGGATCACGTTCCAAATGCAACATGGTTAATGAACCATTACTTTTTCGACTCAATGCATCAGCCACTTTATTTGCTTTTCCCGGATGGTAATGAATTGTACAATCATAATCCTTGATTAATTCTAGCCATCTCCCCTATCTCATGTTCAATTATTTCTGAGTGAATATATACTTTAAACTTTTGTGATTGGTATATATTTCACACTTTACTCCATACAAATGATGCCTCCAAATTTTTAAAGCAAAAACAACATCAGCTAATTCCAAATCATGTGTAGGGTAATTTATCTCATGAGTTTTCAACTAACGTGAAGCATAAGCAATTACCTGATCATTCTGCATTAGGGCAAAACCAAGTCCTTTCAATGAAGCAACACTTTATATAACAAACTCAACATTCCTGGAAGGTAGTTCCAAAACTGGATCATTCACCAATCTTCTTTTCAGTTTCTTAAAACAATCATCACATTCTTTTGTCCAGATAAACTTAACACCCTTCCGAGTTAGCTTAGTCATTGGACTAGATAACCATGAATATTTTCTAAAAAACCTTCGGTAATATCCTGCCAAACCAAGGAAACTACGAATCTCTGTTACATTTGGGGGTCTTGGCCATTCTTCAACAACCTTTTTTTTGCAGGATCAACAGTTATCCCATCTTTAGAAACAATATGACCAAGGAAAGAAATTTGTTGCAACCAAAACACACACTTGCTGAATTTCCCATACAATTTCTTTTCTTTCAAGGTTTTCAAAATGACCCATAAATGTCTTTCATGTTCTTCTTTACTTTTATAAAACACCAAAATATCATCAATGAAAATAACCACAAGCTTATCCAAGAACTCATGGAAAATTATATTCATTAAGTCCATGAATACAGCAGGTGAATTGGTTAGCCCAAAAGGTATTACTACAAATTCATAATGACCATATCTTGTACGAAACACAGTCTTCAGAACATCTTCATCCTTTACGTTCAGCTGATGGTACCCTGATCTCAGGTCAATCTTTGAAAAATACTGAGCTCCCTGGAGCTGATCAAACAAATCATCGATATGAGGAAAAGGATATTTGTTCTTTACAGTGATGTTATTCAAGGCTCTATAATAAATGAAAAGTCTCATAGAACCGTATTTCTTTTTAAAAAATAAAACATGATCACCCCATTGTGACGTGCTAGGTCGAATGCAACCTTTCTCTAATAAATCATGCAATTTCTCCTTCAACTCTAAAAGTTCAATTTGAGCCATTCGATAAGGGGGTTTTGAAATTGGCTTAGCATCAGGAACAAAGTCAACGTTAAACACAACTTCCCGATCTAGTATTATTCCAGGAAACTCATCAGTAAAAACATTAGGATACTCATTTACCACTGGCACATCATTAATCTGAACAGTTCCTTTATTTTCAATGATGTATGCAAGGTAACATTCATTTCCATCTTTTACAAGTTTCTCAGCCTCTTGATATGTTATCAACAGTAAGGGTTCATTCTTATACACAAACTGAATATCTTTATGAAAAGAAACTTCTTTAGCTCTACAGTAAATCTTAGCATGGTAAATAGAGAGCCAATCCATACACAGGATAACATCAAACTCTACTAGAGGTAGAACAATAAGGTTTGCAAGTAGGTTCTTTCCACATATAAGGATAGGAAGATTCTTATAAATTCTTTTTGCCTCAACATTTCCCCCAGGTGTTTTTACCATAAGTTCAGGAGTCATTTTTTGAGATGGTATTCCCATTTTACTAGAAAAGTTTTCCGAGATGAAAGAATGTGTAGACCCCGAATCAAACAACACACTGTCATAATCTAAAAAAACAAACAAAGTACCTGATATAACTTCATTTGACGGCCCGAAATCCGCTGAAGTAGTTGTGAAGGATTTCACCACCCCTTTCTGCTTGTAGTATAACTGCTTCACATCACTCAAGCTCTTTGTCAGACACTCATTTTCATAGAGACCCATCTCATTGCACTTAAAACATTTCACTAACTGTAAATCAAATTTGGACTTACCATCACCTTGATCTTTTTCAGTGCAATCACGAGCCTTATGTCCCATCTTACCACATCGGTAGCACTTTCCAGAATTCAGAAGACATTCCCCAGCATGCCTTTTTCCACATTTATCAAAAACTGGAAACTTAGTTTTCTCACCATCAGACTTTTTTGAGGAATTATTTCCTTTATCATGCCACCTCGGTCTCTTCTTCTGCTGGTTGTTATAGAACACTTGATCATCGGCAAAATCCATTTCCACCTTCTCAGTATATCGAAAAATCTTTTCATAACTTTTAAACTCACGAGAAGCTAATGCCCTTCGATATTTTGGCTTTAATCCTGATTAAAAACGATTGATTTTACTATCAATGTCTCGGATAAAATTTGGAGCATACCTTGACAATCGAGTGAACCTTTCTTCATAGGCAGCCACTGACACTTCCTCTTGCCTCAATTCCAAGAATTGCTTTTCCATCCTAAGTCGAACATCCTTAGGAAAATACTTCTCAAGAAACATACCATTTAACTCATCCCAGTCGAGAGCATTAATCTCATCAGTGTCCCGGATATTTTTAAACATCGACCACCACTGATCCGCTTCACCCTCCAAACGGTAAATAGCAAGACTAACCTTTTTATTTTCTGAACACCCCATGACATCAAAAATCTTCTCCAGTGCTTTAATCCACCCTTCAACTAGCCCAGGGTCAGATGATCCTCTGAATGATGGGGGATGTTTCCTCCTGAAATGTTCAACCACTGACATGTTCCTCTGCGGTTGATCTGGCTGGTCTCGTGCATGGATACCACCGCCATTTATCACTTGAGTCAGCTGTGCCATTACTGCAACAAACTATTCAGTTCCAATTCCGACAATCTGAGGATGCTGATTCGGAAGGTTATTTCCTTTTGTATGCCTTCCTAGCACTGCTTCCCTGTTTCCTCTGCAGAAAACCATTCTGAACAAACATGTCTTAGATGAAGCAACATGGTAATCTTCAAATGCTATATCATTTCAATTTGACCATAAAAAAAAATTATTTTTGGATAATAATTTAATAGAATTATAACTCCTAAAGTTATCTAAACCTCCCTCTGATACCAATTATAAGGCCCCAGCCTTAAACCTTACTTAATCTTGAGTTATTACAAGATTACACATTGAGGATCTTTTCAGGTTTAGAGTTTTAGAGAATTAGAACATAAAACATTCATTACATTCCACATAGAAACAAAGTGGTCACATAAAGATAATATTCATTTTTACCATCAATGGAAACATATTTAAAATAAAACATGGATTCATTCTCGACACTTCCTTGACACTATCATCATATCATGTACCTTTCCCTTGACCAATGGAAAACATTTCAAAAAAAAACTTGGGATGAGCATAAAAATCTCAGTATGGGTTATAAAAATATGGAAAGGAAACATAAGTTCGTATATACATAAGAATGAAATCATACATTACCCATAAAACATAATCACATTAAAATACCTCATCAAATCATGAATAAATCATAGAAATCATAAGACATAAAGGTATCTTGAGGAATTTATAACATTCTTACATAGGGAGTAACCCTCTTGGTTACATTTGGAATACCCATCATAGTATATTCCCTAAATCTCTTCGGAGAAACCTTAACGTTTCACTCCTTCGCGTTACCCAATGCATTGGAGAGCTATATCGGGCTCACCCGCCCTTAGTTTATCACGGAACCACCCGTCTTCATAATAATTTCCAATAACCATAACATAATCGTATCACATAAAACATGCATAAAGGAAACATAACATTTCCCCATTTCAATCACAAGATATCAATACAACACATTGATATAATAAAAACATTATGAAAACCATTTTCAATACCAAAATAAAGAAAAGTAAAACATGGTATTTATTTTTCTTTTAAAAAGAAGGTATGGCTTGTAGAGGAAGGCGAAACTCAAATAATAGTCACGACGACGGAGATGTCGTTGTCGCCACATACGTACAACAAAAACATTCACTTTTGTCATTTAGTAAACGCTTCCTATAAAAAAGATTCCTTTTGAATAAACTTAAAAGTCGAAGGGGTTTATACACCGTATAAAAGAAGGTTGTGTATAAAACAAAATATGCCTCAATGAAAGGAGATTGAGATGAAGTCCCCTACCTCAGGTCTGACTTGACTCGGTCATTATTTAATCTCCTGAATAATAAAATTGAGTTAATTTCTACTGGTTTAAGAACCTTTTTCAGTTCATTATTCCTTTTATATCACCTATTTTAATGTCATGAACACTCTGTAATTATTTAAGTTAATAACGTTCATTTTAACGATCATTGGTACTTGAGTCAAAAATAAACCATTTATAATTACAAGTTCTTCATGTATCCATTATATCCAGAATTATAATCATGATGTACATATAATATATATCATATATATCCAGTATATACATGCAATTATAGTATTACGTAATCATTTAGAGGTAAGAAATGAAATGCACCATTCATGGAGACGGTAAGCCGTACGTACGCATGAACGCTACTTTCATTTCTATTTCATATTTTATAGAATGGAATCGTAATGATATAATGGTATATTATAATTCCAGTTTAATATAATATACAATATCATAACTCCATCCTTTATACATCCCACATATTTTATTTAACGAATCAAATCACTTTGAGGGGGCGGTATTTCGCACTTCCTTAAATGAAGATATCGCGTTTACCCATAATGGAAACCATAATGGTATGCCAAAAATGAAAAATAAAGAAGAATAAGGAAAACAGAAACATATTATATATCATATATAAATATAGTGTCATCTTAATGTCCAACTTTGAAGGTGTTAAAATAATGTTGAACAATCATCGTTTCGGGAGGCAGAAATTCGATATCCACGGAAATAGTATGTTCATTAACCATTAGATGTAGGTGTGTGTAAGTGTAGCTATAATCCATCTTATAACAACATCCTAGTATATTGTAGATACTGTATTTTTTACAAAATAAATGAATAAAAAGATTTTAGGGGGTTGGTGAAGAAAAATAAAACAAAAGGACTCATGTGAAGACATTACCTTAAAATTGAGTAACTCCCTTTGGTTTGAGCTAAAAGGCTTACTTGGGAAGACTTCTGAACAAAGTGAGGCTTCAAGGAGTAAGAGAGGTATGTGGAGAGACAAATTGGGCATGGTTTGGCCAATCCAATAACTTCGAAAGTGTGGGTAAGGAGGTAGATGTGGGGGCCTTTTATAAGAGGAGAGGAGGGGAACTCTTGGAAAGTAAAGTAATGTTACTTTATTCTAAAATGAGTTTCGGATTCAAAAGGTCCCACATTGATATCATTCGAGGGTAAGGTGATAAGGGTTCGAAATCCACCCATCCAATAGGTTTTGGACATGTTTAGGTCATATATTTTACATTATCATTTCATTTTATTTAAATCCTTTATTAATGAGGTAATCGCTGCATCATCATGATTTCATAAATAATTTAATTTATTTAAAGTATAAAAATTATAAAAATAATACTATGATGTAGGAAATCCTTTTAGATTTCCAATTACTATTTATAATAAAAAATATGACTTGTATAACCCCATGTAAAAACTGTTTTAGTAAAACATATCATGTCTGTGTCATTTTTACTTTACCATTAATTAAAAGGTTATTTATGTCATTTCCCAACCAAAGTGGCTCCATGGGGTCCCCAAGTTGACCCATGGATTTTCTGTGTTGGCCATGAAACATCAAATAAGGTTAGTACATTTTTATAGGTATCTTCATTTTATTATAATATCATTTTTGCCTTAAATTGCACTAATTACCTCTAATCGCGATTAAAAACTTTAAAGTTACTATTCACCAAAAAAATTATTGTAATCTCATTGAACCACATTTTAATTCTTAATGAAAACCATGTATGTATGATTTTTGAAAATCAAATCACAGAAGTGGCAAAGTTTCATTTAAATGAAAAATCAGTTTCTTTAACTACCACTTAGTGGTTTCACTATTCATCAAAAATTGAAGTTTTTTAGAAAAATACCAAAACATCACCCTAAGATATATTTGATATTCTGAATTAGAAAATGATTTATATTTTAAAAAATTCAAATCATATAAGATACATTAATTAATTTAATAATTAATTCCCACATTCATGACAAATAGCGTGTTTTTATGAGAAATTAAATATCAAAAGATTGACACCAGTTTAAGTCCAATTTCAAAGTGAAATTGATTCCAATGACCACCATTGGATTAAATGGTAAAAATATACTCTAATTTCACTTCAAAACCAATTCAAAAGATAATCTAATCATATAAATAAATTATATTAGAAAGAGGTTTTGAATTAAAATACAACATTTTCACTATTCATTAAAAAACGAACTTTATCGGAAAAATACCAAAAATTCACACAAAGTTAATTTTGATGTCACAATCATAAATAATAAGTTTATTTTTACAAAAATAGCTTATAAAATTTCCAAAAGATATATTTAAAAATGGTTTTCCATCAAAAGGCAGTAAAACAATCTTTTAAAATTATTAGTGTATTCCATGCTTAAGATTGGATTTATTATCATTTTAAGCTTCTAAAACACTATCTAATTCACTAATAGACATATATAAAAATATCTATTATTCATTACTTACTTGGGATGTTACAAAAATCATGATTATTTTTCAACCCATAAAATAAAAGAAAAATTATGGGAGATTTATTATGTGTTAATTTTTATTGAATTTCATTTCATATTGTTCAAATGATGGAATAAATATTGAATACGCTAAAAAGGTTTTTGATGAAATGAAATGAACCTAAAATATCATATAGATTCATATTTTTCATAGCATAGAAGGTTTTTATAAGAATTTTATAGAAATATTTACTTAGTTTTCAAGCCCTTTGATCAAGATTAATCACAAATCATATAACTACATATAGAAAAGAAAATTGTGTGATTTTGTTCAAGAACTAAAAACAAGATTGATAAATGATTTAGTTTTAGACCTACCATCTATAAATATATAATTTTTCATCTAATGTTATGCTTAATTGAAGGTAATTATTTGTGTCTTATTATTGTATGATCAGGAAATATCTTATCCCTCACATCAGTTGAATACACATTAGTTAAATCAACCTACATATGATCTTGAATTAGATGTTGTGTTTTTTCTGTAAACATTTCGTGGTATAACATTTATAGAGTAAAGTGTAAAATAAATATTAATTATAAAAGTTTAAAATTAATATATCAAACATATAAAATTTTACATGTTATAGATAAAATGGGTATAAATTTTCAAGAATTATGATTTTAATATTCATAACCATCCTAGAAAATAAAAAAAGTTTCCAATTTTTTGAGTTGGAAAAATAGTTATAAAATAACCATGTTGTATTTGGAATAAAAACCTTCGGTTGATGATTTGAATATTATTTTTCCTATAGAATATGGATTTAGGGAAATACATTAATTT
This sequence comes from Viscum album, assembly GCA_963277665.1. Lineage (NCBI taxonomy): Eukaryota > Viridiplantae > Streptophyta > Magnoliopsida > Santalales > Viscaceae > Viscum > Viscum album. The sequence continues at coordinate 1,184,768,458 of OY728146.1, forward strand.
TGTTTTGTTTTAGTGAATTCAAATTTTTTCATAATGAATTATGATATATCAGATGTAGGATCATGCTTTGCAGGAAAATGTATAATCAGTTTAGTATGGTATGTTTATTTATTTAAAAAATAATGAATAAATAGTTTACTGCTTTGGAAAATGACTTTGATTTCTCAATGAGTCCCTGTTGAAGAAATGGTTATTGAGTGAAGATCATATTTCTCCATTTTTTTCATCCAAGAAGCACTACGATATAAAAATGTCATCAGGAGTATTACTGGCAGGGTTGAATGTAAAGAGATATTGTTGACATTACCATGATGTGTTTGACTTGTTAGTAAGTTAATTTATAAAAATAGTTATCTAAAGAAATGATTCAACCTTTTCCCTTGCTATAGTAGATATGGAAATATATATCAATGGAATTCATGGGTGGATTTTAAATGACATATTGAGGATAAAATGAAATTTCTGTTATCGTCTATTTATTAATAAAATATTAACATTTCCTTTCCTTTTGAGATAATTTAAATTTAGATCCAATTTATTAGAAATATATAAAAGATATATTCAGGTTACATCGATTTAACTTCTACAAAGTATCAGATCATGACCTTAGATTTACATTTAATTTTTTAAACCACTTGAGAAGTCATTGGGAACTAAAATAAATTTCAATATTTCCTTTTATGCTAATATTGATGATCAATACGAGAAAAATATAATGTCCATAAAATATATTCTATATTTTTGTTCAATTTAATACTAGGTCATTGGGTATAATATCTTTGTTTGGTTTAATATTATTATAGAAATATATTTCATTCCTATATATTAATAGAGGCATTTAAGGAATTATATAAAAAGGGGTGTCAAATTCATGCATTCTGGTCTAATTTAGGAGAAAGACTATTGATGGGACCTGTGATGGTAGATGAAATAGCTGAGAGGTGTAGTTAATTAGGGAAAAAAACAATGAGTATTTTGATATGGTTGAATTTATATGTGGATAATCAGAGGAAAGATATTTCATTTCAGGTTGGTAATCATGTCTTTTTCAATGTACCTCTATCTTCCTTCCAAATTAACATTTTTATTTTCTAACAACTTTAAGGGGAAACTGAGAACCCTGATAGATAAAACAGATCAAGCATTAAAGGATACCACTAACTTATTAAACAGAAGTCTAAGGCGATTGGAATCTCCTTCCCTAAATAGATTCCAGGTAAAGGAACTAACCTGGCTGTCTGGGTCGGCCTCCAGGATTTCTTCAAAATGTCGTGGTAGATAATCCCAAGATTTCATATACTCATATTTGATAATATTCTTCACATTAAAGCCTCTAAATAGTATGCAGTCTTTCTTATCAATTCAATAAGATTGATATCTAGTAACTTCCACTTGAATTAATTATCCCATCATTTGATCAATATCTTCCCTCGTAGAATTGATCACCAGAAATGACTCCTTCATTTCTTCTCCAGAATGCGTGAGTAATTCCATCTTCTTGCACAACTCCACATCTTTCAGAACCTACAAGATGCCAACGGGCCCTGCCTCACACTGCTGTCCGAGAGGATTGGTATCCTTCACCACCGACATTACCTCCTATGATTGAAAGATCATATCTTCCTGTTGGTCCTCCGCCTTAGATGTTTCTTCCTCTTGTTCTTGGGGTTGGATTACATCGCCTTGATGACCCTCCTATCCTTCCACTGGAAGGGTCATGTGCTATTTAATTTTCCCCTCTTTTTTTCCCAAATGGGTCTCCATCATCCTCAGGAGATAGGAGTAATCTCTACGCCCCTTCGGTTTCAGCTTCTTGGAGACAATTCAGCTCCTCGGGTCTCTGTTTTCATTATTCCCTTTCTTTCTTCTTTGATTGAGCAAACCTTTTATTGCCCTTACAAATCCATTACCGTCTAAGGATAACCCAACATCATTAGACTCGATCTCATAGGGGCAATTGAGATTTCCTTTAAACTCTCCCTCATTAATCAAACATTCAAACTGGTTGTTTAATTTTAGACACGACATGGTCCTCCTTGGGATGGTTTCCTATTTGGAATTCGATGACCTGCCGTTACCAAATGAAGTCTGCACCCACTCCTGCCCCTTCTTATCCTTATTCTCACTAGAAGACTGTGTCCCCCTTGTTGACTTGATGCTACCACCATCACGCACTGTCATAACATAGGTACACATATTTAGTCCCGCCTCACCCTTTGAAATTAGACCCACAACTCCAACATAGTCCCCCAAAACTTGAGACTTGGCACCTAGAACATGTGTTTTCTGAGCTGCCACCTCCTACACAGACCCCTCTTAAGCACTCTGGATTCTTGGAATATAAGTTGACTGAGGCCTTGAATCATTCTTCATCTCCTTAGGAACACCCAGATCCTTTTTTAGGCGCCTGAATATGTCCGCAACCAATGGGTTGGCCCAACTCCTCCCGGACTCGGAGAGGGTGATCTTAGTATCATCCGTCATCAAATATGAAATAGAGGAAGGAACGATCTGCTAGGTTGAGGCTGCATGGTTTTGCTCCCCGACAGTGCTCGACTTCTCCTTTCCAACATCATAACCACCCCCTCCTTCAAGGGATGAGCTTGGGTGGAATGAAACCCTCACCGACATACAGAATCAAAGTTCTCAAGACGACCACAGATATCACAATAATCAGTCCAAGTTTCATAACATACCTTGTGATGCCATATGATTGCACCTTCAATATTGATGATAACATTGTCCATAATACGCTTAGACACATCAACTTCCACACATATCCTCGGAGATACTGGATGGAAAACATCATCTGTACGAGAATCAGAGCAGAGGTAACACCCTACCATGTTGCCAATCAAGCGAAGAATCGCTTGATTCTGGAACGGTAAAGGCAGTCTGGGAAGTGAAATCTAGAGCGCTGAAACTGGAGCATCTCGCATCAGGTGGAAGTTGAAGGACCACCAAAAGAGGGAAAAACGGAAACCCTCCATACATCTCCGAGCAGAAGCCAATGCATGAACTGGGTCATCTTCGATCAAGAAACGTATGTGAATATGCTTTACATGAAGAAGACAAACAAACACACGGTCCTTCATATTCCATGAAGAATGCACAAACCTATCAAAATCATGCACGTATGGACCTTTCTTATCAAATCGAGCCACAAGAGTGACCTTCAAGAGTGCTGAAGCATCCGTCAACTCCAATAATGAAATCGGGACTGAGATAACTCAATCCGTGCAGGATTGGACCTTAGGTCTTACGTAGATTAAATGGAAGAGAGGTAGAGAAGATGAGTCAATGAAGGGGGAGAATCTTCGATTACGAGAAGGAAGTGAAGACAAAAGATCAACCCCCCTCCTCACCTATAGAGAACCGAGGTGGGGGGGGGGTGGTCATGGCCTACTCCATCGCGAAGAAGGGAGACAAGAGAGAAACCTCGTGATAGAACTGTATCAATGTACCTCTATCAAAAATAATTTCATGTCTTGGTAAAATGGAAAAACTATGTCTATATATTATTGGACAGTATAAAAGCTTATAAATATTTTTATTAGTTTTTTTTCGAGTGGCTTTTCCCCTATATTTTTTCCAAGTACACAACATATTTTTTATTTCAATGTCACAGAAAGATGTTCAATATTTATATCATTTTTTGATATCTAAATTAGCTTAGATTGAAGATAAGTAATTTTAAGTTGAAAATACTATTCATATTCTTTACTATAGAAATAAATTGTTGCAGAATAAAATGATTCACTCGGATATGTTTTTATGAAGAAAATCAAATGGTTGAATAAGAAACATGGTAATAAGAAAATAATGTGAGGGAATGATATACCACCTATTTAAAAAGTGCATTAAATTTTCTGGATGAAATTTCAAAAAGTGAGGAGAAATTTAAAAATATAATTAATGATATAAGAGAATATTTTATTTTTTATTAATATAATTATATTCATTATTAAAATATTAAGTAAAATTTACGTGGAAAATGAAATAGTTTTTAGTAAAGTATTTTCTTATAAGTTTTTACGTTAAAAGAATACTTTAAAAGAATTAAAATTGGAACAAAAAATTAATAATTTTAGTTTTAAATAAATCATATAAAAATTAACATAGGATGAAATTTTTGAATTTTTCAAAAACAATTGTTTTTTAGTGAATAGTGAAAATAGTGATTTCTGAAAAAATAAATTTATTTAAAATAATTTAACTAAATTAAAATTATAATTATGATCTTATTATAATTTAAATAACAATAAGTATACAATATTTGTATTTAACCGAAATAATTAATTTTTAATCATGTATATATTTTATATTATTATTAGTTTATTAAGGTTTAAAAAACATCGTTTTAATAAAACTATTTTATTGTGCGTAATGTTTCTCAAATTTAATTAGTTAAAATAATACATAAAAAGGAAATTTTTAAATTTAATTAATAGATTACATAATTATTAATATTGATTAATATTCTTATAATATTAATTATTTTGTCATAGAGTTAATATAAAATAAATTTTTTGATGAAAAAAATACTTCTTGAAAACAATATTTTTCATCGTGTCTGTGGGTAAAATTTTATATAAAAAGTTTCCACTTCATTTAAATAAATTTGGTAAAATGGATTGAATATTATGAATAAGAGCAATTTATATTATGAAATATTGTCTACGTAATTTGTGATTGTAATGAATAGTTAAAACAATAAAAAGTAATTACAAATTCTAAGGCGAAAAAACGTTTATCGGTGTTTATATTAAATAAGTAAGGGATAAAATGACCAAAAAAAGTTTTTAAAAAGTATTTTAAAGAAAAATATAAACCATAACATTTAAATTTATCTAGAAATTTTTTATTTATATGTTTTCATGTGAAAATTTCCCAACACTGTTTTCTTCTAAAAAAAAACAAGTGTGCCACTTACATTAGTTATTAAAGGCCACCCACACTCCACTCCACTTCACACATTCATTTACATTTGGATTGGTCATCATGTAACCAAATATACCCTTTAAAAACCTCACCATGACCAAAATTTAACAATTTTATAATTAATCCATCCTATGATGTTTTTTTTGGTGCATACATATAATGGTTTGTTTGGGAAATAAGTATAGTTCTTACTCAGGGAAACTTATATTATTTCTTATAAAATCTTCTTAAAATGATATTAATTTATTATTATATAAAAATAATATATATAATATACTTATATGTTATTATTTTAATTTCATAAATTAATTTCATCTCCTCTTCCATCATATGGTGTAAGAAATAACCATTTCTGTTTACGATAGACTACAACCTCGTGAACTGTTGTGATTCGTTTTCTATAATCACCTCTCATAGTTGTTTATAATTATGAATTTAAATTATATTTTTTATATTTTTAATATATTATAAACTTATGAAGTTATTGTATAAAATATTACTTCTTACATTATATTATATAGGGGAAATGATAATGTCCCTTCTATGTTTGGTGAAGAACCACCTCACGAAGAGATGTGATTAGTTTTTCAATAACACCTTACATAATAGGTAATATAGAATAATTTTATTGTTTATATGTGACATAAAATAGATAATTATAGTATTAATTACATATTTATCATTCCTAAATGATAATATTTCATTTAATTTTTTACAAGGAAAAATGATAATATAGTTCATCTGTATGTGAGGACTCTGCCTCCACAAAGTGATGTCTTGCTTTTTTCATCACAGAAATACATAGAAATTAAATATTAGTATATTTAAAGAATTAATATGATATTTTTGATATTAATAACATTATATTGATATAGAATAATCCATTCCAACTTTCTATGTTTATCATAAAAAATTGGAAACATTATTCATGCGTACATACCGCATATCATCTCTATGATTGTAACATAATTACATTTTCATAATATTTTTCCATGATTGATTTTCAATGTGTAATATATATATATATAACGATAATTATTAATTATTATGTATATTTATATGTTCAAATAAGGTCCCCGTTTACCATAAGAATGTTATAAAATTACTTTTTGACATATAGGAAGAATATTATCAGATCATCAATAGTGGAATTAAATGATTAACTAATTGTGTATATCATGTTAAAAGATAAAATAAAAGGAATAATAATATTCATAAAATGATATTAATTAAGTAAATAATTGAAATAATTTTATTATTCAAAAAAATAATGAATATACTTCAGGACTAAAACTCTAGGTAATGGTTTCTCATCTCACTTTTAATTTTGTGGGACATATTCTATATTCACAACATATTTTTATTGTGTAGTGTGTGAAATTACCATGAATATCTTTTATGATTAATTTCATAATTTTTTTTCTTCACAAAAAATGATTTTCTCCATTTTATGGGGGTTTAATCTAGAGTTTACAAAAGATGTAAGGGTTTTTGTATAAATTTTCTTTAATTAAGGAATTTTTAATGTTATTACACTATATTATATTTTGGGTGTATATGAAGACCATTTGAAATTTAATATCCAAAATTTATCTATAATCATGATATTTAAATCTTTGTTTAATTTTATTCATTAATGGAGATTACAATTAAATGGATTATAAAGTTGTAAGGGAATTTTAATTAAAAAATCATCATTATTGTTCTCCATATATATATGTTACTCATCCAAGTATATGTTTGACAAAATGAATTTTTAAATGTAATTATATATAGATTATATTTTTATAAATTAAATTTTTATATTTCATTAATTTTTTATAAAAAAGGAATCGCTTAAAAAACGGTTTAACATTCATTAAAATGACAAAAGGAATGTACTATTTTAATATGTATAGAGATAATAACATTTTCCACCATTTTAACCATTATTTGATGTTTGTATACATTTAAAATATTTTTTGTTTACTTTAATTAAAATCCCTCTTCCCCTTTTTCTGAATATTTTTTGTATTTAAAATGGTATTTTAGAATAAAAGGGAATTTTCATTCTAAATTTTTTAAAGAAATTGGTTTTTTCATATACAAAAGAGTTTTTAATAAAATATTAAAATATATATTAATTGTTTTTTTTATGAAATTAGAATATTTAATGATTTATGATTATTTTATGATTCTTTGTACTTTATCATATTGATGGGTGTTTATATTATAATCTATATATTGGTTATAACATTATCAACCAAGGACATGTTTTTATTTTTATAAGGAACTAATCCTTTTACATATATTATTAAATATTTTCAAACATAATTATCCAAGAAATAAAAATAACAGATCAAATTCTATAGTTTCTTTGGAATAATAGGAACATAATTAGAAATAATTAAAGTCTAATAATTTTTTTAATCTCCATAATAATCTCCTAAATCCCATTGAGATCCTATAACTAAATTGGAAATCCTTAGGAATACATTGAAAAAATATATAATCTAAAATGTACAGTAAGGTAATAAACATGGGTATAAAGCATTATAAATGAGTTAGAATGGAATAACAAGATAACATAAAATTCATTGATCATGAATAATCATATAAATGAATAACATTTAGGACATGAAATTACATGATCATGGAAATATTAGAATTTGGAAGAAACATAAAACATGAAATAAACATGATTAAAGGCTAACAACCAAGACAATATCACATGATGGACAATATACATAGTTGAATTTAGTTTACTACCTAATCACACACATTACCTATAATAAGAATAAAACATTAAACAATTAATTAGAGGACTATCTGGGCTCACCCATAATAATATGTTAAGTGATATGTGTTGTAAAAAAACAAATCAAACATATGAAAAATTATAGGGGTTACCCATGGATGGAAATGGGTATAATAATCACATCATAGGACATAACAAATAGATATATCATAATGGATTACCTGAATAAAGGTATTAAATATTTTTTGTCATTAATTGATGAAAAATGGGCATATAGTATGATAAATAATATCCAAAATAAGTTTAAACAACAAAATAAAGTGGTTAAGTAACTTTGAAAATGTTCGACAGTAGTAAATGATTAAGGAAAAAGTTAAAGCATCTTTAAAATGGGTCTGAGAATTATAATTTAGATAAATAAATATGAAATGTAAATATAGAAAATCATGATAAATTATTGATTTTATAAAAAATGAGTGTATTGAAACTTTTTATGGGTTGTACATGAAAAGGGGTAAAAAATAGAAAATTTCCCTTTAATCATGATTTATTATCGAGAGGGATTGAAATGTGAAACATTTAAAACATGTATATCCTCCGAAAATAAATATTAATGGAGAATTATACTTATTTTTGGAAAATATAAATATAATATAGATGATGTATAAAATAACAGTGAAGAAATAAATTTGGGAAAAAGTAAATAAAGCATGAACTTATAGAAAAATGGACTTTCATAGTGATCCATTAAATTATTTCCAAAAGAGTTATGAACATGAGCATAGTATCTAATATAATAGAATTATATTTATTGTTTTATTAGTTCATAACCTTTTAAAATATATTTTACTTATTATAATTTTAATATATTCAATTTTTTATACTTTAATGTGTCAAAAGTTTTATGTTTTTTTCTCAGATTGTTCATTTATGTTTTCATGGTTGGTTCTGTTGTAAATAATTATGGAAGTTCTTCTAGAATGAGAATATATCAGAAGAAGTAAAATTTTGTAGTATTAATGAACATCTAAAAGTTTAAATGGTTAGATATATCATTGTTTCTATTATGAGGATGATTAATCTAATAATCATTAATTATAATTGTTTAGAATATTGTTTTTGGGTTTTTCAATATGTTATGATCAACTTTAATTTTATTTAATAATATATTTATATATTCAGTCAAAAAAATTAAATAATTTATAACATAAAAATAGTAGTATACTTTAACCATAATAATGGTTTTATGACCCGCCTTCATGGTGGTAATAGAAAAATTTAAAATCATTATTCAATGATATAATTGACTTCCATATTTCAGACAAATATTTCCTTTAATACAATAAGATATAATGAAAAAAATGTATGGATAGAAAATATTTCATAAGAAATATAGCTTTCCAAGATATACATGATACTAGGATTATTATCTTTTTAAAGTGGTGACTAGAATTTAGAAGAAGAAATGAAATTAAAATAGGCAGTTTGAGAATGATTCCTCTGGAATATCACCTCCTACAAGGATCCCTTATGGAACATGTAATTGGGATTTAGTCACACCATAACTACTATAATGTATACTGGGAAGTGGAAAAAGAAATTTGGCAAAGGATAGTGGATCTAGAAGGCTCATGGTGGTGAAATGAAGTGATGTAATGGGTTCCCTTTTATAATTGAGATGATGAGAATATCACAAAATATTAAAAATATAATAATATAATTCTAGAGAGAAATTATTATAGATGTACCATCAATTAATAGCTAATTACATTTTAGATCATATAATATCCCCTTTGTATTATATAATATTTTTATGATTTTTAAAAAATTTAATAAAAAATTATATTCATGAAATATCATTATTGTAAAATTTAATAATATTTATTAATATGACATTAAAAACATCAAAAAATGTTAAATATAAGAATTTATTTTAATTATAATCTATAAATATCATTTTCATTAATAAAAATAATTGATCATCTAAAATATCTCATATTATATTTATTTTATTATTTTAAATATCAAATATTTTATTTTTCCATTTATATAATAATTACTGCATCATTATTGTGCATGCATAGATCATAATTATTTCTTACCAAAAAAATTAGAAATAAATTATCATGGTAAATAAAAATTATTTATATTTTTAAATAATATGTATTCATGAACATATATTTTGGATAATAGTATCTTAAAAAATTATACTTTTTAAAAATAATAGTGTGAGAACATTGACTTTCTATTAGATAAAATACTATAAGGGAATTAATGTGAAATAAGTGGATCTAAAAGATCATAAATTATTCCCATTGATAATTATGGTTGAAAAATAATCATCCAATATAACAGGAACAAGTGTTACAGTAATTTTATAGAATATATAATATTAGTTTTACTCTTTATTACTAGATTTACCCATAACTCTGATAACAAAAATTATCATTGTCACTATTTATATTGACCAAAATTAAAATGAGTTTAGTTACTAAATTTTTACCTTATGATCCCAAATATGGAATATATTTTTTCTAATTTAATATAAGGAGGTGAAAATTTTTATGTTAATATTAAACCATAAAAGAACAATGGGAAATATTTTTCCTTAAAATTACCCTTTTAATATTATTATTTTACTAAATTCACGTGTAATTTTTTCAAAGAGATAAATTATTTTATATAAAATTAAATGGAACAAATAATATTATAAAACCAATAAATGATATAATTTATCCTTTTAAATTATTTAAATGGAAATACAATTTTCATTGAAAATCCAGATTTTTTTCTATTCATCAAAAATCCAAATGTTATAGAAAATTATCTGAAATTCATCCTAAAATTTATGCGATAAATTCAAAAAATAAGTTTATTTAACCAAAATTTATTTCTATATTTTTCCTATTTATTTATATTTATTATCTCATAGAATGAAATATAGTCTCTTTTTAAGAGAACTTATGTTTGAAGAATAACAAGACTTTTAATTTTTGTTGGTTTTTTATAATAAATTAATAAATAAATTTTTATTGAATAATTCCTTCATATATATTTCATTATATAGATTATATTATCCACATCAATGAATTTAATTCATAGTTTATAATGTTCTAGTTAAAATATTAATATTTAATTGTATATCATGGTTTATTTAATCTTGGTGTTTTGTATCTTTTATGCTATCAAACATTGTGATTCTTTTTTGAATATTGGGAATTTACACTATTCATGCTAATAAAATTTATCCGTTGAATTTTTGAAAATAATATGATGACAATAAGTTAATGTACTTCACATATTTTCTTCAACTATCTATAACTAAAAAACACAATAAGGTGGCTTGAGTACCTATCTAATGAGAATATAAAAGGGAAACTATTAACATATAAGTATAAAATTACTAATGAAATTTATATCCTAAAATTTTATTCCCTATGATTAAATATAGGTTATCCAAAGTGATATAATTATCCCAAGGGTCTGTACTAATGTTTTCTAGACATAATTCCAAAAAATATCAAGACTACCCTTTGATACCTACTATCACTACCCAATACTTTTACAAAAAATAGCACTAGATTTTAAACATAATTGTACATGAAATAAAATCCACCAAACAAAGAGAAAATTTTCATTAAAAGACTTGGAATATAATTATAAAACATTAATCTAAAAAACATTTTATTAATCAAAACAATGAGATCATAACACTTTTGGATCTCTTATAACTGCATAGGATAACATGGGGAATAAAAATAATAATAGGATTATTTAAATGAAAATCAAAAGAATAAAAATACAAATAAAGCATAGTATATGAGTTATAAAAGTATTCCATGATAACATAAATGGCATGGATCATGAATAATCATATAGAGTAATAACATATAGATCATTTATTTTCATGATCAAGGAAATCTTGGGACATGGAATTAACATAAGGAATGATATAAACATGACTCTAGTCTTACATCCATGATTGTTTCACATGATGGATAATTTACTTTAATGGATTATGTTTACTCTCTAATCCCATAAATAAAATCTCATGAGACAAAAACATTTCCCAATGCATTAGTGTTCTATCTAGGTGCATCCATCATAACATGTTCATGAAAATGTGTTCCATATAAGTAATTAAAACATATGTAATAAACATGGTGTTTCACATGGATATAAATTGGCATTAATCATGTCTTAAAGAATAATTTTTTTTATAATAATGAGTTATATGAAATAATTGATTAAGTCAATATTTTAAATTAATATTGGATATATAGGTATCTAACTAAAGTGTAAACCTGAGAAAAGAGTTATTAGGAAACTTCAGAAATGTTCCACTAAAGCATGGGTTTAAATGAAAATGAAATGAATCTTTAAAAGGGAGGAAGATAAAAATAATTTCAATAAATATATATGTAAACTAAAAATGGATTTTCAAAATAAAATGAGTAACTTTTTAAAATTTTAGTGTCTTAAAAATGTTAATCAATTGAACTTGCAAAGGGGTAAGAAACATAATTTTTTTATTAGGGTTTAATTATCAAGGGTAATTTAGAAGTGAACCTATTAAAACATGTTTTTAACTATAGAGAAAACATTAATTGATCTTTACACAAATTTTTGGAACATAAAAATACAATATAGTTAGGTATACAAGTATAATGATAAAATACATAGTGGAAAAAGGAGAAAAATCATAACCCAATGGAAAATGACGGTTCAAAGTGACCCCTTACCTGATGTCTGAATGCGTTTTATACATGATATTAATATCCTCAATAATCAAATTGTATTTATTAATTTATTTATTTTGAAACTATTCTAAATTTACTTTATTTATTATAATTTTAATGAGATCATTAATGGCCATTTTGATTATTTATTTTGAAAACTTCACCTTTTAGAGAGTGTTTGTTTTATGGTTTCATGGTTGGTTCATTTAGTTATAATTATGTATGATCCTATGAAATTAGAATAATTATCCAAAAGTGAAATTATATACTATTAATGAACATAAATATTTTTTAAATTTTACAATATCTGATTTTATTTGGTATAAAGATTATTAATTTGATAAAATGTTAATGATAATTTTTTAGTTTATTTTTGGTGGTTTTTCCAACCATTACAAATTATTTTATTTTATTGAATATTAAATTTATATATTAGTTATATGAAATTTAATAACATATAATATAATTAATAAAATTTTATTTATTCATAATAATATTTTAGGAGCATCCATGAAGGTAATAATGGAAAAATGTAAAATCATTATACACAAAGACAATTATCCTACATAATTTGGACTATGGGTTCTTATAATTAAATAAGTGAAACCTTTATAAATGTATTTATAGAAAATATTTAATTATAAATAAAAAATTCAAGTGTATAAATGATAGTGTATTTATTATTACTTTATGGATAAAAGAGGAAATGAGATGGTAGAAGAAGAAAATAAATTCAAATAGTTAGTTTGAGAATGTTACATCTTGAATATCGCATCCCTAAAGAATCCCTTACAGAAATAGATTTGGTTTTTTAGTGGGAACATAACATCTAAAATGTTAATTGGGAAGGAGAAAAACAATTTTTTAGATTACGGTTGATATATAAGTCTAAAGGTAGTGAAATAAAGTGATGATAGTAGTGCCCTTTTATAATTGAGGTTAGTTGCAATTTAGGAATTTCACAAAAATATTAAATTATAATCATAAAAACCCAGAATAAAATTATTATAAATGTCTTGTAAATTCTTATGGGATTTCATTTTATAACATATATTATACATTTTTGATTATATAATATTTTTATTATATTTAGATAATTTAAAAAAATATTACATTCATGACATAACTTTATTGTCAAATTTAATTCTATTCATTACGATGTCTTTACAACATCAAAAAAATGTGTAAAATAAATATAACTGTACTATTATATTGCATAATTTTCATGTCAAAATATATATTAAATTCATCAAATTAAATATCTCAAATTATAATTGTTTTATTTTTTTCGATTCATTTATTTTATTTTCCCATTTATTTATTAATTGATGCATCATTATTGTGTACACATTTAATATAAATATTTATTCCTTAACAATTATAAATTAATTATAATGATGAATATAAATATTTTATATTTAAAAAGATTATTTATGGTCGACCATATATTATTGACAACTATATATCAAAAATATTATAGTTTTTAAAAATAATGGTGTGATTAGTTGGACTTTCTCTTAAACAAAATACTACATGGGACTTATTCTTAAGTAATTGGATCTGAAATATCCTAAATTAAACCCATTTATGAATTTTGTCTCAAATTACTCATATAATATGATTTTTACAAGTTTTATGGTAATTTTATTGTCCTTATAATATTATATTTACAATTAATTACCTGATTTACCCTTAGGTGTGGTAACAAAAATAACCATTGTTAGTATTCATATCCACCAAAAATAAAATGGGTATGTTTAATAAATTTTTACCTCATGATAAAAATTATGGGGAAAAATATAATAATTCATAATATAGAATTTTCATAATTTAATTTAAATTTACAATGAAAAAACATAATAAAACAAAATTTTCCCAAAAATTTTTTACATATAATTTTTTTATAATAAATTAATTGATAAAAATAATTTAAAATAACAATATTATATTATTTAAAATCCAAAAGAACTAAATGTTGTTTAAATATAATCTTTAATATAATTTTCCCTTTAAAATTAATTAAAATGAAATATAGTTTTCAATTTAAATCATTATATTTTGTATTATTCATTAAAATTTTAATATTTTTATAAAATTATAAAAAATTAATCTAACTATAATTATTATGTCCCTAATTAAAAAATTATTTTTATTTTTAAAATTAATTTTCTAAATGTGTTTAAATTTAAAAAATTTATTTTCTCATAGAACGAAATATAGTCATTCTATGTAGATAACATATTTTTGAAGAATAAAATTACCTTACTAAAAATTATGTGTTTATTTACAAAAAATTAATAATGAAATTTTTATTAAAATAACATTAACATGTATTTCATAATATATTTAATCTTATTAACACTAAATAATTTAATGGATCGATTATAACAGTCTTGTTAATATGATAGTATTTAATAGTAAATCGTGTTCCCATTTGGCTAAGAGTTGTGTTTCTTTTATACTATCAACAATTGAGTTTCCATTTGAAATATCATGATGTTAAAATTTTATTTACGAAGGATGCATGGTTATATGATCAAATAAGTACATGTTGTTTTGGGATAAACCAAGGATAGTTGGTTAGTGATAGTCCTAGAGTGCATTAGCTACTCTGCAGATGGAAGCTAGTCATATTAGGATTTAAATTTATATGACTGCTATGAATGATCATGTACCAAGTTATATAAAATAATTACATGTTTTTTATATCATTTTCAAATGAATTATTTTATAAAAATTATGTGTGATTTACTGTGATAATTATTTATTTTATTTTGCTCAAATACATTGAGATAAAAGTAAATATTTCATTGGTTTTCTTGTTTATTACAAGAAAAAGAAACTTCTTCCTTTTATTTACCATACTAATATTTTTTTTTTCTATTCTAACAATAATTAATTTTAACAGGGTTTATGGAATAAAAATGGAAATGAAGAAGACAGGTCAAAAATCAGGTGGATTTGTCTTGTGAATAAACTATAAATTAATTTTAAATATATATATTATTAGAAAATGGATATTGAGAAGATGTATCCACATTGTATTATATAGTTTTTTATGAATGAGTTTTTACTTAATTATCATAATCACTAAGAATGTAAAGATTCTCAAATATAATAGAATTTATTATTGACATAAAAATAAATATTATTTAATTTTTTTTGTTGGTAACATATATATGTATTTTACTTCATTGGTAAAGTTAAATTTTGGGATATTTTTTTGGTTAAAAAATTCCTAATAATTTACAGTGAATGCATTGATTTTTTAAAATCTATATATTGTTTAAGTCTATTTTAATTAATATTGTTGAAGTTAAAAATAATAATTGAAAATAGAAATATGTATTTGGAAAGGTTTGAGTTATTTTAAATTATTTTTAATTATTATATCATTCAAAAGAACGGTGAATTAAGGATTCTGAAGAAATAATAAAGCATGTTAAAAAATATATAAAAATAATAATGTTTTGGGTAATTATAAAGCGCTGTTGTATATTGAATTATTTTATTATATAACACAAATCTAATTTTTATCATATATTCATAATTTCATTAGATTATGATAATTATATACATAATTTAATATGATGGTATTTTTTTTGTTTGGATTGTGTAATTCTACAAAACATATTGGGTTGTTAACTAATATACCTAGAGTAAAATATCATGATTTTTAATTATGAAGTTTTGAGAAATATGTGGTATAAGATAGTTTTATAGGGGTAAATTTATTATATTAATGTGATAAATTAATGAAAATATGGTGGAAAATTGTGTGTGTGAATAAACAAAATTGTTTTATTCATAATGGAAGTAAATGTGTTTTGAGTGTTGATGGAATTCTTATATTAACATAGTGTGATTATGAATTATATTATGTTCTATGTTCATTGTTATATAATTATACAAACTTGTGAATGAAAATATGATGTTTTAATATAGTTTTCAGGGATTCATAGATTTATATTTTTAGTGGAAATCCTTGAGTTCAGTTTAGGGTATAATATGCATATCTTTATAAAATATGTTATTTCTAGGGAAATGATAGATTGAAATATTACATGAGTTTGGGAATATATGGACTTAACATAAGTTTTTATTTTCTAGGATTTTAATACCATAATAATATATTCTATGTCCATTTATGGGTTTTAATATTATGCATGAGTTTATCTATTAGGTGAAACCCTATATTTTAGATTCATACCATCAAATTTCAAAGAAGATATACTCCAAACAAAATTATTTCCCTAATTATTCTTCAATTTTTGTCAGATTCATACATAAATTTATTTATATTATGATTCTTCAATATTTATATATGTTATTTATAAGAACATAGAGATTACTTGGATCAAGGTTGTATCATACTATAATAGATTTCTCACACCCAGTATAATCACATCATGGAGATATGAAGTTATATATGTTTGATGATTTATAATACATAAAATTAATAAATAAATAGTTTTGTTATTTTCAATACACAAATGGTTGTATATTGTAGATTTATTTTGAAATTATATAATTTTAATTTTTATTTTTTTTGATTTCAGCATGTCAAAATAACCTTATATTTTTTTGGTAATTTCTTAATAACGTTTAATCATCATTGAATAGTGTAAAATAATGTTTTTTATTGAAAATTATTCATAATTAATGAGGTTTAATTATTCTTTTAGTTAGTTTAAAATTTTCATTTTCTCATTTTTATTAATCCAAATATGGTTTTTAAAATGGGTTATATACTTGTATTTAGTATACAAACATTGTATATTTTTCAGATAAATGTTTTCCCAAAAAAAATATTTTTTGTTTTGTTTTGTGGATTAAAATTTATATTATATTCTAAAAAATATCTTATTTGAATTTCAAAAAATTAGTTCCATAATTTTTATAATAGGGCTAAAAATCATGGACATATGTCTATTTTTTAAATATTAATAATTACCTTGGTAATTTTTGTTACCATGGTAAAGGGTAAATCGAGTGACTTGGGTTAAAAATAAAATGGTAAGAATTATCAAATGAACCATTCAGTCAGCTAATTTTTTTAAGGAGTATATATCTTCCATAATTATCTAATGTAGAAATTTATGACCTTTTTGGGACACATGGATGATATTTAGATATTTAAAATATTTTATTTAAGGAAAACTCAAAAATAACATTCTCATACTTGTAATAACTATATCATTATAAAATGGTGGTATTTAGACGACATGCCCAATTATAAATAACATTTTTAAATACAATAGGTTTATATTCATCAAGGTAATTTATTATTAATTTTTATTAAGGAAATACTTATTCTAAAAGATTTCACAACGTTGAGGCATAAATTATTAATATAACAGAAATATCAAATAAATGATATTATAAATAATAAAATAAATATAATTTCATATAAAAGACATTAAAATTAATTTCATATATTAACAAGACATTTTAGGTATGTAATAGAAAATTTGGATTGAAATATAAGTGTTATATATATATATATTACTAAATTCGATATAATGATAGTTCTAAAAATTGGCATTATTGATAATTTATAATAAAATTAATTTTATATAATGATATAAAAATAAAAAAACTAAAATACATCCAAGTTATTAGGATATGTTTTCAAAAATTAAACATGTTCCATTAATGTATCTTTTTTCATTTTAAATCAACTAGATTAACTGTCATTCTGTAAAAATTTATCTTGATACGCTTAGAGGGAAATGGGCTAAATAAGGGTTAAAACCCAAAGATAAGTGCATTAATTTATTAAAAACATATCTAATATCTATTTTATGATAGTAAGATAAAACATAATCTTGTTACATTATAAATATATCACTTTTTAGGAATTTATAATTTAAAAATAATTTATATTAATTGATTTTTTTTATATTCCAAGACATCACATCCCCTCCCTTAAAAAAGGGTACCTCCTTCATCTCATCTATGTAAACTTAAAAACCCATTCGTTTTGGATATTCGCAGACCATGTACCTTAATATAATCCATACCTTTATTAAGAGGATTTCTTTTTGTAATAAGACCAATCATAGGGGCCTTAATATTTTTTTGATGTTTTTTTAAATAAGTGATATAGTTTTTATTTGCATGTTTTAGTTCTATTTCTTCTTCCACATCAATAAAATATTATTCAAAAATGAAAAAAAATCTATCCTATATACAGATAGATGTTATTATTTTCATATCCTATCCTATAATCATCTTCACTTACATCAAATTGGAAACAAATACATTTTTCATGTGTATGAAAGACTACCACCTCACAAGCTAATGTAACTCTTTTTCCATCACAATATCTATCAAATGGATTATAATTATTTAATTAATATTTATATAATATATTAATGACATAATTATCACTATGAGAATATAATATAACATTTACCATCTTACCTTTCCATTCATCAAGAGATGACAATTTAGTTCCTATTTAAGTGTGAAATATAACATCCACAAAGTGATGAGATTCATTATTCATCACTAGTTCACGTGGATGATAGAAATAAGTGAATTTAAATAATAAATATGATATATATATGATATTATTATAATTATTCAAATATAAAATGATAATTTATTTATTTTTGTAATGATCGTAGAAAAATTGAAACGTTACTCATGTTTACGTACAACTTACCATGCCAATGATTTTAACATACATCATTTTTCATAAAAACGTATAATGGTTAGATTTATAAGATTAATTTATATGAAAATTTAATAATTATTTCATGAATTTTATTATGTATATGATGTATAAACGTTTTGAACATATTTATCATAATAAATTCATTTTAAACTTATGAACTGAAAATCATAAAAATGTATGATGTGAAAAGAAGTTATTAATAACATGATAATATGTGATATAAAAGGAATAATAAATTATAATAATGTTCATAAGAAACTATTAATTAAGTAAAATAATTATTCATGAATATTATGATTGAATGTGATGAGTCTCACAAAAGTTAAAGGAATTACTTTTGAATTTTTTTTAATGTAACTATTTCAAATCTTTTTACAAAAATCAAATGGATTTTTTTTAAAATTTTAGGAAAATATAATCTATTCTAACAATCATGATACATTAATTCTTTTAATATTATATTACAATTTTAAATTACTATTTTTAATTAATTTTGTTTTCATTTTTATGATCCCATGATTTTTAAAAAAAAAATTATTTGATATTGGAATGGTCAATTTCTTAAATTATTATTTTTAGTAAATATTTATATGTTATGATTATGTTATAGTTTGTGGGAATATTTTATGATAATCGGATGTTTGGTTATCAATTAAGGGAGAGTGATATAGTTACATATGTCTACTACATTTGGGAAAGTGATAGACATAACATATTAGGTTTTCTTGAGAAATTATGGGGATATAATGTGATAGTTATTCCAAATATAACTATGATTTCTACTACATATGTACCCTCAAGATAAATATTATATATAAGAGTGATACAAAAATTATTCCATATGTTACCTTTATGATTTATGTATTTATTAGTTTTATTTTATAAGAATATTTTTAATTAATGAGGTTTGCTGAAGAGATTATGTTTTACGTGTGAAACGTTTATCATTGTTAGATCTTTTCATGCTCCTTCATGGGTTTTTTATTTTTAATCTATGTCCTCATATGAAAAATGTTAGGAAATATTTGGGTAAACCACTTGTTTTCTTAGATAATAAATTTTTTATTTTTATTAATATTTTTAATATAAAATAGGTAAATTTATATGGTACTTATGATCTAATTATTTATTTTCTTATTTTTATGTGCCTTAGTGATCATTTAATACTCATCCAATATTTTTAAAAGGATTATTCATTTTTTTAGGCAATTAATATAGAAAAGTATGATTCCAATATCAAAATTATTATGATATATTAGTGAAAATAAAACAAGTATTATTTTTACAAATGATTCTTTTTGTGGGAAAAGTGGTTACTCGGTAAATGTATTGATTGTTTACGTATGTGTTTGTAATGTATGAGTTATGAACAAATTATCTAAAACTCTAAATCAAAAATATCATTGAAAATGTAATAAAGTTACTTCTAATTACATTTACTAGAATATGTAATCTTTAATCAATAGTGTTATAGTTCGATTTTGATTACGGGTTAGATAAATTTAGAGGTTAGGGTAATGCTATGAGAAAACCCTTAAACTATTATAATTTGTTGTTAATTTGAAATGATATAGAATTTAACGAATATTGTGTTACTTCATATAAAATATGAATATTCAGAATGGTTTTACATAGATAAAACAAGGAAGGAAAATTTGAAAGGCATCGAGAGGATGATAAAATTCCAAAACAGTAACCCCATTATGGTTGGTGTTAGAACTAAACTATTGGTTGTTGTGGGGGATTTGTTGGAACAATATACAAATGTTTGTGTAATCTATGTTAGAGAGAATATAAGTCTAATAGAAATGAATTTTAAAATAATGGATCATATTATGAATTATTACCCTCCATAATTTAGTGTATCTTCTTACTGAATGGTTATATAGGTGTGTCCTAAAGCCCTAGAAACTATATTCGATGACTTGGAATGCTCAGATTATCACAAGGCAAGTCTTTTAATTTACTGTTTTTAAGGTGATGATAATAGGTTCTCAATGAAGGATATTAATATCCCCGATAGAGAGGATACTAATTCCTTGTAATGTGATGAATTCAAAAATATTTCGCCTCAGACGTATTTTCCATAGGATATTAAAATAGGATGGAAAAATATTCTTAGAATTTAGAAAGGGGGATGATTCAGAGTATACACATGAAGAAAAATATACATGAATGGAATGGTATTCCCCACATTTTATCCTTTATCTTTATAGTATGATTAATCATTTTTATATAGGATTGCAGCCAAAATATATAAAGGCACTAGAATTTTGAGAAATTAATATTTATGAGAAACTTATTGGATTTTTGGATAACATGGAAAAGGGGTTTTACAATGATCACATTTTCATTAAAAACCTCTAGAAAATGTTTTTGGGGGTCACTACAGGAAAATGGGCATTTCGCGGTAGTTTAAAAACAGCCACGAAATGTGTTAATTTTTTTTAATTATTTTTTTTTTATTTTTTCAAGGATTAGCAGAGTTTTTCTTAAAAAACTGCCACGAAATAGAAGCGGTTTGGGTAAAACCACTACGAAATGACAAGAAAAAAATTAAAAACATGGGAAACCCCGAAATCACTAAAATGACCATAACTTTTTATCTGGGCATCTATTGGAGCACCACGACCAGTAATATAGAAAATCATGAAGGGATTTAGAGGCACATATAATCAGAACTGCGAGGTGGTTTAAGGTGCGGATGATAATAGAGTTATAAGAAAGGTGAAAAATGTTCTCCAACTTCATACGACCATAACTTTCGCTCAGGGTGTCCATTTAGGCTCTGCCACATATCAAATCGAAGCCAGCAAAGAGAGATACACACCGGTTCAATAAAAGATATCATATATCATGTTTTTCAACCTCAGAAACCCTCCAAAGGCCTACAAAACCCTATTTCCGTCTCCAGTTTCCCATCAAACTTGTCTTCAAATGGACCTAACTTTAGATCCGCATGTCAGTTCAGACTCCTCCACTTTCTAGATCGTAGTTTGTTCCGTGAGATTTATTTCGACATGTTGCGGCCCCCACATGGACTCATGGGTCATACGTTATGACCTTTTTGGTGCGTATCGATTTTGTTATGTTTTTCTATGCCTCGTTTCTAGCACCCGTTCCCCGTCAGCTTTTTTTTAAATGGTCGTAACATCCAATCCGCCGGACTATTCGGTAACATTCACCTATTAGGTCGAAGATCATTTTAGGATCTTTGATTTTACTATTTGCAGATCTGGAACAGACTCTCGGATAATATGTTATCTCTGTTAATGTGAGTCCAATGTTTTTGTCACTTTATGACCGTTTTGACGGGTTTTAACGGTTGCTACATTTATTACTGTTTATTTGTGTTTTCATGAATTGTTATCTTTATCGATGGTTTTTTGTGGGTTATTATGACGATTATGTTGAATTATTAAGGGGGTTTCTAGAGTTTTCATGAGTTTTCATGTGTTCTCATGCTTTCTAATGCTTCCTTCTTCATGCTTCTCCATCCGTTTTCATTCGTTTTCATGATTTTTCATCCTTTATCACTCCTTTTCATACTTTTTCATGTGTTCCATATATTATATATTATTTATTATTTATAATATACTTTAATTTATTTATTATCTATTATTTGTTACTAGTTATTTATTATTTATATTTATTTATTATTTATTATTTATTATTAATTATAATAAAATATTATTATTAATAATAATATTTGTTACTGGTTATTTATTATTTATTATTTATATATATTTATTATTTATTATTTATTATTTATTATTTATTATTTATTATATATATTATTTATTATTTCTTATATATATTATTTATTATTTATTATTTATTATTTATTAGTTATTATTTATTATTGTTATTTATTATTATTATTTATTATTCATTATCTATTTATTATTATCTATTATTTATTATTTTTTACTATTTATTATTTATTATTTATTTATTTTTAATTATTAATTATGTTTTATATATTAATATTATATATTATATATTATTTATATTAATTTTTTATGTGTTATTTATTATTTATTATATAATATTTATAATTTAATATTTATTTTTTAGTATTTATTTTTTATTTATTTTTTATTATCTATTATTTATTATTTATTATTTATTAATATTTTTTATTTATAATTTTTTATTGTTTACAATTTATAATTTATAATTTATAATTTATAATTATTTATTATTTATAATTTATAATTTACTATTTATTATTTTTTTATTATTTAATATTTATTATTTTTTTATTAATTATTTTTATTATTTTTTATTATTTATTATTTATTATTTATTATTTATTTTTATTTATTATTTATTATTTATTATTTATTATTATTTATTATTTATTATTTATTATTATTTATTTATTATTTATTATTTATTATTTTTTTATTATTATTTCTTATGTATTATTATTTATTATTGTTTATTTATTATTATTTATTGTTTATTGTTTATTATTTATTAATATTTATTGTTTATTGTTTATTATTTATTGTTTATTATTTATTATTTATTATTTATTATTTATTATTTATTATTTATTATTTATTATTTATTATTTAATATTTAATATTTATTATTTGTTTATTATTATTATTTATTATTTATTATTTATTATTTATTGTTTATTGTTTATTCATTATTGTTTATTATTTATGATTTATGATTTATTATTATTTATGATTTATTATTAATTAATATTTAATATTTAATATTTAATATTTGATTATTATTATTTA